>CM021101.1:778603711-779215591 GCA_007115665.2 Sequoiadendron giganteum | reverse complement strand
TACTCTCTACATATCTATCCATACCTCTCCCTCCCTCCCTCCTCTCTCTCTTTCCCTCCCCCTCTTTCCCTCTCTCCCCCCTCTTTCTCTCACTCTCTCCTTCCCTTTCTACTTATATTTATCTCGCCATTCTCTCTCTAGTTGTCCCTCTCTCCCCTCCACTTTTCTTTATCATATCTCTCTATCACCTCTATCTCTCTCTCACTTCTCCCTCCTCCCCTCTTTCTCTCTCTCCTTCCCTCTCTACTCTCTCTAGCTCACCTCTCTCTCCCCCTCTTTATATTTCAATCTCTATCCATCTCTCTCCTCTTTTTCTCTCCTTCTCTCCTTCTCTCCCTCTCCCTCCCTCCTTCCCTCTTTATATACATCTCCCCACCTTGCTCCACTTTTTGTATCACATCTTGTGCACATCAAATAGAGATACAAATAAAGAGACAAAGAGAGAGATAAGGGAGGGTGTGAAAGAGAGGAGAGGGTGGTATAGAGAGAAAGGTGAGGGAGGGAGAGGTAAAGAGGTATAGGTGAGATACAGAGGTAGGTAGAGAGAGGGAGAGAGGAGATATAAGTTGAGAGGTAGGTAGAGAGATGGTGAGGGGAGATAGAGAGAAGTAGAGAGGGAAGACATAGGGAGGGAGTGGTAGGGAGGGAGATAGAGGTGAGATAGAGAGAGAGAGAGAGGTAAGATAGAGAGAGAGAGGGGAGGGTGGGAGAGGTAAAGAGGGATAGTTGAGAAGATTGTAGAGAGGGAGAGATAGCTAGAGGTTTGAGATAGAGAGTAGAGAGAGGGAGAGTAGAGAGAGGGGATAGGTAGAGATTGAGAGGAGAGAGAGGTGATATAGAGAGGAGGGAAGGAGGGATAGGTAGGGAGAGAGATGTGAGATATAGAGAAAGAGAGTACAGAGGGATGGGGGAGAGAGAGTGTAAGAGGGAGAGAGGTGAGATAGAGATAGGAGAGAGGGAGGGATAGGTAGGGACAAAGAGGTGAGATAGAGAGAAAGAGAGTAGATAGGGAAGGTGGAGAGAGAGAGGTGAGATAGAGAGAGGAGAGAGAGAGGGATAGGTAGGGACAAAGAGGTGAGATAGAGAGAAAGAGAGTCTAGATAGGGAAGGTGGAGAGAGAGAGGCGAGATAGATGGAGGATAGATAGGGAGAGAGGTGAGATAGAGAGAAAGAGAGTAGAGAGAGAAGATGAGAGAGAGAAGTAGAGAGGTAAGGTGGAAGGTAGATAGATTGAGAGAGGGAAGGAGGGAGGGAGGGAGAGAGAGAGAGGTATATAGGGACAGGTTAGATGGAGAGAATTAGAGAGCGAAGGTTGGTGGGAGAGAGAGAGGTAGGGTGGGAGAGAGAGGGTGGGAGAGATAGGGAAGGAAGGGAGAGGTAAAGAGGGATAGTTGAGATAAATAGGAGAGAGAAAAGTTGGTAGAGAGAGGATGAGGAGATATAGAAAGAGGGAAGGAGAAATGGAGGGAGAGGTAGGGATAAAGGGAGAGATAGTGATGGAGAGATAAATGTGAGAGACAAAGAGATAGAGAGAGGTAGTTTTGGTCCCCCTATCCCTCTCTTTACCTATCCATCCCTCCATCACTATATATCTCACCTATGTATCCCTCCCTACCTCTTTCCCTCTCTACTCTATATCTCTGTTCTCCCTCACTCTACCTATCTCTCTTTGTATCTCTCTCTTTCTCCCTCCCTCTCTACCTATATCTAATCTATCCCTCTATACCTATTTCTCTCTCCCTCCATCCCTTCTTACCTCTCCCAATATCTCCACCTTCCTTCTTCCCTCTATACTTATCTCTTTGTCACATCTCTCTATCACCTCTCTCTCCCTCTCCCTCCCTCTCCCTCCATCCCTCCCTCTCTCTCCCATTCCCTCTCTGCTCTCTCTATCTCACCTCTCTCTCCCTCTCTCTATCTCTTCCCCATCTCCCTTATTTATCTCTCTCTCCTCTATCTCTCCCCCTCCCCCATCTTTCTCTCTCACTCTCTCCTTCCCTCTATATTTCTCTTTATCTCTCTCTACTTATCTCTATCTCACCTCTCTCTCCCCCTCCATCCTTTCTTCCATGTCTAATTTTATTTATCTCCCCCTCTCTCTATCTATCTCTATCTCTGTCTTTGTCTCTCTCTTCCTTCATCCCATCCACATTCCCTCTCTACTTCTCTCTATATAAGCTATCCCTCTATACCTCTTTCGCTCTCTCGCCCGTCCTCCTCACTCTACTCTGTATCACACATCTCTATCACCTCTCTCTCTCTCTCTCACTTCTCCATTCCTTTCTCTCTCTCTCTCCTTCCCTATCTACTCTCTTTATCTCACCTCTCTCTTGTCCTACCTCCCCCTCCCTTCCTTCTCTCTCTCTCCCTCCCCCTCTTTATTTCACACTCTCTTCCTCTCACTCTCCCCTCTTTCTCTCTCCCCGTTCCTCTCTACTTCTCTTTATCTCATTATTCTATCTCTCCCTCCCCACTCTCTCTCCTCCCTCCCCCTCTCTCTCCCTCTTTACCTCTCTACTTATCTCTATCACATCTCTATCACCTCTATCTCTCTCACTTCTCCCTCCTTCTCTCTCTACTTCCCTCTCTACTCTATCTCAAGTCTCTACATATATATATCCCTACCTCTCCTTCCCTCCACTTTATTTCTCTCCCCCTCTTTCTCTTTCACTCTCTCCCCTCTTTCTTTGTCACTCTTTCCTTCCCTATGTACTTCTCTTTATCTTGTCATTCTATCTCTATCTCTCCTGTTGTCCCCTCCAATTTTATTTATCACATCTCTCCATCACCTCTATCTCTCTCACTTCTCCCTCCATACCTCTTTGTCTCTACTCTCTCTATCTCACCCCTCTAGAGGGTGGGAGAGGTAAAGAGGGATAGTTGAGATAGATTTTACGGAGGGAGAGATAGATAGAGAATTGAGATAGAGAGTAGACAGAGGGAGAGGGGGGAGAGAGAGAGGGGGGTGTGTAGAGAGGGAGAGGAGAGAGATGTGAGATAAAGAGGAGGGAGGGATAGGTAGGGGGAGAGAGGTGATAGAGAGATGTGATAAAGAGAAGTAGAGAGGGAAGAAGGTAGAGATACTAAGAGAGAGAAGGAAGGAGGGGGGAGAAAGAAATATGTATAGAGGGATAGGTGGGTAGAGAGAAGTAGAGAGGGAAGGAGAGAGAGAAATGAGAGAGAAACATAGAGAGGTAGGTAGAGAGAGGGAGGGGAGATAAAGAGAAGTATAGAGGGAAGGAGAGAGGGAGGAAGAGGTAGGGAGGGAGAGATAGAGGTGAGCGAGAGAGGTGATAGAGAGAGATGATAGAGAGATAAGTAGAGAGGGAAGAAGGTGGAGAGATTGAGAGAGGTAAGGAGGGAGGGAGGGAGAAACAAAGATGTATAGAGGGATAGGTAGGTAGAGAGAAGTAGAGAGAAAAGGTTGGTGGAAGAGAGAGGGGGCGGGAGAGAGAGAGGGATAGAGAGAGAAAGAGATATATAGGGGTAGATTAGATAGAGAGAAGTAGAGAGAGGATGTTGGTGGAAGAGAGAGAGGAGGGAGGGAGAGGTAAAGAGGGATAGTTGAGATAAATAGAAAGAGCGAGACAAGTAGTACTAGAGAGATAGAAAGAGGGGTGAGGGAGAGAGAGTTGATATAGAGAACTTGGATTAGAGAGGGAAGGAGAGAGGGAGGGAGAAAGAGGTATATAGGGGTAAGCTAGATAAAGAGATATAGAGAGAGAAGTTTGGTGGAAGGAAGAGAGAGAGGAGGGAGGGATAGGTAAAGATGGATAATTGAGATAGATAGAAGGAGAGAGAGGGGTAGGTAGAGAGAGGGAGATGAGATATAGAAAGAGGGAGAGGGAGAGAGGAGAGATAGAAAGAGGGGGAGGGAGGGAGAGATAGAGAGAGTAGAGAGGGAAGGAGAGAGATAGAGAGAGGTGATAGATAGAGAAGTAGGGAGGGAAGAAGGTGGAGATATTGAGAGAGAGGAGGCAAGGAGGGAGAGAGAAATAGGTATAGAGGGAAAACTAGGTAGAGAGAATTAGATATGAAAGGAGAGATAGAGGGAGAAGTAGGGATATAGAGAGGTGAGACAAAAATAGAGAGATGTAGGTAGATAGCGGGAGGAGGAGATAAAGAGAAGTATAGAGGGAAGGAGAGAGGGCGGATGAGGTAGGTAGGGAGATAGAGGTGTGAGAGAGATAGGAGAGATGAGGGAGGGATAAGTAGGGAGAGAGAGTAGAGAGGGAAGGGGAGGGAGAGAAGTGAGATAGGTGATAGATTTTTGTGATGGAGAGAGAAGTAGAGAGGTAAGGAGGAATGTGGAGAGATTGAGAGGAAAGTATGGGGGAGAGAGAAAGAGGTATAGAAGGATAGGTTAGATAGTGAGAAGTAGAGAGAAAACGTGGGTGAAAGGAAGAGAGTGGGGGAGAGAGAGGGGTAGAAAGAGAAGTGAGATAGAGAGAAGTAGAAAGGGAAGGAGAGAGAGGGGGAGATAGAGAAAATTAGAGAGGGAGGGAGGGAAGGAGGGAAGGAGAGAGAGAGAGAGAGAGAAGCATAGAGTGAGAGAGAAAGAGGGGAGATAGAGGGATGGAGGGATAGCTATGGATAGATAGAGGTGATATGGAGAGTAGATATATATATATATATATATAGAGAGAGAGAGAGAGAGGGAAGGAGGGAGGGAGGGAGATAGATATTAGAGAGGGAAGAAGAGAGATGGACATGTAGAGATGTAGTTCTTGAGCTCAAGGGAGAGAGTGTCAGGTAAAGGGATGGAGATAGTGAGAGAGAGGTCTAAAGAATAAGAGATGAAAATGAGTGAGATAGAGAGAGAAATATTAAATTTGACCTCTTGTTTACCAAAATTTGACCTGCTGGTTACTGAAATTTGACATACTAATTACTGAAATTTGACTAAGTCTGATTTTTTTTTAAATATTCTAAAAACTAAAATTTGCATTATAACTCCTAGAGATTTGAAATCACTCTCAAACATCCTGAAACTATATACATGAAGTATAGCTTAAATTATTAGAAATTAAATGTCTATATTTAAGAAAGTAAATATGTAAATGTTTATTTCATGTATATAGTCTCCCTAGTAGAGAAAGAGAAGAAGAAATAGCTCACAAAAATTAATTGCATAATTTAGGCTTCACATTTGGTGCTCTCCAAATGGGTTGCATTGGGAAATACCAACCCAATGGGTTGGATTTTGTATTAGGCATCCTACCCAAAGGTTTGGACAACCATTTCATGCAAAAGATGTGATTTTTTGAAAGGGTAACAAAATTTCACACATTTTTGGTTGTGCTCACTGTCACATTTGCACATCTTTCAATGGATATTTATAAGAAAATTATGATGATGATAGGCTCTCTCTTAGCTATCTAAATATATAATTTTTTATACATTTTGATTTAGTTAAGGTTTTGATCCATAACTTCTCTTGTAAATGCTTTCGTTTTTGGTCCAAAACCAACATGTGCTAATTTTAAGATAGATTTTCACTCATTCATCGAAACATGAAACAATTTACATTTTTTTAAACTAGACTCTATTCATCTAAAAGTATGAGGATAAACTACATGGTGTTAGCTAATTTCTCACTGTTCGGATTTTTGAAATTCTAAAAAAAAGTTAATTAAAAAGGGGGGGGCCCTCAGATGCTATGCTATTTTTTTTGATAAAACCATGACTTGTTTTGGCCCCCATTTTAGACCCTTGATCTTCATTAGTTTAAAAAAGAATTAGTAGCTTAGAAACTAGACTCAGAGCACTTCAACTCTTGTTCTTGCTGCATCTTGAAATTTTGAGTGTAATTATCTTCATTTTCTCGTGCAAATCAAATTTTACTGATTTCAAAAAAATAAAGTGGCATCTTAAGAGCCAAAATTGTGTCATAGATCCATGAACTTACCCCTAGATCCTTTATATCAAAATTAATAGCCATCTAAGCCTTTAACCTATTGATCTCAACTATACTTTTGTGAGCTACAAACATATTGTCAACATATAATACCAAGATAATGAATAAACCATTTTTCAAACTTTTAAAGTAAACACAATGCTCATAATCACTCCTTGTAAAATTTTGGCTCACCATGAAGGAATCAAACTTCTTGTACCATTTTCTAGGAGATTGCTTCAAACCATATAATGAATTTTTGAGTTTGCAAACAAATTTCTATTGCGATCTTTAACAAACTATTTTGGTTGTTCCATATATATCTCCTCATCCAAATCTCCATTTAAAATGTTGTTTTAACATCTAATTGCTCCAACTCAAGATCAAGTAAAGAAACAAGTGCTAAAACAATCCAAATAGAAACTAGCTTAACAACTGGTGAAATTTTTTCATAAAAATCAATACTTTCCTTTTGAGAATACCATTTTGCTACCAGTTTTGCTTTATACCTTTCAATTTTATCATCAACACCCTTCTTCAATTTGAAGACTCACTTGAAACCAACAACTTTCCTACCCTTTGGAATTTCTACTAGGTACCATGTTTTATTCTTCTCCAAGGCATTCATTTCTTCTTTCATTGCTATTTTCCATTTAGTATTTCAACACCATCTATTACTTCTTGATAAAAACCAAGTTCCCTATCATTAGAAATAAAAGAAACAGATGAAACATAATCACCATACCTTTTAGTTGGATTTCTAACCTGTGTAGATCTCCTTAGATCTAGTTGTGGAATTTCCACATTTTCCTATATATTTTTTGCATCCTCATCTTCTTCTTTGAAGGCTTCTTCTTACTCCCTGTTTTCTATAGATGGTGAGTTTCCAATTGAATTTGTTGATGTTGATGTTAGAGTAATAAGTTATATACTTAATTAATTATATCACACTGGTTAATTAATTAAGTCACTTATTCCTTTAGTTGCTTAAGCTAAACTTAGGCACATTAATAATTGATTAATTATTAAGTGTGCACACTAGGGTTTCATTTAGGGTTTCTTGATCTCCTTCATAAGGATTGATGTCTTTGTAATAATTGATTCTCAATAATGCATTTTTACTTTGAGGTTTACAAAACATCTTCTTTGGTTCTGCATGTCTTTTGCATGTGACAGGTGATTGCATGCAGGTGATCTTGGTTTCTAACATGGTATCAGAGCTCCAAACCTGTAGCTGCCTATTCATGATATGAAGATATGGCATTTCAGTGAGTTTCAAGTGCAAGGGTTTCCACATGCATCTTTTCTGCAAGATCTGGGGGTAGCTGATTTTTCGGGACACTATGGCCTCAAACAGACATCGCCATCGCGTTCGCAGCGCCTCAAAACCCTAGGAATGCCTATCGTTTGGTTGATTTTGGTGAAGTTGATCCAGAAGGGAAATTTGTTTTGCTAGGAAGGCCGTACGGCCTCCCAGCAAGCGATCTGAGACACGAAAAATCGAAAAAAAATCCAAAAAAACTCCTTTTTGGGTTCTGCACCGGCACCCCCAATTCAGACGGCTCCCGCCACCGGGCGGCCACTGGTCCACCGCCGTCAGTGGCGGCCCCATGCAGCACCGCCAGCTCCACCACCAGCCATTGCAGCCCCTAAGGGCTTCCTCCTGTAGGCTAGGGTCTTATGGGGGACCAGGAGCTCTGCACCTAGCCCCAGGCCGATCTCAGCACCTAGCCCCTGGTCATATCAGCGACCAAGGGCTCTATCATAATTTTTTATGCAGGGGGACGAATTTTTACGGCAACGGCTAGATGGCCGTCAAAGTTTTTCCAGTGAAGTGTTGATGTCAGCATGACATCATCGGTCGTACGGCCTCTTTGCCCCCTCCTAACCCTACTTTGCCCTAAAAGAGCAATTTTTTTTGTTTTTGGCATAACTTGGGCATATGGTATTGAAATCGAGCAAACAAGATATCATTAGAAAGCTAGTTCCGAGCACTATCTTGTGGTGTAGTTTATTTTATAGTATTTTTATATTTTACTGCATTTATTTCTATTTTAAATCAGATGTTTATTTTATGCTTTCGAGCTCATAAATTTTTGCCACGATCTCCGATTTTCGCTATCTTTGCGACGTTGGAAAGGTATTGAGGAGCTCTATGTTGTTGTCTATGCACTTTTTTCTGTATTTTTCCTAGGTTTATCATTAATCTAGATTTGACCCGATGGGTGTTTTGGAGATTACTTGGATGTTTTGATAGTTGGGAGAGTGTAACTTGCATCTTTGCACTTCGTTTTCAGTAATACATCATTCAATAATCGACTGCTGCTTCATAGATTCTAGGGTTTTTTCCGTTTCGAGTTTTTCGAGTGTTCTGAGGCATCGGGTTTGCTATTGCTTTTATCATGATTACTTGAGTCAATCAGTGACTCTCATCCAGTTTCAGTAGTAGACAAAAGTATCTTTCCTTGCTTGTCAGATTTCGGTTCTAGTGTTACTCTACAGAGTTCTTCCAGTGCTTCTTTGCAGCATGTCATCTCATTATAGGGGGGTTTTGTCCCACTGGGTTTTTCCTTCTCTACCTCTTTCTTGCATTTGTAAATGGGTACCTGATCAAGCCTAGTTGTCGAGACCCATCTTTGCTTGGATGCATCTTCTTCTAGTGTTTTAGCTTCTTCCTAAGTTCATCTTAAGGGGGGGTGTTAGAGTAATAAGTTATATACTTAATTAATTATATCACACTGGTTAATTAATTAAGTCACTTATTCCTTTAGTTGCTTAAGATAAACTTAGGCACATTAATAATTGATTAATTATTAAGTGTGCACACTAGGGTTTCATTTAGGGTTTCCCTTTTAGGGTTTCTTGATCTCCTTCATAAGGATTGATGTCTTTGTAATAATTGATTCTCAATAATGCATTTTTACTTTGAGGTTTACAGAACATCTTCTTTGGTTCTGCATGTCTTTTGCATGTGACAGGTGATTGCATGCAGGTAATGTTGGATTCTAATAGTTGAGGTACTTTTTCCTATTTCAAATCAACTTCTACTATGTCGGATTTTATGAGAGAAGATTCATTAAATATTACATCTCTGCTAATAATGACTTTGTGGGTAGTAGGATCCCACAATCTATATCCCTTAATTCCATCACCATAACCAACAAAGATATATTTCTTAGATTTGGAGTCTAATTTTGAACGTTGATATTTTGAAATAAGAGCATATGCATGACAACAAAAAAAGATCAGATTTGAATAATCATGAGAATGACCCGTCCATACCTCTTTAGGAATCTTACAATATATTGCAATTGATGGTGATCGATTTACCAGATAACAAGTTGTAGAGACTACTTCTAACCACAACTCTTGTTGTAACTTGGAATTATTGAGCATGCTCCTTGCTCTCTTTAGAAGATTCATATTCATATGTTTAATATGTTGCATAAACATTTGTCGTTGCATCAAAAGATCGACCTATTAATGTCAGATATAATTGCCAGAGTTAATGAGTCCATGAGAGGTGGTTAAGCCATGTCACGAACCCAAATGTTGTGTTGCACAACACAAGGAGACTAAGGGTTCACACCTTGCAACAATCCCCCAATGCAAGTGAGGGGTTGAAACTCGTGGCCTGGGCTGATACAAATTTTTGGACAAAAAATTGTTGTTGCAACAAAAGATTGACCTATTAATGCTCGGGTATGTGCAGGATCATCATGGAAAAAATAGGCCCTTAAGTGGCAATAAAAAGACAAAAAATCAGAGTTAGACAACTTGACGTAAAATTTTGAATAAGTTATCTATATTATTTCAAAATAATTTAAAAATAGAATCTATAGAAAATTGAATTTAGTTTCTAAACTACTAGACCTTTATTTAAAAAAATAAAATCTATTTGGTGAAAATTTGAAATTTCAATGTAGTAGTATTTAAATTTCAGGGTAAAAATAAGAAGTAGGTGTTTGTCTGACCACCCTAACCACAATAAAATGATAATATTTTTTTATAAGCTTTCAAATATAAGTAGAGGACTCATGTCCTGATGTGATGCATATTTTTTTATAATTTTTTTCCAAGTAAATAATTAATTATGATTTTTTTATTACAACTTTTAAAAAATATAAAAGCTCATCTGTTTAACCACCTTAACTTGGTCAAAAATTTATGAAATTCAATTTTTTATTTTTTAATCCTATAGTATGCAAAGCATAGAATGTGACGCATGTTTCGAATTCAAAAAATGTGATACCATTTGAAAGTTATAGATTTTTTTCAATCAGCCTATCAATCAGAAGTTCATTCGTAATTATAATAAAAAATGAATAATAATTATTTATTAAATTCAAAGTAAAGCACAATTTATATTGGTGGAAAGCTGAGAATCTCCTCTAAAACCTGTTTTCGTTTCATCAATTTTGGGTAAAAATAAAGTCGTCAACCACATGGACCATTATATGACTTACATATCGCCACTTTTTGGCCCATCATGATCCTGCACATACCCGCTTGATACAACTGTCAAAATTAATGAATCCATGGGAGATGATTAAGCCATGTCACAAACCCAAGTGTTGTGTTGCACAACACAAGGAGACCAAGGGCACACACCTTGCAACACAACAACACCATTTTATTGAAGAGTGTAAATAGTAGTTTTATGCCCTTCGATCCTAGCTTCCTTACAATAATTTTCAAATTCCAAAGATGTGAACTCACCTCCATTATCTATTCCTAAACACTTGATTGATTTTTTAATTATCTTTTCAACCAAAACTCTAAACTCCTTAAATACACTAAACAGATTGGATTTTTTTTAAGAATATAGACCCACACCTTTCTAGAGTAGTCATCTATAAATGTCACAAAATATGATGATCCGTCAAAAGAAACTATAGGGGATGGTCCCCAAACATTTGAATGAATATAATATAGAATACCCTTACTTGTATGACTAACTACTTTGAACTTCTATTTAGATTGTTTCCCATAAACACAATGCTTGCAAAAATTTAAATTTAGAGATTTTAAATTTGGAAGTAACTTACGGTTTAACAATATCTTCAACTCTTTCTCTCATATGACGTAGTCATGATGCCATAAACAAGTAGATTCATTTTTTTTCTTAGATACAATCGTTGCTTCATTTATTACCATACTCCCTTCTAGCTTGTAAAGGTTTCTAATATTTGTAGCCTTCATGACCACCAAAATGCCCTTGGACACTTTCATTGATCCACCTTGACTTGTAAACTTATAACCTCCAAAATCTAAAACCCCCAAGAAAATTAAGTTCTTTTTAAGTTCTAGTACATGTCTTACCTCTGTTAATGTCCTCATAATACCATTGAAAATTTTAATCTTAATGCTCCCAATCCCATTAGTCTTACAAGAAACATTATTTCCCATAAGAACAACACCACCATCAATAGCTTAGTAAGAATAAAACCAATTCTTATGTGGACACATGTGATTAAAAGCACCAGGATCTAATAACTATTCTTCATGATACTGTAAGGAATTACAAATAGATAAAACTTCATCATTGTACCTAAACTTATCTCAATCGGATTTGCTTCTTTTTTGGAGTCATCATTGTCTTCTTTCCTCTTCCAATAATCTTTCTTGAGATGCCCTAATTTATTGCAATACCAACATTTTACCTTAGCTTTTTTGCCTTTTGACTTAGATTTGAATGTACCTCTTGAATCTTCCCCTTTTTTTGTGGATTGACCCCTAACCACCATTGCTTATGATGTGGAGGTTTTTGTGTTAGATTTCCTTCACACCTTTTCAGACAATAAAACTCCCACAACATAATCAAATTCAAAGGTGTCGGTTGTGCTAAAGCTAGTAGAAGTGAGTAAGTGATTCCAGGATTCAAGCAATGAACATAATAATGCAACTGGCTTGTCTTCATCTTCAACTTTTACACCCATACTAGCTAATTGACCTATAAGAGTTGAAAATATTTAAATGGTTAACAATTTTTATACCTTCTTTCATTCGCAAACTATACAATTGTCTCTTCAAGTAGATCCGATTTGTCAAGGATTTTGTCTTATAAAGACTCCATTTTTCTCTATAAGCTTCTAGTTGTTTCCTCTCCAACAATATTGAAAATAACATTTGCTAAACACAGTCGAATTATGCTAAGATCTCCTATATAAAGATCCCCTCGATCCTCATCAATCATATTTGTAGATTTCTTTGACTTTCCTACCAATGCTTTGTGCAGTCCTTGTTGCACTAACAAATCATGCATCTTGAGCTTCCAGAACTCAAAATTATTCTTCCCATTGAATTTCTCACTTCGAACCTTGTATTCAAAACCTTTGTCATTTGATGCTACAAAACAAACACCAAATCCTAACACAGATACTTCAAAGAAGTTGCTTGGATACCTCTTGTTGTGGAAACGAAAGTGAAAAACCCACAAACTTAATATATTGCAACACAAATTAGTTGTAAAGAAATACAAAAAAAAATTAAATGGAATAATAGAATAATAGACAAGACATAGTTTTATGTGGTAAAACCTTGACAATATGCCAAAGAAACATCCACGGGACAAAATATCGGTATTCTTATTGCTCAGAGAAACTGATTACAACCTTCACACAACTACTCCCTTCAATTACAATTCATCACAATAATGATTTTACCTTCAAGGAGAAACATATATATATAATATCTTCAATCACTCTCAAACATAAGAAAAAAAAAAACCAACTTTATTTTTATTGCTTTGTTCTTTTTGTTTTTTTTAAATCTTTATTTGTTTGAAAGATAAGATTTTACTTTATTTTCGAAAAGATAAAATTCTGCATCATCAACAGGTTTGATCCATTCTTTACTCACTAGCTGCATCTGAAGATGAGACCGGAGGAGTCATTCCTCCAAATTTACAAGCATTTCAATCACTTTGCCCATCATAGGACGAGCGTGTACATGGGGAGAAGCACAACGCATTGCTATTCGAAGCATTCCCAACATGTTTTGGTTGACTCTATAATCCCTCGAGAACCTCACATTGAACCTCACATCCAACGCTTCAATCGTCCACCTTTCTTCCTTAATGGAGAGAATCCATGTGGGAAGATGTGTGGTAACCAATGAAGGGTTCTTCCCGGTGACAAGTTCAATCAGTAGCACTCCAAAACTATACACGTCTGATTCTACAGACATTTTTCTGCTATGGTACTGCTCCGGGGCCATGTATCCTCTGGACTTTTTAGCAACACTTGAGTTTTTCACAAGACCCGCCAGACAAGAATCTGCTAGGCAGGCTCTTCTGTCGTCGTCCAGCAGAACGTTGGAGGATTTTACATTGCCGTGTACCATACCTGACTTGTGAAGATACGCTAAGCCCAAGGCCACATCCACCGCTATCTCATTTCGCATATCCCACAACAAGGGTTCTATTCCACCTGCAACACATACAACAATATTATCTTTCTTTAAACAATAAAAGAAATGGCGGATCGCTGTGAGAATATCATGAAAACCATCTAGTGTGTATATTAATATTACATGAAATCTTGGGATATAAGAGTTGGAGGAAAGTGCACATACTGTGTAGAAGAGAGTAGAGGCTGCCCTTGGGACGATACTCATATATAACAAGCTTTTCTTCTTTGGATGCGTAATAAGCCTGTAAACTCACTAGATTGATATGCTTCAGACTTCCTAATGCTTGTAAATGTCCTCCAGAATATCTTGTGTCGCCCACATAAGTTGTCTCTTGTGACGATCTCTTGACCACAAGAGAATTAGCTCTATATGTAGTCCCAAAGCTGCCCTTTCCCAAAACTTCCATACTGGATTGAAGAATATCATCTAGATTCACAGAATCCTTCATATTCGAGAACACAAGAGTGGGTTGACTAACAGAATCCTTCATATTCAAGAACACAAGAGTGGGTTGGCCTTTTTGTTCATTCAATTTCTCTGAAGGCACTGCCCCGGACTCATTTATATTGTATTTTCTGTTGTAATACAAACACCATCTACATATTAGAAGTACTTTCTTAAATTCTTGTTCACATGTTTTCTCTAATTTTTTTGAGTTTTTCTCAACAAAATTTTTAATTAAAAGTTTTCGTGCTAGTTTTGACATTTTAATAAAGGGTTGTTTTTATTTTTTTCTCAATTTTAAATTTAATAAATATTTTTGAAATATTGATTATTAATATAAAAATATTTAATTAAAATTTTGTATTTCTTAATTGATTTGGATCATTTGTTTTTTTTATCACAAATTATTTCTGATGATGCAATTTTCATGTCTTATACTTCCATCTTCTCACAAAACTAATACAGTCCCATTTTGAATACTGGCCTAAAACTTATTCTTGATTTACAAAACTTTATCTTTATGATTAAAAACTTACATTTATTTGAAAAAACTGATCGATTATTATTAAAACTAAATTATCAATTTATAACTTCTAATCTTTTATATAACTTCTTCCTATTATAATTAATATACAAAACATACAATAATCCTTTATTTAATTTCTAGTTTACAAGACAGACTCTAAAAAGATGATCATTTTCACATGATAAACCTACACATCATATATCTAAGGTAATACACTCAAACAAGAATATTTCTAAAAAGCATGCCAAGTATGCTCTGAAGATATTCTCTGGGATTAAAGTCCAATACATTATAAACTAACCTAATTTTCCCACAAACAGGGGTCTTCTTGAAAAAACAAAACATTTTCATGTTGAGAAGCTGATCATAAGCTATCCTTTCGCATCGTAAGAATATATCCAGATGATGAGGGTTTCCGATTAAGAGGTGGAGAGATGATTGGCCAGTCTTAAAAGCTGTAGATCTGTTTGTCTGAGCACATGTAGAAAACAGGGTAGTGGTAGTTTCAGGCATAAATCATAACTTAATCTAAGGATAGTGTGTTAGTTTTATGAGATAAATGAATGGGACCATTTATGTGTCTTCCACCAGCTTCTGCTGGGAGAAATTCAGTAGTTCATGCGGCACCTGCCAAAGTCAGCAGCTACAGCTTTCAATTCAGTTGAAAATATCAATATGAAATTCAGCGCAGCCTGAGCCAGCCCAAGGAACTCTCGGAAGAGGATTGACGAGGTGTGAATGCTATGACCAACATAAAATTGTATAATTTGAAGATCATATACTTCTGCTACGCCATGGTAGCAGAGAAGGTAGGTAAAGAAGGCCAGGGACTTAGACTATTCTAAACCAATTTTAGGGAACAAGCGTTAGAAGAGAAAACAGATTTCCAGAACTAAGCCATAATTTTAGCTCAATTCATATTTTTATCTACACCAGGTAAGCCCGCAAGGACAATAGTTACATTAGAAGATCCCACAACTTAAATCTCAAATGCTTCTGTTACAGGTTCTGAAGTTCAAGGGAAATGTGAAAACCCTAACAGACACACTAGAATTGTAAAGTGCAATGTTGAAATCAGCAATAATTCATACCTTTTTATCTCAGGGGGAACGATATGAAGAACCCTAGTTATCAACTTCAGTTTCTCGTCTGCAGCACTTTCATCAAATGCTTCTTCCTTGGGCGTCACAAGTTCTAAAGACGCCTCAGATAGGTAAAAATTCCTGTAGGATTCTGCAAGCCTGTCACGAGGATCGTTCCATTTCAGTATGAAAAACTTCATGTTCCTCATAAAAGTAGAAACTTGTGCAAAACAAGGACGACGCCTTGGATCTGTTTCCCAACAGTTCGCTATGTAATCAGCTAACACGGCTGGACATGAAGGCGGCTGCAAAATCGGTCTTTCGCCTCGCACTGTAATCATTTGGTACAAACCATTGGGAAGTACACCAAGGAAAGGCTGCTTCCCCGTCAGAATCTCATAACAAGTCATAGCAAAGCTGTATACATCTGCTTTATGGGTATACTCCTTTAGACTATCAATTTCTTGGAGCAATTCTTCATCTGGGAAGGGAAAAGCTTCGGGCGCCCTCCAGTAACATGTTCCCTTGGGATCTTCACATCGAAAACTGGATAGCCTCAAACTGGCCATTCCAAAGTCGCAGAGTTTAACTCGCCCGTAGCCTTGCTCTCTAAATTCTGGAACTTCAGACGGCTCTATGAGAACATTAGAAGATTTGAGATCCATGTGCATGATCCCCTGGCGGTGAAGGTATTCCATTCCCCTCGATATTTGAAGCATCATATCCACTGCAACAGGGAGCGCCAGGGGTGCTCTGCCTCCAGAATTCGTAAGTAGTTTGTCCAAGGTGGAGCTGACCAATTCCATTACAATATAGCAATGGCTTCCCTCAACACACGTGCCTATCAACTGGACAATGAAAGGGCTCTGCAGCTTGGCAAGAACTGCAGTCTCCCTGTCAAATAGATCACGAGCATCAATCGGAATGTCTTTTATGGCAACCTTATGCCCCAGCCATGACCCCTCGTACACTTCCCCAAAAGATCCCTTTCCTATACTTCTCTTTTTGATTAAATCTTTGGGAGAGATCTGTGGCCACGTAGGTATACCAATTGCAGACTCAATTTTACACTCATTCCTGATGGTTTCTAGCATCTTTCTCTCCATGAATTGTAAAAACCCAATTTTGTTTTTTTGTTTAAAAGTCCAAGCCTTGGCAGTCGTTTGATTACAAGCCATCAGTAGGTGCCAGTAGTCTTGAAATTTAAAGCCAAATTGTTCTAAATGTAAATCTGACATTTCTGCAAAGAAACCAATGGCTTTGTTGTGGATTTGTGTAAAAGGGATTATATCATTCCATATTTTTCTCCGGACGGGAAAAACTGAATCTAAGCAAACGAGGGACCAAGCAAGGTCGTGCATGTGTAGGGCGAAGGCCTCACCTGTGTTAGCCAGTATAAAACATTTCATCCACCAGCTATCGGTTGAGCAGTGTTCGAGGTATGTTTCTGCTTCTTTCATGGCACGATGTATTTCCTTCCAAGCTCTTTGCACACGTTTGCTCCAAACATCGCCACGCAGGTATTGTCCATTATTGTCAATATAGGGGGTGAGTTTCTCCAGTATATAAGTGCACAAACTTTTGCATTGCTCGACATGGAACTTGAAGCTTTTCCCGTTATTGAGAAGATTGAGTTTCTCCAGGGAACCCATAACAAGACTACGAAAATCTGTAGGCGTGTCAATGTCCACCGTATCTTCCCCATACGTATCCATCAGTTTAGAATGAGTTGCAAAGTAAAATTACAAGAGAATTTGCAGAGACGAAGTGGGCGAAGGTTCGTAAATGCAGGGAGCTATGCCGGGTCGGGTACGGGGCGTTTACTTTTGTTGGATTATAAAACCGCGTGTTCACCATAGCTGACGTGTTTGTTTAAATTATTAGAGTATTTTATTACAATTATATTAATTTTTAAAAATATTTTATTTTAAAAATTATTATTTTAATTGATTTGACAATTTATTTATTTTTATTAAAAATGTAAATTATAATGTAGTTAAATAATCAAACCATTCACAAAATTTTATATGATAAAAAATGGTGGTTGTAAGATTGGAGGCATCCTTCCTTCTACTACATCCAAACTATGAATAATTAGAAACATTATTAAATTCATGTTTGTGATTAGGAAAGGTTTGTTTGAGTTTTATCATCTTAGATCAAATAAAACTACTAACAATAATTTAAATTGATTTTCACATTTTCTTTTTCTATTTATTGAATAAATTTTTATACAAATTATCTTCAAAATTATAACAAGAAATGAAATAGGGCATATGATGCAACATAACACCCACATATTAGGTTTTGAAATTGTCAATATAATAGTATTTCCTAAGATACGTGTGTAAGAATACATCTTATCTTCAAAAATATTAAATATATTTTAAATTTATAATCAGCCTCATGTTTTATTATAATAAACTATGTGTAATAAGTAAAAAATATAAATAATAAAACTAATTCAAATGTCAATTTTTTTTCTAAATTCTAGATTCCAAACTTTGAAAGGATAATTTCAGACTTAAGTTAATAGTATCATGAGCAGGAGTGACCAGAGGAGAAGAGGTAGCCACATGCTGTTTTGGAAACAACCCAAAGACCTGAGGGGGTTAAAAAAACCATCCTTCTTAACCCATTTTTCGCCCCAGCCAAACATTGCAGGGAGCAAACATCAATTCTATGGCCTAACATGTTACAATGGAAGTAACGAAAAGGCAAAACCTCATAGTTCAAAAATTGAGTCCAGACACCATGAGAAGAATGGATTTAGATAGAATGAGAGGGGTTTTGAGATATCCACCATGACGCAAACCCTATAGAATTTGTGATCATAAGCTACTGTGTCTGGATCAAGCCTGACAAAGGTCCCCACCCGATTAATCAAATTTCTAAGCATGTCCACATTGTGTAGTACTAGGAGCAAATTGTATAGCCTAATCTAGACAGGAATACAAGTGATCTTGGCCGTGGCTGGATCAAAAAAAGGAGACCATGGTGGAATGAAAAGGCCAGAGCGACCAAAAAACCATGGTGCATTCTGCAACACAAAATTACAATCCTCCACAGACTAAAAGTAATCAGAAAAAAACCAAAGTCAAGAGATTCAACAATAGGGGAAGACAAATTACTCCAAGAGCTTTTGATCCAGTCAAGAACGGAGGCCACCGACGGGTGCCTATGCAAGCAACGCAAAATCACAGAATGAATACCACATTCCCCTGCCACTACATCAATACAGCTATCAAAAGTGCAAAAATCGACAGGCTATTCGGAGAAAATCAATTCAGAATCCCCAAAGGTAAAATGAGCCCTGCCAGTCTGGGAGCCGTCATCCACATTCGGGGGTGGAGGCAGGACAAGAGAAGCCACATGGCTGACTGAACAAGGGTTCGAGGGCTGAGCATGCTTTCGACAAAAAATAGAGCATACATGAAAGGGGTTAGATCTATTTTTGCAGCCAACCACAAAAAGCGATGGCACAACACCAAAAGCCGCACCCACAGATTTTGCAACCAGTAGAGAAAAACAAGGGAGGGAGGAGACAAACTAGAGGCGACGTATCCAGAGGATTGGGGCTAGGGTTAGCCTTCCGACCCTGCTCCAAACAGAAAGCACTACACACATGATAATGGTTCAACCTGTTTTTACAAACCACAACATAAGCATTAACAGGTTCCACAGTCAGCAATCCATTCGAAGTCAAGCTGAGCGGTTTAAAGGTGATGGTGGGAGAAGGGGGCCTCGACGGATCCAAAAACTCCATCGAAGAACCTGATCGAAGCACATACCGTTTCCTCCCCAAAGTTCCTTCCACACGGGAGCCATCCTTGGTACCACCAGTGTTTTTCTTCCTCTTAGTTTTGGATTTGAGGTGCAGCGAACTTCGATTCTTCTCCTCCGCAGCCAAAGCATCGTCCTCACCATGCTTGCGAACGTCAGCAACGCCAGGGCTGCCTTCACACATCTTCGCATATAAATTTCAAATTATGTATTTTAAATGTAATATTCATATGAAACTATTTTTTATGAACTGAATATTTTATAAAGAAAACATTTTATTTACAAGGATTATGAATGCTTGTTGTGTACCCACACTAGACAAAGACTTAAAAATTAAATAAATAAAAATTGTAATTGAATTTAAATTTATTTTTTGAATAATTATCCATGTTTATTTATGTGATGATCTTGAAAATTTGAAATGTGTGTATTTTTTATTTTCTTTTTCAAAGGCTTAATTACGAATTTCATTACTAAATATTAGCCAAAGTCCATGCTCTTATGGCTATATAAATTCCTTGGAGAAGCTATCATTTTCTAGCTAAATGGTTGTGTATTTTAAGTGCATTGTGAAGTGATGTGCTTTCATCCCACCAATACCCAATGTTAGACAACATACTTATATCATGGATTTGGGTGTCATGTATCACAAGGTACATGTCAAGGGCTCCCCTTGCTGAGCCGTATTTAATTATAGACTTGGAAGCCATGGAATACTTGTAACTTGCAATGCATTAGTACATGGTAAGCCCCAGGAAGTTACTCTATATGGTCTTGGGAATGAGATATTGGGCCATGGGTATGGTTCTAATATTTCATATTTAGTGTTTTAAGATATTGGGCTGATAGTTTTTACAAATGAGATCATTATATTGGTGAGATTACAAGAAAAACACTCTCACTTGAATAATATTGGTTGTTTTCATGTGTTTTCATCTTACCCCTTTGTGTTTAAAACCCCTACAAAAAGTTAGAAAAACAAAAATCTAAAATCAAAATTGAAACTAAATTTCAATGGTGCACTTATAAATGTCAAACTTGAATGGCCCGTGACTAGACATTTTTTATAAAAAAGGGGTGGAAATTTTTTATTCAAGGAAGATCAAATAAGTACAAGAGGCCCGAATGATCATAGTCATCAAAAGACACACTACCCCCAACTCCAAAACAAATCATGCAAAGATGAGCTATAAACCAACCCAATTTAAAATAAACCATCCAACCTTAACACAAGGCTACACCTTATGATCCTCATGAAGATATCTATAAAAAAGTATTTATTTTATCTAGATCCAACTGTCCCCAATTTATGACATTCCATGCCCCTTGACTTTAGAGGCCCATTTGGAAAGGCAATCAACAACCCCTGTTCCATTTCTTGAGAATGTGAATAAACGAGATCGTCACAAAATTATAATCAAGATGGAGAATTTGCAACAATTAAAACCAATCTCCACTAAGTCTTAAAACTCTCACTTATTAAGCAAAGACACCAAAATCATGGAGTATGTCTCACAAACCACATATCTCCAACCCAACTCATAGGCTCTCTCAAGAGCCTTAAAGATAGCACAATCCTCCTTATGATTGTTAGATTGCACACCCATATGTATGGAGAAGAAAAGTTGTATGGACCCACTACTATTGTGACTAACTCCTTTGATCCCAACATCCCCAAGATTTCCATGAGCAAAACCATCATTGTTAACTTTGAGAGTGCCCTTAGGAGGAGGACACCACTTCCCCAATCTATTCATCTTCTTAGAAGGTTTTAGCCTTCTTCCCCTATACACTTGGGGGCCACGAGAAGAAGAAAGCTCAAGGAGAGCAACATGGTATGCATGTGTCACATCCCCATCTTTGAAGCCATAAAACGGAGGAAGGGGTCACTGGAAAAGCAATTAAGAGGCATGGTTGTCCATCAACTATTAGAAAGGGGAAAAAGTGATTTTATCAAAACATGGGAGAATAAATATATACGGGTAAAAATACAAAGATGTGTCACACTTTTATAAAGGAACCGACCAACATTGATCCAACTTTTAAACTTGAATCACTAGAAACTGATATATATATTTTGAATTTTGAAATGATGTAAATTAATAAACTATTTATTTTTTATTATATTTTATGTTTGTATTTTTTTGAAAAAGTTATAAAATTATTTGAATATATTTTTTATAAACTAACACTATAATTTTGTTGCTGATAAAATGCTAAAAAGTGAAGTTACATGAGACATCAATCTTTATATAGTAAATTTTATCTTTTTTCCTTCATTTTTTTGTGTGTATTTATAACTTGAAACTTTAGGGCATGGATATATTTATTTTCAATTTTGATAAATATATATTTTTAAATAAATATTAAAATATGCATGTATTAAAACTTAGTTGTTTCCAGTCGACTTCAACATTCATATTGATTATTTATCTAAAATAATAAAATTATTATATTATCTTGATATTGATTCTTTTGTCTAGGGCATCATATTTTTTTTGAATTTTTCTAATAAGTTTTACTATTTTTCCTTGACATGGTAATTAACCTAATGTTTTGCGCTGATAACCTACATTTAGTAAAAATAAAAAATAATGATTAAACTCTTAAAATATATATATTTTTGAAAACTAAACATATGGATATACAAAAGGGTATATTTATATTTAAAATTTTTTTTTTACACGAGTAGAAGTTGTTGAAACATCAATTTTTCAAATAATTTTTATTTTTTAGTAAATTGGACTCAAAGTGGTACTAAATATGCAATTAGCCAACAAATTTAGTTGGAAAAGTTGTGGACATATATAACTTAGCTAGAATGAATCTTACAAGATCACATGTCTGACCAAAATTAATTTTTAGGTAAAAATACTTAAATTCACTTGTGTTGATAAGTTGGTCGAAAGCGTGACACGACTTTGTGTTGATATCCATACACCCAAAGAAAGTCTTAATAAAAAGGTGATGGCATGATTGACCAAAGGGGGCTCGTGCCATTAATGAGCATGACACCCTTGTCCATGGACAGTGGGAAACATGGAAGCCATTTGCAAAATGAGGTTCATTAACCATTATAAACCTTATGACCGCTGCTTGACTAAAGAGGTATGCGGTATGGATAAGAAGCAAAGAGGGAGGGAGAAAGGAAGAATTGCACGCAAAGGAACAAAGGTAAATAATTGCAAAAGAAAGAGCACAAAGATCATAGGAAATGGAGGAGAAAAAGTTATGGAAATAGGTCAACATGATGCGAGGGAGCATGAATAAAGAGGAAGCATGGGGAGAAGATAGTAAATTCAAGTAGGAGAGAAGAAAATAAGAGGATACTCAAGTTGGAGGAGTTGCGAGCAAGAATTTGAAGTAAAAAATTGCAAAACAAAAAATAGCATTAAAAGGGAGGGCATGTGAACTATATTCCATCATGCATATTGGCTACATGCTGCTAGATCCTTTGTGATGGGCTGAGCTTCTCCAGTGGAGTAGCACAGGGAAGCTAACGCTTCATGGTAGTGTGGATATCACCTTGATGATGCTCTCTCTTTGCATTAGATTACAGAAGAAAGAAACCAATGATGGTTTGTGATACAAGTGTTAAGGAATTTACTTATTTATATATATTGTCCTTTACCATTATGAATTTTTTATAGGAGAGCATAGCTAATATAATTAAGCCGATGCACCTATCATTAATATGGTTTTGGGCACGTGCATTTATATAGTTATGATAAAGTATTGTACATAAACTTGCACCATTGTGATGATTGTAGACTCAATTATTTATTTTGACTTGAAAGATTTTATTCAAATGTTTGACCAAACTTTGGGAACTATGTTTATGTTAGTCACTATTTCCATATTTAATTAGTGATTAAATGGGTGGGTGTTACATAGATAAATTGAATTCATCAGAATTTGTTTATTTGTTGAAAGATGTCATCTTTTCACCTTGGTTCAATGTAGTGAGTGTGGAGCTAGTATCATGTAATTTCCCTTATTAGGATTTTATAATTTTTTCCTTAAAATGATAATTCTTACTCAAAATGATAATAGCTTTGTCAAAAATTATGAATTTATTATGTCAAAGGCATTCCTTATATGAACCCAATCGGCTGATTTTTGTGATTGATGATTTAGAATGTGTTAGAATGATGCAATATGATCGAGAGATCTGACCATTCAACAGTTTTAACAATATAGAAAAATATCTATCATCAATAGGTAATATCATTATCTTCATAATCAATATTTTACATTTGTGTGAAGCCTTTAGCAACTAATCTTGCCTCGTGTCTTTCAACACTCCCATCACTATTGTACGTAGTCTTGTCAACACATTTAGTACCAATAGCAAGACAAGAGACTATTAGAATGCTGATTTCACTCCTAGATTAAAAGAAATGGAGCATTCATGTGAAAATTTATTTCTTGAATGAGTACTTAGAAGAGGATGTGTATGTGGAACAACCACAAGGTTTTGAAGTGCAAGGAAAAAAACATCAAGTTTACAAGTTGAAGAAGGCTCTATATGAGCTCAAGTAAGAACCAAGAGCATGGTATGCTTGGATTGATGGATATTTCAGAAGAATTGACTTTCAAAGAAGTAAAAGTGAACCTACCCTTTACTACAAACAAGAAGGTAATAATATTATATTGTAAGTTTGTATGTAGATGATTTATTGTATTTGGGTAGCAATTCTAAGATGAAGAATGGATTCAAAATTACTATGATGATTTAATTTGAGATGAAAGATTTAGGTCTCATGCAATATTTTCTAGGAATGGAGGTTTGTCAAAATGAGAATGAAATTTTCATTTTTCAAACAAATCGTGCCAAAGATATGTTAAAGAAATTTGATATGGTTGATTGTAAACCAAACTCTACTCCAAGTGATCATGGAGTTGTGTTGTGTAGAGATGATGGTGCTGAAATAGTTGATGATACAACTTACATAAGTATTGTTGGAAGCTTGATGTTTCTAACCCACACAAGTCTTGATATTGCTTATTCAATTTCTCTTGTTTCAAGGTACATGGCAGAGCCATTTAAAATACATATGAAGGTAGCCAAGATAATTTTGAGGTATGTGAAAGAAACTCTAAATTTTGGTATACATTGTACTACACTTCTGACAGGTTCAATATTGTTGGTTTTAGTGATTTTGATTGGGGAGGTAGATCCGATGACTAAAATTCTACATTTGGCAATTTTTTTTGTTTTGGTTCTAGTTGAATTACTTGGATCTCAAAGAAGCAAAGTATAGTTGTCATTTCTTCCACATAAGCAAAGTATGTTGTAGTCACCTAAACATGTACACAAGCATTATGGATTAGAAAATTGGAGAGAAACAAATTTCGTACAATGTTTTTTTGTGATAATATGAGTGCCATCAAATTGGCCAAGAATCTAGTACACCATAGTAGATCATCTACAACCAAAACACCTATCACAAATGAGAGATCAAAGCAATTAGTTTTCTATGCAACCAAGAGAGAAATGATGAATCCACACAAGTATCACACAAGAATCTAATATTGAGATTATCCTTCGATTGTAATTGAATTGAATGGAATTATGATTACAATGAAGGATCAATGCTTATAAAAGCATAAAAAATCAACCTTATATGATGATTTGATTAGATTGTGACAAGTGTCTTAATTTCATGCAATGAAACAACTTGACCTATATTTAATCCAATCGAATAAATAAAAACCTCCTAAGTGAGTAAAGTAATAAGAAATTAATATTTAATAAATGATTAATTAATTATTCAAAGTGATGTCCTAATTACTCCAATAGAATCAAAGGATAAAACTCTAGATTTTTGTATAAATCATAGTTTTACTTTCATTGCAAAGCATTTGATTTTTTTAAATTTTGTAGTATTATAAATCAATTGTTTGATTTTTAAGATTTTTTTTAAAATTAATGTAATTGTATATTTTTAATTACTAATAAATATATTATGGGTATTATACCTACTTTGTATTTATATTAATTGCAAATGGTTCAATTTGATGATATTGTGATTTTTTAAAAATTGTCAATGCATAAGCCTTAATATAGAAAAAAAGAAAATCCATGGAATCTCATGCAAGAACATGTAGAATATCAAGATATAAATTATGAATTTGTTGGAGAATGCCAAGATCAAGAGAATGAAACAAACTTCCACAAGTGAACAAAATAAGCACAATAGTATGTCTATCAATATAAAAATGAAGAGTGTAAATACAATGAGGAATCTGGCTTATTTAGGAAAGGTGGATGAGGTGAGAAGGTAGGAGATAATGATTAACTACCCCTCCAAAGATGAGAAACTTGTGAGCTCACTTGACAAGTGTGATAAAATGTAAATATGTGTCTCAAATCATGAGGAAACATCTATCAACCATATGAAGTGAGACAAAAGAAAAAGAAACCTAAATATATTTAAGCTAGGTATGAATAGGTCAATCCTCGAAAATAATTAGCTAACTAGGTATGACAATGAATATATTTACACTAAAATCCCCCTTAAGTGCAACTTGGGGAGTAATGCATACATGATGATGAGTCCCAAGGACTAGTTCATGTAAGGTACTCCTGTACAAATTTCTCATAAAGTAGAGTAAAGGAGAAAAACCCAATGGGAAATAAAACCCCTCTCCAAAAGAGAAATCATGCAATGAAATAAAATGTACAAGTGAAGAAGATAGAGGGACTTATTATGACCCCCCAAGGAATACTTGAGCTGTCACATAAGTACATGAAATGTTCCCCCCATAGGAGAGAAAAGAGAGAAGGTCTATGTGACCCCCCTAGAAAATGTGAAGTGATGAACTCCATGTGAGGAAATGCTTCATCCCAAAACTAATAAGAGAAGAGAAACCATGCAACCTCCCCTAAACATGATGTCTGCGGTGTTGGTAGATACTCGACATTAGATGTTGAAGATGATCGACAATTACATTTGAACAACATTTCTCCCCTTGGGAAGAAACAACACCACAAATGTGTGCAAGATGACTTCCCATTCCAAATAGGAATATGTAGGAAATTAGATGAACGTATTTGAATGATGCACATGATACAAAGACTAAAATTATTCCAATGATGCCTTCAAATGATGCTCAAAGATCTCCAAGCCAATGCTGATGTGCGGTGGATGTTGATAAGATGAACTAGGTACCATATGTGATTTTGGAGCATGGACCATGGATGTATGGTGATATTTGGACCAATGTGAATATGATATTGCTGCAAATAATTTCAACATAGATGATGATGAAGCTAGTTTGGTCAAATCATGAATACTTGCACAATCTATCATGATATAAGCCGATGTAGTGAAGGAAAGAACAATATCCAAAGATGAAAATGGTGATACAACTTCATCAAATATAACATTAAATAGAAGACAAATTTCCTTAATGGTTTCATCCAAATATACAAGGTGGGATTCTACAAACAAAAGATGTGATGTCTGGTAGATATGCATCCCTATATGGTGGATTTGGAATAATGATAGCAATAACTTGATGCAAAGAATCATTGGAACTTATGAATGATTCAACTCTAGATTCAAGTGTAACAATAGGTCTTGTGGGAGATGAGATCTCAATGCAAGCCATCCAACTACATTGTTCATCCCTAAATGATGGTGTCTCACAAGATTTCTAAGTGAGATTACATGATGTTTCTACATGTGTTAGAACTAGATGATTAGGTAAGGCAATACCATGATTAAAAAAAAATGCTCTATTTCTTGAATTTTATGAAATTCACATTCTTTTTTTGTATGCCTTTTCTTTCCACAATATCCACATTTGATTTTCCATTTATTAGGAAGATTACGAAGAATACTCAAATGAAAGGGATTTAGTGTGAGAGACATGATCATGTGAACAAAAAAAATCAAACAAAAAAACATCTAGATTGCCCCCTTGATGCAAAGAAATCCCCTAAAATGATTAGTGCTGATTGAAGCCCCCCAAGAACAATGTGTAAGAAAATTTTACAAGTAGTGAAGATTAGATGCCAAATTGATTGTTTATAATGCATGGTTATTTTTACAAAATAGGCTATCCATATCTGATGTAGGAATGCAATTGGATGGAAAATAAAAAAATGCAAGTATAAAGGCTAAATCAATATATGGGCTCATGAATAGCAATTCAAACCTTGCAAAACATCCTAACTAAAAATGGAACTTGAACCTAATGGTAAACAATGGAACCAAAATTTCAAGGATAACTAGAACAACATATTGGAACCCAAAAAAATAGTATTCAAATGGTTATTTTTAATGCAAAGGCTGCCAAATGTGAACAAGAATAAGAACCCACTCATATGTAGTATCTATAAAAAATATGATTCCATTATGCATATTTTATTTGATTGTTTCTTTGCAAAAGAAATTTGGAATACTTTCAAAATAGATATGTTAAAAGATGGGCAAAGTAAAGAGGAAAGGAAATTAGATAGTACTATGGGAAAAATGCAAGGCCTTGATAAAACTAACAACCTGTTTTGGCTAATATTATCAACTGAAATTCTATGGTTTATTTGGAAAGCAAGGAATAAGGAAAGCTGCTAGGGTTGTAGATGAGATCTTACTGAGTTTTTGAGAAAACTCACTATTGATGGTCAAAATAACACAACAACAATAAACAAAATATTTCTACTCTATTTCTCCTAAAAAAGATAACTGATCTAAAACCACCTATCTTCCAAGGTCTCTATAATTGGTTCTCAATTTTGTTGTTTTGTTTAGTAGTCCATGCAACCATAATGTTCAAGGGGCCTGCTGGTAAAGGATACAAACTGCATAATACAACTTATTCTAACATTTGGGAGGGTGGTAAATAAATATAAATAGAACATAGCTTAGAATAGCAAGAATTAAATGTAAATTCCTTTCAATTTAGACATACAAATTTCATAATGAGTTTTCCTTTCAAATAAGTAAAACTACAGAATGATACAATCCACAAAACTCTCTATACCATTGCATGCATTCATAGTGCTAATTCAAGACATACTATCATTCATCACCATCAAATTTGAAATCAAACCATAACATATTACCAACTCATTACCAAAATTCATAGATCAACAAATATGAAGAACTTGCATTCACAAATAATTCAATGAAATAGTCTTAAATTCAGAGTCTTCTATTGATTCTCATCAAATAAGAAACACTTATGCACAACAGTCACTGGCATACAAATGACTATGGTTCATCAACATTACCATTAAAACTAATTTTGGAAAATAACATAACTATATTGTAAACTTGTAAAGAAAATGTGTCCAAGTATCTTTGCATAAACTGTAAAAAGCTTCTGAAAAAAATGTAAACTATCTTAGATCTCCTTTAGGTGGCTAATCTTACTTCAATGAGACAACCTTTACAAAGTGGAGAGAAATTCTATATATAAACTTGTTTAGCACTAATTCCTCTCATCAAAATCTAGATCCAAAAATCATGGGCCTACTGGGGCAATGTAGGATGAGTGTCCATTTTAATCTTTAGTTGCTGATTGGGGATTCTTTATCAAATCATGCGTTCAAAAAGGAGAAAGGTGAAACTACCGAGATCTTTAATCGAATTTATTTCACCACCCTGCAAAATAGGAAATAGACATATCTAGCAAACCTTACCTTCTTGATGCTAATCTGGCCAAGGGACATGTGTATTGCTGCCTTAATCTTACATTTTTTGCTCCAACATGTACTCATCATAATTGGTGGTCACTTGTTGAATCATATCTGTTTTCGGCCCATCTACCCAGCTATCTTCAAATTTTATTCTCTTTAGTTTGGCAGAGGAAATCTATTTCATATCTCCCAGTTTAATGAGCTCCCTTTTGGCAGCCTTTATCTCTTCCTTAACATCCATAAGCCTATCCATCAAGAGGTCATCGCCATCATCTCCTTTTTGCATCATCTCTTCAAATCTAGCACTCCATTTTTCCTTGAGTTTATCAAGGAGGAGGCCATCTTCCATAGGAATGTCTTCATTAACAAGTATGGAAATACTTGCTCCTAATTCCTTAGCCTGCTCATTAAGATCCTTTCTAGCCTATTGCACCTCATTTCTGTGCCCATAGATGAATGAAGATCAGAACTTGATGATGCTAATAGTATTTTCAACAAAATCTGCATTGTCTTCCTCAAGGATGGTGTTGGTGATTTTTTAAATACCAACCAACTCTTCAGGGTAGCCTATGGATCTGCCAAACCCAATGATTAGCACCCTAAAAAAGGTTGGGCCAACGAATGAGAGAAAGAAATTAAGCTTTCCTCTTGCACTTTGGGCTCTGGAAAACCTAGGAGGGTGATCCCATAATGTATTTATAACCTTCCTTCAAACAATTTCCTTATACATTGCACATTAAGCATATGTATTCTCATTCATTGCTGAATAGGTGAAATCCTTCAAGGAATTGGCATTTCCTTGAGAGAAATTAAACATCTACAACTGAGAATACCAAATACTACAATAGTAGGTCGATTGGAATTGTATTTATAAAAGATTGTTCTCAAATCAAATATTAAAAGCATAGGAAATGCCTTTAACACCTTAAGATTAGTGGCATATTTTAGGGCATGGAGTCAAAACAAAGCAAACTTAACTACAAGGCCATTTTAATTCTAAGTAGCCATGATCTTCATGAATTGCATTACAATTCATACATCATTACCCAGATTCTATCACTTCTTATAGATCCACTGAACACCTACATAAATGCACACCTTAATCAAAGCATTTAACTGATTCCTTGAACCAGAGCCAAAATTAAAGCATATTTCATTGTAAACAACAATGGAAACTAATGAAAATGACTCTTGATCAAATTCTCATTAATCATTCACATGAGGATATTATAGTTGGAGAGATAATAGATTGAAAAGATATGCACATTTGGTTCAAAAATACTTAGAAACCAGATAATTAACAAAATCTACTCCATTGACTCAAAGCCTAAGCTATGCACTCAAAATGTATATTTTTCATGTTATCACTCTGTATTTTCAGATCTAGAATTTGACAAAAGACCCCTTGCACAATTGCCTTGAATTCCTTTTAAAGGAGCAAACAAGCCTCAAGAAATTTGTAAATTACATTTCATTTGCCTTGCAATTTAGAATAAATTTTACTTGCATTTGCATTCCCAGGCAGTTATATTTGCAACAAAATTTTCCCACCAAATTGTCTACCTCCCAGCTTATGCATTTTAACCCAGTAGAAGAAAGTAATCTGCTCCTATGAAAAAAATTCACTCAGCTCATCTGTTTTGCATTTTATCTCTTGCCTTCAATTGTAGCCTCCATGAACATTACCAACAAATAATGTTTTTTAACTTTTGCAAAAAGGATTTTGATTTTACTTTATCAGATAATAAAAATATTACTCGTGCCTCTCCATACTGCATTAATATTTAAAAAAATATTTGCTTCATAAAGTGAATAATTTAATTCACTTTCACTTTGTTACATTCAAACATAAATAAAAAATTCCCGTGCCCCACATTTGGCACCCCATTTAAGATTTTACATCTCCTCAAGCACTATTTGATTTTAACTATTTTACTTTGTGTACTACTTTCAAAATTATTCTCGGGCCCACCAAATGCCATTGATCATCTCCTGCGTATCGCCTGTTGAAAGGGAAAAGAGAGGAACCAACTTGCGATGAGCGATGAAAACCATCTATCATTGGTGGTTCACTTGGAAAAAAGGAACAAGAACAAGCAACAGAGAAAAAAGGAACAAGAACAAGCCTTCCTAATGGCTCGAGCCTTTTCAACAAATCCATTTTGTACATGGTTGGCCGCAACATTCACTGCATAAGTATTTATTTAAAAGTTCCTGAATCCTTTTTATCAAATTATTTTAGTGTGTACCCTTTCATTATGCATGGGTTGTTCTTCCTTCAATGTGCAGAGAATTTTGATAGATCTTGACTATCCTTTGTGCCCCAATGGATGCCCACACTTTATTCCATCACTCCATTACACCCTAAACTACACCAATCTCATTGTCATTCTTAAAATCTGAAAATTCAATGGATTCATAAGAGCATATACTTGTCATATTATGGGAGATTGAACCACCAACAACCTTGTCAAAGACACAATCACATTGTTGCTCAAATTTCTCATTTTCAATATTAAGGTTGTCAACTTTAAGTGCATTTCCAGATTTGAAAATTTCAATTATATATATCCATTCAATAACTTGATCCATGCTTATTGGTTTCAAATCTTCAAACCAATGAACATCACTAGGTTCATAGGTTTACAAAAATAAGTCAATCCATTCATATTCTTGAAGTGTGGAGCTCAGAGGAATGGTTTTTAATGCTCCTTAAGAATCTCAAAAACAATTCAAACAGTGGCTCACCTTCTAACCTTCTTATATTCAATTGTGCACTGACATACATCATAACAGTGCAAAGCATGTCGGGTCCCATGTGGGCCCGACTAAAAAAAATCATTTTCAAACAAGTTTTCCCCTTGAATTGATCTAACACTACCTTTTGAATGCATCTAGATTGAAAATTTGAAGTGGGTTGCCATTAAAACTTGCTTTTTGACTTATTTGAACAATGGTCTAAATTGAACAAGTTGGCTCATGAATCGCCCTGGGAAATTGGTCAAACGGCCTCCGAGAGCCAAGAAAACTTACAGGCATGCAAACATCTGACCTGAGAATGGAGTGCAATAGACGAATCAACAAAACATGTCACGAGGTGAAAGATATTAAGCAAAAAAGTAGCCCAATTAAACTTTTTTGCATTTGCACTCATTCATAATCAGTTAAAACTCACTGAATCACCATTTCAAAAAAAATATCAAATCAACTCTTGACGAGCTACCACTGGACATACAATCTCATTTAAGTACCCCGAGTACGTGTGCAAGAAGGATCTACTTGAATCATCACCCATCAAAAGATATTGATGGTTGAAGTTGACCTCCCTGAAAGATTTATGAAAATGCAAGTGCAAAACTGAAGAAATTGAATTTGGTTTTGATATGTTAAAAATAGCAAATCAACTCATGAAGCTTTGAAACCTGACATGGGATTTCATTTTGGCATGGAAAATGGAAAGAAACAATCATTTCATCATGAAAATCATCCATTTGCGAAATGCAAGCTCAAATGGGAGGCTACTTTGCAAAACTAAAATTTTGCAAACAACAAAAGGTGCCAAAACCCTACAACTTCTCTTTTGAAAACCCTAACAAAACTTATCATGAGAAGCTGAAAATTGACATGCCTGCTCACATAGGACACATGAGTGAGCTTGCAACTGGGTTTTGCATGAGAATCAATAGGCTCCAAAATATGACCCTCCAAAGTAGGTCATTTAGGTAGATTAGTCAGGTGCACTTTTGAAATTGCAGAGGAAAAATTTCCAATATGGGCACTTCAAATTTGCAAAATTTGAGAGTGCCGCCAGTGGTTCCAATTGGGGATGTATGCCCCCTATGGGCATAGCAAGGATCCAAATCTCTGGAGAGTAGACTGAATGCTGAATCTGCTTAGGTGCCCTCAAACTAATTTATTCATCCTTATTTTTCAACTTTATCTGGTGACCCTAGGCCACCAAATGAAAAAGGGAAGTCAAAATTTACCTCTATCAAACATAATTATGTAAAAAGAGCTGATCTCCCTCAACTCATGCTTGCCTATGTCAAACCACAACAACATGAACAACTGCACCTTTGCAAACACAAGTATCTGGTTGCCTTTGTGTAAGTGGAAACTTGCTCTCTGTTCAACTTTTTCATCAAGTGGCAACCAAATCAAATATGCCACATCATTTCCACTCTCTTCATTTTCTGATTTTGCATCAAGTGACAATATTTGAAAATGGTGATCAAGACCATATGAAAGCACAACTTGATCACATCCATTCACTTGATTGAACATGTTGATACCTCCCAATAGGCAATCATATTCAAGATTATCTACATATTCACAATCACTATACATTTGAAAGTCAGGAATACTTTCAAAATGATGATTATCATGTGGCAATCGTCTATCACTTTCATCTCATAAAGCCTTCTCAAGTTGAAGACAAAATTCTTTAGTATCTTGCACATTGCCACATTCTATGAAAACTTCTCCCAGCTAACAAAAATAACACTCACATTCTGCTACATGGCTAGAACTACTAAGATCAATCTGATTACTAGTTTGCATATCAGAGGTAAAACCATCACAAGAACTTACCAAAATATCTCATCATGCAAACTATTTCCAAGTGTATGCAAAGAGATACACTCATGCATTAGCACACTCTCTAACTATCCTCCATCATGCCGATATAAAGAATCATCAAGGATTTCTGACTTATCTTCATCTTCACTCACCTTGTTATCCTCTGAACATAACATATCAAGATCTTCACCATCCCAAGCTTGCTAAAAAATAAGCAATTCTGGTTAAAAAAAAAAAAACCTGATTTTACCTTTAAATCAACATCCACATCCATATGAAAAGAATCATGACTAGGCTCATTAGATACAAAAACCTCATGCTCATCGGTTGTTTCTAATTCATCAATTTTTTTTTTCTAAACCTACATAAGTGTCCATAATTTCATACTCATCATAAAATGCATCATTACAATCAAATTGTTGCTCATCTTTATCCACATTATCATCATTCTGACCAACTAGTTCATAATTTGAAGGAGAGTCAAAAACACATGCATTATACCAAGTGCATAGTGAAGATTTCCATCACTGTCCAAATCAACATGGGTAGCACACAACAACTGAGAATTATTCACATGTGCACCTTTCTGATATTCAATGGTCAACAAACTTGAAATTTGTTCACTACTTAATAGACCATTATTTTGATCCATTTTTTCAACCACTTCCTCTCCTTGACCTTCAATAGAATTGTATGCATTATCAAATTGCAAATCAAGATATATCATGGTTTCATCATCATCAAAATCTGAAAACTCAATGGACTGATCATAATCAGGATCTCCCCAATCATAAGAAATTGAATCAGCAACAACCTTGTCAACAATATGGCCATAATTCATCAAAGAGAAAGAGCTGTCCACTTGCTCATTCTTACTTATTTTTGGGCTGTCATGGCAGCAATATACATTTTTTTGTATTTCATCATTGGATTGGGTCTCATCATCGATTTTTTCATTCACATCCTCTTGAGAGTAGACACAAAATTATTCACTATCATGAACATCAATAGTAGACATTGCAACACTCTTAACCTCTTCCTTATCAAGTGTGCACTTGGATGTATTTAAAACTGAAAACATCTGATCATTTGTATTCACATAGTTGCTGATTTCATCAACATGTTTAGCGACAATTGAAGACAACAAACTTTGCAAATATTCATTCCTTTTTTTGTCCAAATTATCTAAAAATGTGTAATCCATCTGCATACTTGATATTCTAAAATATTTTAACAATGTACTAGACCCTTCCTCAAAAGCTTCAAAATACATATGAATGCAATCTGGAGTAACAGGTCTAAAATTTTTAGGGACTAATGAAAGAACAATAGAAAATTTATGACTGAAATCAATGCTTGACTCTTCATCTTTTCTTTTAGTCTCCTTCAACCTTGTGACGAGGTCAAAGGTTCTCTTGCAAATTATTCTCTATAAGAATCCACTAGTCTATCCCAACATGGAAAAGTCTTCTCGGGAAAACTTAAGTACCAGTCCCTAGCTCTTGCTTCAAGAGATCTAACAAAAAATATCATCCACATATCCTGATCTCCAAACGAATGTTTCTCCATGAAGTTGGAAAAAATTTGGACATGTGCATCTCCTTCACATACATTGTATCCATTAAACCTAGGCATTTGTTTATAGACTTGATTTGGCATACTTTCAACCTTGTAATCAACCCATGGAAAATCTAATTGGTCATACAATGGATCAAATGAATTGAAAAAAGGTGCATTAATTTGACAAGTAGATATAGTATGGTTGTCTTTTAACTAGGCTTGTGAAAACATTAGGTGCCTTTTTCCCATCTCTTTAATTCCCCTTTCAAACACAACTTTCCATTCTGGCCTTATCCTAGGCTTGTACATTCTTGGGTTTATGCACTTTGTAGTATCAAATGTTTGAGGATTATTAGACCTTTGAAGCCTCTTGCCAAGTTGTATTAAGGTGTCTACTAGTATGGTTATTTCAGCTTGGTGATCCATGTATGTTTTGCAAATATGGATTTCGCTAATTGTGCATAATCTTGACCATGACCAAATGAAGGATGACTAGGATGGTTGCTAACATGGTCATAACCTGGTCTTGAAACATATGACAATGCAAATGGATGGAAACCCCTAGAATATACAAATTCATTCTAACCATCCATATTAGCAAATATGTGGACACTAGACAAAATATTTCAATGGGACAACAATTGCATTTAATACAATAGATCCAACAAATGAAAGTATGCAAACTCAACTTTACTATCCTTTCCCTTTGTTAGCGCTAATTCACTTAATGGGGAACCAAATTTATTTTCAAGACTTTCAAATATGGTTTTCATACAAAAGTTTCTTGGAAACCAAAAGTGAAGAATACCTAGAAATGTTGCAGCTACTACAAATTTTCTTCCTGACTGGAAATATTGTAGATCTGGGAACTTTTCTTCACATCTTCACAGGTTCTTTTGACAGAGTTGCCACCTCTCTTTATAGAGGATTGAGCTTCAAGCAACATGAAGCTCTTTCATAGATAAATTTCTTTTTGAGTTCCTTCCACCAGCAAAGCACCACAGATTATAAAACTTTCAAGTTCACTGCAATAACTTCTTCTCCAGGTTTGAATTCCTTCAATATTTGAACCAAATATTTAGATTAGAAAATGAATTGACTCTGTGAATTATCAGTCTACACTTGGAGATTCAAATTTATCCCTGGTAGAGTCACCAATTTGTTGGTGATTTTTAAATACCAACCAACTCTTCAGGGTAGCCTATGGATCTGCCAAATCCAATGTTTAGCACCCTAAAAAAGGTTGGGCCAACTAACAAGAGAAAGAAATTAAGCTTTCCTCTTGCACTTCAGGCTTTGCAAAACCTAGGAGGGTGATCCCACAATGTATTTATAACCTTCCTTCAAATAATTTCCATATACATTCCACATTAAGCAAATGTATTCTTATTCATTGCTGAATAGGTGAAATCCTTCAAGGAATTGGCATTTCCTTGAGAGAACTTAGACATCTACAACTGAGAATACCAAATACTACAATAGTAGGTTGATTGGAACTGTATTTATAAAACATTGTTCTCAAATCAAAGACTAGAAGCATGGGAAATGCCTTTAGCACCTTAAGATTAGTGGCATATTTTAGGGCATGGAGTCAAAAGAAAGCAAACTGAACTACAAGGCCATTTTAATTCTACGCAACCATGATCTTCATGAATTACATTACAATACATACATCATTACCCAGATTCTATTAGTACTTATAGATCCACTGAACACCTACATAAATGCACACCTTAATCAAAGCATTTACCTAATTCCTTGAACTAGAGCCACAATTAAAGCATATTTCATTGTAAACAACAATGGAAACTAATGAAAATGACTCTTGATCAAATTCTCATTAATCATTCACATGAGGATATTACAGTTGGAGAGATAATAGACTCAAAAGATATGCATATTTGGTTCAGACATACTTAGAAACTAGATAATTAACAAAATCTACTCCATTGACTCAAAGCCTAAGCTATGCACTCAAAATGTATATTTTCTGTGTTATCACTCTGCATTTTCAGATCTGGAATTTGACAAAAGACCCCTTGCACAATTTCCTTGAATTCCTTTTAAAGGAGAAAACAAGCCTTAGGAAATTTGTAAATTACATTTCACTTGCCTTGCAATTTAGAATAAATTTAACTTGCATTTGCATTCCTAGGCGGTTATAGCAACACAATTTTCCCACCAAATGCTCTGCCTCCCAGCTTGTGTATTTTAACCCACTAGAAGAAAGTAATCTTCTCTCGTGAAAAAATTTCACTCAGCTCCTCTATTTTGTATTTTATCTCTTGCCTGCAACTGTAGCCTCCATGAACATTACCAACAAATAAAGTTTTTAAACTTTTACAAAAAGGCTTTTGATTTCACTTTATCAGATAATAAAAATATTACCTGTGCCTCTCCATATTGCATTAATATTTTAAAAACTCTTTGCTTTATAAAGTGAATAATTAAATTCACTTTCAATTTGTTACATTCAACCATAAATCAAAATTGCCCGTGCCCCACATTTGGCACCCTATTTAAGATTTTACATCTCCTTGGGCACTATCTGATTTTAACTACTTTACCTTGTTTACTACTTTCAAAAGTATTCTCGGGCCCACCAAATACCATCGATCACCTCCTACGTACCGCCTATTGAAAGGGAAAAATGAGGAACCAACTCACGATGGGTGATGCAAACCATCGCTCATCGCCAAATCATTTGGAAGAAAAGGAACGAGAAAAAGCGACATGCGATAATGGTAAAAACAAACCCTAACTCTTCCTCTATGCAACGTTTTTCTCGGTCATGGTGGTAGTATTATTTCCTCTACAATACAAAATGACTGCCTCTATGTTTGAATAACTTGGTCCATGCATTCCTTGCATCTGCTTGAGGGATTCTAAATTCCTTTTAACAAACCATTTTGGTGCATCCATCATTTTGATGCATTCTCTTGGTGGGCGCGTGCCTTCTTTTCTTTGTAAGCATTTCAAGGTATCATCTCTAAACATAGATGAAAGGTTAAGAATTGCATCCGTCTGGTAAAAAAACAAATCCCCTAAAGATTGATGCAAAGGTGAAATTAGAGGAAGCAAAATATTAGCATGTTTTAGTAAATATAAGATTGGACCTCGATCATTATTGTCAATGGTCTCACCGATGGAAAAGGCCTCTTCATTACTCATAGTGGGGTTCGATCCATCTAGCATGACAGGCATATTTGAATATAACACTTGAAGAGGAACCTTTCCATCAATATATCTGCAGCTCATGAAATGTATGAGTGGCACACTTATGAATCACAACATGAAATATGACTAAGTAAGTATCTCAAAGGTGCCACTGATTGGCCTTGTCATTGCTCTACGTAAAGTTCTCGAGCCATGATCTCCTTGCCTCAAAATTTTAAACAAAACCCTCCAGATAGGCAGTGGTGGCTCCATTAGCAATATTATTGCCCTCTAATCTGGCTCGATGGTGCTTTCCCCAAATTTCCACCTTGGCTTCAGTACCTCAAACATAGTCATTGAGCCTTCCCAATGGCTCGAGCCTCTTCAAAAAATCCATTTTGTACATGGTTGGGTACAACATTCAATACATAAGTGTTTGTTTGAAAGTTCCTAAAGCCTTTTTATCAAATTATTTTAGTGCATGCCCTTTCATTATGTGTGGGTTGTTCTTCCTTTAATGTGCAGAGAATTTTGATAGATCTTCCTCCACTACTTAAAACATGGCTTCAAGGGCTTCTTTTTATCTTCTTTACTGAGCCTTCTCTTCTTCCAGCTCATGGATATTTTGTAATAGAGTTAACTTATCTCTCTCTTCCTTAGCTTTCTGCTATGTTTCCATTTGTTGCAGTAGAAAATCCTCTTTTTCTTTTTGTTGCATTGCCAATTCTCCATCCTTTGCTAAAGCTTCTAATTCTTGTTGTTTGGCAAGTGTATATGCTTTGGCTTTAGCATCAACTTCTCTCTTTGCATCTTCAAACAAATTCCATTGATCTTCCAGAGTTAACACATGTTCTTCTTCAAAAAAATTAGAAGACATAACTTTAGCAACCTCATCATAAAAATTTGTATCTTCTGAATCAATGTCTATGTGATGAATTTCAACTTCATGTTCTTTTCCTTTTAGATTTTCTGCTTGCTCATAAAAAATACCTACACCTATATTTCCTTGCTAGGTTCTTGAGTGAAGGAAGGTTGAGAAGAGGATCCTTCTCCAACTATTTTGGTCTCCATGCCTTGTGATTCATGGACCTCCTGAGCAATTATTTCTGGAAAAACATCTCCTCTAGAGCTGGGAGGAAGATATTTTAATTTCTCTTTAGGGTCTTCTCTTCTCTTGGTCCTTTGATAACCTTTAGTTGCCCTTGCCTTCCTTTTCTTTGAAACTTGAGCTTGTGTCTCCTTGATTCTCATAACCACCCATTGGATACTCCTATCCATTACTATTATGGAAATCTACTTAATATCAATGGATTAGTCTTCATCCCAATTGATGGGGGCCAAGTCTTTGGTACTGATCCTTTCTGCTTCATATCTTGGATCCAAAGTTATATCATCATTTGATAGTGTGTCAGGGATGTCTTACATTACCCCATACTCAATCATCTGAGGGATAGTCAACCTTTCATAACTCCACCTTTTAACATCATAATCATCTTGTAAGTCAATCCAAAAATCCTCTAACAAATTATAATGTTTGCCAAAAATAATAGATTCATTTTGTGCTCTAGATCAAAATGCTTCAGGGATGTATATAATCCCAAGTTCAAATAGCTCAACTCTTCACATACTACCTTTACAACAACATTGTGAAGACAACAATATTCTCCCAACTTCATGGGGAACTTGTGGTACCCTGGCTTATGTTTGATGGAAAATATAGCATTGACTCCTAAGGCTTGGTATATGAATTCCATGAGGACAATCCTATCACTACAACACCTTGGGAGTAAGTGAGGATGGACATCAAATCCAGCCAACTTGAAGTATGAGAGCTTAGGACATTGGATGTACCAATGTCCCCATTGAGTTATGAAGGCCATGGCATCTCTACTCAACCTGAATCCAACATCCCTAGTCAATCGGTTGATGATGACATAGAGGAATGCATCATTGAACCTTCTGTGGTGTAGCTTTGATGTTTGCAAAGTCAATTGGTCATAATGATTCCAAACTTTCTAGTGTCCCAGAGTTTCTTCCAACACTCTACTACATTCAACCCAGGAAAGATACCCATCCTAGCAGCAACATATATGACATAAGAAGTTAGAAAGAAGGTCTTTGTTTCCCTTACATTCAACATTTGATTGTGTAAATTTTCATATAGGATCATGCACCAATCAAATTGCTACCTGCCATCAAAAATAGCTTCCATGAACAAGAACATCCATTCTTTGAAGCATGAAGAGTCCTTCTTACCAAATACCCTGGAAAGCATTAAAATCAAGTCATCCACTTCCTTCTTGAAGTCCCCTCTTTTAGGCTATTTAGGCATCTTAGTTAAGGACTTCTTCTCTATCCTCAACCATTTCTTGTTCATGTGGGATCTGTTGACTTCTTTGTTCTTATTGAATATTTATAATGCCTCCACTTCAGTCAATTATCGAGGATTCCTTGGGGTATGTGCATTGAACATGAACCCCATCATTTGTGGGGACAAATCAATTATTACATTCCATTGTTGGTCCATGCACTGCCTTGACGTTGAATTATAAGCCCCTGCTATAGTCAAAATGAGCTCTGGGCATTGAACTGATAGAGGAAAAAGTGTGACATGTGCTAGCCCAGATTGGACTATTCTTTCTATCCTTCCAGTCACTTCTTCTGCAAAGGTCTCTAGAGTCAACTCCTCACAATTAAAGGATCCCAAGTTGGTATCTGTAATATTTGACCATCCTGAATCTAGCTTGCTAGCTATGGGAGTGGCATTCTAATGTTTGTATCTCAAAGTATAAGGTAGCTATTCTGCCTTTATCTTCTTTGGATTCACCTGCCTTGAACTCTCTATAGCTTGACCCTCCATTTGTGAAACTTCTATGGATGCTCCTGAGATTTCTTATTCCCGCAGGACAACCTTGGATTAGATCAATAGAAAATATGAAAATCAGTATTAGAGGACTTACCCTTCATGTTACCCTATCCCTCTCTAAGTAGCCTTTTGCACTTAGTAAAATTTTAAGGTTATCAGAGGTGGAACCAAGAAAGGAATCAGTATTGGAAAGCCTCTAGTATGGCGGGATTAGGGTTGGGATCATATTGGAATCGGGAACGGGGTCAGAATGAAAACTGGACCCAGAACATTACAAATTTCCAAATCCTGCTTCCATTCCGATTCTGGTTCCACCGGTGTAAAGGATGTGAAACAAAGTCAAAAGCTCATCGAGAGCGGGATCAAAATAAAATTTGAACTTTCAAAAGAAAATTTATGGGTTGAATCCATTCCTTGGCCCCGCTTCAGCCTGTTATCATTAAGCATAGCACAATCTTGATCAAACACTCATATTAATTTAAAATGAGGTCATATGATGAGCTAAGGAGGCTTATAATAACAAGGTGAATCAATCCTTCATATGACCAAGGGAAGACCACTAGATAGGGCACGATTTTAAATTGTAATAGCACACAAAACCCTAGTTTTCATAACTGGTCGACTCAGGAATTTTAGGGTATCAAACCCAATAAGGAAATCATTGAGTCGACACATGAATGGAATGGAACAAGTCCTTCAACAAATTTGAGACCTTTAAAATCCCTAAAAATCTTGTCAAAGATGAAACCCTAAAAACTAGGGCGCGACAGTATGGATACCACCAAACATGAAAAATGATCGCAATGAGAAAAACAAACAAGAAAAGACACAAAAGAAAACAAGAAACAAAAAGGGAAAGGGAACCAAAAAAAACAATGAAATAAACAACACAAAAACAAGTGAAGATCCATGAGAAAGTTCTTGCGAACGCACAAAGAACACAAGGTGACAAACAAAAAAAATGAAAAAGTGAAACAAAGCGGGAGAAAACCCACCTACCTCAAATGCTACCCAACAAGATGAAACTTTATCCCAATCCATGCGTAGATGGTTGCTTTTCTGACCAAATCTTGCTCCTCCTTATTTGTCTTGGCTCTGGTTCACTATTACAGTTTAGGCAACAATAATAATGAGCAAATTAACCTTAATTAAGGTTATGAATCTGATTTTACACATGTGGAGGGTTTGCAATTAATAGCATTAATACGGGTTGTCAACTGTGAAATCAAAGTGGGAACAAGCACACAACTACCATGTAACAAAAGTAAGGTGGAGAAGAAGAAAACAAGAAAGTGGGGGTGATATTGGGATCAAAATCAGTTAGGGAATTTTTGCAAAGTTCCTGGTTTAGTTTTGGTTTTGGTTTCAATTAAGATTCTACCAAGGATGAAGAAAACAAGACAAACAAAAGGGGAAAAGAAAAGAAAAAAAGGAGAGATTGGGATCAAAGGGACCAAGCCCAAAATGAAACAAACGAACAAAATGCAAAGGCGGGGGTGGAGGTGGAAGGGGAACCAAACTTGGGGATTTTTACAAAGTTCCAAGTTTGAAATCTGATCAGGATCCAATCCTGTCAAAGGAAAACAACACAACACGAAAAAAACAACAAACAATAAAGGAAGCGGGACCAAGGCCGAGCTTGTCCCAAACGAAACAAAAAGAAATGACAACAACAAAAATAAACAAGCAGGGGCGGGATCAAAACCGATCTTGATCTCAAAACTTTGCAAGTTCTGAGTTCAAGTTCCGTTCTAATTTCACTTCTGCCAAAGAAAAATAGAAAGACAAAAGACTTAGGAGAAAAGAACAACTCCTAAGTCCCGAAAAATAACACTAAGGACAAGAAACAAGGGGGACCCATTTTGACCAAAGTTAAGATGGCGTGGTTATGCAAGGCATAACAAATGGCAACTCAGCTGGGAAAATGGTTTACCCATTTTCAATACACTAAAGAATTCAATCACCCAGAACCTCTGGTTCATGAACATTTTACACTCAAGTGTGATTAGTCATAGCAAACCAGGTTGAGATTCCTTGAGTTGGAATGTCAAATGTAAATCAACATTAACTATTTCAAATCTGAGTGTGTGCATGTATGGTGCATCTGTTTTTGGAAAAAACTTCCTCCATTCCTAAACAACCGTATTCAAGATTCAAGCTATGTGAGTTGAATCCTTTTAACTATCATGCAACAATATCTTGGGCATTGCTCCATTTCCAGTCAGGCATCTATAGCCCCGACGGAGATACCTCTAGTTCTCTCAAAGCATTGCTCTACTTCCATTCAGGTTTCCATAGCCCCGATAGAGATACTTGAACCACCCCTCTCATATTGAGTTTATCATCTACAATGGTTCTCTTTTCTTTCTCATTTTATAAGCTTTTCTTGAAGGAATTCTTTTATAAGATTTTCTCAATACTCGGGTATAACAACTTGAAATTTGGGGTTGAGAACTACCATGGACATTATGACAATGTCAAGATTTGTATTTTTCACCCAAATCTAAAATACAACCACCTAGAGACAAATGAGCTTCTATGTAGAACAAATGTTCTTATCTATTTTGTGATAGATTCAACTGTGGTTGATGAGATTTCTTACAATATACCTGTTTGTGGTTAACCTATCAGACCCTTATACAAAAAGAACACAAGTCACATGTAATGAAATGAAAAAGTTCAATAGACATACCTGAAAACAACTCAACCAACTTCTCTCCTAGTACCCTCAATATGCTTCAAATAACTTCACCCATCACTTGAATTGGATAAAAAATGAAAATCCTAGAAAAAAAAAAAAAACAAAGAAAGAAAGAGAACAAAAACGAAGACAACAAGAACCCAAACAACAAACAAACATACCAAAAGAGAAAAGCAACTAATTACATACTTATAACAAAACTGATCATCAAACCCTTCATGGGCTGAAATAGTGTTTTCAAAATTTTCCGTTGACAGGCAAGGGAACAGGTTCTCCCGTTAAAGTACTTAAATGAAAAGCATTCTCACCAAGGATTTCAACAATCTGATATGGACCTAACCAAATTCGGTCAAATTTTTGGTGATCGCCTTTTCTTTCCTTGGCTTTATCCCACAACAGTACTAAGTTTGATATTCTAAAGGCTTTAATTTTTGCTCTCTTGTCAAACCAACGTTTGAAACAACTTGATGCTTAGAAAATTGTTGTAAAGAAGCATCTCTTTGTTCTTCCAAATTCAGTAAGTTATTAAGCCTAACCTCTATCCTATCATCATTTGAGTAAAAATATTGCATGAACTTGGGAACCAATATCTGTAAGTGCATAGGAAAGACTGGGTCTTGGCCATATACCAACTTAAATGGGGAGTTCCCTAGGGTGAATTTAATACGATTTCTATCTGCCCATAGGGCATATTTCAGTTATGTGTGCCAATCCTTGGGATTACTCTCTAACAACTTCTTAATCACTTCCAACTGATTTTTGTTAGTAGACTCTGCTACTCCATTCCCCTATGGGTAATAATTAAAAGAATATTTCAACACTATCTTATGTTCATATGCCCATTGAATAAATTCTATGAAAGAAAAAGTGAGGCCATTGTCACATACCAGGGCAAACGGTACTCCAAACTTGGTAACAATGCATTTGTTGAGAAATTTGATGACCACCTCAATGGTGCTATTTTTACAAGGTTGGGCTTCAGTCAAGCGTGTACAATATTCGGTTGCTGTCAAAATGAATTTATTACCTGCAGATGAGTTTGGGTTAATTACCCCTACAAAATCTAATGCCCATTGGGTAAATGGTTTTACCTCATATACCGGTTGTATTGGCATCACCGGATTGCATTCCCTCGATGCAAAAGTCTGACATGTATGACATGTCCTCACATGTTGGTGTGCATCTCAAAACACATGGAGCCAATAATAGCCTAATCTCAGGATTTGGTGTGCCAAGGAATCAATAGATCCATGTATAGTACCATGTCTGCCATGAAATTATGTAATGGCATGCTTTGCTTGTTGTTGATCAAGGTAGCGTAAATAAACACCTTCAAAGTTTCTTCAGTATAGAGCTCCTCCTTTGAGAATGTAATGAGAACTTTTTGGCCTCAGTTCTCTCCTCTGAGTGGCGTTCATCCCATCTAGACATTTGTTATTCAACAATAAAAATATCAAATGTGAGTACCAAGGATCACCTATAAATGATTGCACTGTGTATTGTTGACATGTAATCTTAGCATCAACATTTTCCATTGCTTTAGACAAGCCTTGTCCTTAGACTAGCTTCATTGGATGAATTTTGAGACCATATTCCTGTAGGATGGCCATCCATTTTACTCATCTCTCCCCCAGTTTTCTTTGCATAAGAAGGGACTTCACAACAGGGTTTGGAACTATTGCGGTAATTTGGCTGTGGAGAATATAGTGATGGAATTTCTTGATCACTCATACTATTGCAAAAGCCTACTTTTCCAAAGGAAGATATCTAATTTCAACATTCTTGAATGGGGAACTCATAAAAGCAATGGGCCTTTCATCTCCTTTGCCCTTTCTTTGTGTGAGGACATCAACACAAGAGTGATCAGATGCAAAAGAGTAAATATATAAAGTCTTTAGATAATCAGGGTTGGTTAGGATCGGTGCCTCTAATATAGATTGTTTGATCTATGAGAAGGAAGATTTAGCCTCATTGCTCCATTCAATCTTAGCCTTTTTCTTCATCATTTCATTGAGAGGCTTAACAATCTCTACAAATCCAGTTATGAATTTTTACACAAAGTTTATCTTCTCGAAAAATGACCTCATCTCCTTTTTGCTGCCTGACATAGTCAATTTTAGAATGGATTTGAATCTATCTGGGTCAATTGAAAATCCCCTTTATGATATTATATGACCTAAAAATTTCCCTTAGAAATCACAAACACACACTTCTTTGGATTTAAAGATACACCATAACTTACACATTTCTTAAGAACTTTTGATAAATCTGCAACATGGTTTTCCTTATCTTTAGAAAATGTAGTTAAATCATTCATATATATGATGATACATTTACCAACCAAGTCTTTGAAGGCCACATCCATTGCACACTGAAAATTAGCTCCAGCATTGATGAGGCCAAACAACATCCTTCGATAGGCAAATGTCCCCCACTTGGTAGTGAAGGCAGTTTTCATCGTATCCTTGTAATTAACTAGGACTTGGTTATATCCCAAGTAACCATCAAGGAACCACATCATTTGAGAACCATTGACAATCTATAATACCTTGTCAAGAGAAGGTAGTAGGTAGTTATCCTTCTCTTATGCTTTGTTGAGGTTCTGGAAGTCAACACAACCTAATCTCCCCACTCTTCTTTCGTACAAGAACTAAATTGGTGACCCAAGTGGAATGCCTTACTAGAAATATTATTCTAGTTGATAGAATCTTCTACACCTCTTTCTAAATTAATGGTTCAATCAGGGCGTTGACTAGGTGCTGCTTTTGATGAAAAGGCTTCGTGTCAGCCTTCAAAGGAATAGTGTGAGTTATTACTGAGGTGTCGAAGGTTTTTAAGTCTTCGTAGCCCCAAGCAATCACTGCAATATCTAGCTTCAATTATTTTATGATTTTTTCACAGATATGTTTTAGGCAATCTTTGTGAATAAATACATTTTTTTCTGGGCATGAATCTACTAAGTTAACTGATTCATATTTCCCTCCATCAACGGGTGTGGGAAATTTCTCACAAGCACTATGATCTGAGTGAAATATCCTCTCTAATGCTACCATTCCCTTTGGAATTCTATTTATTTTGAGGTTCATGATGCCTTTTGCATCACATATTTCTAGGTCCTAATCTACTTGATCTTTGTCTGATTCATCAATTATTTGTCCTTCAAAGACATTTGAGCTTGCCAGAAAGGCAAGTATATGATGGTCATCATCAAAGACTTGAAAATTTTAGACATTATCGGGGATAGCTGGAATTGAGACTAACTCTATTGAGAATCTCTTGAGCTTGGAGTCCTGCATAGCTTCCAAAGTGCTTGCAACAAAAATGAAAGCATCTGCAATCTAATGGCTCTCTCTAGGGATCAACTTGATACCAAAATCATCATAGTCTTCTATTAAATTCCATATCTGATTCTTATATGTGACCAATCTCTTATTGTGACAAGTGTATTGACTATGAACCTGCTTGACAATTTGCTGAATCTCCCATAACCATGAGGGCTATCACCTTCTTTTGATGTGCAAAAATAAAACTCCTAGCAAGCGCTTCATACTCTGCTATATTATTTGTACAACCAAACTATAGCCTGTAAGATGGAAAGTATGTTTTCCCTTTCAGGTTGGTTAGTTCAATACCTGCTCCACTCCCCGTTTTGGACTTAGAACTATTAAATTTAAGGATCCATAGCTGATCTGGAGCTGGGATTTCCTTATTTTTAGATGCTACAGGTGGTTGTTTACAAGGAATGGGTGGTGGCTTAGACTAGCTTAGGCTATCTAGATTTGGAGACTATTGTTCATGATGTTCATCAGCAAGTCCATTCGTATTTAAAACTAGTGTAGAAACTAGTTCTTTCACCTCCTCTTGGATGGTTTTGGAATCGGGTATCTTTTTGAGCAGCCCCTTAGGAATTTAAAGATTATCAGGGGCAAGTATGACATACAATTTCTAAGATTGCTCAATTTTTTTCTGAAGATCAAAACATAAAACCTGAGATTTCTCAACTTGGGAAGAGTCTTCCCTTTGGGTGATATTAGTTCTTGTCAGGATAGTTGCATCTATAGCCTAGAATGGGAATTGGTTTGGAGGTGTTATTGGATGAGGTTCACAAGTCTCTTCTGAATCATAAATATAATTAAGAATATCCACACAAGGTTGGAATGTCCACTTAGAATGGCGTTCATAGTGGACTCTGCACCAGTTTGGGAGTAAAAACTCCACAAATCAACCTCTTCTCCCAGAACCAACCTATCATGTTGTAGCCTTCTAATCAAAACCTCTTGGTTAACAGTGTCCGTTGGGTCCCTATGTTCTAAAGGTTGTAGGGTATCAGGATTGAATATTGAAAAGGTCATGATTTCCTCTCTCTTATATACTCCTATCTCTGTTTCAAAATAGGTTACCTCATTAGGATAGTCATATTCAATGATCATGTGTTTGAGACGAGGCTCACTCTTAATCCTAATTTGTGTCACTACTCCCTTCCATGGCAGCCACATATGTGAAAAGTCTAAGGATAAATAACCGCCAATACTCTTCATTAGATCTCAGTTTAGAAGCATGGCATATGTCTTAGGGATATCAGCTACATGGATATCCATGTAAGTTTGGATCCATGGGTTTGATCCAACCTGTACATGAGTATTTTTTAATTCCCCTACTACATTAACCTCAGTTTTGTCTAGTTGTATTACCTTCTTATGAGTTTGAACTAGACTTAACCCCAACTTTTTACAAATGGAAAAGGGCATGATGTTACCTAAGGCTCCATAATCCAAGAGGTAATTGTTTAGATTCTTCCCAAAGATCCTCAGACCTAACAAGAATGGTGGAGTTCCTACCTTTCCTTTGTACAGGGTCACATTCATTTCATTGGTTGGAGTCACCTTGGTTTTTCCTTTCGATCGATCTGCTTCTTCCAAAGCTCTCAACACAATGTCGCGTTAGGTAGGGCACCACTTCAAAATTTTAAAGAATGACAATGATGTCCTTTGCTTCAAAATATTTGAAACAAAATCAAATTCTATGCCATTTTTCATTTGATATTTAAGAACAAAAGATGAATTACCTTTATTTTGGAATTTAGGTGGGCCTTTTGGTGGAGTCGTGTTGTTGTCCACATTCTGGTTGGGTGGAACTATAGTATTTAGAGGAGAAGATGTGGTGAATGGGACTTTATTCTAATTTCTCAGGAAATGACCTCGCTTGGTCTGGAAGGCTTGATCATTGTAGGTATCCTCTTCTGGTTCATTTTCTCTGTGCATGGGAAACTAGTATTGTTCATCAACAGTTTCAAAAGTCATGGTTGTATCCACTGACCCACCACTTTGGTTAGGATTTCTTTGTGGTGGGTAGGAATCAACTTGTGCTATTTTGAGGACCTTCTCCATCTTCTGGCAGTTAACTTCAGAATATGAAGCCGTATCATGAAACCTACACCAATTTGTCATTAGTTTCAGATTTGCAACATTTGCAGTGTGAGGCTTGTCCTTATTGGCTTGATAGATGTGAGATACCCCCCCATTATTCAATCTCATATTCCATTGTCTATTGTTATTTGACCTCTGATTTTATCCCCTCTTTTGACTCCGATAGTTCTAATTAGGGAAGTTTTGGCCTTGGTAATTCCTCTAGTTCTAGTTGAAATTTTGATTTGAAAACCCTCCCTAATTTTGGTAGCCCTAATTTTAGTTTTGGCCTTGGGAAGGGTTCAACTTAAGTTGGGCCATTTTGTTTGTCACCTGTGATAGGGTCTTCTTCTAATTTTCTACTTTAGAGGTCAGCTGGGTGGTGCATTCACTTTATGTTGAATTCACAATAGTTGAGTGAGTTGGAGGATTGGATCCTCCAATGAGACTATGAGAATTTTGGGCATGTTGGGATTGATCTAGAATCCCCCCATTAACCCATGGTTGCGAAGAATTTTGTAATTCAGCCAAAGGTCCATAAGTAGAGTTAGTCATACCTAGGACTGTGTTAAACAATGGGGTTGGATAATGCATCGAAGGATATCCCAAAGGAGGGAAAATGCCTCCAAAGCTGCCTGATTGTGAGCTTATCTATTGTTACAACTTGATGGCAAGGTGGTAGACCTTAGATAGGGAATCAATATCTGCTACAAGATAAGTTCTTTGGAGAAACAAACCAATAAAGGGGTCTATGGCTTTGAGGTAAGATCTGATAGCAATGTTTTTGGTTACCAGATAAGGATCTTGTAATCGTTTGTACATTCTTTGAAAACAAGTGTTGAAGAGAGGCAACGACTCATGCGATTCCTTCCTAATCATGGAAAATTGATGATACAAGACAATTGGATCTACATAGACCTAAAATTGATTGATAAAGGCATCCTCTAAGTTTTCCCAACTCAGAATAGATCTAGTGGGTAAATTTAGGTACCAATTATAGGCCATATCCCCTAAGGAATATGGAAACAATATGCATGCAACGTCATGATGGGCTATTTGAGCCCATGTACAAGCATCTTTGAATGCCTGTATGTGCTCTTCGATACTTCTAGACTCCCCATGGGAGTACCTAGGACAAAATTTTTTAGGATTTTGAGGCATCTCATGGATACCACTAGGAATGATTCCCAATGGCAAAGGGTTATTGGCAAAGAATGCCATGGGTGGTGACGAAGGTGGCTATGCCAATGGTAATATGGGTGGAAATCTAGGTGGAGTGGGTGGTGGTGTTAAATCCCTATGAGTTATAGGCCTAGTGGGCGTTTGGACTTCAATAAATAGGTCTGGGTTTGTAGAAGATCTAAGAATTCTTTTGAACCTTTTGGGTGAAAATGACCTGATTCGCTCCAGTTTGTTCCTTTAGGCTCTCCTTCTAGCACCAATTTTATTGATGGTCAAAATAAAATAACAATATTAAACAAAATATTTCTACTCTATTTCTCCTAAAAAAGATAACTGATCTAAAACCACCTATCTTCCAAGGTCTCTGTAGTTGGTTCTCAATTGTGCTATTTTGTTCAGTAGTCCATGCAACCATAATGTTCAAGGGGAATGTTGGTAAAGGATACAAACTACATAATACAACTTATTCTAATGTTTGGGGGGGTTGTAAATAAATAGAAAAAGATAGAACAAAGCTTAGAATATAAATTCATAAATGTAAATTCCTTTCAATTTAGACATACAAATTTCGTAATGAGTTTTCCTTTCAAATAAGTAAAACTACAAAATGATACAATCCACAAAACTCTCTGTACCATTGCATGCATTCATAGTGCTAATTCAAGATGTACTATCATTCATCATCATAAAATTTGAAATCAAACTAGAACATATTACCAACTCATTACCAAAATTCATAGATCAACAAATATGAAGAACTTGCATTCACAGATAATTCAATGAAATAGTCTTAAATTCAGAGTCTTCTATTGATTCTCATCAAATAAGAAACAATTATGCACAAAATTCATTGAAATACGAATGACTATGGTTCATCAACATTACCATTGAAACTAATTCTGGAAAATAACATAACTATATTGTAAATATGTAAAGAAAATGTGTCCATGTATCTTTGCATAAACTGTAAAAAGCTTCTAAAAAATGTAAACTATCTTAGATCTCCTTTAGGTGGCTAATCTTGATTCAATGAGTCAACCTTTACAAAGTGGAGAGAAATTATATATATAAACTTGTTTAGCACTAATTCCTCTCATCAAAAGCTAGATCCACAAATCATGGGGCAATTGGGGCAATGCAGGATGAGTGTCCATTTTAATATTTAGTTATTGATTGAGGACTCTTTATCAAAACCTGCGTTCAAAAAGGAGGAAGGTGGAACTACTGAGATCTTAAATTGAACTTATGTCACCTCCCTGTAAAATAGGAAATAGACATGTCCAACAAATTGTGCATTCTTGATGCTGATGTAGCCAAGGGACAGGTGTATTGCTGCCTTAATCTTGCATTTTCTGCTCCAACATGTACTCATCATAACTGGTGATCACTTGTTGAAGCATATCTCTATCCAACCCATCTACCCAACTATCTTCAAATTTTATTCTCTTTAGTTCGACAGAGGAAAAATCTTTCATATCTCCCAGTTTAATGAGCTCCCTTTTGGTAGCCTTTATCTCTTCCTTAACATCCATAAGCCTATCCATCAAAAGGTCATCACCATAATCCCCTTTTTTCATCATCTCTTAAAATTTATCACTCCATTTTTCCTTGAGTTTATCAAGGAGGAGGCCATCTTCCATAGGGATATCTTCATTAACAAGTATGGCAATACTTGCTCCCAATTCCTCAACCTTCTCATTAAGATCCTTTCCAGCGTGCTGCACCTCATTTATATGCCCATAGATGAATGAATATTGGAACTTGATGATGCTAATAGTATTTTCAACAAAATCTGCATTGTCTTCCTCGAGGATGGATTATTCTAACAAAGTTTTCTTGGGAAACTTATTGATGTCTTTTAGCTTCCTTGCATGCTCTGAATATTATTCTTCTTGTTTCCCAAGAGTTTCAGTATGTGTGACCATGTCACTGATCAACTTTAATGTTCCTTCATGAGCTTTGCAACTTTCCACAAGCAAATCCTCCACTTCTTGGTTTAGTCTAGCAATCCATTTGTCCATCATTCCCACTTTATTCCTCATTTCAACTAGGTTATCTGCATCTTTCTTGCTCAACAAAATGGGTGTCTCAGGAGCAACATACTATGAAGAGATAGGAGAAGACAAGTCTTTAAAAAATTTATGTAATTGATCCACCTGTGACTTAAGATCATCTTTCTTTTGCTTGTCCTTGACCATTCTTGATTTGGTGGATGATGCTACAATATCAATTAGGTCCATTTGTTGGTTTCTTGTAGGCCTTCCTAGATTTACAGTACCTAATTGGTAATCACTTAATCGAATGTTTTGTTTATCCTTGTCAACCATTGGAATGGCACATTGAACAACAATCTGCCTGACATTCGTTAATCTAGTGGAATGGAGAACTCTAGCCCTTTTCTGTGGCCTCTCCTTCTCAACTTCCTTTTGCACATCATCCCAATTAAGGGGTTGTGGTTGCACTATCTATTTCCTCTCTAGATTAAGCTTTAGCCATGTTGAGGTAGCAAGGGGAGTTACCACTCGAGTAGAAGAAGACACAACAGGAGAGAGGGATTTCCAAAGTGGTGCCTTGGGTTGAGAATCAACTTCTTGTTGTTTCTCCTTCTCTTCCTTTTCCTTGGCCAATTTGCCATCTTCAACTTTTTCTTTCCTTTCTTTTTCAAATTTGGCTAGTTGTTCTTCTTCCAATCTCCTCTCCTCCAAACACTAATCATTTTGTTTATCTAATTCTTCCACCCTTGCCCATGCATTGGCCAATTGTTGATCAATTTTAGTTTGCTCCTCTTCTTCTATTCTTTTTAACTCCAATTCTTCTTCCTCTTTCTTCCTCTGAGCCTCCTCTACTGCTTTAAACTTGGCTTTAAGGGCTTTTTCTCTTCTCTGCTGAGCCTTCTCTTCTTCCAGCTCATGGTTCTTTTTTAATAGAGTTAACTTATCTCTCTCTTCCTTAGCTTTCTACTCTGTTTTCATTTGTTGCAGTAGAAGATCATCTTTCTCTTTTTCTTCCCTTGCCAATTCTTCATCCTTTGCTAAAGCTTCTAATTCTTTTTGTTTAGAAAGTGCATCTTCTTTGGGTTTAGCATCAAATTCTCTCTTTGCATCTTCAAACAACTTCCATTGATCTTTTAGAGTTAACATATGTTCTTCTTCAATATTTTTAGTAGACATAACTTTAGCAACCTCATAATTAGAATGTGTATATTTTGAATCAATGCCTATGTCATGAATTTCAACTTCATGCTCTTTTCCTTTCAGAGTTTCTGCTTGCTCATAAAGACTACTTGCACCTATATTTCCTTGCTAGGTTCTTGAGTGAAGGAAGGTTGAGAAGAGGATCCTTCTCCAACTATTGTGGTCTCCATGCCTTGTGATTCATGGACTTCCCGAGCAAGTATTTCTAGAACAGTATATCCTCTAGAGCTGGGAGGAAGATATTCTAATTTCTCTTTAGGAGCTGCTCTTCTCTTGGTCGTCTGATAACCTTTAGTTTCTCCTGCCTTCCTTTTCTTTAAAACTTGAGCTTGTGGCTCCTTGATTCTCATAACCACCCATTGGATACTCCTATCCATTACTATTCTGGAAATCTGCTTAATATCAATGGATTCATCTTCATACCAATTGATGGGAGCCAGGTCTTTGGTACCAATCCTTTTTGCTTCATATCCTAGATCAAAAGTTACATCATCATCTGATAGTGTGCTAGGGATGTCCTCCTTTACACCATACTCCATCATCTGAGGGATAGTTAGCCTTTCATAACTCCTCCTTCTAACATCATAATCATCCTATAATTCAATCCAAAAATTCTCTAACAAATTATAATGTTTGTCAAAAACAATGAAATTCAAAGCATCCATTTTGTGCTCCGAATCAAAATGCTTTCGGGATGTATACAATCCCAAGTTCATATAGTTCAACTCTTCACATACTTCCTTTAAAACAACATTGTGAAGACAACAATATTCTCCCAACTTCATGGGGAACTTGTGGCACCTTGGCTTATGTTTGATGGAAAATATAGCATTGACTCCTAAGGCTTGATATATGTATTCGATGAGGACAATCCTGCCACTGCAACACCTTGGGAGTAAGTGAGGATGGCCATCAAATCCAGACAACTTGAAGCATGAGAACTTAGGATATTGGATATACCAATGTCCCCATTGAGTTATGAAGGACAAGGCATCTCTACTCAACCTGAATCTAGTATCCCCAATCAATCGGTTGATGATGACATAAAGGAATGCATCGTTGACCATTTTGTGGTGTAGCTCTGATGTTTGCAAAGTTAATTGGTCATAATGATTCCAATTTTTTTGATGTCCCAGAGCTTCTCCCAACACTCGTACTGCATTCAACCCAAGAAAGATACCCATCCTGGAAGCAACATATATGACATAAGAAGTCATAAAGAAGGTCTCTGTTTCCCTTACATTCAACATTTGATTGTGTAAATTGTCAAATAGGATCATGCACCAATCAAATTGCTACCTGCCATAAAAAATAACTTCCATGAATGAGAACATCCATTCTTCAAAGCATGAAGAGCCCTTAAGTCATCCACTTCCTTCTTGAAGTCCCCTCTTTTAGGCTATTCAAGAATCTTAGTTAAGGACTTCTTCTCGGTCCTCAATCACTTCTTGTTTATGTAGGATATGTTGTTTTCTTTGTCCTTATTGAACATTTGTAATGCCTCCTCAATCAATTATCGGGGATTCCTTAGGGTGGGTGCATTGAACATGAACCTCATCTTTTGTGGGGACAACTCAATTATGACATTCCCTTATTGGTCCATGCACTGCCTTGACATTGAATTATAAGCCCTTGCTGCAGTCAAAATGAGCTTTGGGCATTGAACTGATAGAGGAAAATGTGTGACATGTGCTACCCTAGATTGGACTATTCCTTCTGTCCTTCCAGTCACTTCTTCTGCAAAGTTCTCTAGAGTCAACTCCTTACAATTGAAGGATCCCAAGTTGGTATCTATAATATTTGACCATCCTGAATCTAGCTTGCTAGCTATGAGAGTGGCATTCTGATATTTGTATCTCAAATTATAAGGTAGATGTTCCACCTTTATCTTCTTTGGCTTCACCTTCCTTGAAGTCTTTGTAGCTTGGCCCTCCATTTGTGAAACTTCTGCGAATGCTCCTGACATTATGTATTCCTGCAAGACAACCTTGGATTAGATCAATAGAAAATATGAAAATCAATATTAGAGAACTTACCCTTCATGCTGTCCCTCTCTAGGTTGCCTTTTGCACTTATGAAAATTTGAAGGTTATCGGAGGTGGAACCAAGAAAGGAATCAGTATTGGAAAACCTCTAGTATGGAGGGATCAGGGTTAGGATCATCATCAGAACTGAGAACAGGGTCAGAATGAAAACCGGACCCAAAACATTACGAAGTTCCAAATCCTACCTCCATTCTGGTTCCGGTTTTGTCGGTGTAAAGGATGTGAAACAAAGTCAAAATCTCATCGAGAGCGGGATCATAATAAAATTTGAAGTTTCGAAAGAACATTTATGGGTTGGATCCATTCCCTATCCCCGCTTTTGCTCGTTATCATTAAGCATAACAAAATCTTGATCAAACACTCATAGTAATTTAAAACGAGGTCATATGATGAGTTGAGGAGGCTTAAAATAACAAGGTGAATCAATCCTTCATATGACCAAGGGAAGATGACCAACTAGGGCAAAATTTAAATTGTAATAGTGCACAAAACCCTAGTTTTCATAGCTGATCGTCTCATGAATTTTAGGGCATCAAACCCAATAGGGAAATCATTGAGTCGACACGCGAATGAAATGGAACAAGTCCTTTGATAGATTTGAGACCTTTAAAAGCCCTCAAAAACTTGTCAAAGATGAAACCCTAAAAACTAGGGCACAACAGTATGGATACCACCAAACACGAAAACAATTGCAACAAGCAAAACAAAAAAGAAAAGACACAAAAAGGGAAAGGAAACCAAAAAAAGAAAATGAAAGCAACATCACAAAAACAAACGAAAATCCATGAGAAAGTTCTTGCGAATGCACGAAGAACACAAGGCGACAAACAAAAAAAATGAAAAGAGAAACGATGCAGGAGAAAACCCACCTACCTCAAATGCTACCCAACAGGATGAAACTTGATCCCAATCTGCACGAAGATGGTTGCTTTTCTAACCAAAGTGCGCTGCTCCTTCTCTATCTCGGCTCTGGTTCGCTATTACAGTTTAGGAAATAATAATAATGAGCAAATTAACCTTAATTAAGATTGGTTAGGCGTGGAATCAAAGCGGGAACAAGAACACAACTACCTTGTAATAGAAGTAAAGTGGAGAAGAATAAAACAAGAAAGCGAGGGCGAGATCGGGATCGAAACCGGTAAGGGAATTTTTGCAAAGTTCTCGGTTTAGTTCTGGTTCTGGTTTCGGTTTTGATTCCGCCAAAGATGAAGAAAACAAGGCAAACAAAAGGGGACAAGAAAAGACAACAAGGCGTGATCGGGATCAAAGGGACTAAGCCCAAAATGAAAAAAATGAACAAAATGCAAAGGCGAGGGTGGAGACGGAAGGGGAGCCAAACTTGGGAGTTTTACAAAGTTTGATGTTTGAAATCTGGTCCGAATCCGATCCTGTCAAAGAAAAACAACCATGACAAAACAAAAAACAACAAAGGAAGCGGGACCAAGGTCGAGCTTGTCCCAAACGAAATAAAAAGAAATGACAACAACAAAAGGAAACAAGCAGGGGTGGGATCATAACCAATCTTGATCTTGGAACTTTGCATGTTTCAAATTCAGGTTCCGTTTTGGTTCTGGTTCTGGTAGAGAAAGACAAAGGACTTAGGAGAAAAGAACAACTCCTAAGTCTCGAATGAAAACACCAAGGACAAGAAACAAGGGGGACCCATTTTGACCAAAGTTAAGATGGGGTGGTTATGCAAGGCATAACACTCACACTCCACACTGTTTACATGTAGGTATCTATCACTCTCCAAGTTTCCAAAGAAATTCAAAAAAATGATGGAGGAAGGCAAGGTAGAGATCAACAAACATGAAGTGGCATTTGCAAATCAGTGGTTGTACCACATAGAGAACTACAATCCTAGGAAGAGTGGCTACCTTAACAACAGATTCCAAGATCCTAGTAAAGTTAATAACAAAAGGAAAGAGGAAGAAGATTAGGAGAGACATATCTTTTGTATATAGTTTAATATTCATAGATGTAACATTTTTTTTCTTTTATGAAGTAGAATATAAAGATGAAGACAACTATAGCAGCCGACAAATATGAAATGGACTGAAGTGGTAATCCCTTATATAACACCTTAGATGATGGTATACTCTATTGTATCTTTAAACTATAATGAATAAAAAAAAAAGGCTATCCAAATCTTAATTTTACATGCAAACTTAGATTCCTTGCGAAATTCTGATAGAAATATTTTTTTTTGTAAAATTTTGATAATCAAAGTGAAAGTTATGCCTCGTCGAAATTTTCTTATAATGTTGATTTTATAGGTTAATAAATTCTATTAAACAACAAAAAAATTGAAAACGTCAGCAATGAAACTAACTTTGTGTTGACTATTTACACTTGAAACTTCGATGTTCCGTTTGCAAACTGTTAATAACAAAATGAAAAAAGTCCCCCTTTTACAAATTATGAATAAATAAAAAATGACTTAACCCCCTTTTACAACACTTTGATGAGTCTACGGTCAACTAACCACTAAAGAGTTAGCAGTAAATATTAACAATTACAATAAATTACAAATAACGTGCAATGGAGGTGGTAGAGACCGAGTCAAAGGTTCTCGCGCTGTTGAAGTTTGTGGGCACCCATGTGGATCTTTGATTGTGAAAGAAGATCGTAGGAGGAGAACTAATTGGTACGTAGGGAGATCGTAGTGCCACCAAGGGAAATTTAGCCTAAGTCAAAAGAGCTCAATTAGAGGTGTGTAGGGGTCAATAGAGTCGACCTGCTGATAGATTTTGACCATATGCGCCTCTTCAAAAAACTGAACAGGTCACTGCTATGTTGATGTAGGTGGCCACACGAGGATCTATTAAAGAACACAATCGTGTTAAAAACAATACCCTTCGATGAAATCCGCTTATCAAATTTCTTATCAAATGCTTTGATATTAAGCGCCTATCGAATGCCTTATGAAGGCAAATGAAACTGCCTAGAAATGTAAGCGATTAATCACCAAGGTATTCGGTAGTCGATGGAATCTTACAGGGTTTAAGCTTTTCAGAATCACATATCACAAATGCTGCATAATTGTTGGTCTAATGCAGGGTGTAGTGGTGCAGGAACGAAATCGACAAGAGTAGAGGTTCGTTCTAGATGCCCAGGCTGGAAAGGAACCAAAATTCCTTTGTGGTGAAGGCATAATGACAAAGACTATGCAAAATGCAGGTCGATGGAGGATGTAGGCTGTTGTTGTCTCCAACAAAGGCTACACAAATTTTCATAGATATTCCTTATAATATGGCGCAGCTAGGGAGAATCACATAGAGGAGGACGCTTGTGATACCATCACATGCAAGCCAAATAGCATATGTTGCAGACCCTCTAAAACCCTCCAAATAGGTTGAATGGCCAGAAGTGCCTACAAATAGGCCAAAATGCCAAAAATTTGCTTGCAAGAAACTGCAATTTACAAGTAAAAAATTCAACCAAACAAGCCAATATGCAAAAAAAATATTACAATAGAGAAAATGTCAACCCAAAATTGTAGATGGGAAGATGGGAAAAGGGCAGATTATCCCTCTGCTTTTTTTTTGAATTTTTACTTTTGTACAATCGACATAGAGGTTCAAAAATTGCAAAAATTCAAAGTTACTGAAATTGATGAAATAAAAGGTATTTTTTTCGTTTCTCAAGTCTTCTGGATGCAATGTTAGTGTCCGTTTGGCTCTATGATGCTTCATTGATAAGTGATATGTGTGAGTCACTTTGACATGGGAAGAAACATGCTCTCATGATCTGATGTCATGTTAGAAAATGCCAAGATCAAGAGAATGAAACAAACTTACACAAATGAAAAAAACAAGCACAATAGTATGTCTATTAATATACAAATGAAGAGTGTAAATACAATGAAAAAAATTGTTTATATAAGCAAGGTGGATGAGATGAGAAGGTAGGAGACAATGACTGACTACCCCTCCAAAGATGGGACATTTGTGAACATTATGTGATCAAAAGATAAAATCACTACTTATAAACTAAACTTTCTTGAGATCAAATATTTACATGCTCTTACATTCCTTTTTAAATTATAATTATGTTTAAGGAAACAAAGAATGGACTTCTAACTTATAGTATACATAATAGTTTTATGCTCATTACAAAATATTTGAAACTCTTTAGTTTGTAGTTGATTTTAATTATTTAATTTTGAAGTATTTTTTATTTTCTAAAATTAATATTTTAACTAAATTAAAACATTTGATATACTTAATCAAGGGAAAAATTGATGCAGGAGCATCGCTCTCCATCCAGATTTTGGTTTAAATTTTGTTTCAATTGTTCAGTTATGGGATTTTTGTTGTTTGAGTGATCTTGGCAGCTTCCTGTCGCTCCGTTTATCTATCTTCCTGTCGCCAAATTTGGAGATGTGGGAGTTTCCTGTCGCATATGCGATAGGAGCATTATGTGAAATTGATTGCTGAGTCAAATTCTATTATGGTGTGTAATCGATTGACAAACGTTGAGTCATCTTGTAGTGTCAATGTGAATGTCTACCCATCATTAGATCAAATTTTTTGGAGAAGAGTTTCATTTATACTATCGAATGGTTATGATTGGAAACCGTTACTAGTGGAGAGGTAGAGTTGCATTTATGTGGCATGAAAGTTGAATATGGAGGGTGCAAAGGTGTGAGAAGAGGAGGAGTTGATCGTTACTTTAGAGGCAGGAAAGACAATAAGCTGTGGTGTGTGAAGATGTTAAAGAAGAGGGAGGCTGTTATAAAGTCGAGCTGTTATGGGAAGAACAAGGTCGAGAAGGAATACAAGGCAGTAATAATAATGGGGTGAATAGATCATAAAGAGGAGGGGCCTGCAAGGAATAAAAAGGCTGAATGCACATGAAAGAGGCTCAATAAAGAAAAAGTGGGAGCTTTGGATGAGAGGCCGACTAAAGAAGATAGGGAAGCACGACCAGTGTAAGAATGAATGGCACGATTAGAAACAATAAAGAAGGAAAGGCCGAATGTAATAAGTGAGAGCCTAAAGAGTGGGAGAAAGAGAAGTGGAGAAGTGCGAAGGAGAAATGGTAAGGGAGGAGTGTGGCAGAATATAAGGTCATGATAAACGAGAAGTAAAATGGTAGTGATTAGAAGGAATGAAAAGAGAATTGAGAATCAAACAGGGTCACGAATGAAGAAAGCCGATTGGTGAGGGAAGTCGAGTGATTGTGTGGAGAAAGAGAGGGGTCGAAAAGTATAGAAGAGTGGCTAGGATAATTGAGTGAGAAGAGAATAGTAATATAGAGACAGTGCAGAACTTGATAAAGATGAGCATCAATCCTTGAAGGATCTTGAACATTTGTAATCTGATTAAGTTCACCTGCATGAATAAATATATTGATAGTTAATGTCCATTATGCTGTTATCATTTGTGTTCTCTCATATTGTTGTAGTCTCTGTTTATATTTGTATGATTGATCTAATAGTGTAAGCTCCTGTAGTTGTTTGGCGAGACCATTTGGCTGAGAAGAAAGAACCATTAATTTGGTTCTAGTTTCAGAGAGGTTGATTTCGTGCCATAAAATTTAATGGTATGTAAATAAACATAATTTATTTTATATATACGAAAAAATATTTGGATTATGTATTTTTATTTTTATATGTTAGATTAAATATTATGAGAGAGCGTATATCTAAATTAGAAGTTATCATTTGGTTAAAATATCACAAGTAAATGATCCAATCCATCAAAATTATAAGGGGTCAAATAAAAATAAATCATACCAAAAAATTAATCATTGTTAAATGATATAATAAAAAACAATCATCATTCTTACTATTTAAATACAATTAATTTTCTAGAACGTTTGAATGTTCCAAATATATTTAAAACTAATTTAAATAAAAAATTATTTAAACAAGGCAAGCACAGGAAGAAAGACAAATCAAGCCCACTTGAAAATATAACTCCAAATCTCAACCATTATAAAAGTGGAGTCGAGATACTTTTTCGAAGGGTCTATTTATGAAAAAATATAGAAAAAAATGATTACATAAAAATGGGGTTTATTGGCCTTTCGAAGATCATTGAGTGCCACTTCATCATGCAATAAATTCCTATGCTTATCAATTTATTTCTGGTACTTAATGCACAATAGGCTTTGGAGATCATTTTTCTTTTAACAAATAAATGTTCCTTTCCACCTCCATCTCCATCTTTATCTGTATCTTCATCTCTATCTCTATCTCCTTACCCCCCTCTCTCTCTCTTGCTCTTCACCCCTCTATCTCTCCCTCTTTCTATCATTACCTCTCCCTCTCTCCACCTCTCTCCCTATTGCAAACATAACATGAGCCTATTGATAATGGAGCCTGATTATCTTCCTAATTCATAGGTTCTATTTCAATCATGTTTAGATCCTTGTAATTGGATGCATAGTTGATTTGAAGTTATCACTTCTCCATTGATACATTTGTTGGAGCATATTATGCTGCCCCTTTAAAACCAAAATCATTAGACAATGTGTATACAAAAGATGTGCAATATCTACTCTGTCTCCATCTCCATCTCCACCTCCATCTCTATCTATATATCCCTCTTTATCTCTCTCCCTATCTCTATCTCCTTACCTCTCCCTACATCACTCTCTCTTCCCCCTCTCTCTTTCCCACTATATCTATCTCTCAACCTCTCCCTCTTTCTATCCCTATATCTCCCTCTCTCCCTATCACTCCATCTTTCTATATCTCCACTTCACCTCTATCCTATCTCTATTTCTCTCCCTCTCCCTCCCTCTTTATCTATTTATATCTCTCTCCCTCTCCATCTCTATCTCCACATCTCTCTCTCACTCACACACACATACCTTGTTTCTCCCTCCCTATCTCTATCTCTATCTCTATCTCTATCTCACTCTCTCTCTCTCTCTTTCACTCACTATTTATCCCTCCCTATCTCTATCTCTACTTCTCTTCCCATATATCTATATCTCTCTCTTCTCTTCCCATATATCTATCTCTTCCTCTATCTCTATTTTTATCTCTACTTATCTCTATTTGTCCATCTCTTTGTCTTCCTCTCCCCCTCTCTCTATATCTCCTTCTCTCTCTCTCTCTCCCCATCTCTTCCTCTTTATCTCTCCCTATCTTAAACTTTATCTTTATCTCTCACTCTACTTCTCTCTATCTCTCTATTGCTCTCTATCCATTTGTCTCCCTATTCATCTTGCTCTATCTTCATCTCTACCTCCATCTTCCTCTCTCCTCCTCTATCTCTAGACATGTCTCACTTTCTATCCATCCATCTCTCTCCCTCTCCCTTTTCCTAGAACTTTATATCCATATCTCTTTTCCCTCTATCTTGGTCTCTCTATATTTCTTCTTCCATTTCTTCCTCTATTTTTATATCATTCTCTCCATCTCTCTCTACCTCTCTCTATATATCACTTCTTATCTCTATATTTATCTTTGTATCTCTCCCTCTATATATTTATCTCTTCCATCTCTATCTACCCCTCTCTCCTCTTTGTTTTTTATCTCTCCTTCTCCTCCCCATCTTTCTTTCTCCATCTCCATCTCCATCTCCATATCCACCTCCATCTCCACCTCCATCTCTATCTACTTACCCCCCCTCTCTCTCTCTCTTACCCCCTCTATCTCTCACTCTTTCTATCCCTATATCTCTCTCACTCTCCCTCTCCCTCTCCCTATTGCAAACATAATATGATCCTGTTGGTAATAGAGCTTGATTATCTTCCTAATTTAGAGGTTTTGTTTTAGTCATGTTTGGATCCCTATAAGTGGATGGATAGTTGATTTGAAGTTATCACTTCTCCATTGAGACCTTTGTTGCACAAACATCATTTGCTAAATCACTTACCAATTGATTTCATGTACTACACAGATGTATACATAAAAATAGACCATTTTTTCCCTAATTGACCCTCCACACCTCTTTGGTGCACCCATTGCACAACAAGGTGTGATTGCTAGTTATAATATTCAGATCAATAAGTCACAACATAAATTTGAAAATCAATCATATCTTGAATTATTTGGAAATACTTTCAAATCTACTAATCAAAGGTTTTTGTCCTTAACTCAACAGTGGCAATATCAAGGGTTTTCGTCCTAACTTCCAAGATTATTTAAGGGTTTTCGTCCTTAAAACTCAGTCCACTTTGGAAGGTTATCATCCTCCTTGATCAATATTTGGGATTTCATCCAAACTTGATAAGAGAAATAAGGGTTTTCATCCTTAATCTCTCATGAAATTGGAAGGGTTTTCATCCTCCCTATTTGCAAGACACTTCCTCAAATTCAAGACTAATTGCTTTATGTATATTGATAGATTTATTTCTATTTGCTTGATTGATCTTTTTTGATTGACATTTCTTGATGGATTGATGAGTAAATTCTTGAATGATTAATTGATTGTTGGTTGATTGATAATCTCTTCACAATGAAATGATTCTCCCTTTATATCTCATATATGAAGGAGTCGCAACCTTTCATATTGGAAGGAGTCACAATCCTTCTAATCTAATCACTACCATAAGCTTTTAATTTAATCATTCCTTGTGATAGCGTCTCCTTCATTGATGCCACCTATATTATTATTTACTTAAGTTTTTTGGAAACAACTTTAATTCCTTTACTTTTGTGATTATTCTCACCCTTTGAACTTAGAAGAAGTCAGCGGCCTGATATCTTTGGTGGGGCATGACATATCAATGTCTTTTACTCAAGTATAGTAAAAATTATCTTGTGTTTCCTATGTTTTCAAGTTATTTAAGTAGGTTTGTTACTATATTTGAATGTTGAATACTCTTGTCCATTTTCTTGCCTTCATGTGTATATTTTATTTCATTTTCACAACGAATTGAATAATAATTGAGTAAACCAGTTTGAATGTCTCTAATTTAGCTATCAATAGCTAGTTCTTTATTGTTTACATTTTAGCATACATGAATTCCACCCATTAGCTAAATTTAAAACTGAAAATAAAATTTGTGACTCACTAGTGAATGCGAATACTAAAATGTTGGTTAGGTTTTTGGAACTAGTTTAGATTTCTCAACATTTAACCTGCACAAAAGATGAGTACTCTGCTTTGTACGTTGGCTTAAAAAGATAGTTGTGGCGGGTATCATGTGAGCTTACTTTGATCTTCTTTCATTAGTCTTTGGGTGTGATTTTGGAACCCAAGTAAAACTCTAGTCTTGGCATTCTGATAGTTGCCAACCATTTGTTTTTACATTCTCCCTATTTGCTGTGTCGTCTACTCTTATAAATCCACTACTCATCACAGACTTAACTACATGACCTGCTAAATTAGTAATTGATCAAAACAGTACTGGTATATATGAGGTTAGGCTTCAATTCAGCATGATAATATAAGAACATAAGAAGACAGTGAAATGAAAAAAGAGAAAATTGTGCAATCGACATATCTACTTTATAGAAAAAAATTAGATTCGAACTAAAGAATGAGGCCATGAATCCTAAAGGGTCATTTTCAATCTGATCACCAGAGTGGGTCTGAGAATTTTATCTGTTAAATTGATAATACCCAAGGTTACAAATTCAAACTTTACATGAATTTATAAATGTCAAGATTATTATTCTTAATTGGGATCTATATTTTACAAAAATGTACAAATATTTCATTGAGAGATGATGGGGTGTGTTCTTTGGATCCTACTTTCATGCAAATAAATTATTATCTTCATTCTTAGACATAATTTTCAAGAGTACATGGTGAGTTTACACTATTTGTTATAATGGACACACAATCTTTAGTCTTAGTTGGTATAAGTTTTCCACAGTCTATCAAATTAAATTGTGCTAAATTTCTGTTTAACTGTGTATATTTTTTGATCGGTGTTTCAGATCACACTCAGTGATCCATCATCGGGAAGAGGAAAAGATAATTTATCCTCTTTCCAATGATGGATCACCGAGTGTGATCCAAAATGCAAAAAAAAAAATATACACAATTAATTCAGAAGCTAGCACAATTTGAATCTTGAGTCTTGTTCACATGGATTTTGCAAATGGGATTACTTTTAGATGACTTTGTGAGGTGAATGCATAGGCTTTTATGGTATTTTATAAATATGTAAAGGGTTATTAAGAGGTCATTGGGTGTAGGTGAATGCTCTTGTTTGACTTGGATCTTAATTTCAGGTTGAACATACATTATTATTATTATTTAATTTTATGTTAAGTTTAATAGTTTTTTCATTTTTTTTAATTATTATTTTTTCTTCTCTTCTATTCTCTATATATTAACACATTTCTTCTTCTCTTCCATGTTCTATTAGTACTATATATATTCATTGGGTGTAGGTGAATGCTCCTTTCGATTTGGACCCTATTTTCAAACTAGTATATGTTTGTTACCTTTTTCTTATTATTCTTGTTTTTTCTTCCATTTCATTTTTAGTCCCATAATTTTCTTTTCTAAATTTTATTATATGTTATTCCTTTTCTTCTTCTCTTCCATTGCACTAATACTATATATATCATCACATTTTTCTTTTCTTTCTACCTACATTATATCTTGTAACAAATTTGTAATTGTATAATAAGATTATAAATGATGCAAGTCATTTAAAGCTACAAGCTTGAGTATAGATGCAATTTAAGCTACAAATTTGAGTAAATGAGATTTACCTTCTAATAAATAAATTAGTATATATATCTTAAATACAACTTTTTAAAAAATATTAAAGAATTTTTATTTTTTTTGACGAAAGACACGAAACCTATATATATATATATATATATAATATAATAAAAACATTTACATATTATGAAAATTAATGCGATAGAGAGAAGCTGGTAGGTTGTCCACAAACACTAGTAGAACATAGAGCTAGTCTCTAAAACCTATAATATAAACCCATCTAACACCCTATAGGCTGAAATTAGGGTAAAATTCAGCATATACTAAATCCCTATACAACAAAAAATAACAAATTATTCCTCCATGAAGTCCCCAAACATTTGTCTTCCACCTCGAACCTCTCAGTCAGATTCAAACCTTGCTGAAGCGAACTTCATTGAGCCACTAAGAAAGATGCAGGCAACATAGAGCATGAAGACATGCCAAAGGAGGAGGACTGGTGACTCGAGCCAGCGTTAGGAGGATGAGTGAAACCACTATTAATAGCATGGGCCGGAGGAGCTGGAACTCTTTGGCATCGACCTTGAATTGGTGAGGGGACGCGAAGCTGGAAATCAAACCAAACACCTGAAGCAGGAACCGATGGAGTATGAACCCTTAGAAAATTCAGAGCATAAAACTTCTCCCTGATGTCTGCTTCCAAAGAGGTGCAGATATACCATCGTTGCTTCCACAAGGCTCGGATGAGGATGCTACCATTATGGTATTGCAGAGCCAATTTGAGAGCCTCATACATGTCCTCGACCCCTTGATTATTCTGCACAAAATTCTTGGGAAACAAACCACCAATGTATCCATCGCTGATGAAAATATTGTATCCTTGCACAGCCTTTAGAACAAAGTTATCCAGGATATATTGTAACTACACATACTTCTAAGCCAAGTCTTCAAGTTCATTCAATGATTGAACCAAATCCATGGCATTGGATAAGAAAATCGAGATCACCTGAGAGGGGAATCGAATGCGTCGAGCCCTCAGACATGTTACCTCCACCCCCAACTACTCGCGAATAGACACCTCCACTCGGCCTCCATCAATTATGAACACGGTCTTCAAGTCATCTTGTGTCAGATAGCTCTCAAACAAACTCTCCCAAGGCCTTACAAGCAAGCCAATCCTCAAGTTCTAGGGACGAAACACAATTTTACTTCACTGTTCGGGCCCAAGAATGAAACATCGAGTCTGTAAAAACTTTGAACAAATGCAAGGAAAATAGATGATTAAATAGCTTGTTTTGTTTTCCCCAGGCAGAAGTGACTGCATGCATTAATATGATGAAGGAAGACATCAAGTTAATCTTCAATCATGATCCCTTCATGAATGCTGGCTCATATGAAGAGATAGCCACCAACATCATTACAAATTGAGGTATTTAATGGAATTGTACCTGCAACACCACAAAGCATTAGCCGAGATAACCATTGAAAAATGTGTGTCCTTATTTAGAATTTCAGACAAGTTGCCAACATCAGCAAATGACGCTGAGGACGTCCTTTCAACATGGGAGGTACACCATTTAGAGCAGAGGACTACTCAGAAGGGAGAATACGGCCGTAGAGATCAATGGACATTATGCCAACGGTGAGCTCGTATTATAGAGTTTTTGAAAGGAGTGGTCGTATCCCCACCAAGATGGCAACGTCTACCCAGCCCTAGGAATGCACTGGGGCATGGATGCATGGGCATAGATGCAGCTGCCTCGTTTCTCTCGCCGACCGTATTTTACGTGCAAACTCTCTGCCTTCTGTATTAATTGTGTTCCGTCGTGTCCACTATGTAAAACATAAGATATTTAAACTGTGTATACATAAAATATTTAAATTATGTAAAACTTAATTTCTTTGATGTTTATAGTTTCATATTATAAATTAATTTGGATGATGTGAAATATAATTTTCATTGTAATATTTTATATTATTTTTAAGTATAATGAAATTTATTACATCTTGTATAAAAAATATCTTTTAATAAAATAGAATGTCTCATTTTTATTATATATATTTTTAATTGAATAATAATTAGAACAAATTAAACAAGAGAAAAAGATAAATTTTAAATTAAAATAAAAGAAACAGATTAAAGGTAGAAATATAAGGACTAAATTTTTTTTTAATAGTCATTTCAACATGTGAAAATAAATATGAGTGGGTATGCAAGTCAAATAATAGAAACAATTTTTTTTTTATAATCTATTAAATTCTTGATAAAACACCTTTAAATGTCAATTATAATTATCTTAAGCTAATTATAATAAATAATAAAATAATAATTATAAATCATATTATAGTATAAATATATTAAAATGTTATTTAAAATAAAAACATAAAAAATAAATATATTGATAATAAATTTACAATTATTTAATCTTTCATTTTCTTAAACACATTTTGAAAATATATGTTGTGTTTTTTATTTATGATCATCATAATTTTTTTATATAATGAAAATATGTTTATCAAAATCTATTAAATTATATAAAAAAATTATGATGATCATAAATAAAAAACTCAACATATATTTTCAAAATGTGTTTAAAAAAATGAAAGATTAAATAATTGTAAATTTATTATCAATATATTTATTTTTCATGTTTTTATTTAAATAACATTTTAATATATTTATACTATAATATGATTTATAATTATTATTTTATTATTTATTATAATTAGCTTAATATAATTATAATTGACATATAAAATTTAGATTAAAAATATATATGGTAAAAATGAGGCATTCAATTTTATTTCTTAACATAAAATTAAAATACTTATAAATTAATAATTTAAAATAATAAAATCTATATATTTATAATTGATTTCTAATTCAAAAATATTTCTTGTTATCATTCTTTTATACATCCATTAAATATTTTCATAATTATTCTTATTATATATTATTTAAAAATAAATATAATTGACATTTAAAGGTGTTTTATCAAGAATTTAATAGATTATAATTTTTTTTTTGTTTCTATTATTTGACTTGCATACCCACTCATATTTATTTTCACATGTTGAAATGACTATTAAAAATAAATTTAGTCCTTATATTTCTACCTTTAATTTGTTTCTTTTATTTTAATTTAAAATTTATCTTTTTCTCTTGTTTAACTTGTTCTAATTATTATTCAATTAAAAATATATATAATAAAAATGAGACATTCTATTTTATTAAAAGATATTCTTTATACAAGATGTAATAAATTTCATTATACTTAAAAATAATATAAAATATTACAATGAAAATTATATTTCACATCATTCAAATTAATTTATAATATGAAACTATAAACATCAAAGAAATTAAGTTTTACATAGTTTAAATATTTTATGTATACACAGTTTAAATATCTTGTGTTTTACATAGTGGACACGATAGAACACAGTTAATACGGAGGGCAGAGAGTTTGCACATAAAATACGGCAGGCGAGAGAAACGAGGCAGCTGCATCTATGCCCATGCATCCATGCCCCAGTGCATTCCTGGGGCTGGGTAGACGTTGCCCACCAAGATACGCCATCATTAACCATCCTATAACCCAAGGCGTATGTTAATCACGGGGTGGGTAATACCAATGCGACATGTGGAAGCCACATCATCACCCAACCAAATGAATGCACCCCCCGAAATCACCACATTACAAACACTGCTACCCCTTCACTAGTACTTTGTTCCAGCAAGGCCACGGTGGATAATTTTTTTTCAATCAACACAAAACAAGTCCACGTCAACACCAACTCAAAACCTAGAACTGCTTACTCTACACTTTAACTAACAGGGAGTTAGTAAGTAGATTCTCTGTCAATTAACTCCTGCAAGCGTGGGAATCCATCCAACCCTTGATCATTGTCAACAGTGGATAATTTTATTTTATCACAGGCCATGTTTGCTAGAAGGTCGGCTAGATTATTCCCTTCTCTATATACATGGGATATATGGTAGCTCTCAAACTCTCCTAGTAGGTTCCATGCAATTTGCAACACATACCTAATAGATCATGTGTGACAAGATTTTAGCTTGCAAGCATTTATCACTATGAGTGAGTCACCCTCAATGTGAATGGCGTTAATTTGAAGGCACTTAGCTAGCAACAGACTATGAAGTAAATCCAAGGACTCTGCCATATTAATAGTTCCTGAGGGGAGAATTAATGTCTTAGTTGCCTTGACAACCCCTTTTGAATCCCTTATGCAAACTCCTGCACCAGAAATTCCTGGATTACCTCTTGAAGCTCCATCAAAATTTAATTTATAATAACCTTCCATTGGCAGAATCCATTTAAGTGTTCCTCTGTCAACCCTCTGAATGTGAGGCTGCTTCATGCTACCTTGAAATGGTAAAGAAATATGAACCCAATTTTTCAATATGCAATGATCCCATGAAGAAAACAAAGCTCCTACACCTTTATGTTCAACAACCCAGGAATTGACTACTTCTGAAATTGATTTCTCAATCAATACTTGAACATGCTGAACAAAAGATGAGATCTTTCTGAAAATTCATTTGTACCTCTCCCACCAAATAGGCCATACTACCAATGCCGGAATAGCTTTCCAAATGCAAGCAAAGAAATAGTTCTTGTATAAAACAGGCCATGCAGTAAATAAATCGCAGAGTGAGTTTAGTAGAGGAATGAAAAGGTTTGACTTTTGAAGGATAAATGACCAACAAGACTGAGCAAAATGGCATTGAAGAAAAAGATGATCATGATCTTCAAGAGCTTGATTGCATAATATACAATTGAAAGGATCCACAATTCCCATCTTGGCTAACCTTTCACTTGTTAGAGCTCTTTTTCTTAAAGCTAACCAAGAAAAATTACCTGCCTTTGGTAAAACAACATTGTTCCAACAAAAAGAATATGCCCTATGAGAATGATTGGTGTCTGCCCTACTGATAATTGCCTTATACCCTTGCTTGATCGAATAAGACCTAGTTTTCAATGGGGCCCATAAAATTTGATTTGCCTTCCTTGTCAAGAAGACAACTCTGTTGGACATGGTTTGATTCAACAAATCTTGTTGGAATTTTGGAATTTTATCCACTGGGAAATCTTTCCACAAGAATCTTCTCGAAAGAGGCTGCACTAAACTAACATAATCTGAAAACTTTGTTCCCCAAAGCTGAGAAAACACTAGGATTGCTGACTGCAATTCTTGACAGGCTCCTAAAGGTGGAAGGCCATTCCATGAGTCCCTCCAGAAGTCAACCTCATCTCCCTTATTGACCTCCCAAGATATGTGTGAAGTAATCACTTTCCTGCATGACAACATGAAATTCCACATAGCTGACCCTTGGGGAGGGTTGGCAACTATGAAGATCCTTTTGGAATCCCTGTTATCAAGATATTTTGTAGTCAACAAGGAACACCATTTTGAGTCTAATTTTGAATACATTTGCCAAATGAGTTTACCTCCAAAATCTTGGTTACACTTGGAAATATCATGCAAACCCACACCACCTTTAAGTTTGTCAGATGCCATAAATTTTAAGGATATTAGAGGTATTCTTTTACTGTCATTCATATTCCCTTTCCAAAGGAAACCTCTAATAATTTTTTGAATTTGGTCCACAATTGACTTAGGAGCCCTTAAAATAGAAATGAAATAATTGGGTATTGCAGAAAGAACATATTTGATTAGGAGGATTCTACTTGAAAATGACAACCAACGAGCCTTCCAAGCACATATCCTCTGCTTTATTTTATTTTTATTTGAAGAGTTATTTCAATTGACTTAAGAATTATTTTGTTTGCATAAAGAGTTATTTTATTTTTCTCTAAAATTATTTAAGATTTTTATTTATTTAAGAATTATTCTATAGTTTTAGTTTTTTTATTATGTCAATTGTGTTTTAGTTTTTATATACTCAGTCATAGAATAATGCTCCATGTCTTGTGGCTACATGAGAATGCCTCTAAAGAAAAAAATTATATATTTTATGTAGTGTTATACCAATTTAATTTTATGAAGATTAACTTCTCAAAATAATGTTAAGGTCGGATAGCTAATTCACTCCATTAACATTCTATAATAATTTGGATGAAAATACAATATTAGAAAGAGGGTAAACATCAATATTGTACCTCTTGTATTAACATTTGAATAATGAACGATAAAACTTTGATATAGATGTATGTGAAGATACCAGGTAACTTGTATGGTTATTTGCTAGGTTATATTTTTAATAAAGTATAAAAGGCACGCGTGAGTACATGCTTGGGTCCACTATACATGTTATGATATTTGTTGTAAACATTTATAAAAATTAGAAATATAGTGCACCACTTCAAAGGGGTGACCTCCAACAATCAGATAACAATATATGAATTTATAAGAGTTGTTTTCCTTATTTATATGGATAACTATATAGGGACGCAACTCTTCATTCTAATTAAAAGGGGTTAAGGTATTAACTAATACAAATGTTAAGGTTAAGTATGCCACATGTGCTTATCCTTATTATACTTAGAAATATATAACATATACTTAGGAATATATGATATTAGTGTCACAACATTCTCATCCCCTTCAGAAAAGAATTTCCCTTAATGCTTAACAACTTTGGAATCTTTTTTATGGAGTTTTCATCATTCCATGTTATATCTTCAATTAGAATTTTTTTCATTGAAGTACGTATTCAAAGATGACTTTATTCTGTAAATGTTTCAATCATTTCTTAATGATCAACTTAGGTTCTAAAATAAAATTGTATTCTTCATATTACTCAAGAAATTCTAATTGGATTGAAATATTGCATTTATGACTCTTCATGAGTGATTTTGTTGAGATCCTTCTAGTGTGGGCATATTTTCCATGGATCATTCCTTTTGTTAAGAATAAGCATAAAGGAGATATAAGCACCTTTTTTGGGATGACCAATACTGCTTGGTATTAATTCGTTGTCATGATTATGGTCTCTAATTACAGGGATAACTTCATATTCTTGAAATACTTGTTTATGATGAATAATCTTTTAAATTTTTGGTCGATCTTCAATTGTCACATCTCATGCTTCTATAAAATGCAATTGTATCCCTATATTATAATAAAATTTCTTGATAACTTTCTCCATCCTATGGGAGGTAATGAATTGGCTTGGTGGTGATTGTATCCATAAAATTTTATACTTTTCTGTATGTGTACTAAATGCCATGGATAAGTCTTAAAAATTGAATGACATTGTTTTTAGTTGTTTAAGCCATCACACACCCAAAAATACATCCACTCCCCCAATAAGATAGCAACAAATTTTAAATATAGTTGATAAATCCCTATTGAGAGTTTTATATGATGGAATTTACCATCATAAGAGAGTTTTCCCATCAACTATCATTCCAAAAATTTGATACTATATGAACAAAACAATTGAGTTTATTAGCTAATATTCTATCAATAACATTATGTGTACTACTCATATCAACCAACAATTTCAAATTTATATTTTTTAAATAAACAATTACTTTGAGTATTTGTGGTGCATTTGTTCCATTCAACCTCATTCTTTTTCTTACTACTAGAACAATTATGACCCCTTGAGCATTTGCTATCACGATTCCAACATAGGTCTTTTTCTCTTTTCTCCATGTCTTTTTGAGGAGAGAGATTACTAATTTATCTTAGGTTAAAAAATTGTCTATTTTTGTTAGTAGGATTAGTCACATTTTTGTCATTTACTCTTATGGTTTCACCTTGTATGAAACTTTAGTGGTGTTTTGTTTCTCAATATGTAATGCTTGTTGCATAGTTTTCCTAACTATACATGGTTCCGAAAATGAACTTAATGCCGAATTTGATCCTTAAGTCCATTGATGTACAATTGTAGCCTTTTGTAAGGTGTCACCTCGGGAGATCTAATTACCAATATCAAATGTTCAATAGTATATTCAGGGAGAAAACTTGATTGTTTTAAAAAATTTAACTGGAAAAAATAGCTTCCAATGCATGGTTTCTCATAGAAGTTTTTTAATTCATTACTAAATTATTTCCAACTAAACATTTGTCCTTGCTTGTCACTCATCTTCCATTAGTAGTATTCGTAAAGTCCTAATTCTAAATATAGTAAGGCTATGTCAACCATGACATTATCTAGTATATTATGAAGTTTTAAGTTGTTCCATGAGGATTATCCATCAAAATTATGGATCCCTTTTCTTTGTAGGTTCAATCATTAAGTTTTAAAAGGTCCTCCTATCCCTTGATATTGTTTGTTAAGGTTATACCCATATTAGTGGTTTTTTTTAGGCTTTAATTCTAATAATAATTCCTTCTTAAATCTATACAAACCCTCATTTAAGGATGTTATTGTAATGTCGTAAATTGCATCCTATGCAATTTCACAATATATACACCTTCCCCTTTAGTTACAATTAAGATAATTATGCTCTTTAATCCAAATTCAATCCAAACCATCTTTTAACACATGATACATCTAGCTCCTTGATGGTTATGCCCAATTTTTTCTCATACAGGTGCACCTGTGGAGACGTTTGCACACCACACTCACATCTTGCAAAAATATACGACTATGTTAGCCATTAGGACATTACACTTACCATGTTTTGGTAGTGTAATGCCTTTGCCAACTTGCACTCTCATCAAGGACTGCTCGAGCATGCAATTTTGAACCAAGAACCCTCCTCTTTCCTCTAGATCTTTAGAAGGAGACACAATTCTTGAGTATTCTACACCATTATCCATCTCTCTCACATGCATATCTTTCAAAAACTCTCTCTCTCTCTCTCTCATTGACATCTTTCATAAAATACTCCATTATTCAACCATTGCTCTAATCATAATGATATCTAGAAAATATCTGTGGTTATCATTTGAGGGAGTCTCTTCCACCTTGAGGATTCTTGTTGCTTCTTCATTGCACCGGTAAGATACTTTACTTTTGTGCTCGAGAGTGGTAACTGTTCAAGTTTTTATATTGAACATACTATATTTATTTTGATAGCATATTGTTCTTTGCATGGTTTTATGTCTATTTATATCATTTTGTCTAAGGTCGTCTGTGGAGGTGGGAACAACAAAATATGGGTTTGACTAAGGAAAAATCCTATACAACCACCCAACCCCTCTCTTTGGTCCTATGTGTGTAGGTATGGGTGAAGGAGCTATTTTGAGAGAGTCTTCGATCTTGCTGGATCTCTTTGGTGATATTATAAACTCTTCCTTGTCATTTTCATCTAAATCCATTTAACATTTTCCTTTCACTTACTCTATATCTATTGTGCATTCATATTTTATATCCTTTCATGTCTAGAACATTGTACAAACTATATGAGTTTCTTTGTGATAATTTCCATTTTTTGTATGTATGAGACACTCATGTGGCATGTTGTCGTTCGATAGCCATGCATTAGTCCTAGATAGAGAGCTTGCGGGGTTATTTGAGAAACCTTTGTGCTTTGTACTTTTGGTTTTTGAAGTCCAATGGGTTGAAATAATTTCTATGCTCTATTAAAACACACATTCAATTGATTTATAGGTAAACTTGAAGGTTGTGGTTACCTGAAGGCTTACCTTAGTGGAGGGTTGAAACTTAGATCCTTTAAGGATTTGATTATCCTTCATACTAGTTCACTTTTCATATGCCACATTTTGGTGAACCTAATGTGAAATCAACCTTTGTAAATATTTCTCCAAATAGCATTTAAAATCTTCAAAAATTTGTTGTCTTCTCTTACATTTTCTTCTCTCTTTTTCTAGAGTTTGCAAGGTTGTATGTTTATAGTGAATACTCTTCTATGATCTTCATGACCAAGTTTGAATTCTAGAAATGAAGTTAGAAGAAGATTGAAAGCTACCATACCTCAAGATTGATATAGTCTCGCTATACCTAGCCTGATGTTCTTTGGAAATCTAGATCCCTTTGGCTCTCAACTGGTCTTTGGGAATTATTTTACTTCAAAATATCAACCAGTTCTTCTCTCAAGTCTCCTCCTCATATAGATTATGAGGCTACTCTTAGGGTCCCCTTTGAGAAAGTTCAATTTTTGGAGGATAATTTGAAGCACTTTGAATATTTCCTTAACCATGACAACCTATTTACTCAAGCCACCCCTATTGTTAGTAATCTAAGAGACTTACTCATCTCAGATCATAAGGGCCTTGAGTTGCTTTATGCATTAAAAAAAATAGTTGAGACTGATGCACCTTCATACATTTTAGTCTCGATTCAGCCTCATGATGCTCAATTAGATGTCACTGGTACCTAGTTGAATATTTTGATGCTTGAGGTGTTTGTACACATGGTAGATGGTAACCCTACTATAACTCCTATGTCTTTTTCTAATAATATAAACACCATTTATATCCCTCCTAATAATCCCATAGTTAATATGTCTTAGAATCCTTTGGGGTATAACATCCCTCCTTCACCTAGTTCTACACCTTAGACTCCAATAGTTCAAGCTTCTATCACAATAGCTAATTTGCCTCCCCTACCATCTAATCTTATTTTGAACACCCTATTGCAAAATATGGGTCAAATGTAGTCTCATCTTATTAATCTATTTAACGCTACTACAAAATCCACACTTTCTCCTTGATATCATCACAACCCTCTTGCTTTGAACATCTTGAATTCCCATATGCCTTAAGGGATCAAAATACATAATTTTTACAAGTACAGTGGTAAGGGAGATCCATAAATACATTCCAATTCCTTTACTTCTCTATGTAGTGATTTCTTGCTTCAAGACCATTTGTTAGAAAAATTGTTCCCATGACCCCTTAAGGAGACAACATTGAAATGGTTTTGCTCATTTCCTAATAATTCTATCTTTTTTTTTTATCAGATCATGAATAAGTTCTTATGGTGGTTTCAGGAAAGTATTAGCTCCAAGGTCACTATCATTGATCTTGTCCATTGTAAGCAATAACCTAATGAGAAGTTAACTGATTTTATTTCTTGTTACCAATCTATCTCTTCACAAATTCCTTATGCCCTGCCTGATCATGACATTCAAAGAATGTTCATGATAACTCTCCAATCAACATTAAGGGAATGAGTCTCCTTAATGGAGTATCCTTATTTTTATAATTTGTGTACTATGTTGCAAGATTAGCAATAGATTTTGGCCCAGTATGGGGCTTCTGCCTCATCCTCATGTCTTGATAATTTTGGAATTGCATCTTCTTTCAGAGGGTAAAAGAAAAAAAAAGAAATATATAATGTGGTAACTATTCCTTAGACAACCAAGAATAGTACACTCAAATGACAACGTAATTAGGTTTTCAAAAACTTATCTGATTCTTATTCAAGTGTACTCAAAAATTTATTAAAAGATAATTTAACACCCTCTTAGAGATTAGACCGCTCCCCAATAACAAACCATACCCCAATTGGTATGATGCTTCTAAGTTTTTCCAATACCATCAAATTCCTAGGCATGAAATTGAATTTTGTGTGCACCTGAGACATGTAATTCAAGATCACATAGATAGTGACCTAACATTAGACTTGATAGTAAAAAGTAGAACTCAATCAAATCTGTTGCTAAGGCCAACAATCAGTTGCAAATTCACACATATCCTTTTCATCTCATTCTTCTAATTTTATAACTACATCTTCTTCTACTCCACCTAATGATGTTGAATATGTGAACATGGTATCCATCACTTCAATCTCCCCTCCAAGTCAGAAGGTTAAGATGCCCAAAATATCTTTCATGCCTAATGACTTGCCTTATCATGGGAAATACTCTCCTCTTTACATTCCTACTCAATTCAATGGTAATGTCATCACTGGTATTATGGTTGACCCTACAAGCAGGGTCAATGTTATAACAAAGGAAACACTCTTCATTAATGGCCTACATAGGATGAGTTATGATGAGTGTAAGGCTACCATTCATACACGTGACAATATTTCTCTTTTCCCTCTAGGATCTATTTCTCTGTCAATCCTTGTGGGACCTAAGACTATTTCTTCAACATTTTTTGTGTTACCAAAATCAAACTTATTTAGAGTGAGACTAGGCATTCCTTGGCCAGTTTCCATGAATGCTATCACTTCTGTTGTCCATAAGTGTCTGAATTTTCTTCATGAGGGCATTGTGTAGACTATCCAAGACACTAGATATAAGCCACTAGTGTCATGTGGGGCTTTTTTCTTGATCATTTATGGCCTAATATAGTGGTACCCATACTACCCCACAATAATTTATTGTACATTTCATATTATAACTATAATATTGGGGGCTTAACATCTAATCCAATTCCACCTCCTTCTTCCTTTACAATTCCTATGTGGCATCGTGTTTCATCCTCTAGGACTTCTTATTTGGGGACTAGGGATAAGCACACTCCCTTAAGTAGACCTCATCATTCTTCTAAGACATCCAAATATTCAATGGTGGCTTCTATTCCTTCTATTATTCTTAGCACAGAAAAAGGAAAGGCACTTGTGTTGTTGAAGTTGAAGTCCCATGACTTTGAGCTTCCAATCTTTCCTGATATCCCTTTCCCTACTATGTATGGCAAGGGTGAGTAGTCTGCTTTGATAGTCCTTTATGTGAATATTTGACATCTTGATTCTTGAGGGTTCCTCCTAAAAATTCACAAAGAGGACAGGTTCCCATGGTTAAGGCTAAGGTTTCTGCACCTTTGACATTTCCTATCCCACCTGTGAGGCCTACCCTTTTGCTGAAAATGATTACAAAGAAAAATTCACCAGTTGAACAAGAGGCCCTAACATCTTTGTAGGCCCCTTTTCATGGTCCCCATATTCATTGGAACCAACTTGCACGTGAGTGTAAGTGTAGTTGATGTACAACGGCAAGGGAATGTAATGCCGCACACAAAATTGAGGTCGAGTCTTCTATTTTAGCTCTTGAATCATTTTTTTTTTTGCTCCTATTCCCATATTAATTTTGATTCATTTGGGAGATGTGGATGAACCACACCCCAAAAGGGTGCAGGCATTTTTTTTTCCCCATTTCAGAACCACCTCTTATCATTTATCTTCCTGATATTTCTCTATTTGTGCAACCCATAGACATGCCTCATATAAAGATCATGTATATTATGACCCTATATTCTATGGTTGATGTGAAGAACTCATCCCAACCATCTAAGAACAAGCTTGAGAATGGCCCCGTTCTTAAATTCCACCATAAGAAGTCTGCTCCTTCTGCTCCTATTTCTTCTTCTATTCTTGTCATTGAGGAAATTTCTTCTTCACTAGAGTTTGTCACTTCTCCTCTTTCTAAGGATGGAATTGTGGCTCTTGTTCTTCCACATCCTACATTTGAATCACCACAGTCCTCTTTGGAGAAGTGTATGTTTGAATCTCTAGAGGATATTCCAACTTTGTCAACTACCTTTACAAGATCGTTGACACTTGAATCATAGGAATTGGTGGATGAGAATATTGAGGTAGCCTCATCTCTAGCCCTTGTTGTAGGTGAGATTCTTGGTATTTCCTTAACTATTGTATCTTTGAGAGCTCAACCTCATTCCCCCTATGATCTAGATTGGGAGGAGGATGACTTGATGAGAATGACTAGAGAAATACCCTTCATGTCTTTAGATTAGAGTATGCATGTTTTTCTATGCTCCCTCGTACTTTCTTGTATATGTTCATGGTATCTCTTGGAGGACCCAAGACACCCTCGTAGGTACTTGGATACAAAGGAGACAATATGTCATACAACTTCCTCTATTTGTATCATCATTCTTCTTTTTTTCATATTTTGATTTTCAAAATTTCGGTATGATGCAAAGCATTGGAGGCATTTAGGCCTTCTTCCATGTTGACTCAAATTTTTATTTTTATTTTGTCTTTATGTGATCCTCCTTCACGATAAAAAATATTTGGGGATATGATGAAAATTAATACATAATTTTATACAAATTCTATTGATATAAATCATACTAACCCCAAGGCTAAGATCCCCCTATCTCTCTTATGCATTTCTCTTTGATGTTGTGGGCTCCATGTGTTATCTGTGCAAGGTAGCATTCCATGAATATATCTCGTTATGTTTTCATGACACAACATTTCCATTTATTCTCCTTAGAATAACTTGTACTCCTTTGTATAACACAAGACATTCTAAGGGAGGCTATCATATTCATATTACAAATCTCTTATTTTATGGCTCTTTTTGAAATATGTCAGCATCTAGCTATCTTATCCATTGTCTAGCATGGGGACAACCCACTAGACTTTGTCTTTATGAATGTCTATGTCTATTTTTTGCAACTATCCTACAATACAATTTCTAACAATCATAGGAAGATTGGATTATCATATGGTCCCTAACATAATACAACTTGCTACCCATAAATGTTGACATCATCTCGTGTCTATAATTTTTGATGTCTAATTTTCACTTTTCACCTAGCATGTTTATCTACAACTAACATACTTATGGAGATGTAGCTTAACCATTTTATGTAGGATCGACTCAGGTCTATTCCTTGGGGGAAGTTATGTGTGGATAGAAGAATTTTCCTCCCCTTCACATCCTACGTAAAATACTCTCCTTCTTTACTTTAGCTCACATCTTCTCTTGAACATATATGCTCACTAAAGTGGGGGAAAAATGTAATATCATAAATTGAATTCTATGCAATTTCACATCATATATGCCTTCCCCTTTAGTTGCAACTAAGATAATCATGCTCTTTAATCCCAATTTCAATCCAAACTATCTTTCAAGACATGGCATAACTAGCTCCTCGACGGGGTCGAGGTTAAGTCTAATCTTCAATTAGATAGGTGTATGCCATGGAGACATCCACACACTACAATCACATCTTACAAAAAATCCATGTGACTATGTTAGTAATTAAGACGTTACACTTGTCACGTTTTGGTAGTTTAATGCCTCTTCCAACTTGCACTCTGATTAAGGACCGCTCTTGCATGCAATTTTGAACCAAGAACCCTCCTTCTTCCTCTAGAATTTGGATCTTTGGAAGGAGACACAATTCTTGAGAATTCTACAACATTACCCATCTCTCTCACACACATATCTTTCAAAATAATCTCCCTCTCATTGAAAACTTTCAAATAAAAATCCATTGTTCCACCATTGCTACAATCACAAAGATATCTAGCAAACCTTCAGGGATATCATTCGAGGGAGTCTCTTTCATCTTGATGATTTTGGCTAATTATTCATTGCACCAACAAGCTACTTCAGTTCTATTTTTAGGAGTGGTAAATTTCAAGATTTTATATTGATCATACTATCTTAATTTTGTTAGCATATCATTCTTTCTATAGTTTTATATCTATTTCTATCATCTTGTCTAAGGCTGTTCATGGAGGTGGGAATACCAAAATAGGGGTTTGACTGAGGAAAACTCCTATACAACCACCCAACCCCCCTCTTTGGTCTTATGCATGTAGGTACAAATGAAAAAGCTATTTGGAGTGATTCTTTGATCTTGCTGGATGTCTTTGGTGATATTCTAAACTCTTGTCATTTTCATCTAAATCCATTTAACATTTTCCTTTCACTCACTCTATATCTATTGTACAATCATATTTCATATCCTTTCATGTCCAAAACATTGTATAGAGTGTTTTGAGTTTCTTTTTGATGATTTTTATTTTTGTCCGTACGGGACACTAGCGTGATGTGTTTTCGTTTGATAGCTGCATGCTAGTCTTGGACAAAGAGCTTTCCAGGTTGTCCGAGAAACCTCTATGCTCTATAATTTTGGTTTCTGAAGTCCAAAGGGTTTAGATAATTTTTGTTCTCTATTAAAAAATGCATTCAATTAATTAATAGGTAAAATTGAAGGTTGTAGTTACCTGAAGGATTACTTTAGTGGAGGGTTGAAACTTGGATCCTCAAAGGATTTGATTATCCTTCGTAGTGGTTCACTTTTCATACTCTATAGATAAAAATGGATCAAATAATTTATCCTTAATAAAATATACCACTGTTTCATGTCCTTGTGGAATTATTTCCTCAAATTTAGGTGTTGGAAAATGAAAAGTACCATGGAATTTAATATTCATATAGAAGTCCTTCGGTCCTAATGATAACATGGCTTTAAGTGTGTTTTGTACTTTTAACTCTATATTTTTTTGGGTAAATATAAAAATATTAATCAAATATTTAAATACAAGTCCACTAGAAATAATTTTAGATGGTCATAGTCATCATAATAAACGACAAAAGGAGAATCCACTAGGGATTCCTATAGAACCAACTGATAAAAGACATGAAAAAACTACAAATCTAATCACATCTTCTAATCATCAATCCAAACCAACTTATATTAATTTATTTGGTCTTCATGAAGAATATTTAGGAGCACCTAAGATTTATCTTGACCCAAATCTACCTAGTCTTCCACTCGCCAACCAAGAAAACCTTTCTAGTTAGGTGTTGTATTTTATTCCACTTGTATTGCTCCTTCAATAGATGCTACATTATACAGGCAATTGGTTGGCGGTCTTTTGTACCTAACACATTCGTCTCCTGATCTTTCGTTTGTGGTTGGTCTTGTCTCTCGATTCTCACATGATCCACATGAGAATCATTGGAAAGCTTCCAAACACATTTTGAGATATATTTAGGGCACCTCACATTATGGTATTCAGTATACATCCGGATATCCTCAAATAATTGGCTTCACTGACTCAGATTGGGTTGGTGATGTCAACAATAGGAAGTCCACTTCTGGCTTTGTTTTTTGCCTTGGTTCTAGCCACATTATATGCAAAAAGCAATCTACTATTATGTTATCATCTAGAAAGGCTGAGTATCGTGCAATAATTTTTTCCAGCCAAGAGGTTTTGTGGCTTCGTTAGTCATTGATTGATTTTGTTTTTTCTCTTGATAGTCCTAGTATTCTTTGGTGCAACAATCAAAATTCCATTCAAATTTCTCACAATATAGTGGAACATCAATGTAATAAGAACATATAGATCCACATGCACTACATACAATAGTTTATTCAGGATGGTTTTCTCACCTTGGAGTACATGCTTATAGAGGAGCAGGTTGTAGAAATATTCATGAAACCTTTAACATCACTTGTTACCTAGAGTTGTGATCAATTCTCAGGGTGAAGGAAGTTGTCCTTGGGGATCTTCATGAGGCCTCCTCCCTTCATGTTTTTTTACATGCTTTCATCGCTATTTAGGAGAGAAGTTTTTCTCATGAGGTTTTCTCTCTTTCTCTAATTATGAGAGATTTCTTTGATTGTATTGGGTACCTCATCAGGCCTAGTTGTTGAGACTCATTCATGCTTTCTTTTCTTCTATGCATTGGTTTTTGGATTTTTTAGATACTCCCTAAGTTACCCTTAACGGGGGTGTTAGAGTAATCATGCATTAGATAATACTTAATTAATTTTTAATTAATTATTATTCTAATTCTCATTCACTTAAGCTAAACTTAGGATTTATTTTTTAGTTAACTAAGTTCTTTATTTATTTTAACTAGAGAGCTAATATTAGACCATTCTGTCTCATCACACAGGATGTTTACACTTTTCATGATCTAATCCCTATATCATTTAGGGTTGCTCTTATAAAGCATTCTCTCTCTCTCTCTCTCTATTGTATTATTCATTCTGTAAGTATTTTCTTTTTGAGGAATAACAAATCTTTGTTTCGCAAAGCTCTTACATGGAAGGTGTTTTGTTCATTATTTGATCACGTGTCTCATATTATTCATAAATCTAACAATGTAGTGGTTATCAAGTTTGTATATTCACTATTTTCAAGAGGTTAAGATTATTATTTTTTATTGCTTGTTATGTTATTTGGCCAAGTAGTTCTTTTTTTGTATCAATCATGATGAGTCATAAAGGCATTTTCACCTTTCTCTCTTTTAGGTGGTAGTCGTATTTAGTGGATAGTTTTATTGAAATTTTAAACTTTATTAATCTGATCCTCAAACCATTTACAAAATTCAACCAAAAGAAATATGCATGAACATAAAATAAACAACCATAACACCATAACACAAGGATTTTTATGTGGAAACCCTGTTAGGGGAAAAACCATGGTGGAAGGCCAATCCACAATATTATTTGAGTATACTCAATTTTTTTTTATAGAATGGGAATGCACTTGCATTCAGGCACACTGCCTAGAGATCACTGTCTTATAAAAATGTTCAGATTAATTCCATCTGAGGAATTGAATTGAGTAAATAGAATCTACTAATGCCTGGTTATAGTTCCGGTTAAGCACATTAGTTGACTTCTTGACCTTCTATCCAATTCTACTCTTCTACTCCGTTCTGCTCTAATTCACATCACAAATCTCTTTTATGTACAAGTGAAACTATGCATAATCGCTCTACTATTCACAAAACACACCAACTCTTCACATATATTCTGATCCAAAATGATATAATCGATCACTTATATATATCTACCACTAGGATTTAATTGCTTGTCATCGACTCAAACAAAAGTATGAAAAAGTTTACAAACTATCAGCTCAATCCATGGTTAATTCTTGATGTGCATCAATCAAAGTCAGACATAGCATAGTAATGACTCAAATGAACATTGTCGAGCACAAAAATACTTAAACAATTACTTCACAAACATTCACAACATATTATATCCTCGAAGTCGGCTTCTGCACTGATAAATTTTTTTTTAATCAACCAGATTTCTAACTTGCACACCAATGAATGCACAACCTAGATAATGTAGTATGTACACCAAAATATCTTCCCTGAGATCCACAACTCAAAATGATAATAGGAAATTGCATGTGAATCGATGAAATACATTTTTGTCGAATGCTCTATTCTTGTTTGACTGTTAAATACAAAACTTTGATCTGACTTCGGGTATGAGAAAATTCTGATGTGTGGATTGAATCACTGACTAGGGTTTTCGTCAATGACAACACCAAATAACTTTTTCAGTTTCTCTTGCCAACAAATGAATTGTTAATTAAATAATTTTTTCTACTTGTGTTTTATGTGGAGACTTTAATATGGTGGATTTGGTGTATGTTAAAGACTGTACTCTCTTTATGCATTGAGTAGCTAGTGAAAGGGAATTATTTTATTTCACACACAATAAATTGGGTCTTTATGACCCAAATATGAGATTCCACCATAATTAGCATCATTAGTATATGTAGATAAATTTTTGAGTTGTGTTTGATGGAGTGTACAATTAGATTGATCATTCTATAATTTTTGTATAATATTTCTTTATTTTTTAATACTTTTTCCACTTCTAGTGGATCCCTTCCCAAATATTTTCCTTTTAGACCACTTTCCCATTTAGTTTTGAATTGAATGATAATATACCAAACAAAAGGTTTGTAGGACCCAATTATTTCTCAACTCCTCCCTATTGAATCATCAGCCCATATTGTTATAAACTTGATGTGTCTAGAACCTAGAGCCTCAACCCCCTTAGAGAACATGTTGGATTGTTTAGTGGAATAGTGCTATAAAGTGAAATTCTCATTTCCTTTGAAGCTATGGCCATCAACTATACCATTTTCACTACCATCATATGGAACCACCACCTCAAAGCTTGATGAAGACACTATTGTGATAGACTCTCATGCCTTTGCACATAATTTATAAATAAAGGTGGTTCATGTTCATTATTAGTAATTAATTATTGATAACAAACCTCAAAGGTGCTTAGATTAAAGCTCCCTTGAATTAACTCAAAGTGGGAGATCATGTTTCCAAGGAATTTTTTAATCTCTTCATGCTCATCATACTTTCTAGGCTATTAAGAAAAATTAAAAAATCTACCAAATCTTGAATAAGCTTCTTGATATCCTCAAGGCATTTTTTTAGTATATACCTAGGTGTTAAAAGCCCAAAATAAATCCTTATAATGGGATGATGATTTTCAATAATATCTTAGGGTTGTCACTTGTAAGATTTTTCATTTTCAACATGTCTATTATGATCAACTTCTTACTATTTTTTATATTTAAGAAGTTATTTTGAGAATGGCTAATGATAAATCTCCTAGATGTGACAAGTTTCCTTGTGGATTTATAAGGCCCTCCAGGAGTTGGTGGGCAAGGATCTCCATAAATATCATCTCAAAGACTTTATTATAATTCCTTAGGTAAGATTATAAAAAAATATCAAATTCATACCTAAGTTGGGAGACCTAGAAGATATTTTCAATAAGAGATCAATTACTCTCATTAATGTCTCATATAAGAACATCACTAAAGATCTCATTTAAAAGCTATCACATCTCCGTCCATAGATTGTGCTTCCTAAGAAAATTGGTTTCATTAGTTCAAGGTATATTTTGGATAATACTATTGTAGTTTGGGAGGGCATGGAATAGGCCCAATGATCACAATAATAGGCTATTTTTATTAAAATTTAATTTGAAAAAACCTATGATCAAATTGAGTATCCTTTTATCCTTTCCATGTTTCAATAATTAGGATTTGTCCCTCATTTTTTTCAATCAATTTAAATGCTTTTTTTGGGTTCTTTTGTTCAATTATATTGTATTGTGTCCTAAAAAAATTAGTTTCATTAGGTCAAGTTATATTTTGGAATGTAATATTATTGTATTTTGGGAGGGTATATAATAGGCCAAAAGGTCATAAAAATACACCATGCTTATTAAAATTGAATTTTCCAAAGCCTATGATCAAATTGAGTAGCCTTTTATCCTTGCCATGATTCAAGAATTAGGATTTGGCCCTTGTTTTATTCAATCAATTTAAATTATTTTTGTTGATACTTTTTCATGCCTTACTATCAATGGCCAATAATCCAATACATTTGGACTATTCTGGTCCATCCATAAACTATTTCCTTTTAGCTCAAGATTGCTCTAAATTATATGCTTGTTATTGAGAGCTTTGGATATCTTTTTTCCAATTTAGTCTCAAAAAAATGGTCAAAGGAATTTATTTTCCTAATTCCTCATCCTAATTGGTGAATGGAAAATTTGTTGATGACTATTTTGTTACTCTCCTAGAGGATGAAGGCAATATGAAATAATTTCTAGGATTTAGGCGAAATAAACCTTGTAAATCCATTAATTAATTTTTTTTCTAATGTCTTTTGTAAATTACCCATAAGAGGTGAAACTGTTTAATCAATGGTGGTGAAAGAGCTCATGTAAAGACAAAGTTACTGTTACCATTTGTCTAATGGGAAAAGGACAAAATAGTTAGGCACCCCATTTGGAATCTCCTATTTTTGGAGGGTTATGACATCTGTCATAAGTTGTAAGAGTATCTATGACACTATGAAAACTGCCATAAGATTCTATGACAACTATGACACTGTTTATGATTGTATTTATGACAGATTCTTTCCCTAGGTGCCTATGCATGAGAGATTCCTTATGACAGTTGTAAGAGAATTTGTAAGTTTCTATTTTAGGTGGATTTTGTGGTTGGAAAGGAGGTAGGTGTGGGTTTTTACATGTGGTTTTTCTGCACTTTTTTTGGTGATACCATGGTGGTATTACTCCCCACAAGTTTCTATAAATTAAAGCCTTGATATAGAGCTATTCATTCAATTTTGTAGGTATTAGGGTGTTGCTGAATTCTATAGAGTTATTCAGAGAAGTGTATTGTTGTTTTAATCTCTCTTAGATTAGTAATATACCTTCCTCTCTCTTTTTGTGGTGGATTTTTTTTTTCCTTAGGGGTTTCTCCACGTAAATTTGGTCTCATGTGTTAGGGTTTTCTTTTCTTGTTTTGATTTTGCAATCACATTCATATTAATTGTTAATCTTTGGATTCAGATATGCAATTACTATTGATTAAAGTTCATATTTCAATCTTTCTTCACCTTTTATTACAACATTTGGGGTATCATAGCTAATGGTGCTATTGAGAAAGGGGCACTTTTTTGTTGAGTGTTGAAGGTTTTATGCTGCAGTGGGAGCTTTTTCTTTATGGGTTTTTTGCATATTTGTGAAAGATTGTAAACCATGTATTCTACCTCTCATCTAGATATTGAGAATTTCAATGGAATTGGTTACAAGATGTGGAAGTTGAAGATGGAGGATCTCCTTGAAGAGAGAGATTAGTGGTTGGTAGTTTTGATAGAAACAAAACCCAAAAAAATGTCTGATGAAGATTGGAATAAAATGGACTAGAAGGCACGAGGAACCATTTAGTTGTGTCTTGTAGATTCCATCTTCTTGAATGTTTCAAAATAATCTACCACATTCAAGCTGTGGATGAGGATAGGTGAAATCTATCAAACTAAAAGTCTAACTAATAAATTATATCTCAAAAGATGATTGTATTCTTTGAAAATGAAGGATGGTGATTCTATTACAGAACATTTAAATACTTTTAATAAGATTATAATTCATCTTGCATCTGTAGATGTTAAGTTAGAAGAGGAAAATAAATGTATTTTGATGCTTTGTTCTTTACCCAAATCTTGGGAAAATCTAATTGTTGCCATAAGTGGCAATGGTATAAAACCAAAGATGGATAGTCTCATTTCTATAATTCTTTCAAAAGAGATGAGGAGAAAGTCCATGAATGTGTGATCCCAAGATGCCTTGCATGTGTGAGGAAGGTCCAAGGAAAAAGGAGGGACTAAATGGGACAAGAAGAGATACAAGTCTAAAGGACATTCTAAAACCTTTGGGAAGAGAAGAATAAAGTGTTGGAATTGTGGTAAGAGAGGGCATGTGAAGGAGTGCAGAAACAAGAAGAAAAAAATTGAAACCTCCATAGATAAGTCTTTCGATGATGGTGATTTTGTTGCTTTATTTATTTCAGCTAACTTTGTTAGTAATTATGCTTGGCTTATTGATTCAAGTGCCTCCTCCTATATGACTCCTCACAAGGAGTGGTTTTCTATATATTCAACATATGATAGAGGGGATTTTTTTCTTGGTGATGACAACACGAAGAATATTGTTTGTAAGGGAAAGGTAAATTTGTGTTTCAGTGAGGGGAGGGTTAAAACCCTTGATAATGTTTTACATATTCCAGAACTTGCAAGAAATTTACTTCCAGTATCCAATTTGAATGTTCTTGAAATGCATGTGACATTTGATAAGTCTGGTTATAGGTTGGTAAGAGGGCGTTCGGTGATTTCTAAGGGATCTCGGATAGGGAATTTATTTAAGCTACATGATCCCACTCTTTTTAATTTAAATTTCGTAACTAGGATAGAAAATGTATGTATGTTGTGGGACCATAGATTGGGTCACATTGGTGAAAAAGGGCTTAAGACCATACTAGATAAGAGACTAGTAGATGGCATTTCTGATTATTTTGTAGGCAAGAGTAATTTCTATGAACATTGTGTGTTTGGTAAACAAAATGGGTCATCATTTCCTAAAGGAGTTAATAAGGCTAAGGGACTTTTAGAACTTATTTATTCAAATGTACGAGGTCCAGTGGATGTTGATTCTTTGAATAGATCTCGTTATTATGTTTCCTTCATCGATTATTTCTCAAGATATACTTGGATTTATTTTATGCATTCAAAATATAAAATTTTCACTAGTTTAAAGAATTTAAAGCCTTGGTTGAAAAGAAATCAGATTATAAGATAAAATTATTGAGAACTAATAATGGGGGTGAATATTGCTCTAAGGAATTTGATGTTTTTTTGCAGGAATTGTTAGAAAAAGACTACACCTTATACTCCCCACAAAAGTAGGGTAGTATAAAGAATGAATCATACATTAATGGAATGAAATAGGAGCATGTTAAGTAGTGCTAATCTAGATAAATGCTTTTGGGTAGAAGCTATTGGCACTGTTTGTTATTTAATAAATAGATCTCCTTGTAAATATCTTATTGATAAAAAACCTTATGAAATGTGGCTAAGTAAAAATCCTTTAGTTTCACATTTAAGGGTCTTTGGTTGTGAGGATTTTGTTCATGTGCCTCAAGAGAAGCAATATAAATTGGATCCAAAAGCTCAAAAATGCATCTTTGTAGGATATGGTGAGAATGTAAAAGGTTATAAGCTTTAGAATTCTCTAACCCATTAAATGATCCTTTTTAGAGATGTGAATTTGAGGGAATTTAGAACTAACTTAGAAGAACAACCAAAGGTAAAGACAAAGATAATGCACTTCAAAACTAAGCTGGAAGACACACATGTGGAAGAACAAAGATATAAACTAGATGATGGAGAAGAAGAAGAGAGTTCAAGTGAAAGTTCTAAAGAATTTGTTCTAGCAGAGAAAGTTGATCATAATGAAGAACATGAGGAAGAACCTCTCACTCCACCTTTGATAAGGTCCACAAGAAAACAAAATCCAGTTGATAGGTATAGCCCACCACATTTATGTTGTATATTTTCTTTATTATGTACTGACAATGAACCTAGATCTTAAAAAGGAGGCTCTCTCTTCCAAATAAAATGAGTCTTGGATATAGGCAATGTAGGAGGAGATGATGACTTTGAATAGTTGTGATACCAAGGATCTTATTAGTTTTCCCAAAGGAAGGAATCCCATTGGATGCAAGTGAGTATATAAGAATAAGTTTGGTGTAGACGATCGATTAGAGCAGTACAAGGCCATATTGGTGGCCAAGGGCTACTCCCAAAGAGAGGGAGTTGATTATGGTGAAATATTCTCTCCTGTTGCTAAACTAACTTCTATTAGATTCATATTATCTATTGCTACTGCTTATGATTTTTAAATAGAGAAAATGGATGTTAAAACTTCCTTCTTAAATGGGGATCTTGAGGAAGAAATTTATGTGCAACAACCTAATGGTTTTATTGTGAAAGGAAAAGAACACTTGGCTTACAGGTTAAAATGGTCATTGTATGGTTTGAAATAGTCACCTAGGATGTGGTACCAAAATTTTGATGCATTTTCTTTGAAATTGGGTTTTGTTAGAAGTGAGGAGGATCATTGTGTTTATATTAAGGTTATTGATGATCATATACTAATCATTGTCTTGTATGTTGATGACATGTTGTTTATGGGTAACAATAAGGTGATGATTAGAGAACTTAAGACTCAAATTTTTCGCACATTTGATATGAAGAATTTGGGGGCTGCTAGATATATTCTTGGGATAGAGATTAGTAGAGATCGGGTACACAAATTTTTTTGGTTAATTCAGAGTAAGTATGTTGATACTATTTTATAGAGGTTTAAAATGTAGGACTGTAAACTAGTAAATATTCCATTTCCGATTGGTACTAAGTTGAGCTTAGATATGTGTCCTAATTCTAATGATGATATTGAAGAGATGTCTAATGTTCCTTATGATAGTGCTATTGGTAGTTTAATGTATGCAATGGTTTGTACTAGACTAGATATAGCCCAAGCAGTGGGAGTTATAAGTAGGTTTATGTCTAACCCTAGTAAAGAGCATTGGACTTTTGTTAAAAGGGTGTTTAGGTACTTGCGAGGTAATTTTGATTATTATTTAGTTTTTCATGGTACTGCTAATATAGATAAGTCATTAGAAATATAGGGTTTTGCTGATGTAGATTATGCAGGTGACTTGGATAGTCGAAGGTCCACTAGTGGCTATGTTTTTACTTTGTTTGGAGGTGTAGTGAGTTGGATGAGTAAAAGAGAACCTACAATTGCATTGTCCGCCACTAAAGTAGAGTATATGGCTGCTACTCATTCTTCTACGAAGGCTATTTGTTTACAAAGACTTGGTATTGGTATTGGTTTTGATTGTAGGATATTGAGGATCAAATGTGACAGACAAAGTGCCATATGTTTGGCTAAGAATCCTATGTATCATGCGCGTACTAAGCATATTGATGTTCAATATCACTTTGTGCAAGAAATGGTTGAGAATGGATAAGTCTTGATTGAAAAAGTTGACACTTTAGATAATGTTGCAAATTCTCTCACGAAGCCAATAACCACTGATAATTTTTCTTGGTGCAAGAAGGCCATGGACCTTGATCATTATACTTAATTTCATGTTGATGTATCTATGGGTCTAATTTACAATGTATGATGTCAAGTGGGAGAATGTTAGGATTTAGGTGACATCAACCTTATAAATCTATTAATTAATTGTTTTCCTAATATCTTTTGTAAATTAACCATAAGAGGTGAAACCATTTAATCAATGGTGGTGAAAGAGCTCATGTAAAGACAAAGTTATTGTTACTATTTGTCTTTTGGGAAAAAGACAAAATAGCTAGGCATACCATTTGGCATCTCTTATTTTTGGAGGGTTATGACATCCATCATAAATTTTAAGAGTATCTATGACACTATGACAACTATGACATCACTTATGATTGGATTTATGACACATTCCTTCCCTAGGCGCCCATGTATGAGAGATGCCTTATGATAGTTGTAAGAGAATCTATAAGTTGCTATTTTGAGTGGATTTGGTGGTTGGAAAGGAGGTAGGTGTTGATGTTATTGTGCAGCTTTGGTCTGCACTTCCCATGAAGAAGACAAATCATATATGTAACCTTGAGCCGACCTTATGTTTCACATTTTCTTTGTATTAATCTTGAGCCGACCTAAAGCTATTTCTGTTTATTTTATAAAGGCCGACCTAAATGTAGAGGCGCCTATGATGTATAAGTACAAGGTCATTATCCTTGCAAAAGGCAATTCGAATTCAACAAGCAAGTTCGCTACATTAAGAGCAGAAATTCAGAATTATCATTAAGAGCAGAAATTCGCAATTATCATTGAAGAACAGAAATCGCATTTGCTACAGCAGTCCGATCTCAAGGAAGAATAGATTCATTTGTATCTTGTGTATTAAGGAAAAGTGCGAAATCATTGTGACTCTCTATTAGCCATTGTTGGGCTGTGTTGTAAGCAGATTTCTGTCACTGTGTTATCATATATATAAGAGATCTATTTGCTGGGTTTTTCTCCCTCAAGAGGAGGGTTTTCCCAGGGTATCTTGTTGTGTTCATTGTCTTATGTGTTGCATTTCTATTGAGCAATTTATTATCTAATCTGATCTAAGAATCACTAACAGTAGGCATGTGTTTTTCCTTGTGGTTTTGCTAAAATGTTTTTGGTGATACCATGGTGGTATTCATCCCCACAAGTTTCTATAAATTGGAGCCTTGAGCTAGAGTTATTCATTCAATTTTGTAGGTAATAGGGTGTTGCTAGATTCTACAGAGTTATTCAGAGAAGTGTATTTCTGTTCTAAACTCTCTTGGATTAGTAATATACTTGCCTCTCTCTTTCTATGGTGGAGTTTTTTCCCTTAGGGGTTTCTTTACATAAATCTGGTCTAATGTTTTATGGTTTTCTTTTCTTGTTTTGATTCTGCAATCACATTCATTAAGGGTTAATCTTTGGATTCAAATCTGCAATTACTATTGATTAAAGTTCATATTGCAAGATTTCTTCAACCTGTATTACAACAATAATCCCTTCATTTTCTAAATATATTTTGTAAAGAATCATGTTCTAATATTCAATGGAAAAGTTTAAACTACTGTTACAAGAAATCTTTCTCTCCTAGACCTTGTTGGCTTGACATATTCCATTGGATTTTGATTAATCATGGGAATATTTTTAGATTCTTCCATATTCATTTTAATTTTAAAGCTTCCCCATCCTCTTTATGGTAGGCTATTATGTCCAAAATTGAAAAAAGTTTTCCTACTAGGTTAAACCAAGCTAATTTCAATTTTATGTACAAATTTTTGTGGCTATTCATGTTTATTACTTCTCATGCAGGGCTCATTCTAAGGTTTCCTATAAAAAACTAGATAATATTCTCACAAAATTTCTTTAGGTTTCCTCCAAAGACTATTGAGGTTTCTAGTGAATTGTGTGAGAGTTTTGTTGTCTCCCTCACGACTTTAGAGGGTTGGGCATACTTTTGTTTTCAATAAAAATATCTTTTCATGTTTTTCAAATAAATCATCTAAGCTTTAGAAGGTAATGAGGCCTAGAAATTTTTTATGCATCGTTGTATTGCTTCAAGAATTCCCTATGATAGGAAATCCTAGAAATGGATTGGCCTTCATACCCTTCTCATCATGAAGGAACCTATTTAAAATTAAGGTACTTTTGTTATGAAAAGTATTTCAAGAGCCTAGGAAGCCATCGAACCTTGAGAGGTTTGGAATTGAATTAGTTTCTACATTGGGATTTTACTTAATTATCAGTCTCTATGGTTGTATCTTGTTATATATTATCATGGTTGGTATCATGCTAGGACTCTTCAACTTGTGTCTCGAGGTTTCCTAAGAAGGGGATCAAGAACCTTCTAGACCTTTTTTTCTAGAAGAACATGAAATTTCTTTAGTTGGCCTAAATCTAGATATAAGTTTTGTCTAACCAATAAAAAATTGGAAACCTTCTAGGCTATTATTGAATTTATTTCTATAAATACTATTGAAAATATTAGAGTTCATTATTTCAAGCTCTAGTGAAAAGATTGAAAATGGTTTCCTGACAACATTTTACAACTACAAACCTCATAAAGGTTATTCTTGGTTCTCCCCTCACTTACCTATGGTCCCTATCTTAAACTAGATATGGATTTTACAATCCTCTTTGGATGTATAGTAGCATAGGTTTAAAATAGTTTGGTCGACTCTTTTAGATCCAAATATTGGCTCATTTTTCTTGGTGTATTATTTTTAAAGGTATTTACATTTTTTCTAGACTAAATCATATTGGAATCAAGAATCGCCAATTCCCATTTATGATTATTAAGAGTCTTCAAAACACCTATTCTAGTTTTATCATAGAACTTAGCCTATGTGGACCTAGATCAATGATTATTTTAGGCCTTTTTGACTTAAACCATTCTCATGGCATATAGATCTTCTTGGAGATTGGACTTGTTGTCACATGAAATTGCACCCTATTGAACTCGAGGTTCAACATTCCAATGACACAATGGAAATGACCTCAAGGTGTGGGACCTTGTTTTTGTAAGGTGTGTGCCCTTGGTCTCCTTATGATTTGCAACATAGCATTTTGGTTTGTGACATGGCTTAACCACATCTCTTGGATTCATTAAGTCTGATGGTTGTATGGGGCATTCACAGTCTGATCTTTTGGTGCAATGACAACCGTTTGTGCAAAAATTGGTATCAAAGCCTGGGTCACAGGTTCAAACACCTTGCTTGTGTTGTGGGGGTTGTTGCAAGGTGTGTGCCCTTAGTATCCTTGTGTTGTGTAGCAAAACACTTGGGTTCATGACATGGCTTAACCTCCTCCCTTGGATTCATTAACTTTGGTGGTTGTATCAGGCATAGATAGGTCAATATTCTATTGCAATGACAACCATCTATGCAACACTTGTGCAGTGAGGTTGAATCTTTGGAGAAGGTCAACTTCTTCTTCAAAACCAAATGTGATAATACTAGTCCAACCCAGTATTGGAAAACTTTACACTAACCCTAAACTACATACTATAGGAGGAAAAGGGAGAAGCATAATGTTGAAAAGGGAAAATAGTGATGCACATAGCTTTAAATTGTTTCTTCCTACTTCCTTTTGCACAAGGTATTAATAAAACCATTGCGAAACTCACATAGTTATCTATTTCACTAGATTATAAGAAGGAAAGAAGGGCTACGAGTTTGAAAGATCAAAGGGGTAGATATTACCCACAATCAACACTTACAATTGATCAACACAAATGAGCAACCTATAGAATAAATGAAATTTTATGCATGTGTAGAGGCACCAAGTGTTACATAAGATACAAGCATTTAGAAGAGGAAAACTATTGATTAATTTATTAACATAGAGGCATGAAATCCAATCTTATAGTTATAGGAAATGGGAAATGCATATTGTACAAGATAAAGCCTGGGTAGAATCTAAAGGAAGAACCCCTTGAAAAGATTAATTGTATTTATTTTAAAGTGAAAGCATAATTGAAGACCACAAACCAAACTCTAACCCTAACTCAGGTTACCAAGATCTGATCAGGGAAGATTGATGAGATCCATCCATGAAATCCACACCAAAAAAAGTCTAGATGTGTGCACCATACCCATGAATGAATATTGAACCAAAAATCCCTCCAAAATTCCTCATGAAATCAATGATTTAGGCATGGATCAAGTTAGGAAGGAAGATAAACAACCATACATGAGCATGGGAACCCATAAGATCATCTATAAAAGTGAAGGATTATAAATGATGTCCTTGAGCCTAAAAAATTGAATAGGTAGGTGAGAAATTCACTCAGCCATAAATGGTGGACCCCAAAACATGCCAATCCATGAAAGGTCGAGGCATTGAGCTCAAAAGAATTCCTTTACTATGCATTTAAAAATCTAGAGGGCTGAAAAAGGAAACCTTGTTGAATATCAGGTGTCGGGCCTGCTTCATACTTTATGCTTTATATTGGCATCATACCATCATAAATTGGGCTTCGAGCATTCACCATACCACATGCTAGAAAAAGAAAGAAGCGAGAAAGAAGAAAGAGAAAACCATAAAGTCTACAAAGATCACCCTTTTTGGGCTTCAGAGGTTGGGAAGAAATCTTACCTCTTTCCATAGATGTGAAAAAGGGCTAAAGGGAAAACCAAAGGTTGAAGTCCGAAGGAAACCATCGGAGGTCAGAGAGAAGAGTTACCTCTTACTGAAGAAAGGTAAGAGGTAACAGAGAAGGCCGAAGCCCGACATCTAAAAACTCAACACACCCAAATTTTCAAAGGAAGGAGTGAAGGTGAGAAGGAAGAAAGGCGAAAGATGGAAGTCTGATGCATGAAATCTAGAGATGAGATTTTGAGGATCAAGGATCAGGGGTCAAGAGGAATAGATACTTCTTACCAAAAGAAAGTAAATGGTAAGAGGGAAGGTTGATCTTTGAAGTTTGATGATTTGATACCTAGTTAAATTTGAAGGAAAATTTGATTGGGCCTTCAAGAGGAAGGAGAAGAAGGAAGAACCAATTGCTGAAGATCAAAAGTGAAATTGGGGATCGGGTGTCGAAAGGAAGGGTTATATGCTATTGAAAGGAATTGGTAAAAGGTAAGAGCAAAGATAGACACCCGCAAGCCCAAAGAATGAAGACTTAAGAAAAATGATGAAGGCTTCATTAGAGCTTCGAAGGTTGGAATGTGAGCTTAAGGCTTGCGAAGAGAGAGTAGTAAGGGTTAAGGGTAAGGCCGAAGGCCAAAACCTTAAACACTTTGGCAAGCAAGGGAAATAAGGAGAAAATGAGATGGAGGATTGAGGCGATGAAGACGACATTTGAGTATGAAGGGAAGCAAAAACTTGAAAGCCTAAAACTTCAGGACTTAACCAGTTTCAAGACCCTTTAAGGAGAATTCATGCAGGATGGTCCATGTGGGATCTCTCAAATTGCTTATCAATGATGGGTCATCAAAGGGTGGCATGAAATGCCAAAATTTATGGCAACCTCTATAGGATGATTTCCTACTAATCATGGAATCCAAATGCTTTATCGATCCATTGGGCACAAAGTCAAGAGAATTCTTCAACAAATGGGCCTCCCAAGAGGAAAATAAAACATCTGCAAGCCTGCAAATGGAGGAAAAATAAAAAATAGGCCATACATTCCCTTAAGGAGAATGCAAGGTGTGCAAGAACACTTCTTGGAAAGCAAGAACAAAAACTAAGCTAACATGTATAGAAAATGGAGAACACAATTTTCTAAAAAAAAAACCATTTACTGGTTCTCCAAAATTGCTTCCCTTTCTCATTATCTTACAATGCTCCACATGCTTCTAAGAACCTAAGGGAAGGTGGAAGTTTAACACATGCTCAACCAAATTTTGCAACAACCCCTGGAGAAAGAGGGAAAACCCACTTACCCCTTTATGTTGGTCATACATAATGTTGCATTGAAATGCATAAGTAGGTTGAATGCATTCCTCCTCCACTAGAACCTCATGCTTGGGTGCAAGCATGGCTTGTGATAATTTGGTGGCCTCCATCCAAGCAAGATGTCTGATAGGACATCCTCCTAAAAGTACAAACACTGAGCTCTCCCTACTAGTTTCATGCTTGTGCACTGATTCTTCATCATTGTGCTGGCCTACGAAAAATGCCTCCTATGACTATTTTAGAAAAAAGAAAAGAGATTTATGTCTCATGTTCATGCTACTCATGATCCTCCTCCTTTAGAGGTGCTGAATTTTCATCCAAGCTTGAACAAAAGGCCTCTAGGTCATCCCAAAACAATTCTTCTTCAACGTCTTCCTCAATTTTCTATATAAGAGGATTGATCTTAGCATCATGGAAACTCTCCTTGGGTGTGTCAATCTCTTCACTTTGCAAAATTGATCTACCATCATTTGTCTCCCCATATACTAGCATCTCTTCATGCTCATTTTAATGCTAATTATTCTTCAGAATCTATGAAGGTATTGAAGCTTGTATTCTCTCTTCATCTTCATCAACATAACAAGGAAGCTCAACAAATGAAAATACTGTCTTCATTTATATCACCTTCCCCTTGCTTGTTACCTTGTTGTCCCAACTGATATTTTGATATAGGAATAGATACATTTTTTTATTTTCAACAAAGAATGAGAGCTTATCAAATAAATCAATAAGAGCCTCATTCTCAACACCCACCTATCCTTCAATATGTTTCCCCAGATGGTCATTCTCATCAAAATATGGCTCCATGTTAGACTCTTCCTCCTCCATGTCATGTTAAACTACACAAAAAACAAAAGGAACCTCCTACTCTTCCCTAAAAACCTCCTCCTTTTGTGCACTAAACCAACTATCCTGGTAGACAATGGGACCATCTTTGTAAAGATGAATGATGCCAAGAAAAGGAGGTTGATTATAGGAATCTTGTTGGGTTTCTTGAGGACCAATAGTCTTTTGAGGAGTCTACTCTTGAGGAACAAAGGGTTGAAATTGCATTGTCACAACTTCTTGCAAAGGATAAAGGTCTCTAAATAATTTCAAGCTCAATAGACCTACTTGAATACATAGGAGGTGTACCTTTCTCGAAACTTAGAAATTTATATTTGGGAGGCTCCTCCTTCATAGGTCAATTAGAAGTGTAAGTGATTGATTGGCTTTCCAAACTTTGCACCTAAGAAAAAAAAAGCCTCATCCGTTCTTTCTTAGAACCAAATTCTCTTGCAAGAGACTCTTCATATTGTTGCCTCTGTATCTCCATCTCTTGTTGCTATTGGTAGGCTTGATAAGACAACTCCTCCTATTGAAATTCATGTTCTTAGAATCCTTCAATTTCATTCATTTTCCTTTAAAAGTCCAAAAGTATATCTTTGATGCTCAAGTTATCAACACTTGAATGTTTCTATGAGGATAGTAGGGCTGGATGAAGACAGAAAGGATTTCTTGTGTAGGGTCTAAGCATATGGCTACCATGAGGCTTGAGCAAGGGTGGGTGGGTGGCAAGCATGTTGAACATGCTAGTTTCCTTGTGTAGCAAAGGTGTTTGAGTAAAAACTAGTTGCATTCTCATTGTGATATGGCTAAGAAGGGTGAAAATGGGCAACATTTTCATGGTAAGGAGGATGATAAAACATACCAACACCTAGTCTTCTTGAAACTAGAAGATAGAACTCAGAATTTCTAGGTGTGTGAAGGTTTTTCGTCCAAAGGCAGATATTATTGAGAAACACACCAAATATTAGCAATAATAAGAAATTTGTGTCCCACTGGGCATGGCAATTTTTTTTTGTCACATGAAATTGTACCTTGTTGAACGCGAGGTTCAATATTCCAATGAAACAATGGAAACAACCTCAAGATGTGGGACCTTGTATGGTGAGGTCGAATCTATGGAGAAGACTGAATTACTCTTCAAAACTAGATGCGATAATACTAGTCCAACGCAACATTAGAAAAATCTACACTAACCCTAAACTACAAATTGTAGGAGGAACAAGGAGAAGAAGAATGCTGAAAAGGGAAAATGGTGATGCACATAACTTTAAAGTGTTTCTTCCTACTTCCTTTTGCACAAGTTATCAATAAAACCATTGGGAAACTCACACAATTCTCTATTTCACCAGATCTATAAGAAGGAAAGAAGGGCTAGGAGTTTTGAAAGATCAAAGGGGTAGAGATTACCCATAATAAGCACTTACAGTTAGTTAGCAAAAATGAGAAACCTATAAAATCAATGAAATTTTAAGCATGCATAGAAGCACCAAATGTTACGCAAGATACAAGCATTAAAAAGAGGAAATTTATTGACTCATTTATTAAAATAGAGGCCCATGAAAGACAATCTTACAATTGCATAAAATGGGAAACACATAGTATACTAGAGAAAACCTAGGTAGAACCCAAAGGAAGAACCCCTTGAAAATATTACAAATATTTCTTTTAAAGTTCAAGCATAATTGAAGACCACAAAACAAACTCTAACCCTAACTTAGGTTAGCAAGATTTGATCAAGGAAGAATGAGGAGATTCATCCATGAAATCCATGTCAAAACAAGCCTAGATGTGGGCACCATACTCAACAATGAATGTTGAACCAAAAATCCCTCCAAAATTCCCTATAAAATTAGTGATTTGGGCATGGAGCAAGTCAGAAAAGATGATAACCGGTCATAAATGACCATGGGAACCCATAAGATCATCCATAGAAGTCAAGGAGTGCAATAAATGATGTCCATGACCCTCAAAACTTAAACAGGTAGGTGAGAAATTTGCTCGACCATAAATGACGTCAACCCCAAAACACACCAATCTACGAAAGGTCGGGGAATTGGGCTTGAAAGAATGCCTTTACTATGTATTAAATGGTTTGAAGGGTTGAAAAAGGGAAACTTGTTGGAGATCGAGCATCAGATCTTCCTCACACTTTATGCTTTATATAATTGGCATCAAACTGTCATGGATCAAGCTTTGGGCATTCGTCATATCGCATGCTAGAAGAAGAAAGAAGGGAGAAAGAAGAAAGAGAGAACCAAGAAGTCTAAAAAGATCACCCTTTTTGGGCTTCAGAGGTCAGGAAGAAGGATTACCTCTTTCCATAGATGTGAAAAGGGGTAAAGGGAAAATTGAAGGTCAAAGTTTGAAGGAAACCATCAAAGGTCAGAGAGAAGAGTTACCTCTTACTGAAGAAAGGTAAGAGATAAAGGAGAAGGCCAAATCTTGATGTCCGAAAACTCAACACTTAATTGAGTTTTCGAAGAAAGGAGTGAAGGTGAGAAGGAAGAAAGGCGAAAGATGAAAGTTTGATGCTTGAAAGCCAGAGATGAGATTTTAGGGATTGGGGGTCAGGAGGAATAGATACTTCTTACCAAAATAAGGTAAATGGTAAGAGGGAAGCCCGATCTCTGAAGTCCGATAATTTGATACTTAGTCAAATTTCAAGGAATACTTGATATGGACTTCGAGAGGAAGGAGAAGGAAGACCCAATCACTGAAGACCAAAAGTGAAATTGGGAATAGGGGGTCGGAAGGAAGAGTTACACACTATTGAAAGGAATTGGTAAAAGGTAAGAGCAAAGATCAACACTCGAAAGCCCGAAGAATGAAGACTTAAGCAAAATGATTAAGGCTTCATCAGAGCCTTAGAGGTCGGAAGGCGAGCTTAAGGATTGCAAAGAGAGAGAGGTAAGGGTTAAGGGGTAAGGTTGAAGGTCGAAACCTCAAAAAATTAGGAAAGCAAAGGAAAGGAGTGAAAGAGATGGAGGATTGGGGGTGATGAATAAGGGATGCTAGAATCAAGGGAAGAGAAAACCTGAAAGCCTAAAACTTTAGGACTTAACCAATTTTATGACCCTTTAAGGAGAATTCATGCTAGATGTTCCATGTGGGATCTCTCATATTGGTTATCAATTATGGGTCATTAAAGGGTGAATGAAATGTCAACATGACTAGAATCCATTCTGATTTTACTTAGATGTGACATGTTTTAGGGTGGAACTTATCTTCAACATATGGAAAGAGAAATTTTGCTTTATTTTTTAGAAATTAGTTGACTCTAATATATCACTTTACACTAAGGAAATTATTTGTTTCAATGTGATTATATAAATTCAAATACAAGCCAAAAAAGTTGCATTAGAAGTGGTGCATGCCCAAGTGCTCTTAGATCATTGGGGAAATTATTGATGCATTATTGCCATAGCCCTTTGAATCCTAGCTCTAATTGAGGCAATTCTCTTCCTCATGGGAATCATTGAGGAGATAATTAATCCACTTATGGAGAGCAAGATGCTCATTCCCAAGGTTTACAACCTCCTATGGTAAGAGCTTAGATCAACACAATTTTCATATATTTTGGGGTTGGGGTTTATTAGGTCTATATCCAATCATTATTTTGATTGGAAATGAGATAATTTTTATTTTATTACTATCAATTTAATGTAGGTTGAAATTTGAGAACTTTGTCACACTTTTATAAAGAAAATATCCAACACAAATATAAATTTTTAACTTGAGCTACTTAAAAGTGACATGTATGTTTTGAAATTTAAAATGGTATAAAATAATTAAATTAAAAATTCTTTTTTTTGATAGGTAAGATAGTGTATTATATTGATTTATCAAAAATATATTACATTTCCATCCAATGATAGTGGGGCAAAGGAAGACCGCCATTATTTACTAGTCCAAATAGTTCCCCCCAAAATGACCACACAAGGTCGATATTGTCCCCAAAACCAACTAAGCCCGCTCTAGTATATACTATTGAACATAGTAGAACTTAACTAAGACTGGAGCCTTTTTGAATAGACCACCATCCTAGAGACCCATTCACCCCACCTGAAAAAACATTAAAGCACACACCCAAACCATTTACCATACATTGTTTATGCAAAGACACAAAATTCATATTTCCAAACCAAATTCTAGATTGCCACAAGATGATATTTCTTCTTCAGGAACTCCACCCCCACAGTTTCTAGATGATGATGTTCTATCAGCTCCATGCCACTAATATCTAGTAGAAAGGGGTAAAATTTATTTAGTGCATCCGAGTTTTCCAAAAGTTCCAAATCACGTAGACGGGGGATACCGATTCCTAGGGAAGCTGCAACTAGAGTCTCCTCCAACCCGACGAACAAGTATTTTTTGAACAACTATTGCATTATCACCTTCGCCTCCACCTTTGGGAATTTTAAGTCTAGCAAAGCCACTAGGAACCTCAAAGAGATATTGGTGTCCAACTTGTAACATTCGGTGCCCACCATTAAACCCTTCCTAGTGATACACTTTACCACTACAAACGTGAGGTAATTAGGATGAAAAATGATCTAAATAAGTTAGAGTGATGCCATTGGGCTGAGAAAGGCCATTTGATACTTGGAGATAAGGAGATGGACTAGTGTGTCCATACTACTAGTATCTAATTCCTTGTCGACACTTGTAGAATGAACCTCACCATAACAAATTTTGGAGAGATTACTAGATTTAATGCGAGCCTGGCGGTGAGAAAATCAAAGAACTGTTAGAATGCCAACTCATGGAAGCCTTAATTAATCATCTTTCCCACTTGGTTATGAGTGCTATGAAGAACATGCCAGCCAACTTTGTATGCCACAAGGCATAAAGCATGTGTTAAACCACTTGACAAGACCCCACATGTAGTATTGCTTCAAATCAGGATTACAAACACTGGCAATCAAGCCAATTTTAAGCCACCTCATACTCCCAATAGTCCATGTCACCCACTACCATGTCACCCACCACCGTGTCACCCAATCCACACATGTAATTGTGGAATGGTGCCCACCCAACCACCCATAAAAAGATGTATAAGACACAACCTCCAATGTTGGCAGTCTCCTTTAAAGAGGTCTCATCTACTCCTAGATTCGAGAGGAGATCTGCCTCTTGATTTCCTTCACGTAGAATGTGATTGATTGTATAATGCAAAAACATCCTAGGAATGGCCAGAATGTCCTTAAGAAAATCCCCCAACCTCCAATTCTATAGTTTCCTTGAACATAAGACATTTACAATCACCATCGAGTCTCCCTTGATCACAATGTTCATTAGCTTTAGTTTGCACACAATTTTATTCCAAGGTGCACGAATTGCAACTCCACAAAGTTGTTGGTGCCAAAGTTGAGCAGTTGGGGAATCTTCCCAACTATAGAGCCTTCCCAATTCCTCATAATACAACCTGCTCCAGAGCAACCAGGGTTCCCTCTTGACGCCCTGCCAAAATTAAACTTATACCAACCATAATTAGGAGGTTGCCATTTGATATTTTTTCGCTCCTCTTGAGATTTGAATCCAATCGAGCCAACACAAGGTGGAACCTTTAGACCATTCCAATTTTGTATCATTAAAGAATCCTAGCTTGAGAAAAAGGTTTGGGATTGGCTCACCTTTTCCATTCTTGAATTTACCAGTTCCACCATACATACTTCTAGTTTGTTTAGAAAGGATGGGAGTGGTATAGAAACATCCTAAAATATTTATGATTTCCTTTCCTTCCAAACTTCCCATAAAATGAGAGAGGGGAAATGCCACCATAGGCCGGAAAATAAAGAATTTCTACAAAGAATGGGCCAAATTTGGAACAAACTTACTATATCACATGGTAGGGCAATACTCAGATGTAGCTTTGCACAAAGCCATCTCCAACACTTGGAAGTGAAAGGGCAATTGAGGAAGAGGTGATCCCCCATTTCTTCTTCTACTTTGCATAGTACACACCTAGAGGGATCGTAAGAGCCCAATTTATTAAACCTATCCATAGTCAACACTCTTCCTTTGATTGCTTCCAAAGTGAAAATAATTACCTTTAGAAGACACTTGTTATTCCAACATAGTGCACTAGGTAGGTCCAAAGCCACCTCCTATTGTCTAACTAGAATATTGTATCCATCATGGGTGTTATATGCACTTGAAACCACACCACTCAATATTAGAATTTCATGCCCTTCCCTGATGCAAATAAATCATCCCTTGAGGACTTATTCAAAGGCCATAACCTCATTATTGCTAAGCCCCAACAACTTAATATCTTTCGATTGTCATTCTAAGTGACCATCGACCAATTTGGAGTCCAAATAGTCCCTAACATGTCTACTCTAGATTTTCTTTGTTACAACCCTGACTTGCCTTAGAGATTCATTATCCATTAGCTTGCTGAATCCGCCCCAGGAATCCTCCCAAAAAAGGGTTGTTGTCCCATCTCTTATGTCCCAAGTGATAGAATTCGAGACTAGATCCCTATAGTTTCTTATGAAATTCCACACCCATGATCCTTTTGGGAGAGATTAAGATGTAAAGATACTTATTTCCCCATCTTCCAAATATTTAGATTTTAGAAGTTTGACCCACTTGAGGTCCTAGTTTGCATACAAATACCATACTAACTTGGCTCCCAACAACTTGTTCTATAAGTCCATATTTTTTAAATCTGTTCCAGCCACCTCCTACATCCTACAAATATTCTCTTAGCTTATTAAGGGGATCTTTTTTTGATCTAAATTTCCTTTCCAAATTCTAATTAATTTTGATACTCACTCCACTCAATAGGGGAAGACAAGAAAGTATGTATATAGGTAAGACCACAACAAATGACTTGATCAAAGTGAGTCTCCCATCCCATGAAAGCCACCTACCTTTCTAAGAAGATAGTTTTCTCTCAACCTTTGTAATCAATGGGCCCCATAGCTTTCCCAACAAAACTCCTGTCGCCAATGGCAGGACTAGGTATTTACATGGTAACTTGCCCTTTCTGAACTTGAGAACTTGTAAGATCTGCTTTTCATAAGTGGGATTAGTAAAGAAAAAAATGCTTCAAATTTATCTAGACTTACCTCCTGCTCAAACGTAGTAGAATAATAATAAAAAACTATTTTGAAGATCCTTACTTCTGCAACCCCAACATGGCCAAAAAGAATGGTATCATCAATGAATTGTTGATGCATAACTATAGGCATCCCATTTGTGATTTGAATCGATTTGAGAAATCCAATCTCAATAACCCTAGAGATTAATCTGCCTAAATCTTCCACCATGATGATAAACAAGAATGGAGAGAGTGGATCTCCCTGTCTTAGCCCTCTAGAGGCACCAAAGAAAAATTTAGGATTACCATTTACCAACATTGAACATTTTGGACAAGAAATCAAATTGAAGATCCAATCAAGCCAAGAAGTGTGGAAACTAAAAGCCTCCAGTATTTTCAATAGGAATCTCCAGTTTACCTTATCATATGCCCTTTTTATGTCAAGCTTCAATAACATAGATTGTTTTCTTGTTTTTGTAATTGAATGAATTGCTTATTGAGATATAATTACCCCATCAAAGATCGACCTTCCCAGCACAAAACCTATTTGTTCCTCTGAGATTAATCCAGGAAGGATTTCCTTGATCCTATTAGTCACAACCTTTTCCAAGATCTTATATATTGTGTTACATAGAGAATTTGGTCAAAATTATTCCATTTTCTGTGGCTTCTCCTTTTTCAAGATTAAGAAAATGAAGGTAGTATTGATCTCTTTCAGAACCATTCCAATTTCCCTTGAATCTTCAATCACCACCACAACATCCAAACTGATAATCTCCAAACAATGTTGGAAAAAGGAGTTAGGGAACCCATTCGGGCTTGGGGCCTTATTCAAGTGCAACTGAAAGAGCACAATCTTGAATTCTTCTTCAGTGAACCTCTTGCATAACATATTATTTTGCACATCTAAAACAAGTTTTGGGATACACCCAAGAATGCATTGTTGATCAGATAGCCTGAAGCCATCGTAGTCATTGAGGAGATTGTGGAAGAATGATACAATAGTACTAGATATATCTTCTTATTTGTCTAGCGTCCTATCGTCCATAGTTTTGATGTTGATAATTCTATTGAATTCTCTCCTAACCTTTCTGGAGTTATGAAAAAAAATGTATTTTTATCTCCCATGCTAAGTAGCTCCCATGAATTTTGGTGCCAAAAAATTTCTTACTTCACCAAGATATCTCCCAAAATTTGGAGTAGTTCCTTTTCTTGCAAAACCCTGGCATTATCCATCCCTATTTTGCATACTTCCTCATTTAGAATCCTCAAATCTTCCTCGATCTTCCTCTTTTCCTCAAAGATATTTTTGAAGCAATCCCTATTCCACTCTTTTAAACAATGCTTCACCTATTTCAATTTTTGTTGCAAGAATATAATTTTTTGATCCCACCACCTTAGTGTCTTTCCACCATTGTGCAATAAGGACCTTGAAATTTAGGTCTTTGAACCACATATGTTTGAACTTAAAGGGAAACTTTAACATAATCTTCTCTCCCATAATCTCTAAGAGAATAGGAAAGTGATTCGACCCAGAGGAAGGAAGAATATTTCCTTCCAAGGTGAATGGGAAAACACCAAGATACCCCTTGAATATAAACCTATCTAGTTTCTCAACAATGGATCAAAATTTGTGCCGCCTATTGGTCCATTTAAATTGACCATTAGTCATTGGGATATCAATGAAATGGTTCCTCTCAACAAATTCCTAAAAGTCAATTTGAGACTGAAGCCTCCATGCCAAACCTCTGCACTTATCCTCAGAATGCAAAATTGTATTGAAATCACCCTTGACAATGTTGAAGTCAAAGGCAACGTTATCACAAATAAGATCAATTTATTTCCAAACTTCTCGTTTCTAGGTGCACATGTGTGGACTATATACATTGATTAATAAAAGCACACATTCGATGCAAAGCTTTTACTTTGTAAGCCAAACATCTATTGTCTACATCCACTTTTTCCAAAGCCACTTTATAAGGATGCCACAAAGTCACTAATCCACTAGCATGGACAACCGAATTAGCTACCAGAACCTTCCAAGACCCCATCCATTTCTCAAATGACACAACCTCCTCTGGACATGACTTTGTTTGCTGAAGAAGACAAATTTCCACCTGGGCCAGCTCAAGATGATGCTTCACTAGGCGCTTCATGTTAAGGGAATTAATTCCCCTAACATTCCAGGTTAGGAGTTTCATTTCTCTTCAGGAAGGGGCTCACCCTTCCCTACTTTTAATATCTCCTTAATCTTTTTTCGCCCATTGGCCTCATTGTCGATCTTAAGTTTTTTAGAATTATAATCCTTCCATGCATTTTATTTTCTCCACAATCTAGAGAGGACTTTGCCACATATTTTTGATGAATGCCTAACTTTTCCTACCCCACTTAAAACAAATTTAGGTCAATTTCGCCCAGCCCCAACCTAACTTCTTCAACAACATTTTCTGCCTAGTTTGCATCCATACTTGACCCTTTGTTGAGTAAGCCTTGGGGAGCATCTTTAGCCTCTTGAGCTAGTTATACCAATTCCTTACTAACCTAAAGGAAGGAATTGAGGTTTTTCATTCTAATATTATTACCAATCAGATCTATTAATTTAGTCATCTTCTCATTTAGAGCTTGATTCAATTCATGAGTTCCTTTTTCCTGATTGACTTCAAACAAGTCCGCTCTACCATCAATAGATAAAAGTATATCTTCAAAATTTCCATTGGATCCAAGGTTCCCAACTGAGCCAATGTCACCTTGATTCATTGGGGTAGGGCCCATAATCACCTTAGAAGCCAAGTTTGTGGACTGATCCCAAGAGCACCAACCCAAAGTACTAACCACACAACCATCAGGCTTTAGATCAAAGACTAAAGGTTTATTGAGAGTGCCCCAACTAGTGTAGATCTCTAGCTACTTCAAACAAAGGAAACTGGATCGATTCTCCACATAGATCCTTACATATGACCTAATACCATCATGTTCCAACCATTCTTCTACACAAAGATACTTGCCTAGATTGTTTCCAATTTCCTCCAAAATGCTAGGCTCCCAAAATTCCAACGATAGATTGGGTAGTTGATACCAGTCCTAAATATGTTCCATTTGGTGATGGAAAGGATCAAAACCAACTTCCCACTTGTGAATGTAGAATCCATTCTCATCCATCAGCCACATCCCCTCCAATTTTTTTGATTTGACAGAAGGCAAAGAAAAATAACTAGGAAATATCCTTTTTACAAGGCTTTAAACTTGTTTCTAACACCCACTGCTCTTGCCACCAACAGATCAGACCATCCCAATTCAGATTTAAACCATACCACCTTGCAATTAATCTAATATTTTCAAGATGCTCTATTGATGGGCCCAACAACTTAGGGATCAACACCATTGTCTTCTTGTTTCCTTGCGCTAACTTAGCACCATTCTTTGCAAAAGATGCTTTAGGTTGAGATCTACTAATACCATCATTTTCAAAATCCTTAGGGTTTCCCATATGAGGGGAGGGTTCCCGTATATGACCCATGGGAGGATCACGTTTATCCTACCAAAACTTGTTACACTAGTGAGGACGGTTCTGATTGGAACCCTACCAATGATACCCACACCGACCTTTGTTGCCTTGGCTAATAAATCTACTAGGGTTTGACTATTTGCGCCATGCATCCGATTGAGCTCATTCTTGAATCTTCTCAAGGGGGAATTCATGATCGACATCAACAACCTAGGAGGGAGAGCTAGAAATATTGTGTGGTCTCACAACATTCCCTAAGAATGTAAGGCTTGGGGACCCAAGTAAAAAAAATAATGCTTATGGTAGGTGAAGGTAGGTAAAGGATCACCATAAGTCATTGTTAAAGGGAAGTCTTTGAAATAATTCATGATTTGAATGTACCATTTGTTGGATATACCAAAAGTTGAGTACCAAAAAGCTAGGTTGGTTGGAATGTTTAACATAAGGTTTGATAAGATGTTGCAATCGGGAAGTAAAGGTCCAGGATTTGTGAAGGTTTCGGTGGTAATCAGGGTCTGAGTGAATTTTGTTCCGGTAAAAGCTGAAGGTTTTCGGGTACTGGGTATCGGGTAACGATGCATGTGCCTAGGCCTGCTAGGTGTGGGGGAGTGATAATGAAAATTTTATTTCACTAGTGGCGCTCCCCTTGGGCACCCAGACCAACCACCTTGTTGAAGCCATAGGGGCTTTCCAAGCCTTAAATCTTGCTCGCCAAATGAATTTCAAAAATGTGTGGCTTGAAGGGGACTCAAACAATATTACTCAGTTTATTAAAGGCCTCCAAAAGCCTTCTTGAAATATAGAGAATTGGATCAAACTCTCTAAGGGGATTATTAACTCCTTTGAAAAACATTTCATTTCCCATGCTTAAATAGGGAAATAAACACAGCGGCAAAATTATTTGCAAATAAGGTGGTTAAGGCTAAGGGTAAAATGATGTGGCAGAGGAGTGACAGATTGGATGTTGATGCCACTACCTTATTAATGTATGATAGAACCCATAGGAAGTTTCAATTTCCCCTATCAATTAATGATTAAGGGTGTGGGGTGTCTTTTGATGCAGTCTCATAACTATTGTCTCATTATTTTTCATCGTGGGTTGGAGTACCTTAATATCATCTGCCACTCTATTTTTTGTGCTTCACATGCTTTCTCGACATTTTGGCTATCAGGCTTGTTGGCTTTTTGGAGTCTTTGCAACAAGGTTGCAACACTATCAACATGGGAGGTGAGTGTTGCCAGGTGGAACCGATGGATTGCGAGGACCTGAAGAGTAATGCTAAGGTTTGAGAACTGCTAGAGAAGGGTGGGATCACCAGCTACATTGAAAAACTCCATGGTTGGGACCTGAAGATCACCAAGTTTTTTGCTAAAGAATAGAACAATGGAAAGGTTAATTTGTTTGGGAGAAAGGTGGCTATTGATGAACAGTTAATTACCGATGTCACTGGGCTTCCCATGGAGGGTATTAATTTCTATAGGGATATAAAGCTTTCTAACTAGGCTGTAAGAAATTTTTTGAAGATTGATAAGGAGAAGGAGGACCTGTGTAGAGCTACTAAAAGTTGTTATGACTCCACGAAGATTTAATTGCTTTGGCGAGAGGTGCTGAAGGAAATTATGGAATACATTACAATGGATGGCAGATATACAAGGGTTTTTGGATACCATTTTGTGCTCCTGAATCACTTTCGACATAAGGTTAGGGTTTCCTTCCCTTTCTATCTATCTACTTCACTGAATGCTAGTCTTCAAGATCATAATTTGAATCTGGTTAGATACCCCATTCTTCATGAGGGTTTGCTTGTTCTTATTTTTGAACATTTCAAAGCTATGCCGACTCTTTCCCACTAGACCCCTTCTCCCCATTCTGCCTCTACTAAGGATGAACTAAGTGCTAGCTACATGAGAATTGATGAATGGGAGACTGATATGGAGGATGAGGAAGGTCATCCCTCAAAGTTGGTTAGGAAGGGTAGTAACAAAATTAAGTTCAAGACCCATGCCCTCCCTAAATCCAGTGTCATACTCTCCATAGGAAAATCGAAATCCATTTTCCCAGGTTTTGAGGCTACTAATTTGAAGGTGGAAGGTAAAGCCAATTTCTCTCCTTTGGAGAAGGGCAAGAGGAAGGTTGTGGAGGACCCCTCCTATGAAACCAATCAAGATGAGACTCAAATGATCCCTTCGTTGGACTACTCCAACTACCCTGCAACTGATAGGGAGGATAGGCCTAGGTATCCCAGTTACCTCAAGAAGCATGATTACTTTAAGGCTGAGTGTGAGTTTCTTGTGGATATCTTTGCTATTTCCCGCAACGGGTCCATGGGTTTCTTCAGGTTGATTAGGTGGGTTTTCTTTGAGATTAAGGAGATTAAATTAAATTAAAGGGCTTTTAGCAAAAAGCTGGAAAATAATGATATGATGGATAAAACTAACAAAGACAGAGATAAGGCCAATGACTTGTGGACTGAGGAAGAGAAGAGATATATGGTAGATTTCCCGAAGAAAACTATGGAGGATTTGCAACAATTCAAGAGTAACCATGACGAAAAGCTATCAACAATTGAGGAAAAGTTTAAGAATGTTAAAGAGTCCATTTAGAAGGTTTTGAAAATGAGTCACAGGATCTTAAAATCCACTACAAGCACCATGAGTTTGATGGTTGAGAATTTGGAAAAGGACTATCACGTAAGGACTACAGTGGATGTGGAAGATGAGAAAGATCAAAGCCAGGCGAAGGGTGCTAGGCCAAGCAAAAGAACCAGAGCCAATCTGAAGAGGAAGGCTAATAAGACCCTTGTGGACATTTAGTAAATTAAGAAAGCATCAATAAATATGAACGATCTGGAGCAGGAGGTTGCAGATATCCTGAGGAATTTGGCCTAGCGGTTGGACTTTCATTGGGTTTCTGTTGGTTTTTCGCTGTACTGCCTCTGGGTTGGTCTTTTGTTGTCATATTTGTTGGTAGCATTCTATTTTTGTTTTGAACTCTTTCATGCTTTATATTTCTTTTCTCTGATTTTATATGGTTTTGTGTCCCCTTCAAAACCCATTTTTTCCTTAATAAAAAATGATGCATGTGTGTTGAAGTTGATGGTCTAGTTTTTCCCAAAAGCCTAAATGTCCAATGGCCCGCCTAAAGGATAATTACACGCGAATGCATTAAAAGCGTGCTATTTATGACTTGTTTTAAAAGATGATTTATTAATGATGGTTTTATTTAATGAGAGTTTTATTTATTTTAAAAAGGGATTGGTGTATGAAATTTTATGTGTAGGAGGAATAGGAGGTTGGACTATGTTTCGGTATGGATGGTTAGGAAAATTTGGATCATTAGTAGGGATATAACCAAGATGGGTGCTACACTCTAAGAGTTCATGTGAAGGAGGAGCTTGAGATAAAGAAGTACCAAGAAACTGGGTATTACACATGCGACAAAGGAGAGTACCTTGATTCGGGGTGATTCACTTCTAAGTGTTTTATGTCCGAGCCTGAACTTGAGTGTAGGAACCAAAAGTGTTGGTGGATTGGGATAACTAGTTCCACCTGATCACTTTGAATATATATTAGAGGAAGTTCCTACATTTGATTTGATAGATCTGCTTGATCTAGGTTGATTTCTTGATCGAATTTTAAGGAAATAAGTCCATAAGTTTCAAGTGCCAAAGAAGATTGTCGGTCGTTGACTTATTCAAAAGTTCTCTTGCCAGTTGTCATATGGTGCCATGTGCCCTATTGTGACTCATCCCTTGGATTTCCTCTCATGTGTTGGTTGAGTTTATCGAAGTGTCTTGTTCTTATAAAACACCGAGAGATGTTTCATTTGAATTAAAGTGCAAAATTTGTGGATGTCTGAGAACCAAAACTTCTTTAAGTTTTGTTATTTTTCCTATTTTTTGTTTCATTCTAGATTTAAAACTTGTATGTTTCATTAGAAGTTAGCTAATATCAAATCCAATTTCAAAGCTATTTCCTGATATGTTGTAACATGCCAAAAGTTCATTGAAGTAAATTTTCATAAGTTTTTACTGTGTGAGTAAAATAAACTATGTAATAAGCCATTGCAATAAATTTTTTTTCTCTTTATTGAGAATATATGAAAAAAGATGCTATACAACATACAATAACGATTTCCATTCCATTATAACATTTCACAAAGTACATAACTACATACACATCTCCTTCAAGCTTCATAGCATAAGATATAGATGGTCTAGGAATCTTCCTTTCAAAACCTTGGTCTTTTGTTGCCTGTTGAGGAGGAGAAGCATCACTCAAGTGCTTTTCTACCAACCACGAACTCATATGTGGTCCCCTGCACATCTATCAATGATAGATGGCCCTACCCTTCGATGAAGGTATTGGTTAGGTAACCTCATATGAAATACCACTCTAACCTAAGTGTTGTTCCCTACATGAATAGGATTTTATAACCTATACTAGGTAGCCCTCATGCATTTAAATGGACACAGTGAACTAATAGTGGAGCCTCGAGCAATCACACTACTTTGGCCAAATTATTCTTCATCAGTACTTCGAATGATGGTCTACCATTCACTTACACTATACCAATCTCGTTTTGACTTAAGGCCATTATATCTATGCTTAGGCAATCTGTCTTCATGGGCAAGCTACTCCCTAGGATAACTTATCTCTTTAACACAACCTAAGGTAACACAACTCATTAAGCAAAGTACTCATTCCCTTTCTTCACTGGATAACAATCCTAGGAGTAACCTACTAGCCATCTAGCATTATTAAATAATTAGCTATGAGTGTTCCCTAAGCTTGTTTATGTTTGATCATATCTATATAATAACAACACCTATGAAAAAAATTCACTCTTACCCATGTTTAATCATATCAATTATAATAACAATACCTATGACAAATAGTCTCTCCTATCATGGAGTAATTACAAACAATGCACAAATAGAGTAAATAGTTTCCATTTTTCTTTCAAAACAAATATTACTTTTCCTATATGCAAGTAACTATAAAGACTAGTTTTAAACAGTCAAGAAGCAAATCATCCAACACTAATGTAAACAAGGGAAGAATATCCCCATACCTATGATAAGCTTTCCAATTAACTGGATGCAACCACAACACTTCCAAAATAGGAACTAGCCTGGCATCGATCCTTCAACAAAGACTCAATAACCACTATCTCTAAAGTTGAAAAATATTTCTATCAATAATCACAATCTCTCTCTAATGCTCAAAGCTCTCACTCATTATATTTTGGAAAAATAATTACAAACAAAAATGTATAAAAATGCAGAAAATTGCTCAAGAAATAATGCATAAAATAATGTGTCCAAACAATTGAACTTACTCCTCTATTTATACAACAACCAGGAACTACGTAGCCTATAAATTGGGGATGAAATTTGACAAAAAATTGCATGCACAACAACACATCTATCTCAGCTAAAAGGTGGCAAACATGAAAGCACATACTCAGATTGAAAAACTACAGATTGACCCTCCTGATCGATAACACATAGAGACTATTTCAAATCTCAACATGATAGAAGTCAGTCTGCAATTTCAAATGGACATCTACAGGTTTAAGGATTCAAAGGTGGCACCAAGGCTTCATACTCACATACTAAGTTGGCGCAATTTCCCTTTCTTCTGAAATAGTCAACATCAAATTTGCAACACCAAAATCATATCGACTATGTTATAAGATGAGTCGATTCATTTATTACATTTATTTAATATAGTTGTTGATATGTGTACATGCTTTTACAGATGTTGGTCGATGAAAAATAGCATGGAAATTTAGTTTACTAGGTCCACAGTTTCCCCATAAAAGGTATGACTTATTAACTTATTAATCATTGACTTAATGGTTGTTCCTTGTTTGTAGTTTGCAAACTCTTCTATCGTAGACAACAAGAATAAAATGCAACTATGTCACCAAAAAGTGTAGACTTGACCTTTTTCACTCATTTGGGCCTTTTCCCTTGGATTTTGGATTGGTTTTGCTTAGATCTAATGTTGTAATTGGCAAACACTTTATTATTAGGCCTTGAATGCTTGCAGATCAATAAAAACCTAACAAAGTTTTACAAAGGTGTTGTGAAGTGTTGTAACACATTTCCTCACTTTTCTAGGACTTTTCTACAATAATTCACCTAAATAACCCTTTTCCAAGTCTTATTCTAAAGTGTTGTAAGGTGTTGTAATTGGCCCTCAATTTTCTAGGCTTGTCATCACTAATTCAACGCTTTCTCATGATAAATTTTCCCCTTAATGTACTTTTAGGCCCGACCTAAGTGTGTTTCCAGAGACAAGCTCGTTAATCAACATTTAACACTTAATTCCCAACCACCACTTGAATTTGTCCAAGTGGAATAGGTCGCCACCTTGGGTGACCTAGTCCCTTTTGGCATAAAATTCAAAATTAAAACAAAATTGCAATTATAATTTGCCTCCAAAACCCTAAGGCTGGCCTATCATGTGTTATTTTTCAAGAAAATTAGGGCATAAAATGTATAAATAAGGTTTTTAATCCTCATTTTCACTCTCTCTCCCCCCTAACATCATTTTCATCTTCATAAGCACTCAAGCACTCAATCTTCTCAAGCAAGCATTCAAGCACTAAGCACTTCAAGCAACCTCCATTGGAGCTGGTTATTACACATCTTTAGACTTCTTCAACAAGGGCTTGGTGAGTGTAAATTTATATGTTATTCAATCATATTTCCCTTTCATTTCTATTTCATTTGGGTTTGATTACCATCATGGGGTTTGACTAAGGAAAACCCCTATTCTCTAACCCTAACCTTTTCCTTCTATTTGAATGTGTGCTTTGCAGGTTTGTATGCAAATTATTCAAAGAGTGAAGTGTTAAAAATATGTCCTCATTCCATCCACATCAACCCAAATCATCAAACCCTAGAAGGAGCTAAAAGACAACTTGCAGGTCATTTTCTGAAGATTCAAACACGAGTCTTTGTCAGGAACAAAAGTACAAGTGAGAACCTACAGATTCCAACCTCGAAACACCCAAAAGATCTAGGAGGACTAGGTCACCATAATTGGTGACTTTGACCTTGTACTAGGCCTAAAAAGTGGTTTCTGTGTTTGTGGATACCCTTTTACCAGAAACCGGTTCCGAAAAAGTTTTCCGGGAAGAGGTCTAGGTCACCCATTCTGGTGTAAGTGTCCCAATGAACATTTCCAACAAATTCTAGAAGATTCTAGAGCTCCACTTTCCAGGTGCACCATTATTATCTCTTCCAGTTTCTTTCCAATTTGTATTCATTTAGGTCATTTAGTTTACTTTGCATATAGTTTACATTTAAATTTAGTTTACACTTCATAGTTAGTTTGTTTCATTACATTGTAGTACTTAGGCACACACATCACAACCCTATTCAACCCCTATCTTTGAATGAACTTTCCAAAAGAATATCATTAGTGTGAAAGAGAGCCATTCTTCCAAACCTAGCTCCTAGTTGAGAAACTCTAGGGGCCTAATTGGGAAATCCTCTTTCCCTAAAGAGCATATCTTTTTGGTGGTTCAACAACTAAAGAATACAATCACATCTTTATCAAACTTCGGCCTTTTATTTAATTATAAATTGATTGATAATCATTTCCTTAGATAGTTGATCTAAAAGAAAATATCATTTAAATAAATATATATATATAACATATACTTATATATATATATTAGCACACACACACATATATATATATACATATACGTATATATGTATATGCTAGTATATATCCATATTTATCATATGTCAATAAAGCATGTATATATAATTGATATATAAAGGAATACATCAAGATAGCAATCACATTGTTATACTAATATATCAATTGTGTATACATATATATATTTATATATATATGCCTCTATGTACATGTATACATATGTATACATGCATCAATATATTCTTATGGGCATGTCCATTTTCCACCATATGTGTATATTGTTACATATATACATATGTATATATTTATATACATTATATATATACACATTCAATTATCACACAAAATCAAACACAATTACTATGGTATTGATAAGAGCCTATGAGTGATATGTCTATACGTATACATATACATGGCATGAGAACCATTAGATAGTTCCATGCGCATAAGAAAATTGTACATGAGTTCGCATAGATACGTCAAGCTATGTACCCTCATGTATGTGTTCATTCATGCGTATAGTCTATCATTGTCATGCATGTGTGTAGGCATACACATTCCTCATATGTTCCACATATCAATACAAGCATAGTAAAAAGGAAAGAACTCATAAGCTCAAACAGATAAACACCACCTAATAATGCACTCAAAAGTAAGCAAGACCTTTACTAATGCAGACATATTCACTAAGGATGACTTACCAATTTCCCACTTAATAACTTGACTCAATCATACTATTGTGGTGTGTGTGTAAGCTCATATAGGTGTTATTGGTTACCCAACCAAGACCTTCTTCTGAGTGATACTTACCCTCCGCCTGGAAGAATTGAACATATACCTACAACCACTAACACTTGCACACGATAGTCAACTGTTCACAAAAAATGCTGTATACATAATACATCTCCAAAGTTAGAATATCATTTCAATATTCATCCAATCACATAAATGCATTCCTTCATATAACATTAAATGAGATGAAATTCATTCATAAGGCACATTACAATCACATTTTACCCTACATAGAAATAGTAAATAATAATTACACAATTGGGGTGTAACATACTCCCTCCCTTGTGAATCATCATCCCTGATGATTTTATGTAGCAACATAAAACAAAAAAAAAGTCAACATATTGTTTCAATCATTCTCAAAAGAATTCAAAACATGAAGAATTTTTTATTGAATCTTAGTATAATCTTCCCAAGTGGTTGAGTCTTTTGCATACTAGTACCATTGGAATTTGCACTACAAAACCTCCCTGTTACACAAGTGAAGCTTATGTGTTCTGAGCACCTTGTTGGGCTTGAGTGTTACCACTCTGGGGTCCTATACCTGTAAAGAAATCCAATCAATCACATGATTATCACCAAGTATATACCTCTTTAGGTAAGACACATGGAAGACATTATGCATTCTAGAAAGAGAAGGTGGCAATGCTATTCAATAGGCTACTAGATTTACATCCTCAAGAATATCTAAAGGTCCAACATAATGCGGGGCTAACTTGGAAGAATTTCCAAATTTAATGGAGCTCTTGTGAGGTTTCACTCTCAACAACACTTTCTCACCTATGGAAAAAATTTGGGGCACTCTCTTAGGATCAACATAAATTTTCTGTCGATCATTAGCTTCAACCAACCCTTGCTTAACAATTTTAACTTGATCATCCATTTCAACCAACATCTCTAGCCCAAGAGTCACTCTATCCTCAAGTCTATCCCAACTTATAGGAGTTAGACACTTTCAACCATACAATGCTTCGAAAGGAGGCATCTTTATCACATAATGATAAGAATTGTTGTAAGAAAATTTAACTAAGGGTAAGTTATCTTTCTGATTGTACTACTGATCCATGCAATACATTCTTAGTAGGTCTTCCAATACTTTATTCACCCTTTCTATTTTTTGATATGTTTCTAGATGATATGTCGAGCTTATATTCAACTGAGTCCCTAGTGTAGAAAAAAAGGATTTCCAAAACCAAGAAGTGACTCATGCATCCCTATCCGAGATAATCTTCTTTAGATTCCATGCAACCTAAACACTTCTTACACAAAATTTATTTCTATGATAGATGCACCATTCGTTACATTCCCAAGTATAAAATGTGCAAATTTGGTAAGCTTATCTATTACCACAAGAATTGCATTGTGATTATTTCTTGAGATAGGGAATCCTTGCACAAAGTACATACTTATGACTTGCCACTTCCTTTCTAGTATATCATGGGGATATAACAAGCCTGTAGGATGATGATGCTCTACTTTCACCCTTTGACATTCAAGACACCTTGCCAAAAAATTAGTAGCATCTTCGTTTATCCCTTTCCAAAAATATAATGGTTTCACATCCGCCATCATCTTGGTCACACCAAGGTGTCTAGAGTATGGTGCTTCATGTACTTCTTTCCATACCAGATTCCTTAACTCTCCTACATTAGGTACACACATACTACCTTTATATCTAAGTAATCAATTAAGTTCAAAATGAAAACCCTCATACCTAGAATCTTGTGGATTATTAGTGAGTTCTTGCTTGACTTGCAAGTAGTACTCATTTTCACACTTTTTCAACACTTGTCCCTTAAAGTTAGTTTGAATCATTGCTATTGAAAAATATGACATCTTTGACTCAAGGCATCAACAACCCGCTTCTCTTTCCCTTTTATATAACTGATATTGAAGTCATAGTCAACTATTAACTCCAACCACCTTCTCTGTCTAACATTCAGATTAGGTTGAGTGGAAAGGTACTTTAACCCATTATGGCCAGTTTTCAATTCAAAGGGTTTTCCTAACAAGCAGTGCCTCCACATTTGTAATGCACGAACCAAAAATTCTAATTCTAAATCATGCGATGTATAATTTTTATCATTAAGTTTCAGCTTTCTAGATTCATAAGAAATCACTTGTCGTTCTTGCATTAACTCACCTCCTAACCCTTCCCCACATGCATTTGTGATAACCGTAAAGTTACCCTTAGGATCTAGTACTTTCAAGATTGGGGCAGTGGTCGACTTCTCTTGAAGTAGATCAAAGGATTCTTGAAACTTCTCTGTCCACTCAAATTTCTTCCCTTTCCTTTATAATGAAGTGATTGGAAAAGAAATCTTGGGGAAGTTCACAACAAACTTCCTATAGTACCCTGCTAGACCCATAATACTTCTTACCTTAGAAACATTCTTGGGTACTGGCCACTCAAGTACAACCTTGATCTTAGTTGGATCTACAAAGATTTCATCCGCTGAGATAACATGCCCTAGATAACGCACTCTCCTTTGGAACAAAGTACACTTAGATAGTTTACCATACAACTTGTGTTATCTTAAATATTGTAGAACTATCTCTAAATGTCTATAGTGATCTTCCTCATCCTTAGAATAAATTAGGATTTCATCTAGAAAAACCAAGACAAAATTATCTAGGCAATCCCTAAATACACTATTCATCAAGTTCATAAGTGCGGTAGGTGCATTTGTTAACCCAAAAGGTAAAAATATGAGTTCATAGTGTCCATATCGGGTTCTGAATGTAGTCTTAAAGACATATTCATCTCTAATTTTCAACTGGTGATATCCAAACCTGAGATCTATTTTCGAGAATACGAGAAATCCTCTCATTTGATCAAGACTATCTTCAATGCATGGCAGTAGATACTTATTCTTCATCATGGCTTTGTTAAGCATACGATAGTCAATGCACAAATGCAAAGTACCATCCTTCTTTTTCACAAAAATGATCGGTGCTCCCCAAGGTGAAACACTTGGTCTTATCAACCCTTTTGACAATAGTTCATGCAACTGTTCCTTAAGATCCATTAGCTCAATTGTTGTCATCCTATAGGGCACCTTGGAAATAGGTTTAGACCCTGGAACTATATCTATAGAGAACTAAAATATCCTCTTCGGTGGTAGCCTAGGTAACTCATCTGGAATTTTTTTTTAAAAGATTATCAATATAGGATACCTTTCCATGTCAGACATTCCAATGTCATCTATTTCACCATGTTCCATCTCTTGGAAGCTCTGGGATTTTAGGTTATCAAGACCTTCTTCAAGTTCTTCAAACTTAACAACAAAGAGTTTGCACCCTTTCTTCTCAACCTTCACAAGTTGCATTGTTGAGATTTGATGAATCCTGACCTCTCTAGGTATCCCTTGGAACTTCACTCAGTTACCAAAATCATCTAGGCATTCAATAGTTTTCGTATGGAAATCTACCTTAATCCTATGTCTCCACAACGAATTCATACCTAGGATAACATCATAGGATTCTAAAGGTGCAACATATAGGTTTACTTGGGTAGAGAAACAAGGTAGCTCTAATATCCTAGCCTCAAACAAATATTGTTCCACCTTTTCTCTTGTCTTGTTTGCATACTCTACATCCAAAGACGTTGCTACGTGTCTAGCCTTTCTAGATAATTTCTTAGCTACTCTAGGTGAAATGAAATTCTCAGTTGCACTAGTATCAATAAGAAGTGAAATGGGAAAACCAAAAAAAATACATGGAGTTTCAACAGGAGTTGCTTGATACTCTTCTTGTCGGTCATCCACTACAACATGTATGATTTGTTGGAACATTTCCCATTGAGTAGGTAGTGAATTGTCAGAAGGCTTACTGGGACAATCTCTAGGAAAATGGTCTCCCCCACAAGTATAGCATCCCATAAATTGTGCCTTCTTCGTGGGTTGTCCACATCTACTAGCGTTTCCACTAGCATTTTTGGTATCTCCATGGTTCAGACCTTCCTTCTTCACTCCCTTATCGACTGTTTTCCACTATTACAGTTACCTTTTTCTCATTGTTTAGGTACATTACACAACCTGCACCTTCTTTGGAGTTGGCTTGTCAGGAATTTCTGCAACCTTTTTATGCTCTCTATTTTCCTTCCTATTAGAGGTAGCCTTAAGCTTTTTCTCTTGCTTAATTACCTTCTCATATACAAGATCCATAGTTTTAGGACCATGTATATCCACTTCTCCTTTGATTTGATTGTTAATTCCCATTATAAATTTCCTTATACATAAATGTTCATCCTTATGATATATAGGAACATAATGCAGAAGTCGGGTAAACTTCTCCCAATACTCGTTGACCGACATATTTCCTTGTCTCAAACTTTGGAAATCCTTCAATTTTTGGTCATAGTATAGTTGGGGAAACCATTTGAACCAAAAAATTTAATGCTTTGGATGGAGGTAAGGAATTGGTCCTCTACAAATTTCTAGGGTTTCTCTTTACCAATTGGGGGCATTAAACCTTGTGATTCATTCAATTCTTGAGATTGAATATGTAATGGAATGTGAAAAGTACTGAAATATAACATGAAAACTAATTATTTAACTTAAAATAATAAAGTTCACTATACTAGAAAACACATAATGTATCATAACAATGCTAAAATGAAGATTCAACTAAACAAATAGCCTATTAAATCAAATAGGTGCACCTAGAAACTACTGTAGGCCAAAGAAGAAGATGTGGGAGCCTCAAAAAACCTGAGAAATCTAGATTCTGAGTCAACTAGGACACTTACACCAAGTGGGGTGACCTAGTCCCTTTTCAAGTAAACTACTCTTGAAGCCATATCTGCCAACTGGGTCTCCAAATTTGTAAATTGATGTGTCGGGAACCTCCAGTGAGACTACGTCGCCACTATGGGTGACCTAGTCCTTTTCAACTTTTCTAAAAAACTGAAAGAGGACATGGAGGCCTATGGTCTGTATGTTGTTTCTTCATGGGAATCCAGACTCAGATTTGTAAAATAACCTACAAAACAAAAGATATTTGGGTTTGTAATGTGAGGTTTGCCTTGGTCAAACCTCTAGTTTGTATTTAAACTTGCAATACGATAGAAAATTTGCATAAAACCCTAGCCCTAAGTGTGTCTAGAACTAGGAACACCTGAAATAAGACAAAACCCTATTCTATTGTGCTAGAATAAGATGCATGCAAAGGATTTGGAATGATGCAAGACTTCAATCCTAGAAACCCTACAACATTACAAATGAGTGTAAAAAGGAATGAAAATGGAATGAAACCAGAAGATGGAGTCACTTTGAAAATAGTCTTTAGGAGTGATTTGGTGGCTAGTTGCACCTCTTCAACCTAGATTTATCCATGAATCTCCATAGGCATCTATCTTCAACCTTTGTCAATGTGTGATCTTGGATGTGAAGTGAGCTTGAAGACCTATAAAAAACCCTAATTTTCTATCCAGAAGCTTCAATTTTGCTGTAAGAGAGATGATTCTTCTTGAGGAAGATGTTTTGCACTTGAGTCTTTGAGTTGGATGTGAAAAATGACTAAGAGAGAAAGGAAAAATGACCTAAAAACAAGTATTTATAAGGAAAAAAGCTAATTGTCGGGAATTTTGACCTAAGAGACCGACACCCATCGAGAACTTATGATAAAAACATTTATTTTCCCTTTTGAAACTTCAAAAATCCTCAAAAAGGACTAGGTCACGAACTTGGGCGACCTAGTTCCACTAGGGAATTTTAAAGTAGGAATAATGGTTTTTTATTGATTTTGATATTGCTTGTTGGGGGTTAAATGATCTCTTAGGTATAATAGGCCTCAAAGTCAAAATTAACCAACCTTAGGGGCCTATAAATGTTGTTTTAGGGTGATAATTGTTGAAATTGGACATAAAGTAGGACCAAAATGGGCACAAAATTGTCCTTTTCTTCAAAGGTATACAATTTCTGGCGACACATTTAGCCCCCACTTTAGCGCCCATATGACTCTACGTGCATATGTAAGCTAAAGGACTCTAAACAAACAATGCACCTTATTCTCATAAAAAGGATACTCATTTAAAGGGTGGGAGAATGAAGCCCCCAATGTAGTTATATGCAAAACCACAATGTTAGGAACCACATCCTACAAAAAAATTCATTAGAAGTCCTAGAAATACTCTTATCTAATCCATGGAGATAGAATTCGAGGGTAGATGTATGCACCCCTTGATTTCGCTTGCTTTAAAGAGGTGGAATCAAGGTAGCAATCTAACCACATCGAATGAGGACACGCATATCAAAAAGAATTTCCAAGTACCATGCCTCATTACGATAGGTGAGTGATGATGTAGGGCATGGAAATATGATTTAGATGCAACGAATGACATCAAAAATGGAGTTCACTAGCACTTGGTATATTGGTTCGAATGAAAAGGCACACTAAAAGGCTAACAAAGTAAAAAGGTATGATTGTGCACATGTGTGTAAAAATGAGTTAGTAAAAAGAAATGAAAATAGAGTAAACATGCACTTAATTGCTCATTTATCTTTTGAGGCATTAAAGAGTGATGAGAAGAGAGTGAGATGATGCTGAGCACACATGATTTCACCCTTGTGAAATTGGACGTGCTGCAGGATCAGGTGGTGAGCGAAAACCACCAACATGAGGTCAGTTGATTCTAGAGCCTTTTATTTGTGATTTTTCAATTGTGGAATGAAATTAATGCATACTTATATTTGATTAGGATCCTAGAAAAAAAAGTTTGCAAAGTGTCCCTTTTTTTTGTAAAGTGTCCCTTTTGTTCACAAAGTATCCCTTTTGTTCGTGAAGTGTCCCCATTTCTTCGTGAAGTGTCCCGTTTCTTCGCAAAGTGTCCCAAAAGGGTTCTAAAGTGTTTAGGGCCATAGAAAAAGCACACTAGAAAAACATTATCACACTTGCATGATGAATTAGAGTAAAATTGAAGAGATTAGATGATTTAGATAGCATATTTGGATGATTTGTGTAGGTACCCACTCGTTCTCGTCAGTGTCTAGGCAGGAGACAACTGATTTTCCTGAGAGACTTGGCTCCAAATTTATCATTAGTAGAGACAGAGCATCTATAGGTAGTGGGGATTTACTGGGAATATCTCATGCCTCCTATGAGATATCATGATGCTATGCTGATGGATTTGTGTGAGAGTTGGAATGCCGATACATGCACCTTTTACCTACCAACAAGTGAGATGAACATCACGTTAGAGGAAATCCATCACATACTCTAAGTCCTTATTTTTGGGGAGTGGGTGCAGTTATAGAGGGTATGGTCCTTCTAGGAGCAATAGACAGATTTGCAATAGTGCCTTGAGGGTCTAGTACATGATGACAGAGTCATAGGGTGGATTGAGCTAGTGATGTTACTCTATTCATGAGCACTAGGGTGAGGCAGATTATGATGCACACTGTAGAACTGGTCCTCTTTCCAGATGGGTGAGTAGTGCATCTAGAAGGTGGTCTGGTACATCTAGTACAGGGGATGGTAGAGCATCATACTGTCTATGCGTGGGGATGATGCATTCTAACACATTTGTACTATGACCTTGGCTAGTTTGTATTCTGGGAGCTTGATAGTATGGTACATTGCACACTCTTATAGGTATGGTACTTAGATCATATCACATGTAAACGACTAGTTGGCTACCCGTATCTAACTACAGTGGGCTATCCCTGAGCATTTGGCTATCGATTACAATGACTATGGTAGTATGGTGATCTGTACTTTTGGAGGGTGAGATTCAACCAATTGGATGAGGAGGATTCTTGTGGAGGTTGTACCAGCTTGTTCTATAGTGGCCAGATCACACCAAACAGTTGAGGAGGTTATAGTGGAGTAGGTTCTAGGTAGGATGACACAATTACATAGTGTGACCATTCTACTATGATCAAGTTATGAGGAAGTTTGGACAAGTATGTTGGGAAAATGTGCCTTAATTTACTGGCTTGGACCTCTAAGAAAGACTTGATGAATTTATGCCTTATCGTTTTACCATGGAGTTCTCATTTGGTCATTTTGATCTTTGGTCACTAAGACTCAGTTTGATTGGTGAGACTCCAAGGGTTTCCACAGTGACGGGCCAATGGGTGTGGAGTTGGTGAAATGTTGTTTGCCTTGCCTTCATCAGCGAAGCAGTCATTCATTGGCGGGAGGCAATGCTAAGCTCCACCGATGTGCTGAAGACTTAAATCAATGGCTATGCTTGATCTCATTTGACAGTACTCGTTGCATTCCACGACATCCTAAAGTAGGTATAGCTAAAAACCTTTTCACCGAGTGAAATTGCTTTAGCGCTCGACGCATGGCGGTTTCCTAAAGTGGTGAGCACAGTGAAGGAAGGTGGGTCCTCCGAGTTGCTTTATGCGAAGGGTTTCCTGACCATGGACACTTGTTAGTGCCTCAGGAGTTCCCTGGGGAATATAGTGAATGCCGCTAGAGATTCCCTGAAGGAGCTCCAACGGCTTCCACTTAAACCAAGCGGAGTGCATGAGCGGTGGACACGTGGCCGCCTCGGAAGCTCGTTCCGACTGGCTCAAGGGAATATTGGAGATTCCATCTTGGTTTCCTCAAAACCTCCATCAGTGGTGGAAACGTGGCGTGTGGGACCCGATAATGCTTGCAGACAGTGTTTTGGTGATAGCGAAGGGATATTGGTCAAGCGACAAAGTGAATAGTAGGTCAACATGTGGTGATTTCTTATTGGTTGTTTTTGCACCGTTGTTGCAAAACAACATTTATTGCCAGATGATGGATTGGTGAAAAGCGATATATTATTGCAATTAATATGAGATCGGATTTTGGCGGTTGGTAGAGATCGAAATTGGTTTTTTCTCTACAATGAATTTATTGTGGGAGTGGCTCGATGTAGGATTGCAGGTGGATCCAATTTGAGGTCATTTTGGCATGTCGGTGATAGATGGAAATTAATGCACCCTAATTGGTGGTGGGTGATAGACTTGTAATATTAGGTTGAGACTAGAAGTTTGATAATCTAAAAAACTGAGTTGGTATTCATTGTATGCTGAAATAGCATTGTAATAGTGAGTGCATAAAAACTCAACTATTGCTATGAGCTAACTATCAGAGAGTGAGGACTGTAACTTTGTATGCAATTTTTGCTTACTATAATACAAAGTGTCTTTCTCTTGGTGTGGTGGGTTTTCTCCCGAAAGGGTTTTCCCATGTAAATCTGGTGTTATCTCTGTGTTTGATTTTTTGGTTTCCTATTATGCTTTATCTATTCATCTTAGAAGTTATAAAAGTTTTAAATTTGGTCTTTGTACTTCTCCTCTATGGTCTTAGTGTTGGGAAAGCATTTCACACACCTCTTGCTTTTCCTTTCAAGAGGTATCAGAGCCTGGCCAGTTGTGTTATCCTGGTTAGTAGGGCTGGTGTTTTGTGCTAATACTATTCTAGTGGGAGTCTTGCAAAGTTAGGACCAAGTTTTGTCTAAGATGGCGAGTACATCAGGAAGAGTTGATATTGAGAAATTCAATGGCAACAACTTTGAGCTATGTAAACTCAAAGTGGAAGACCTGTTAGTGGATAGAGACCTCTGGGTAGCAATGTCTGGAACTATACCACAAGGTATGAAGCAAGAAGAATGAGACCTCATAGATAAAAAAGTGAGAGGTCTGATAAGACTTTGTCTTGCCGATTCTATACTCCTAAATGTCTATGAGGAGAAGACTACAATTTTTTTGTGGAAGAAGCTTGGTGATATTTATCAGGGAAAGAATCTAGTGAATAAGTTATTCTTGAGAAAGAAGTTGTACTCTTTGAAGATGGAAAAAGGTGCGTCTATTGCAGACCATCTGAACACATTTAATATGAGTGTTGCTTAGTTGGCATCTGTGGGTGTGAAGATTGAGGAGGAGGATCATTGCATGCTCCTATTATGTTTGTTACTTAACACTTGGGATCATCTAGTGATGGCTATTGGAAGTATGATTGCTACTTTCAAGATGGAAGACGTGGTTGCTTTGTTATTGTCTGAAGAGATGCAGGGGAAGTATTATGTGATGGCCAAAGAGATCCTTGTTCGAGGTAGATCGAAGGAGAAAGGAAAGAAGAAGGACAAGAAGTCTAAATCTAAATCTATAGGGAGATCAAAGTCTCCTAGTAAAAAATCCAAGGTGAAATGCTAGAATTGTGGGCAGTCTGGTCATATCCAAAAGGATTGTAAGGAGAAGAAGAAAAAGAGTAACACTTCAAACTATGACTCTTGTCAAAGTGATGCAGATGTATTCATTACAGCCTTGGCAAATAAGGCATCAGATGATCTATGGCTGGTTGACTCAGGTGCATCCTTTCACATGATGTCTCATAGAGATTGGCTCACTAAGTATGAGAAGTACAATGGTGGAAAGGTGTGCCTAGAAAGTGATTCAACTTTAGAGATTGTTGGCGATGGAATAGTCAAAATATAGTTCCCTGATGGTATAATCAAAGGGATTGGTGGTGTATTGCACATACCAGGTTTGGCTCGAAACCTACTTTCTATCAGTAAGCTGAATGATGTTGGTGTGGAAGTTTCTTTCTTGAGTAAAGGATGTAATATGGCTAGAGGTGCAATGGTGCTAGCTAAGGGTGTTTGTACTGGAGCTCTATACAAGCTGGATGCATGTCCTATTCAATGCAACAACACCTCTATAAAGTCAAGCAAATATGTTCCTGCAGAGGAAGATGAAGATGCTTTTGTGGATGCAAATGTGATGGAGGTGAAAATCCTAGTAGAGAAGACCATGCTGTGGCATCATAGACTCGGTCACATAGGTGAGAAAGGTTTAAAAACCTTGAAAAAAAAAAATATTGTTAAAGGGCTTGTAGATTGTAATCTTGAGTTTGATTTCTATGAACACTATATTTATGGAAAGAAACAATGTTTTTCTTTCTCCTCGAGTTCTCATAAATCTTCTGTTGTACTGGACTATGTTCATTCTGATGTGTTTGGTCCAGTGAATGTTCCTTCGTTATTGAAGTCTAGATATTATGTTTCTTTTATTGATGAATTTTCGAGAAGGGCATTTATATACTTTCTTAAGAGTAAATCGGAAGTGTTCAGTCATTTTAAAGAGTTTAAAAAATTGGTAGAGAATTAGACTAGAAGGAAAATCAAATATTTGAGGATGGATAATGGTGGTGAGTTTTGTTTGTCCAAATTTTGATAGATACTGTAAAGACCATCGGATTAAAAGGCATAAAACTACACCTTATACTCCACAAAAGAATGGAGTTGCTGAAAGGTTGAACAGGATGCTAATGGAAAAGGCAAGGAGTATGTTGAGCACTGCTAGTCTAGAGTAGAAGTTTTGGGCTGATGTCGTGGCTACAACATGTTTCCTGGTAAATTGTGCTCCTTCCTCTGCTCTTGTTGATAAGACACCTTTGGAAGCGTGGTCTAGTAAGAAGCCCTCTCTGAGACATGTTCGTGTCTTTGGCTTTGAGGCATATGCTTATGTGCCAAATGAGAAAAGATCAAAGTTGGAGAATAAAGCTATTAAATGTATCTTCATTGGCTATGGTGTTGGTGTGAAAGGATACAAGCTTTGGAATCTTGTTACTGAGAAGGTTTTGTATAGAAGAAGTGTAATATTTTGTGAGCTGAAACCTTCTACAATTGATCCACAACTAAAGATAGATCAAAGAGAAAAGGAGAATTATGTAGTTGAGATTCCCCAAAATCCAGAAAAGGGAGAACTACATCATGTACCTGAAACTGAGGAGAGCTCAAGAAGATCTGAGAGTTCTGAAGATGAAGAACCACAACCTTAGCCAGTGAGAAGGTCTACACTTCAAAAACAACAACCTGATAGGTATGGTTTCTCCATTTTAGATTCAAACTGTGCCTATGCTTTAATTAATAGCACTGAGGATTCCAGGACTGTTAAAGAGGCAATTAATATTCTCTATGCAAATTCCTGGTTGGAAGCCATGAATGAAGAATTGAAATCATTGAAAAAGAATGAAACCTGGGATTTGGTACCTTTTCCTGAAGGAAGAAATTCTATTGGCTGTAAATGGGTATTTAAGAAGAAGATTGTTCTTGAAGGTAGTGCTGAGAAGTATAAAGAAAGGTTGGTTGCAAAGGGGTATTCCGAGGTAGAGGGAATTGATTATGGAGAATTTTTTTCCCTTGTAGCTACGCTGACATCTATCAGATTTGTGCTGTCACTTGTAGCCACATATGACTTAGAGATTGAGCAGATGGATTTGAAAACCACATTTCTCCTTGGAGAGATGGAAGAAGGAATTTACATGTCCCAGCCTCAGCACTTCGCTGAAAAAGGTAAAGAAAACCTAGTATGCAAGTTAAAGAAATCTCTACATGGTTTGAAGCAATCACCTAGAATGTGGTACCAGAAGTTTGACACTTTTGTGTTGTCTATGGGATTTGTGAGATCAAAATATGATCATTGTGTTTATCATAAATCTGAGAATGATCGTGCACTTATTATTACCATGTACGTGGAAGATATGTTGTTCATAGGGAATAGTAAGTCTATGATTTATGATCTTAAGTCTCAGTTGTCTGCAAAGTTCAAAATGAAAGATCTTGGTGCAGCAAGGTATATTTTGGGGATGGAGATAACCAGGGACAAAACGGGTAGAAAGCTTTGGATCAGCTAGAGTAAGTACATCAACATTGTCATGGAGAGATTTGATATGAGCGACTGCAAGCAGCTAGTTGTTCCAGTCTTGCTAGGAATAAAGCTATCTGTTGAAGATTGTCCAAAATCATCTACCAAGATGGAGGACATGACCAGGGTGACTTATGTGAGTGTTGTTGGTAGTTTAATGTATGCTATGGTTTGTACAAGGCCAAAAATTTCCCAAGTAGTGGGAGTACTCTGTCAATTTATGGAAAATCCAGGAAGGACACATTGGGATGCCGTGAAAAGAGTGTTTAGATATCTGAGAGGTACCTCAGAATGTTTTATGTGCTACCATGGAAATTTGGTTGGATCATAGAGAACTCTCAACATTTGTGGATATGTGGACTCTGATTGGGTAGGGGACATTGATAGTAGAAGATCCACCAGTGGATATAATTTCATACTAAATGGTGGTGCGGTCAATCGGATGAGCAAGCAACAAGATATAGTCACTTTTTCCACGATAGAGGCAGAATACATGGTAGTGACTCACACCTATAAAGAAGTTGTTTGGCTTAGCTGTTTTTGCTCTGATATTGGTTTTGATGCAGGGCAGACCACTATTTTTGCGACAGTCAGAGTGCCATTTGTTTGGTGAAAAACCCAACTTTTCATGCTAGGATGAAGCATATAGATTGCAGTATCACTTCATGAGAGATATGGTGGAGGATGGAAAGGTCTCTTTAGAGAAGGTGGATACTTTGAAGAATGTTACTGATGCATTGACAAAGCTAGTGAGCATGGACAAGTTCAGATGGTGTGCGAGTTCGATGGGCCTTGGGGCTTATGATCATTAATAAATTTGAAGTATGGAGGAAGCCAGTAAGTCTTCGTCAAGTGGGAGCTTGTTGGGAAAATGTGACTCAAATTACTAGCTTGGACCTGTAAGAAAGGATTGAAAAATTTATTCCTTATCACTTTACTATGGCATCCTCATTTGGTCATTTTGATCTTTAGTTTTTGAGACTCAATTTGATCGATGAGACTCCAAGGGTTGTCACAATGATGGGTTGACGGGCGTGGAGTTGGAAAAATGTTGTTTTCATTGCCTTCGTCAGTGGAGAAATTGTTCATTGGTAGGAGGCAATGCTAAGCTCCATCGATGTGCCAAAGACTTAAATCAATGGTTGCACTTGATCTCATCCAACGGTGCTAGCTTCATTCCACAACATCCTAAAGTAGGTATAGCTCAAAACCTTTTCGCTGAGAAAAAATGCTTTAGCACTCTATGCGTGGCGGTTTCCTAAAGTGGTGAGTGCAATGAAGGAGGGTGGGTCCCCCGAGTTGCTTTATGCAAAAGGGTTTTCTGACTATGGAAACTTGTCAGTGCCTCGGGAGTCCCCTATGGAATATAGCGGATGCCACTAGATATTCCCTGAAGGAGCTCTAGTGGCTTCCACGTAAGCCAATCGGAGTGCATGAGCGGTGGACACGTGGCTGCCTCAAAATATTGTTTTGAGCTGGCTCAAGGGAATCCTGGACCCAATAAAGCTTGTAGACAGTGTTTTGGCAATAGTGAAGGGATATTGGTCAAGCGACAGAGCGAATAGTAGGTCGACAAGTGGTGATTTCTTATTGATTTTTTTTGTACTGTTGTTGCAAAAAAACATTTATTGCTGGATGATGGATTGTTGAAAATCCATATATTATTGCAATTAATATGAGATTGGATTTTGGCAGTTGGTAGAGCCCGAAATTGGTTTTTTCTCTACAATGAATTTATTGCAGGAGTGGCTCGATGTAGGATTGCAGGTGGATTCGATCTAAGATCTCTTTGGCATGTCGGTGATGGATGGAAATTAATGCACCCTAATTGGTGGTGGGTGATAGAATTTTATTAGTAGGTTGAGACTAGAAGTTTTATAATCTGAAAAAATGAGTTGGTATTCACCGTATGCCGAAATAGCATTGTAACAGTGAGTGCATAAAAACTCAACTGCTGTTGTGAGCTAACTATCAGAGAGTGAGGACTGTAATTTTTTATGCAATTTTTGCTTACTGTAATACAAAGTGTCTTTCTCTTGGTGTTGTGGGTTTTTTCTCAAAAGGGTTTTCCCACGTAAATCTGGTGTTATCTCTTTGTTTGATTTTTTGGTTTCCTGTTATGCTTTGTCTATTCATCTTATAAGTTAGAAAAGTTTAAAAGTTGGTCTTTGCACTTCTCCTCTGTGGTCTTAGCATTGGGAAAGCATTTTCTGCACATCTTTCTTTTCCTTTCAAGGTACAAACATCACCACAACCACACTCATCATTCAAGAGGTCTGTTTGGAGTGCTCAGAGACTAGGGGATACAACACAGTTCACACTTGATGATTTCATTGAGAGTGACTCAGACTATTCAGATCATGACCAACCACCTTTGGATGATGCAAATGATGTTGGGGCCACATGGGACCATGAGGAGTGGTGGAGAGCGTCACGAATAAAAATAATGTTCTTGATGGATGAGCCAGTGGGAGAGGCAAAGCCTATGCCAAATGAGGGGGAGGAGGGAGAGAGAGGATAGATCTAAGGAGACATGGTACAGGGCTGTTGACATATTTACTAATATTATTGATGAGGAGTACGATGAGGAGGGAGACCTAGATTATGATGGGTAGGAGGGAGCGAAGGAAGATGAGGAGTAGGATGAGGAGGATGAGGAGGAGGAGGAGGAGGAGAGAGTAGAGGAGCCACCCCTGAGTGGTGATGATGATGTCATAGCCAGGGACTGATATGAGTAGGAGGAGGTCTCACCTATACATATGAATAGATCCCAAACATTAGCAGTAGTAGGTGCCAACACTCATAGCTGAGGGGAGGTGAGCACTTCATCCATGCCCCCTACATAGGATGAGGTGGACATTCCACATTCCACCAAAGATATAGGTGATGCTATTTAATTTTGATGTGTGTATATGTTATATTTGGATGTATGATTTAATGCATATTAATATATATCATGATGTTTTACTGATGAAATTCCAGTTTGATTTTGCAAGGCCTACAGAGGGTTGGTGACAGTTATTACATTAGGCAGCTGCAGAGATAGTGCTGACGACGCTCGATGAATAGGAGATGGATACTAACTATGTGCCCCACCGATCATGGAGTGAGAGATAGATACCTTGAGACCCTTCATGAGACTACGAGCAACCTATGAGGGCTTGAGGAGGTAGATCCACCAAGTGAGGGCTGCACCACAAGCAGAACCATCACAACCCACAACAAAGGTGGAGAGATTGGAGAGAGAGGTGGCATGATTACAGGAAGAGAGGGACCAGATAGCAGGTGAGTAGCAGTTGACACTCATGTGGATGGAGGGGATGGAGTTCACACTCAAATTTAGTGGATCATGATCACAATCATGATCATGCATGACTCTCTCTTGACCTCCTGCTACAGATGCAACTCAAGTACCAGATCTCGAGGGATCTGGTAATCATAGTCCTTAGTGACACTATATACTATGATGATATTTACCAAAAGAATTTTTGATATATGTATATATATGCATTTGTATTTGAGATGGTGTAATTTATTTGTGTGAATGTTAAATTGCAATGTGATTAATTAAATGGCCTTTGGTAGAGTATTTATTTAATGACAACATGATTTGATAGAATGTATGTGATCAGATTAAAATATATTAGAATGTATATTAGAGTCAACACAAAGAGGAAATATGTTATGCACTTATGATTTTAAAGTAACATAACACACAGGATGGAAAAGGATGAATAGTATGAAATCTAAAGTAATTATAAAGATAAATTAAATAATCACTTTAGTGTTCAAGACACATGCATAAATATTCGTCAAGAATGAAGCAATGAGAAAGCCCATAAGAGAAAATTAAATAGCTTTATCAACACTACTCTAGGATTCATACCATTCCAAAAGTGGATTAGACATAATACCTATGAAAATGAACAACATTAATGGGATCTTTGAGAGGAGTGTCATCATGCTCGATTAAGTTATAAGCTCCAAATCATAATTCGTATCGATCACATAGGGGCCTAACCAATTAGGACTGAATTTACCTTTTTCGGTATAATCGAAAGTGGTGTTACATTGGTTTTCATATAAAACCAAATCACCTGTGTGAAATTTCCTAGGAATTACACCAACATCGTGCTTGAATTGTAACTATTTAGCATAAGCTTGAAGATGCTTGAGAGCATTAATGTGTTCTTCATCAAGCATTTCAAGTTGGTGTAGGCATTATTCCGCATAAGTGTCATTATTGACAAGACCTTGGAGAGGAATCCTCAATGTGGGGATTTCTAACTCTAGCAGTAGAATAGCCTCGGTACCGTAAACAAGGGTGAAAGGGGTATTTCCAGTAGAAGAACGAACACTTGCATGAAATTCCCATAACACATATTGCAATTGTGTATGCCAATCTTTTTGGTTTTGATTAATAGTCTTCTTAAGGATTTATTGAAGGATTTTATTAGTACTTTCAGCTTGACCATTGGACTAAGGATAATAAGGGGTTGAAAAGTGATGTTGAATATGGAAGGTCTCAAGAAACTTCTTCACATCATTGTTCTTAAAGGGTGTATTTTTATCCGAGGCTAACGCAGAAGGAAGACCAAAGCAAGCGATAATGTGTTCCAATAAGAAATGACATATCACCTCAACAGTTGTGGATCAAAGGGGGATGGATTTGACCCAATTGGTGAAATAGTTGGTAGTAGTAAGGATGAACATATGTCCAACAAAAAAAGGTGGGGTGATTTTTCCAATTAGATCCAATCCCCACACCGAGAATGACCAGATAGGTATTTGGGTATGAAGCTCAAAAGGAGTGTGGATCAAATGAATATGTTCCTGGCATTGATGACATCACTTAACATATGCATAGTAATAGTTTTCCATGTTTTTCCAGTAGTAACCCATGCGAAGGAGTTTTTTCTCTAAGGTTTTTCTATCGAAATGTCTGCCAAACATACCAGAATGAGCTTGTTTGAGGGTGACATGAGTTTCAGCATCCTTGAGGCATCACAAAAGGATTCCATCAAAGCATATTCTATACAATGTATCGGCAAGGATTATATATTTAGTGGCCAACCTTTTGAGGCGAATGTGGGTATTTTGGGTTGTAGGTTCGGGAATAGTACCATCTTTTAGATAATTATAGATGGCATCATACCATTCACACTGATTATCAGGAAAAGTGGGACATATATCATTAGGTGTATCGGTGATGGAGGGTTTCATAATGGGATGGATGGTAAAGACTACTTTTTCAGAAGGATCTACAAGAGATATAAGAGAGGTTGTACTAGCCATTGCATCCGTGTGGCAATTGTCTTTGTGAGGGATATTATCAATAGTGAAGGAGTAAAACTACGCTAAAAATTTGAGAACGATATCCTTATATTGTGATAGTATATCACCTTTAGTTTGATAGAGACCATTGATTTATTTAATCACTAATTGTGAATCACCATAGATCTTTATATCTTTGACCCCCATGACTAAAGTTGCACGTAATCCAATGATTAACACTTCATACTTAGCTATGTTGTTTGTACATAGTAAATTGAGGCAATAGGATAAGGGAATGGGCTTTCCTACAGATGGAATTAAAATAACTCTAGCACCGGAGCCTGTTCTACACTTGGATCCATTAAAGTACAATTCCCATGTAGGAAGGTCTATAGTAAACACATTGTCATTAGGGAAAGAGTTAGTGGTGGGTAACACTAAAGGTGAAGGAGCATCAGCTAAATGGTCAGTTAGGGCTTGGCATTTGATTGATTTTTGAGCAATAAACTTAAGGTCAAACTCAGTTAACAACATGACCCATTTAGTAAGACGTTCGAAAAAGATCTATTTTATTAAAAAGATATCGAAGAGGATCAGAAATTTTCATCACTTGTACTTTGGCATTAAGTAAGTAATGTCACAACTTACTAGTAGTGAATACAAGAGCCGGACATTCTTTTTCAATTGTTGAGTAACGGGTCTCATAATCAAGTAGAGTTATAATAATATAGTAAACAAGATGTTCTTTACCATTGGTATCCTGTTGAGCCAACAATGAAACAGGAGCATGGGCAGAAGCAACTATATAAAGGATGAAAGGTTGGTTGCGTATAGCAGGTTGTAAAATAGGTGGAATTGTTAGGTATTCCTTTAAGCTCTCAAAGTCCTATTTACAATTATCATTCCAATTGAAATTGACATCCTTTTTAAGGAGATGCATGAAGGGTAATGCACGATCGACTAAGGAAGCGAAAAAATGATGAATGGCTTGTATCCGTCCTTGTAATGTACGTAATTGGGAGATGTTACGAGGTGGTGGCATCTTAATTATAGCTTCAATTTTCTTTGTATCCACCTCGATTCCTTTGTGAGATATGATAAATCCTAAAATTTTACCACTATCTACTCCAAAGAAACACTTTTTGGGATTTAAGTGCATGCTATATTTGCACATACGTTCGAAGATTTGCCGAAGGACATTCACATTATCTTGATGGGTTAAAGATTTAGCAAGAATGTCATCAACATAATCTTCTAAGATTTTGTGGATGTAATCATGGAAGATTAAGGTCATTGCTCATTGATAAGTAGCACCAGCATTCTTTAAATCAAAAGGCATCATAACCCAACAAAACGTTCCCCAAGTGGATGTAAAGGCTGTCTTGTATTGACCTTGTGGGTTAATGAAGATTTGATTATACCCATAAAATGCATCTATAAAGGATAACAAAGGATGTCTAGCAGTGGAATCCATGATCATGTCGATGTTAGGAAGAGGAAAGTCGTCTTTTAACTTTGATGCATTATTCAAGTCTCTAAAATCTATACATATCCTAACATGATTATCGGGTTTTGCAACCGTGGAAATGTTTGATATCCAAGGAGAATAATCAATGGGGTGAATGAAACCCACATCAAATTTGTTTTCAAGTTCTCCTTTAACATGCAAGGCTATCTTAGGATTCATTTTTCAAATCTTTTGGTGAATTGGCTTAGAATTTTCAGCAAGGACAATGTTATGAGTAACTATCTGGGGATCTATTCCAGGCATATCAGAATATTTTCAAGCAAATAGTTTAGGAAAGGTATGAAGCAAGGTTGCAAGTTCCTCTTCTTCCTCATCGTCAAGGCACATCCTGATTTTAATGACTTTATCTTTGTCATCAATATCCATCAATATGTCAAGGGTATCTCCTAAAGGGAGTGCATTCGACTTAGGAACTTTAGGATCATATGGTTCCATACTTGTGTGAGGTTCATTAACGTTACAAAGAGTGTGTTCAAAACTTATCATAGCACAAGAGACATGTTTCTTGGAGTGAGAATTTCTATCTAAAGCACCTAACAAGTTTTTCAAATCATCATCGTCATTAACATAGGTGAATAGGGGAGAATCTACATCAATAAATTTAGGATGCTTAAGTGTGAGGTTGGTTCTTGATGTATATGTTATAGTGTTGATGTTGAGAGAGGGTCGTTGATTGGATTTTGTAGCTTTGGAAAAGGAAAACCCTAGATCGGTTTTAGTTCCTTGTGTATTAGGTTCAAAGGGTATGTGAATGCCTTGTTCATGCTTGCCACATCCTTTACCATTGTAGCCTGATTGTTTCACAAGGTCATAACCACATCCATAAATTCTTTCCATTTCTTGTGGGTTAGGGGGTTGTTGATAATCTATCTCATCATTTTTTTTGTATAAGTTACATGTTCTTTCAAGAGAGATGAGGTAGATGGGTAGGAAGGGTGCTCCTCTTGTTGGGTAGAGAGGACAACTGATTGTTTTTGTTGAGTATCCTCTTTTCGTGTGACAATACACTCACCCATAAACGAAGGGGTAAATTCTAAAGATCCCCAATCTTCACTAAGTAAATTAAACTTGGGTTGATCTTCAGGTTGGTCTTTCTCAAGAGGGGAAATATTGGAGGTAGGAATTAAGGTATGAAGAGGACTTGATGTGCCCTTTTCAAGTTGTAAGCAACTCTCGGGTTTAGGGCCTATGCCAGTTTGATAAACTTTATTATTATAGACATATTTCATTTTTTGATGAAGGGTCGAGGGTACCGCATGCATCTCATGTATCCATGGTCATCCCAAGAGGAGATTATAAGAAAGGTCATAGGGCATGACATGAATAGGAGTTTGCAATGTAACCATATGGACAGTAATGGGTAAGGTGATGACACCAAGTGGTTGCTTTGTAACATTGCCAAATCCTCTAATGGATAAGGAATCAAATTTGATTTATGATCGATTGACATGTAACCTATCAAGAAGCTTCACATTGCACACACTTAAGGTAGAGCCATTGTCAACGAGGGTCCTTTTGATACCTATCTGATCATACTAGGCTATGATCATAAAGGCTTCATTTTGTTTTCTTAACTCTAATGGAGGGAGCTCATGTTGATAGAAAGTAATTTCCACATTAGCTGTGTTCATTTTGTGTAGGAGAATTTCTGAATTATTAGAATTCGTACCAGGAGGGACCGCTATCTATTGCAATGTTGTTTGAAGTATAGAATGATAGTTAGGAGAATTTTGAAGGAGATCCCAAAGGGATATCTTGGTGAAAGTGTTTTTAAGTTGTTCAACCAAATCATGCTCCCTAAGTTGTGAGTTTAAATGAGGAGCCATAGGTAAGATAGGATTGGGTAAGGGGAGGGAAGTAGAGGTAGATGGTTGTTGGGGATGCGGGTTATTACAGGTATAATGAGTGTTAGTGACGATATCATGCTTAGGAGGGTAAAGGATAAACTTAGGTTGGGATGGGGTTGGAGGTGTAGGGGAAGGTGGGTAAAGAATGAATTGGGGTTGGATGACATTGACATATTTTGTTTTAGGTTGTTCATCATGAAAAACCATAGTGGATGAAGTAGGGGAGAAGAAATCTTGGAGGACTTCATCTAATATACCCATATCATCACAACTAAGAGATTTGGAAGACAAGGATGGGGAGGATTTAACTATATCATCACCAACCTTAGTGGATGAAGTGAGTGAGAGGAAGCCTTGAAGAGATTCATCTAACTTATCAAAATCATTTCTACTAAAAGGTTTAGACGATATAGTATTCCTATAATGAAGAAGTGTGTGCATTGTATTATGTGAGGTTGCTATGTTTTTAGGTGTACGTTCCACTAAATTTGCTTTGAAAGAACTAGGAACTAAAGTGGAAAATGAAACGTGTAAGCTTTAATGCTACTCATAAATGCCATTTTAAGATAATACTAACCATATAACAGAGAATAATAGAACTAGAACCAAACATAAATAGAAGGAAACAAAAAGAATCTAGAAAGAAAATGTAGAAATTATTGTAGTAAAATGTATACTCGGACCAGGTCACCCAGGGTGGCGACTTAGTCCTAGTATGTGTATTTTTTAGTGTGTTTTGTATTTTCTGATGAAAAATGCAAGTTTCTGGAATGTAATTTGTAGGGTTATATGATATATGCCAAATTTATGTATTATGCAAGGAGATGAATGCCAAATATGAGTCTTGTTCACTAATGTAAAATGGAAAACCCTAGGATGTCTTTTTAAAAAATGCAACATTCAATGCTAGGCTAAAGAGAAGTTTCCTAGGATGTAAATGCATACTAAATCAGAAGTATAATGTGTGTAAATGTAGGTTCACCAAAATGAACCATAAAATTTAATGCTTTGGATGGAGGTAAGGAATGGGTCATCTACAACTTTCTAGGGTTTCTCACTTAGGAGGAGGAGGGTTTCTCTTTAAAAATCGAGGGCATTAAACTGTGTGATTCATTCAATGCTTGAGACTGAATATGTAATGGAATGTGAAAAGTACTGAAATATAACATGAAAACCTAATTATTTAACTTAAACTAATAAAGTTTATAATGTTGGAAAACACATAATGTATCATAATAATGCTAAAATGAAGATTAAACTAAACAAAATAACCTATTAAATCAAATGGGTGCACCTATAAACTGCTATAGGATGAAGAAGAAGATGTGGGAGCCTCAGAAAACTCGAGAAATCTGGATTTTGAGTCAACCAAGACACTTACGCCAAGTGGGGCGACCTAGTCCCTTTGCGGGTAAATTGCTCCTAAAGCCATATCTACCAACTAGGTCTCCAAATCTGCAAATTTCTATATCGGGAACCTCCAGTGGAACTAGGTCGCCACTAAGGGCGACCTAGTCCCTTTCAGCTTTTCTGGAAAACTGAAAGAGGACACGGAGGCCTATGGTCTGTATGTTGTTTCTTCATGGGAATCCAGATTCAGATCTCTAAAATAACTTGCAAAATAGAAGATATTTGGGTTTCTAATGTGGGGTTTGCCTTGGTCAAACCACTAGTTTATATTTAAACTTGCAATAAGATATAAAATTTGCATAAAACCCTAGCCCTAAGTGTGTTTAGAACTAGGAAAATTTTAAATAAGACAAAACCCTATTATATTGTGCTTGAATAAGATGCATGCAAAGGATTTGGAATGATGCAAGACTTCAATCCTAGAAACCCTACAACATTACAAATGAGTGTAAAAAGGAATACAAATGGGATGCAAGCCTCAAGTCTGAAAATGGGATGAAAGTAGAAGATGGAGTCACTTTGAAAACCATCTTTAGGAGTGATTTGGTGGCTAGTTGCACCTCTTCAACCTAGATTTCTCCATGAATCTCCATACGCATCTATCTTCAACATTTTGTCGCTGTATGATCTTGGATGTGAAGTGAACTTGAAAACCTATAAAAAGCCCTAATTTTCTATCGAAAAGCTTCAATTTTTTTTTTGAGAGAGATGATTCTTCTTGAGGAAGATGTTTTTCACTTGATTCTTGGAGTTGGATGTGAAAAATGACTAAGAGAGAGAGGCAAAATGACCTAAAAACAAGTATTTATAAGCAACAAGACCTAATTGTTGATAATTTTGACCTAAGAGGTTGATACCCATCAAGAACTTATGATAAAATATTCATTTTCCCACTTGGAACTTCAAAAATCCTTAAAAAGGACTAGGTCACCAACTTGGGTGACCTAGTCCCACTAAGGGATTTTAAAGTGGGAATAGTGGTTTTTGATTAATTTTGATATTGCTTGGTGGGGGGTTAAATGATCCCTTAGGTATAACAGGCCTCAAAATCAAAATTAACCAACCTTAGGGGCCTATAAATGTTGTTTTAGTGTGATAATTGATGAAATGGGACCTAAAGTAGGACCAAAATGGGCACAAAATTGTCCTTTTCTTCAAAGGTATACAATTTTTGGCAACACACCATCACCTGCAGAAATTATCAACAAATTTCCCCATGTCAATTTCCCATGAGTTGATATTGAGTTCCAAATTTTTGTTCATCCACCAATTAGAGGCTTCTCCTGCTAACTGGTACGCTCCCCAAGTGGCTTTAGTGGTGTTAGTGTAATTTCATATTTCAAAATACTTTTCCATTTGAACAAGCCATGCCTCAGCTTCGTCTTTGCTGGCACTTCCCTCAAACTTGGGTGGAAAAATATTCTTCATATCCTTGGAAATTTTGGAAGCCATAAACTTCTTATTTCTTTCCTCAAATGGTATTGGTGATTTTTCCTTATCACGATCATGGGTTTCGTTATGTCCATGAGAAGAGTTTTCACACTCATTGTCATTAGCGGGAACCTCTTTCTCAACCCTATCTTTTAAATTTTGTTGTTCAAGGTTGTCCAACCTTGCCAAAATTTTGTCAAGCGTAGCTTAAATTCCTGTTGGTCCTTCCCCAACTTCATGGTGTTGGGGATAAGGAGTTAGTCTATCATCAAGATAAGCATCTAAGACAACAGTGCCTTGGTGATTTCAATTCAAAATAACTCCAAAGACACACACAACTATACCATAAAGCAGGAGGCACAAAGTATCCGCCATTGATCCTCTCAGAGAAGTAAATGTAAAACAATAATAGATTCAACACAAACAAAAACCATGAAAGACAAATATGATGACACACAAATATACATGGGGAAAACCCTTTCGGGTAAAAAACCCAACACTCCAAAAGATCGAGCCATTGTATTATTCAGCAATAGAAAATAGTTATAATACAATCTCAGGCTCATAGCCTTTATAGGAGTCACATCTTGTTCATCTGAAGAATGATAGGCAACAGAAAACCAAAACCTTCACACTATTCCAACACCTTCACAACACATAGTGTAGATTCCCTTCAGCTCCTCATAACAGACTGTCACAGCCAGCCTTTCGGCCAACACAACCACTCGGTCTCATAACAGGTTCACAACCTTTAAATCCCAGAGATAGAGTGCTCGTAGTTACAATGCCTTAGCATACTACTCGAATACCCTCTCATATCTCTCTGTTTCCATAAATGACTCTCACTCTATCATGACCTTTTGGTTTATATATATTAATTTATATCTCTGACCAAGCCATACATCACATTCAATGATCTAACTAATTGCTGACCCTCAGGTTCATGCATCGAATAGCTAGGCATGCATCCGATCTGCACAGATCCCCTTTGCATCGAGCCACCCAGGCAATAACTTCTTGCCTTAATCAAGTTATTGTTTGCCACCCTGAGTCAGTAGTAATAACTACTTTTAGCTTTTAGCCAAACAACTTGCTAAGCTAAGCCACGTGTCCACCATCCATTCACTGGTTGCTGTGACAGTCAAGTCCAACTTGGTCAATCGAGCCCCTAGCCCGTCCAAGCCCCTACCACGTTACCACCGAGTCCGTTTGACCTAGACCTGGTATGGCAGTGAGCTCGCCCGAGCTCACCCAAATCATCACCATGCTTTGTCCTCTCCATTGCCTTTGGCCAACCAGATGCTGCCAACCTGCCACCTGTCGCCTTGTCATTCACCTGCTGCTCTGACACCGAGTCCAACTCGATCAAACTCTGCCCCAAGCTCATCTGAGCTCCTACCGCGCTACCAAAGCCTAGACCAACACGCCTTGTGGTATGGCAGTAAGCCATCTTGGCTGACCGTGGGTGCTCTTACCATGGCCACCACAGTTAGTTATTTGACTGTCCACGGTATGGTGGTAACCACTAGCTAGGCCGCTGTCGGTCTTACCATAGCCTATGTGGTCAGTCACTTGACTGGCCGCGGTATGGCGATAATCGCTAGACCCAACCATAGGCGGTCCCATCGTGCTATCGCGGTGAGTGGACCCATCACCTGTGGTATGGCGGTAACCACCAAAGCCCTCACTGGCTGTCTCACCACGTTATTGTGGTGAGTTGACCCACTTCCTGTGGTATGGCGTTAACTGCCAAAGCCATTGCTGGAGGTCTCACTAGGTTACCATGGTGAGTTGACCCATTGCCTGTGGTATGGCGGTAATCGCCAAAACAAATCAAAGTTGCCTTGGTAAAGGCAAGAAACATGAAGGAAAATGCCAAGTCCGAAGGGGAAACAAGCCAAAATGTTGAGGCATAAATTCCCAACAATCTCCCACTTGCCAAAGACTTTCAAGCTGCCTCTAGACATCTGAACAAGGACCAAAACTAGGCTTGCATGCTCCAACCAAGACCTCTACAACAACATCAAAAATGTCCACCATCTCAGGCAACTACTCCAAACATCCAACATAGGAAAAAGAAGAAGCCAAGGATTATATGCACTAGTCTCAGGAACATAAGCAATTGATCCTCTAGGCAACAAAGGCAACAAAGCAGCAAACAACAAGGCACCAACACGAGTATAGAACAATAGACCATCTCTAGAACAAGAAACCGACCAGCTAGAACAACAACCATAAAACTGATTGCCCTCCATCCAACTGATCAAACCCACGCGACTGAAAACCAACACCCACAACTTGTGTTGAAACATCCACCCACCCATACCTCAATGGTATGAAAACCAATAGTAGACTCATGCCATCATAAAACCACCCATCTCAACAGCGAACAAGCACCTTGTGTCAACTAGTCATAGACAAAACACATCCAGGTACTTTCACTGCAAGGGAACTGTCCAGATAAGTGCAAACAAAGCACCATCAAAAATGATCCAGGCATACCAAGTCCACCATCCCCTACAAAAAGAAGAAGTAACCATGTAGTTACAATGGAAACCCACTCTGATCTATACACTTGCAACCTCTTGCTGCAAGAAAATTTTCTCTCATCAATCATCCTCTGTTCTTCCAAGGTTCCATATCTGACCGAAGAAGGAAAACCCCTCGTGTCATCACTTGAGTGACAAACACATGACCACAAAAAATAGTGACCATCACAAATCCACAAACATCTAAAGTTATATCAAACAAATAGGAAGAACAAGACCAGATTAGAGAGAAACACCAAATCAAAACAAGCCCTTCTACAAAACCTTCTAAATGTCGTTCGTGTCAAGTATGATCTTCTTCACATCCCAAAGGGAAATCCTTAACAACACCCAACAACACCATGGATGTAAGCATCAAGAAGATCAGACTAACCCATACACCATCTCCTATCAGTCCTCAAAAGCACAAGGAGATACACAATGCTATCCATCTTCCATTATGAATCCTCCAGAATCTTAAAACGACTCAAGATTCATATCCATGAAAGATAAAGCATAACACACCTGAAAAGTATAATGGGAAAATACCTTTCAAAGTGACACCACTGTCGAGTAGACCAAGAAGAAAATAAAAGATGCTCCTCCAAGATATACAAGCCATCGTGACTTACCTAAGAGCATTCTCCTTCATGGTCTCTATTGAATTTACATTCAACCAAGGTGTGGGATTCTCGGACTTTCAGCTATAACAACAACATTCTCATAAGAATTCCAGCCTCACCTTATTCTCCATGCACCCATGAGTATCAGCAACCTGTCATCTCATGCTGATTCCAATCTGCAATACTGCAACAACCATGAAGTCCACCAACATATGACCAATGCACTCAAAACATAGAGAAACCATAGACCACTATCAAAACTTCAAAAACTTATCATGACACCATGATCTTCACATCCTTGTTAGGAGATACCGTGATTCAGGTGAACAAGCTATGGTCTCAAGAGTAAAGCAAAATTCCAAAACTCTAAGAAAGAGTAACCATGACATAAAGCAAACAACTCTAAACCAAAACCAACATCACCTATGAAGCACCACCAGCAACTCAGCCAAAACTAACAATGTCTTCCATGGATCCAAGATGTTTCACACCTTCAAATAGTGAACATGTAGATGCAAAAGAACATAACAACTGCAACACCAAAGGACACCAATCATTGCTAAAGCTCCCACTACAACCTGACACCGAGCTTTCCAAGCACCATGACTGACCACACCATCACTATCAAAATCTTACACTAAGCAGTGTAACAACCTCTTCATGACATCATGACCCACATGCTATAGGTTCCCATCACTGACTATTCAGGTACTAAAACACCATCCACCCTCTCATCTCAAAATAGCCATTCCAATGCACAAGTGACCACTGACAAGGTTAGGTAATAGATCTACAACAACACAGAAGCAATCACGTGGATATAGATAGTCCACTCCTGAGTTGTCCCACATCAGTCAATAGGTAGCTAATCTATCAGCCACACAACTCAGAGATCCACTTCAAATGACAACCCTGCAAATCTATTATCACACTAGAAAACTGCAAAACTAAGATCTCAAAGAGAAAAACCATGTAGACAACCATGACTCAAACACCAGATCAAAAACCAGATCTGATTTGCCAAAAATACGTCCACAACACTAGCACCATAGTCCAAGCACCCATTAAGCAACACCACAAGAATTTTGAATGAGAAAAACATACCAACACTCCCATGAAGAGAAGACATCACACCTCCTTGAAACATATCGAACTACAAACTATCTCATCCAGTCACACCCAGAAAACCAGGATCTGGAAAATAGCAGACAATAGCTCCACACAACGCAAGTTTTCCTTGACCGTGTAAAACCTACAAAACCACAGTGTTTCCAAAACACCCACGCACCTCCATATTCACTGCTCATCTGGACGACTCAAGAGTCTACACACAACCATGATAGTTAACCAGAACAATGAAAAGAAACATGAAAATGTGTCATAGAATTTTTAGGAAAATCTACACAAAACCTTTAGAGCCAAATACATGAATCTGAAACCATGCAACTGCAAGACACAACAACACATGAACAATAGGTCCATTTCAGACCAGTTCCAATGCCATAGTCATGCACAAGAAAATGAGAGAGCCGGGCTATCTAGAAGTCGCAGACCACCAAGGTCACTTCATAGCCTCCATGCAATTAGAGCACTAGAGAAATTGCCTTCAGTGCTAAGTCAAAAAACACCTAGCACAAGCACAACTCTCCATAGGTGATCAACAACACAAGAAATTCCATACTGCCAGGGAGCCTCTCATACATACACCTAGTATGAAACCACGCTTCGTTGCAACACAGCCACAAGCACATCTCACGCCCTTTGCATCAGGAACATTTGCTATGAGCCAGGAGCCTCATATCACATTGCCACAACATGATCAACTCCATACTTCTCTAGCATCTTTCAAACTGTGTGTTGAATAAAAGAAGCACACACTTCCACTCATTGAAGAATCAATCACCAACCATTTTCTCCAGACTTCCTCAAGCTTGCCAGGCTAAGAAATCATCATAGGAGAAAAACCAAAACTACAACAACCAGGAGAAGACTTTGATACCATTGGTTGGTATCATCAAACCTCAACCTCCTTCAAACATGCTCTGATACCACTTGTTGGTATCATGAGCAACAAGCTACTAGCTCTGATACCACTTGTTGGGGATAAGGAGTCGGTCTGTCATCAAGATAAGCATCTAAGATAGTAGTGCCTTAGTGATTTCAATTCAAAATCACTCCAAAGACACACACAATTGTACCATAAAGCAGAAGCAGGCATAGAGTATCCCCCATTGATCCTCTGAGAGAAGTAAATGAAAAACAATAACAGATTCAACACAAACAAAAAACCATGAAAGACAAATATGATGACACACCGATATACGTGGGGAAAACCCTTTCGGGTAAAAAACCCCATACTCCAAAAGATCGAGCCATTGTATTATTGAGCAAAAGAAAATAGTTACAATACAATCTTAGGCTCATAGCCTATACAGGAGTCACATCTTGTTCATCTGAAGAATGATAGGCAACACAAAACTAGAACCTTCACACTGTTCTAGCACCTTCACAACACACAGTGTAGATTCCCTTTAGCTCCTCATAACAAACTATCACAACCAGCCTCTCAGCCAACACATCCACTCAGCCTCATAGCAGGTTCACAACCTTCAGATCCCAAAGAGAGAGTGCTCATAGTTACAATGTCTTAGCATATTGCTCGAACACCCTCTCACACCTCTCTCTGTCCGTCAATGGATCTCACTCTATCATCACCTTTTGGTTTACATATATTAATGTATATCTCTTACCGAACCATACATTTGATTGAATGATCCAACCAATTGTTGACCCTTAGGTTTATGCATTGAACAACCAGGAAGGCATCCGATTTGCATAGATCTCCTTTGCATTGAGCCACCTAGGCAATAAATTCTTCCCTTAATTGGGTTCTTGTTTGCCACCCTGAGCCAGCAATAATAACTACTTTTGGATTTTAGCCAAACAACCTACTAAGCCAAGCCACATGTCCACCATCCATTCACTGGTCACATTGACAGTCAAGTCCAACTCGGTCAATCGAGCCCCTACCACGTTACCACCGAGTCCATTCAACCCAGCCGCAGTATGGTGGTGAGCTCGCCCGAGCTCACCCAAGTCATCACCGTGCTCTGTCCTCTCCTTTGTCTTTGACCAACCAGATGCTACCAACCTGCCACTTGCCACCCTATCATTCGCCTACCGCTCTGACACCAAGTCCAACTTGGTCAAACTCTGCCCTGAGCTCATCCGAGCTCCTACCCCGCTACCACAGCCCAGACCAACACAACTCACGGTATGGTGGTAAGCCATCTTGGTTGACCGTGGGCAGTCTTACCGCGGCCACTGTGGTTAGTCATTTGACTATCCATAGTATGGCGATAACTGCCATCTAGGCTGTTGGCAATCTTACCATGGCCACTAAGATCAGTCACTATATTGGCCACGGTATGGCGGTAACTGCCAGACCCAACCACAGGCGGTCCAACCATGCTACCGTGGTGAGTGGACCCACCACCTGTGGTATGGCAGTAACTGCCAAAGCCACCACTGGCGGTCTCACCACATTACTGTGGTGAGTTGACCCACCACCTGCGGTATGGCGATAACCGCCAAAGCCACCACTGGTGGTCTCACCACATTACCGTGGTGAGTTGACCCATCGTGTTACTGCGGTGAGTTGACCCACCACCTGCGGAATGGCGGTAACCGCCAAAACCAGTTAAAGTTGCCATGGTAAAGGAAAGAAACATGAAGGAAAATGCCAAGTTTGAAGGCGAAACAAGCTAGAACGTTGAGGCATAAATTCCCAACACATGGCTACCACTAGGATTGGTTCGTGTCCTCACCATCTTCACAAGATCGGGTTTTACCTAAATGTTTATCCATGTTAGACTAAACTATGTTATCAACTTTCGTATGGAAAACATTAGAAATGGAATTTATTCACACATAAAGAATTCCACATAAGATTAAGCATATGATTTTGATAAAAAAATAATTTCATTCATTTCTTAAGGATTTTAATATCCTTTGATTACATGGAGCGACTATTCCGATAGTCGAGTGGAGAGTATCCCCTAGATTCACTCTCTGACACATAACTTAATGGAGTATATCCTACAGATTGAGATTGTTGCTCATCTCTATCCTTTTGTTCATACCTATCCTAGAATGGATAGTAGCCTTCAGATTTATCATCCAATACATAGTTATGAGGTTTAGTGCCAATATGGTGTTCATCAACAATATAGTCTACCCTTTTTGTAGACATTGTTTCATGAGACCATTTCACGTCTAGTTTTTCTCAAGGTACATATCCCTCATACTCGTTACTTGACGAAATTACTATTACTTCAGGCATTGGAAGAACTGTAGGGTCCCTAAACATGAATGTTGGTCTAACACTTCCTTTTGAGGGCATATTCCTAGAGAGTGATAATGAATTAGAATTCACAACATTAGATAAATTTGGATGGAAATAATTATGAGCTCATAGGTTCTAGAGCTAAACCGGCTAGCTTTGATACCACATGTAACATACCAAAAGTTCACTAAAGTAGATTTTCCTAAGTTTTTACTATGTGAGTAAAATAAACTTTGTAATAAGCCATTGCAATATTGTTTTTCCTTTATTGAGAATATATGAAAAAATATTCTATACAACATACAATAATTATTTACATTCCATTACAATATTTCACAAAGTATAATATTATGAGAAAGTACATAACTACTTACACAGCTCCTTCGAGCTTCATAGCATAAGATATAGATGGTCCAAGAATTTTCCTTTCAAAACCTTGGTCTTTTGTTGCCTGTTGAGAAAGATAAGAATCACTCAAGTTATTTTCCACCAACCATAGACTCATATGTGGCCCCCCACGCATCTATCAATGATAAATGGCCCTACCCTTTGATGAAGGTATTGGTTGGGTAACCCCGTACAACATACCACTGAGCTTAGTGTTGTGCCCTACATGACTAGGATTTTATAACCTACACTAGGTATCCCTCATGAATTTAAATGGACATGGTGAACTGATAGTGGAGCCTTGAGAAATCACACTACATTGGCCAAAGTATTCTCACTCAGTACTTTGAATGATGGTCTACCATTCACTTACACTATAGAAAGCTCGTTTTGACTTAAGTCCATTATATCTATGCTTAGACAATCCATCTCCATGGGCAAGGTACTCCCCAAGATGACTTATATCTTTAACACAACCTAAGGTAATCCAACTCATTAAGCAAAGTAATAGTTCCCTCCCTTCACTAGATAACAATCATAGAAGTAACCTACTAGCCATCTAGCATAATTAAATGTCTAGCTATGAGTGTTCCCTAAGCTTGTCTATGTTTGCTCATATCTAGTATAATAAAAATACCTATGAAAAAATTTCCCTCTTACCCATGTTTAATCATATCAAGTATAATAATGATACCCATGACAAACAATCTCTCCTATCATGGAGTAATTACAAACAATGCACAAATAGAGTAAATAGTTTCCACTTTTCTTTCAAAGAAAATATTAATTTGTCTATATGCAAGTAACTATAGAGACTAGTTTTAAACAATCAAGAAGCAAATCACTCAAGACTAATGCAAACAAGGGAAGAATATCCCCATGCCTATGATAAGCTTTCCAATTAACTAGCTGCAGTCACAACACTTCCAAAAAAACAACTGGCCTAGTATCGATCCTTAAGAAAAGACTCAATAACCACTATCTCTCAAGTTGGAAAATATTTCTGTCAATAATCACAAACTCTCTCTAATCCTCAAAGCTCTCACTCACTATATTTTGGCAGGATAATTATAGATAGAAATGTATAAAATGCAGAAACTTGCTCAAGAAATAATGCATAGAAGAATGCGTCCAAATATTTGAACTTACTCCTCTATTTATACAACAAATAGGAACTACACGGCCTATAAATTCGGCATGAAATTTGACAAAAAATTGCATGCACAACAACACATCTATCTCAGCTAAAAGGCGACAAACATGAAAGCCAATACTCAGCTTAAACAACTACAAATCGACCCTCTTGATCGACAACACATAGAGACTATTTCAAATCTCCACATGATAGAATTTGGTTTGCAATTTCAAAAGGACATCTACAGGTTTAACGATTCAAAGGTGGTGCCAAGGAATCATACTCACATACTAAGTTGGCGTGATTTAATTTTCTTGTGAAATAGTTAACATTAGATTTAAAACACAAAACTCATATCGACTAAGTCCTAATATGAGTCGATTCATTCATTAAATCGGTTTGACAAATTTTTTGATATGTGTACATTCTTTTACAGATGTTGGTCAATGCAAAATAGCATGGCAATTCAGTTTACTAAGTGCATGGTTTCCCCATAAAAGGTTTCGACTTATTTACTTATTAATCATCAACTTAATGGTTGTTCCTTGTTTGCAGATAGAAAACTCTTCTATCGTAGACAACAAGATTAAAATGTGGCTAAAGAATACAGTGACATCTTTATCAAACTTCGGCCTTTGATTTAATTATAAATCGGTTGATAATCATTGCTTTAGATAGTTGATCTAAAAGAAAATATCGTTTCAATATATATAACATATACATATATATACTTACATATATATATTATCACACACACACACACATATATATACATATACATATATATATGTTAGTATATATCTATATTTATCATATGTCGATAAAGCATGTATATATATCGATATACAAAGGAATACATCAAGATAGAAATCACATTGTTATATTAATATATCGGTTGTGCATACACACACACACACACACACACATATATATTTATATATATATGAATCTATGTACATGTATACATCTGTATACATGCATCAATATATTTGTATGGGCATGCCAATTTTCCACCATCCGAGTATATTGATACATATATTCATATGGATATATGTATATACATTATATATATATACACATGTAGAAGTTGATAATCCAACCTCATAGATCCCAATGAACACCTATGAGCAAATAACCTGTCACCAAAGGAGATCAAGAGACACAAGAATGGTGCTCTGCAAACATGAAGCAAAAATGCATTAACCATAGTTAGAATAATTACAAAGAGATCAATCCTTAAGAAAGGAGATTGAAACCCTAAAGTGAGAACCTTGCGATGAGGATTGAATTAGCATGTGACAAGTGTCAAGATCATAATGAATGAGATGACATGACTAATTTAATAATGCAAAATAAAGATTCTTAAGTTTAGCTTAAGTGAAATAAAGTAAAGGTGACTTAATTAATTAATCAATATGATAAAATTAATCAAGTAAACAACCTATTACTCTAACATCCCCCCTTAAGATGAACTTAGGGAGAATCTAAAAAACTAAGGACAAATGCATGAAAGAAAAGATGGGTCCTGGAAACTAGGCCTAATGAGGTACCCATGTACAAATATAAAAGATCTCTCACAACAGGAGAAACAGAGAAAACCATGTGGGAAAAAATCTTCTTCAAAAGAGAGAAATATAGGTGAAGGACTAAGAAGCCTCCAAACAAGAATGAAGGATGAAGAAGCCTCCAATCAAGAAGAAATCATCCCAAAAGATAGGAACAAAGGATTAACATGGAAAACACCACTGAAGCATGAAGAAGTTGGAAAAACTATTGTAGAATGACTGCTAAAATGATGAGAGAAAAAACCCTCTCTGAAACAAATGATGATCAGGATCAAGAAGACAAGAATCTACATGAGTGTGGGCTCAATGACACTACTCGAATCTAATGGAAAACCAAGGCAAAATATCTGGAACTCGAAGATACATATGGCACAAGTACCATTAGTTTGAGGAGTTGATCAAGTGAAAAAGGGAGGTCGCCTCCAGAAAGGAATGCAAGAGTGTCCATATGGTAAGTGCTCCATCTCACTGAAATGCATGGGTAACCAACCACTGCATCTGCCTAATACATAGGAACAAATATTATATACATAGCTCACTCCAACGCGAAACCAAGGAAGCATTAGCACCAACAGTTGAAACCCCCCCATAATGTTGATAAGGGAGAGGTATGACATGCACACTAAAAATAAATGTTTGAATGTAGTGCGTGAAGAAGAACCAAGAACATCAAAATATGGAGACATGAAAGTAAAATAAGATATAAAGAGTTCCCAAACCAAGACACAAATACATGAGAAAGGTATGAAGGAAAAAAAAGGAAAACATCAACCCCCATGAAACTTTATATCACAGTGAAAGTAAAATAAGGCACGAAGTGATGTGAAAGATCCCATAATACAGGCACAATATAGAGGCACTTTATCTCAGTGTGTTTTACAAATGATAAATTCATACAATGGGAGCCCATAATGTCCAAAAAGGACTACATGCTGGAAATATAATTCTCTGACACAAAAAGAGGAAACTGATAGAACCATGATGAAGTACATGAAAAAAAATGCACTTTAAAAAATAATGACACCCAAAAATGTCTGGATGTAGAAGATATGACTTGTCGAAGTCTCCAAAACGAGAACTGAACAACAACAGCACTGGAAAAAATAATTCTATAAAAAAAGCAGTTCAAACTGAAAAATACCTACACCACTGTGAAGAGCATGAAATTTTACCCCATTTGAAAAAAAAAAAAATGCTCTGAAAAATCCCACCGTATGGTCAAGTTATGATCTCTGGACTATTGGGTGCAAATTTGAAAAGCCCAATGGAGAGGGGCTGAGAAGGGAAAAAGAACATCTTCGTCAAAATTAGCAAAAAAACCTATAAATTTGAAGGTCCACTAGATTTAGTAGTGCTGGAAAAAAAAACTCCTCCAAGTACGGTGCATTTATTTTGCAAAAAATGCCAAATTTGATTATATTTTTTTTAAGTTAAAAAATGGTCATTAAAAAACTATTATATTTTTATTTTAAATTAAAATAAATATATATTAAAAAAACATATATATATTAAAAACTATTAAAAAAAAGTCATATTTTTTTGAGAAAAAAATAATGAAAAAAAACTTTTATTAAAAAAAACATTAATTTTTTTTTTTAATGTTTGGGACCCACACCATCCCTGCGTAGGGCCCAAGGGCCGCCACTACCATTGGCAGGGCAGTACCCTTGGGTACCCCATGGTAGGGGATGGGGCCCAAGGGGCCACCGCCTGCCATATGGCAAGTGGTGGTACCCTTGGTATCGTCCTCTTTTTTTTTTTAAGTTTTTAATATAATTTTTTTTAATAAATAAAAAACCTACGTTGCTTTTGGAAAGGTCTTCTAAATTATTTTTTTCAAAGATTTAAAAATAAAATAAAAAATTTGCAGGATATATATATATATATAAACCTTGATATGCATGCTGGGAAGGTTGTACGGTCTTCCTAGCAATTTATTTTTGCCTCAAATGCCAACTTCACCAAATTTGATGATTTGACAAGCGTTCTTAAGATTTTTGGGCATTCTAAGCGTGATGGTGATGTCCATTTCATGCCAAAATGCACCAAAAATATAGCTACCCTCTGGATCCAAAAAAAGAGCAACCATTTCAAAACCTTGTAGATATGGTGTCGGGAATCAAAATTAGGTGAAACAAAAGCCAAATTTGACTTTCCTGATAGCTTTGGATCTAATGGCGAGGTGCTTTTCACACAAAAGTGCTTTGAAAAATGCCACCTCCAAAATTTTCTAAGAAAACAAAGGGGATTTAGATGTGAAGTCTGTAACCCTCGTTGAAGAAATAAAATCTCATAAATCGAGAAGGGGTTCGTTGAATCCACTCTGATACCATGTTAGAATTGTGAAACAAGCACAAAACTACGAGCCACAAGATCAAACAAAAAACTAATACACCTTCCACACAAGAGATCTGCAAACAATATGTGCAATATTCATCAACAAGAAAAAGCTATAGAAGAGACTTTCAAGAAGATATGAAAGCTCCAGATAATATTCGAGAGATAATTACAAAGAGGGTTGAATTCTTATAAGAGCAAAGCCCTAAATGAGAAAGGGATTAAATCATGACAGGTGTCAACATCACATGATATGAGACATAGTGATCTAATATTAACTCAATTAATAAAGCATAAACGCACTCCTAAGTTTAGCTTAAGTGCAAAGAATAAATTAGACTAATAATCAATTAAAGATTAATTAATTATTAGCTAATGTATGATAACTCTCACTCCGCCCCTTAAGATTAACTTAGGGAGTAGATAAAAACCCTAAAAATAATGCATGATGGGTCCCAACAAACAAGGCCAAAAAGGGTACCCATGTACAAACATAAGATCTCTATAATGCAGAGAAATAGAGAAAACCTCATGGTAAAAAATCCACTCCAAAAGAGATGAAAGCCAAGTGAGAACCCTGGGATGAAGATTAAATTAGCATGTGACAAGTTTCAAGATCATAATGAACAAGATGACATAACTAATTTAATAATGCAAAATAAAGATTCCTAAGTTTAGTTTAAGTGAAATAAAGTAAAGGTGACTTAATTAATTAATCTATATGATTAAATTAATCAAGTAAGAAACCTATTACTCTAAAAACACCTTCTATTATCACACTAAATCATACACAATTACTATGGTATTGAAAAAATCCTATAAGGATATGTCTATATGTATACATATACATGGCATGAGAACCATTAGATAGTTCTATGCGCATAAGAAACTCGTGCATTAGTGTGCATAGATACGTTTACCTATGTACCCTCATGTATGCATTCCTTCATGCATATAGTCTATCATCGTCATGCATGTGTGTACACATACACATTCCTTGTATGTTCCACATATCAATACAAGCATAGTAACAAGGAAAGAACTCACAAGCTCAAATAGATAAACACTACCCAATAATGCACTCAAAAGTAAGCAAGATCTTTACTAATGTAGACATATTGACTAAGGATGACTTACCAATTTCCCACTTAATAACTCGACTCAATTATACTACTATGGTGTGTGTGTAAGCTCAGATAGGTTATGCTATTGGCTACCCGAACAAGACCTTCTCTTGACTTGGAGGAATTGAACATATACTTGCAACCACTAACACTTGCACACGACAGTCAGTTGTTCACAAAATATGCAGTATACATAATACATCTCCAAAGTTAGAATATCATTTCAAAATTCATCCAATCACATAAATGCATTCCTTCATATAACATTAAATGACATGACATTCATTCATAAGACAATGATAACAAAGTGCACACACAATTTATTCATCCACTTATTTCACATTACATTCATATTTTATCCTACATAGTAATAGTAAATAGTAATTACACAATTGGGGTGTAACATATGAAATCTTATGTAGTTGATTGTTTGTTCCTATCGAACAAGACTGTGTGCTGCGTCGTTTAAGAGTGTATACAAACACTATTCAGTAACAAATAATCCCCCTTTTTTAAAACTCTTGCATCATTATGTGCCTAGTTGTGAAGCAATCTGGTGAAGTATGAAATAGTTTTCTCTGGTTTGGTTATTTCTTGAGGCATGCGTAGATAATTCCTGGGAGAAATTTTACTTTTTAGTAATTTTTTTATGCTTTGTTTTAGAATAGATGTTTTATATTTTAGAAAATGTACCAAAAAAATGATAAATACATGGAGTTTTATTGCAAATCGTTTGATTCCATGAAATTGTTGAATGCTTAACACTAAATCTACTTGGATGAATGCAGGTTAATTGAAGTTCATGAAATATGGTTGCAAATTCTTTGATTTCATGAAGTTATTGAATAATCGGATTGAGATTATTTCCATATCTCTATCATACCAATCAATATCTTAAGGACTGTTTACCCCTCACGTTTAACAACATTATCACAACAAACCTTGAGCAAACCTAGTGCATCAAGACCTAACATAAACAAGCCTTGGGATCAAGTCAAGTTATCCTTAGATTTAGATTTTCCTAGTGGAGTCTTTCAAGAAATATAGGTTCTCATGGTGTCTTTGTGAGAATTTATCTTCTTGTTGGTGTGCGACTAACATTCGTGTCAACAAGAACCATCCTTGCCTTCAATCACATTGCCAGCTACATGCCCAGTGAGAGTGACACCAATTTGGTCCACAATCTCCACATTCGCTAGCCCTTCACCATGTTCCACTTTTTCACACATTTCACTCCTCTACCATCTCCTATAATAATTAAATGTAAAATTCTTAATATAGTTATATTTATAATTTTTTAATTTTAAAAAATTAGCTCGATATTTTGATAATAATTTAAGAGAATACTTTTAATTGTTATTATTTTTTTAAATGAGGTCAATAAGACAATGCAAAATTTAAAAAAATTATTTATTTTTCTTTGATTTTCTTATTTATTTAGATAACTTGAATATATAGTGCATGGAAAAAAATAAAAATATTAATGAATATTTATTTTTTAGTAAGTTTTTGAAGTCAAATTTATTCAAAATGTCATAGTTTTGACGGGACATCTATCTTATTTTTTATATTAAGAAAAATATTATACTCTTTTGAAGATAACTCTTTCCTCTAGTATATTGTATATTTTTTAATTTTCTAAAATATAAATTTAAAAAAATTCTACTTACCCTCACATTTCATTATATAATTTAAAACCAATTCAAATATTAAAAAAAGCTCTAGACTGTAAACTTTGAACTTGAAAGGATATGTTCAGTTTTTCATGATAATACTCTTGGTTGGATAAATCTAAGATTTGAAGTTGAATTTTTGGTGAATTTGATATGAAGAAAGGACTTCGCTACCACAAATAATGCCATATAAATTATTTTGGCTTGAGCCATTTCAGTCAAAAGTGCTTCAACTAAAAATATTGAAAAAAATATATTTTTACCATTAATTAAAAGATATTTGTAGAAGAAAATTTTCATTTGATAATGTGTCAATTTCAAGGTAGAAATATAATTTATTTATTTATAATAAATATAATGTTTATTGAAAAATTATTTAAAATAATGAATACTGATTATAAAATTATTTTCAATATGTAATATTTTATTTCAAAATTACTTTAAATACATGCAATAGATATTAATTTTAAATTTATTTATTTTAAATGAAATATTTATATGAAATTATTTTATATGAGTTAAGTATTCTATAATGAAAATTTTCATTTAAAAGAAATATGAATGCTTGTTACAAATATTCAAAAATTAAATAAATTATAATTATAATTATAATGTTTTTAACTAATTTATGCATGTCTATTTATGTGACCAAGCCATATATGATCATGGACAATCTTGAAAAAAAAAATGATTTAATCACTCACTCCATTTATATAGGAGAAAGCTAACTCATAGACAAAAAGCACCTATGTATGTAACATGATATCGTACCCCCCATACCCCCATGTTGCGCAGTGGACAAAAGGCAATGATGGAAAGACTTGATATATGGTTAGCCACGTGTCGTCAAGTGTCCTCGCTAGAAAAGGACATGCGACTTGATGGAAAAGTCAAAAAGCTAGACAAAACACACCTAAACATCGCCATTTTCCACATTTTCATTTTGTAGTTTGTTGGGTGGGGAGGGATGTGTAGGTGAGGAAAATGGAGTTGCAGGCGGATGAACCAGTAAAAGCCCATCAAACGCATTTGACAGGAACGGTGCCAATAGGTATGTATTTGTCATTGTATATGCCATTTTTCCATTATGTAGGGACTGTGAAGCACAACTATTAAATCATTTTCTATGAAGAAATGAACTATGAAGCACAACTATTAAATGGGTTTTCTATTAAAAAAATATATTTTTTTTGTTTGCGTCGCCCCATTTCCACATTTTCATTTTGTCATTTTCTAGGGAGGGACACGTGGGTGAGGAAAAATGAGTTGTAGGAGGCAGAACTAGTAAAAACCCATCAAACATAAATCGACAGGCAAGACACCAACATGTATGTATTCACCATTGTATATGCCATTTTTCCATTATGTAGGGACCGTGAAGCATGAATGTTAAATGGGTTTCTATGAAGCACGACTATTAAATGGGTTTTCTGTGAAATGAAAATAAAATGTTATTGTTTGTGCGTAAGGTTTTCAACATAGTTGTTTATGATTTTTTTTAGGGTTTTGAAATTTGAGTGTGAAGAATTGAACGACTATTAGTTGGGAAGATGGGCTTTCATTGACAAGAAAATAAAGGGGTTTTCATTTGGAATGCAGAGGTGTTTTGTGTTTTTTTGTGGGTTTTTGCATTGGCGTTTAAAGTTTTCCTTTTGGGTGTTCGTTGTGAAGACAGGTTTTCATTGACAAGAAGATTAGTGGAATTAAAAATGTGGGTTTTTGTGTTGTGAAGATGGGTTTTCAAAAAACATTATATGGGTTGCAGATTTCAAAAAACATTATGATTCGGTAGGTTTTCAAAATCAAAATTTGGAATGGAGAAAAAGCCCAAAACCGTACACGCAAAAAAAATATTTTATTTTCCTACTGACATTCTCATTTTGAAAAAATATTTGCTACAATCAAAATGGTATTTAAATTTCTTCATTTGATTGGAACAAATAAAATGCTCACATTTTTTGTAGTGTTGGAAAATGCATTGTCTCCTCGCAGTTTAAATGTAAAGGACTGTCTCATAGTGGGTTGCTTGCTTCTTAACACGTATGGTTTTACAACATGGAATGTTACAAAATAGTATGAATGTCATCAAAATCACACCTTCCATTGTTGTGTTTAAATTTTAGATGATTGAAAAAAAGAGTGCACACAATAGTTGTATTTTGGAAAACATAATGTGGGTTTTCAATTATTTGAATCTCCTTGTTTAAATGTAAGGGGTTGTCTCACATTGGGTTGCTTGCTTCTTAACACATATGGTTTTGCAACATGGAATGTTACAAAAAAATATGAATATCTTCAAAATCACACCTTCCATTGTAGTGTTTAAATTTCAGATGATTGAGAAAAAGAGTGCACAAAATAGTTCTATTTTGGAAAACACAATGTGGGTTTTCAGTTATTTGAATCTCCTTGTTTAATTGTAAGGGGTTGTCTCATAGTGTGTTTCTTGATTCTTAACACGTATGGTTTTACAACATGGAATGTTACAAAATAGTATGAATGTCTTCAAAATTACACCTTCCATTGTTGCATTTAAATAAAATGCTCTCATTATTTGTAGTGTTGGAAAACACAATGTCTCCTCTTAGTTGTTCCCTCAAATATTGGTATATTATATGAATTTGCTTTTAATATTGGTATAGCATACTATTAGAGGAGAAGCTAAAGTGTGGAAAAAACGAGCCTATGTATGTAACATAATATCATAACCCCCATTCCCCATCCCATGCAGTGGAAAAAATGCACCGACAAAAAGACTTGATGAATGGTTAGCTACGTGTCATCACATGTCTGTTGCCAAAAAAGGATGCGCGACTGGTGGGAAATTCAAAAAGCTAGACAAAATGCCCTAAACGTCACCATTTTCCAGATTTCATTTTGCTCATTTTCCACATTTCATTTTGTAGTTTGTTGGGGATGGGCACATGGGTGACAAAATGGAGTTGCAGGCATTCACATAAAGAAATAGAAAAAATGCACCTAAGCATCCCTCAAATACTAGTGTCTAAATGGTTTTGAAACATTAGGTGGGTTGTAGGTTTTGTAAAAAATAATGTTTTGCATCCTAGAATTTTTGGAAATAGTATGTATGTATTGAAAAGCTTTGTTATTTAGACCGTAGGAGTGTGGTGATAGGCAGGTCATTTTGTAAATAGCCAGTAAGGTATTTCACTTTAGTGTGTAGAGGGTTTTACAACATTTTTTTGGGTTGGAGGTTTTGTAAATCATGTTGTCACGTCACCTCCCACTGTGTTTTCCAACCCGCAATCATACATGTGCATGTATATTTGGATCATATTAAGAAATAGAAACCCAATTTTCACTCCGCGTAATGTTTATTATAAGGTTCCTTTCATTAAATTTGTACTATCTAAATTACATTCACATCGTTTTTTAAATTCCAGGTTTCAAAACATTGGTTTTCTCCTCCAACTCCTACATGTGCACTCAACCTTTAGCTTTCAATGTGCAAACATGAAACATAGAGTGTTTTCCCCATTCTTTCTCCAAACTGAAAATGTACATGTCATTCTGCCTCCAATTCTTGTGCCAGAAAAAAATCTCTGAAAAATGATAACTCATACTCACATTGTTTGTATTGTCTAAATTGCATTCATACTGTTTTATAAAATTCCAGGTTGTACAACACTGGTTTTTGAAATCTGCAACCCACATAATGTTTTAAAACCCTTTAAAAGTAACAACCCAATTTTTTACTCACCCCTCACCTCAATTTGGTATGTTTTGTGATTGCCTTGAGAGCCTTTTTTGAATTAGATAGTAAGAATGTAATGAGATTGGAAAACACTATTTTAAGAAATATACAACCCATACAGTGTTGTAAAACCATCTAGATGTAACAACCCAATTGGTAAGTTAGGAAAATTGAGCTGACACACCTATGTACATACAGTCAGTTAGAAACCCCTCACCTCAACTCACTTGGTCATCTCCCCTACCTACAATGCCCCCTTGCTCTCCAATGATTTGCTTTCAACTTGTAGAATGAGAAAACCTAGAACACAAAGTGTTTTCCATGAATAGTACTAGTTACAATCTAAAACACATGTCTTAATCACATCAACACCCTTCCCTCCTATAGTGAACAGATAACATCTCGCACAAGGAAAAAAACTACTAATGTAATTCGATGCGATGAGACACCTCCTCTCTTTCCTCACTATGATGTTTCCTTGTGTCTTCTCTTCATGTTATGTATGTTTCCATGTATGTTGTTATGTATTTTTTTATGAGTTTTGTATGTACATTGGTGCGTTTTGTCGAGAGATTAGTTGCGTCCATAGAGGGTTTACAATATTGTGTTGGTTGGAGGTTTCATAAATCATGCACTTACCTCCCATGGTGTTTTCCAACCTACAATCATTCAGAGTTTTAATGGTTGTTGGAAAACAATGAGAGTTTATAAAATGTTGCCTTTCATTGCATTCCTACTACATAATTAACAAAAGCTTTTCAAGGCATTCTTTCCTGCGCTCTCAACCATGTAACTTTGAATGTATAGAATGAAATAAATGAAAAACCACATTGTGTTTTCCAACCTGCAAATTATATTGTGCATTTACTTTTAAATCATATGTCAAAATTCAATTTCAATTTTTGTGTGTAAGAGTTGCTATAAATTGTGAAGGTGAATGAACTTTAGTACATTCTTACTGTCTACAAAATTTAAGTTTTTCATTAGAAACATGTTGTCTATATATACTTGCATGTTGGAAAACAATATGTGTTATAAAACTTGCAACCCAAATACTATTCTTGGCTTTGAGAGTGTCTTTCTGATTAGAGAATGCAAATGTTTTGTTTTTAATAAGTTGTTTACAAAATTTGTCTACCTTTTCACATAGGATTCTCATGTCTCCATCCAACTGATTCTCTTTTCTGCACCGACATCTTATTTTTCCTTCTTTTCATGTTATGTATGTTTCTATGTATGTTTTTGTGTATGTTTCTATTCATTTTTTTATGTACATAGGTGTGTTTTGTTGATAGATTAGCTACTATTTTTTGGTTAATCAAGGTGATCAACAAGGCTTTTGTTGACTTGTTAACCTTTTTTCTTGCAATGATTTGTATTTTTTCAGTCATCTGTACAAGTAATGGATTAGTTTACAATATCATTGAACAATGGTTACGATACCGATATGTCATTTAGATTTTCATTGAGAGACACTAGATATAAAAAAAAGTATGATAGTGGTATGTGGTATCCTTCTTGTCTGTCTTCTATGCCCTTATTGATTATTTCAAGTTATGGCCTCTTTCATATGTTAGAAGAGATGAGTTTTTTATTTACTCGGATGAACATTCAGTGCTTCACAGTTCTTGTAGAATGGAAGAATGACAAATATAATTTCTTATATATATTACTAGTGTTAGTGATAGGTTAAATTGGAAATTAAATTCCCATTATATAGTTTAATATGTTTGTTTATTGTCTTTACAAGCTGGCATTTTTCACTCACCACAACATATAATTGTATATTGGTGAAATTTGGAGTAAAAATAATTCTTTGTAGCACCAAATGTCTTTAATTTTCCAATTTAATCTATCACTAACACTTGTCTTCCTTCTAGGTGGTTGATATATTTGAGGAAACAAAATTGAAGAAAACAAGGGTAGGTGGATTGAGAAGGATGCTTTAGGAGACGTGAAGCTTCTGCACTAAATACAGGTGATTCTAGCTGTCATAGCTTGAATTGCAAGTGTACTGGTTAGTTAAACTTCCAAAATTTATTCTACATTAAGAAGTTATGATATTTTTATAAATGAGATGCTTATTGTGGTGAATGCAAAGAATTTCTAGTTAATTTTTCTTTAAAAATGTTACATTATTATGTGCCTATTATATCCCAAAATTTTACATGAAGGATATTTCTTCCTTGATGTGTGAATGTTACATGGGAAATGCTCAAAACAATAGTGAATGATGATACTTCATCCTTTTAATTATCCCTTTACACAAAAACACATAAAGAGCTCTGCATTTGAAATGAAAACCCTTTACGCAAGGAAAACCCTTTATTTTCTCGTCAATGAAAAACCATTTTCTTAATGAACATGGCAGATATAGAAATGGAAAATTTATATACCTACTAGCTAGTAGCCATGCTTGTCGAATGAATTTAGGTAGTGTAGACCCTTGGCTCTCATTTAGCCTCAATGAAAACCCATCCTCCCAACCAATAGCCGTTCAATTCTTCATAGTGAAATTTGAAAACCCTCAAAACAAAAAAACATAAATAGTTATGCATTTGAAAGGAGAACCCTACACATAAACAAATCATTTTATTTTTCCATTAATGCAAACCCTTTTTATTTAACCAATAGTCGTTCAATGCTTTTCAGAAAGCCTATTTAACCACTGTTCAATGTTTCACAAAAACGCATTTAATACTCGTGCTTCATAGTTCCTACATAATGGAGAAATGGCATATACAATGGTAGATATACATACCTATTGGTAGCTGTTGTGCCTGTCAAATGCATTTCTCTCGTTCAGCCTCCATTTCTATGTATGTTTTTGGCCGCTGCAAACGTGATGGTGACCTTCTTTTGTTCCCAAAGTGCCCCAAAAAATCAGCTACCGCCAGAGCTTGCAAAAAATCACCAAGCTTGAAACCCTCACAGATCTCTTCAATGATGACCAAAATCAAAAAAATAAAAGCTAATCTTGAATTTTTCCAGTGCTCTGAATCTAATGGAGATGCCCAATCTGATCCAAAACATTGCATAAATGAGCTCAAGGCAAGAAACCCTTGAGGAATCCTGAATGTGCTCTACAATATTTTTCTCCAAAATCTGAGAAGGGGCTGCATATCAAGGCTCTGATACCATGTTAGAAACCAAGATCAGACATGCAAACCAAAAGGCCTTCCAAAAAAGAGAAAAACAATAAAAAATCAGAGCTTTGCATGAAGATGTGCAAATTGATATTATTCAGAATTGAGAAATTACATGAGATGAATTTATTTATAAAAGCAATGTATGCATAACCCTAATGTTGACCTAAAAATAGCTCAACTAAATAAAGCTTAATTATTAATTAAGTAAAATAATTATTACCTAAGAAAAAACTAAGTAAACTTAATAAAGTGTAATTAAATAATTAATTACACCAACAATAACATGAGGAGATGGCATCTAGTGCATAGCCCAACAAGACGGATGCTAAAAGTGATGAAACCGATAGACGAGAGGAAACGTCACGATGCGGAAAGTGAGGAGGTGTCCCATCACATAAAATTATGCTGTAATTTTTTTACCTTGTGTGAGAAGCTATCCATTCACTACGGGAGGGAAGGGTGTTGTTGTGATTAAGACATGCATTTTACATTGTAACAAGTATTGTTCTTGGAAAACACTCTGTGTTTTGGGTTTTCTCATTCTACATGGAGTTGCAGGTCGAGGATATATAAGACTATCCAAATTCACCCGAGGGGTGAGTAACCAATTGGGTTGTTACTTGTAAAGGGTTTGAAAATAGTATTTGGGTTGCAGATTTCATAACACCCAATGTTTTTGAACCTACAATTACACATAGACAGTATGAATGTAATGAAAACATTTTGATTACTTACATAGTGAGAACCCAATTGGTTGGTGAAACCTCAATTGATTTCAGATAGTTTTATGTATCCCCCACTGGTAATTATATTGATAGTATGAATGTATTCAACAACCCTTACTTTCAACAAACATTCCATTTCAATATCATCATACGTTTGGAACAAAAAATGCACATAATAGTTGTAGGATGGAAAACACATAGGGTTGTGAATCACTTCTGAACTCTTGTTCAATGAGCACTTTCTATTATGCAGACTCTAATAAAATAATGTTTTGAAGTTCACCTTCATATTTTATATAACAACCCTTACTTTTAAAAAATATTCCATTTCAATTTCATCATACGTTTGGAACAAAAAATGCACATAATAGTTGCATGATGGAAAACACACACGGTTGTGACCGACTTCTCAATTCTTGTTCAATGATCACTTTCTATTATGCAAACTATAACAATAATCATTTGGATGTGTGTTTATAATGTGCATTCTATCTATTTTAATATGAAATATACCGGTAGGCAATGCCACTTGGATGTGTGTATATAATGTTTATGGTAGCTTGCTTGTAAATGAAAGAAAAATGTTGACATTTAAATCATTTGAGGTCGACTATTTTCTCATCATGGATAATTTCAAATGAATAATCATATTGAATTGTATTTGTAACAGTACAAATGGCATTTGAATATCTTGATTTGATTTCAACAAAAATAATGATCACATTATTTGTAGTGTTGGAAAACACACAGTCCCCTGTCAGTTATTTGCTTGTCAAAAGTTTTTGTTTCCTACGCACCAAGAATGTAAGGAAGTCCAACTTAAAATTTTGTTTCTTATGATTGAAAAACTATATACAAGCTTGCTTACAACAAATGGTGCAATAAATTTTGGAACTTTACCTATCTCATAACACTTGGAACATTTTAACATATTACAGGAAACCATGGATGCGTACTTGGAAAGGGAAAGTGAAAGAAAGTGGGAGAAAGGGTAGTTTTGAAATCTTCTTTTTAACGTGTATTTTGATATTTTGAATGAATTGGTTGCATGTATTTGAATTTGATGTGAAATTTATATTCCTGGCATTAGAGGGCAAGGATGGACAAGGAAGTGGTGGGTGCAAGCAAGTTAGTGTCCATTTGGGACAAGAAAATGCACCTTGACAGGGCAGCAAGAATAAAGGGTGCATGGGGAGGAGATCATTTTCATGGACAAAGATCTTTGAGAAATAGGAAACTCCTGCTTTCTTGCACTTTCCATTTTAAAGTATGTATTTGTGGTTGCCTGTAATATGTAAAAAAGTTGCAAGTGCTATGAGACAGTTAAAGTTCCAAAATTTATTACACCGTCTATTGTAAGCAAGCATATAGTTTTTCAATCATAAGAAACAAAATTTTAAGGTGGACAAGGTAGCGGAAAAAATCAGGCCTTGACCTTATTCATGATGTTTCTTGGATAGAGTTTTCAATATCTTGAATACTTTTATGTGCTGTTGCAGTTGCTTTTTGCTCAAATTCTAGAGTGTCTTTGTGATTTCATTTAGAAAATTTCATTTCTTTTACGAATATGGTGATTTTGACAGTATATTTTAAAACACACTGTCCTTGGTTCTTTCAGAGGAAAAAATGGAAGAAAGGGTAATTTTGAAATCTTCTTTTGAACGTGTATTTTCATAATTTGAATGAATTTTTTGCATGCATTTGAATTTTATGTGACGTTAAAATTCTTTGCGTTATAGGGCAAGGATGAACAAGGAAGTGACGGGTGAATAAAATTCACTAATAAGCTCAAGGCCCAATTTTCTTGATTCTTGACACTAGCTTGCTCAATTTCTCAATTTCCTTCAATTTTTGTCAAAGAAGTGAAAAAATCGAGCCTTGATTATTGGTGATGTTTCTTGGTTTGTTTGATTTTTCCTTTTCCTTCTCATCTATTTTCTATTGTATTTCTCCTCCATAGGTACATATAAATGATTTGATTCCATATATATAAATGTGTTACAAAATTTGTCTACATTTTTAGATAAGACTTTCATCTCTCCCCCTATTGATTCTATTTCTTTGCGCTTAGATTTGATGTTGCCTTTTCCTTATATCCATACGTTAATTGTTGAATGTAGCCATTTATATTGATGGGTTTCTTATAGGTTGAAGATGTTGAAAGTGCAATGGTCAAAGTAGAGGATTCCCTGAACCCTCGTGCAAGTGGAATCACCCCATTGTCAGTGCCAAGGACCCAAAGAAGCTAGAAGATTTTATCTGACCGTCTCCTCAATTGCACATAAAAGGCACTGTAGGAGAGGATGAGAGAGGCTGATAATAGTCATTTTCCATTCGGTCTTTGATCATGTAATTATTGAGCAATTATGGTGTGGAATTACATTATCTTTGATCATGTAATTATTGAACAATTATAGTGTGGAATTACATTATATTTGATAATGTAATTATTGATCAATTATTGTGTGGAATTACACTACTTTGGTATGTTTGAAGAATACGATCTTCTACCAATAGTGGCATAGTATGATTTTTAAGTTGTATTGTTAATCTTTCTATCAAGGCTCCAATCCCTTTGGGGTGTGGTTTTTAAAAATTTATATTGGGGATGAGGTCCCCCGATTGTGACCTCACCAGTTTATAGCTTCAGTTTAAAAGCGTTTACCCCTCTTAATTAAAAAAATATAACACTATGTTCTTGCAAATTTCATGACATTTTTGTTGCCATGTATAATTTCATTATAAATAATGTCAAATGCCATCAAATAATGGTAGGCAATGCCACCTCAAGTCTTATTATTTATGTAAAAATTACTTACAAATGTAAGCACATGAAATGAGCACTTTCTTTTATGCAAACTATAACAAAACAATGTATTGAAGTTGAGCTTCATGTTTTTTAAGAACCCTTACTTTCAAAAAACATTCCATTTCAATATCTGTTCATATGTTTGGAACTCAAAATGCACATAATAGTTGCAGGATGGAAAACACATAGGGTTGTGACTCACTGTTGAATTCTTGTTCAATGAGAACTTTCTGTTATGCATACTATAAGAAAACAATGTTTTGAAGTTCACCTTCTTATTTTATAGTAACTCTTACTTTCAGCAAACATTCCATTTCAATATTGTCATACGTTTTTTGAACAAAAAATGTAGAAAAAAGTTGTAGGATATGGAAAACACACAGGGTTACAATTCACATCTGAATTCTTTTTCAATGAGCACTTTTTGTTATTCAGACTGTAACAAAATAATGTATTGAAGTTGAGCTTCATATTTTTTAACAACCCTTACTTTCAACAAACATTCTATTTCAATATCATCATACGTTTTCTAAACAAAAAATGTAGAAAAAAATTGTAGGAAATGGAAAACACATAAGGTTGCAATTGACATCTCAATTCTCGTTCAATGAGCACTTTTTGTTATGCAAACTATAACAAAAAATGTATTGAAGTTGAGCTTCATACTTTTTAACAACCCTTACTTTCAGAAAACATTCCATTTAAATATCTTTTCATATGTTTGGAACACAAAATGCACATAATACTTACATAATGGAAAACACATGGGGTTGTGACTCACTTCTAAATTCTTGTTCAATGAGCACTTTCTATTATGCAGACTATAACAAAACAATGTATTGAACTTCACCTTCATATTTTTTAACAACCCTTACTTTTGACGAATATTCCATTTCAATATTTGTTCATATGTTTGAAACTCAATATGCACATAATAGTTGTAGGATGGAAAACACATAGGGTTGTGACTCACTTCTAAATTCTTTTTCAATGAGCACTTTCTTTTATGTAGACTATAACAAAACAATGTTATGAATCTCACCTTCATATTTTATAACAACCCTTACTTAAAAAAAATATTCCATTTCAATTTCATCATACGTTTGGAACATAAAATGCACATAATAGTTGCATGATGGAAAACACATAGGGTTGTGACTCACTTCTCAATTATTGTTCAATGAGCACTTTATTTTATGCAGACTGTAACAAAACAATGTATTGAAGTTCACCTTCATATTTTATAATAACCCTTACTTTCAAAAAACATTTCATTTCAATTTCGTCATACGTTTCGAACGAAAAATGCACATAGCAGTTGCATGATGGAAAACACACAGGGTTGTGATTCACTTCTCAATTCTTGTTCAATGAGAACTTTCTTTTATGCAGACTATAACAAAACAATGTATTGAAGTTCACCTTCATATTTTATAACAACCCTTACTTTCAGAAAACACTGCATTTCAATTTTGTCATACGTTTGGAATAGAAAATGCACATAATAGTTGCATGATGGAAAACACACAGGGTTCTTAATCACTTCTAAATTCTTGTTCAATGAGCGCTTTCTTATATGCGGACTATAACAAAACAATGTATTGAAGTTCACCTTCATATTTTATAACAACCCTTACTTTCAACAAACATTCCATTTCAATTTCGTCATACATTTCAAACATAAAATGCACATAATAGTTGCATGATGGAAAAAACACAGGGTTGTGACTCACTTCTCAATTCATCTTTAATGACAAATTTCTATTATGCAGACTGTTAAAAAGAAATTTATTGAAGTTCAAAATAGTTGAACTTACCTATAATGGTCCTGCAAATATAGAAAATAGTTGCAAGAAATATTTAGCTTACCCATAATGGTCTTGCAAGGCATTTTAATAGGTAAAAAGTCAAAGGTGTTGTTGCACAACTTATAAAAGTTTGAGATTCCACAACAATAGCTGCATTGGAGGTTGGTGGAGGAGGGAATTTGTGTAATGTGGTAGTGGATAAGAAACAAACAAGAAAGCTCCCACTTCAAATAGGACATCTACATACAGGAGTAACAATTATCCCTTTAAACAAAATCCAAGCTCATACAATTCACCTCCTTTCCATTCACTTCTGCCAATAGGAAGACCACTTGGCTGATAAATGTCCCCTTTGCAGCATCTGAATTGCTGTAAACTCATGCACTACAAAATACAAATTGCATAGCTGGTTCAATTGCATCTTCATATGCAATAAGAGATAGTGGCAGTCTTGCATTTCCATTGCTCAACAATTTCGTTGGTGATTGTTGAGTTGTCGAGGAAATGGTATGGGCTTATATTTTTTTTAAAGGGATAATTGTTACTCTTGTGTGTAGATGTCCTATTTGAAGTTGGAGCTTTCCTATCTATTCCGTATCCACTACTGCATTACAAAAATCCCCTCCTCTAGCAACCTCTAATGCAGCTATTGTTGTGGCATCTTAAAATTTTATTAGTTGTGCAACAACACCTTTGACTTTTGACCTATAAATTATGCAACAAAACCTTTGAATTTTAACCTTTATCAATTGTGCAACAACACCTTTGACTTTTGACCTATCAGTTGTGCAACAACACCTTCCATTATTGTCTTTGTTTTATCACATTCTCATCTTTTAGATTGAAACGCTCTCTGAAAAACATTAAGCTCCTCTTCTTTTCACCATGACAACTTCTTCTTGTGTTTTAATTTCTTTTCTAAGTGTTTAATTTTAGTCTGCAGTTGTTTTGCTCCACTTTGAGCATTTCCAACTATTATTTTTGTAGTGTCTTTATCATTAGAGTATGCAGATGTTTCTTTTCGCAAGGTCGTTAGGGAAATTGTTTGCCTTTTCGGATAAGAAACTCATGTGTCCACCCAACTGATTCTCTTTTTCTGCACTTAGATCTGGTATTGCCTTTTCCTTATCATCCTTTTCCAATTGTATTTGTTCTATGGAATTTCAAACTTCAAGAATTCTTAGATTCATTTGTTCAACTCCACTTATAGCATCATCTCTCCCTTTCTTTTCTTGCACAACTTTATACACAATAGAAAAACTTTCGAGTTAATCCACTTCTTCATTTCCATTTTCCCCTTGCACATACTGCACATGCTCCTTCCTCTACTTCTCATGAGCAAGAACAACCTCTTTATTCAATACATTATCTATCTTGTTCAGTTTGGTCTACTTCTTTCTAAGTGTTTTTAGAGTAGATTCCTATTTTCATTACATACTTTCTAGTACGTCCTCATATATTTTTTATTACTAGCATGTCATACAATTCATAAGAATTTTTTTTGGGATTCTGTCGGATTTCTTGCACGAAAAGGGATAGAGTTTTAAATGTCCATATTGAAATACAGTAATAAATAGTAATAAGAGTAATACAAAATACAGTAATAAACACTAATAAAGAGTAATATAAAATATCTTTCATTCTACAATAGTGTTTCAAAATATAGATCTGGTTATACAACAGTGAGTGGGTTGTTGTTTTTACAACACCCTATGTTTTCCAATCTGTAGTTTTACAAAACAATATTCATGTATTAAATAGTAATAAATAGTAATAAAGAGTAATAAAAAATACAGTAATAAACACTAATAAAGAGAAATACAAAATATCATTCATTCAACTGTAGTGTTTCAAAAGAGTAATACAAAATAAAATTCGAAGTTCCTATTTTTCATTTAACAAGTATTTGGAGATCCTAATCAGATTCACTCTTTACATTTTTAGTATTTACATTTGTGCCTTGATTTTAACAGTAGGGGAATCCTACACCAAGCCACTGAATAACCTTTTCATCATTTGTCGAAACTGGTGCGGGGTAGTCTAGCAGTGTGTAGAGGAAATGATACATCTCTCATATATCCTCTTCAATGTGTGGCTTGACAACATGACCATGCAGTCAAATTGATTGGTTGAAAACAAGAGGATGGGCCTCATGCTTTAGGTTGTTGCTAAATTTTTCTTGTACACACCTGATATCTGAGGATGAATGAAGCAATGAATGTGAGAAGATTCCACCAATGGGGTATACACCATGATCAACATCATATCATTCGAATACTTCCTCAAGTTGTATGTTATTTACCACCTATCTCCACACATATTTTTCACATAGAATCTGAACCAGAGTATAGTTTGTGAGCAGGTCCATGGAGTTTGACAAGAACCCGCATGCTACATCAGCCTCTATATAGGGGAGTACAGGTTTGGTGGGCTCCAAAAATCTACCGATCTTACAAATTGCATCCTCCACCATCTAGAAATTGAATTTGAAAGAAAAATGTAGCTTCTCCATAGTGAATGAACTACCATTGTTTTCCTAAGCATCATGGGGAATATGGCCGATGTGAATCCTTGAGTTCAACATTTTTTAGGTGTACTATCAAAAAAAGGGAAAAAGCGCCAATGACAAATAGTATTGCAGGCATGTAGAATTTTTTTTGTTATTACTTGCAACTACTGAGTCATCCACTACTTGAGAAAATAAATAAATATCACAATACATTTATTGAAAAAAAAGGTCTTAGTTACATGAATACTATTTTGTAAAACTACAGATTAGAAAACACAGGGTGTTATAAAAACTGCAACCCACTCACTATTGTAAAACTAGATCTAAGTGTAGAAATAGAGAATTAGTTGGGTGGAGACATGAAATTATTATGTGAAACATATGAATTATGTAATCATAAATACACTTTTTGCAAATAAATTGTTAAAAGAAACGTATGAATCATTTAATCATAAAAAGACTTGCTGCAAATAACTTGTTAAAAGAAACATATGGATTATTCAATCATGAATACACTCTCAAAGTTGGGAAAAAAGTAGCTACAAAGGTACATGAAAGTATTCAATACATTCAAAACTCTATCCGTTTTCTTGCGAAAAATATGATAGAATCCCAAAAATATTCATTATGAGAATTGTATGACATGCTAGTAATAAAAAAATATGAGGACATATTGGAAAGTATGAAATGAAAAAGGAATCTGCTCTAAAAACACTTGGGAAGAAGCAAACCAAAGTGAACCAGATAGATAATGTATTGACTGAAGAGGTTCCTGCTCATGAGAAGTGGAGGAAGGAGCATGTGTAGTATGCACAAGATGAAATGGCAATGTAGAAGTGGATTAACTGGAAAGGTTTTCTATTGCATATGAATTTGTGCAAGCAAAGAAAGAGATATATGATGCTATAAGTGGAGTTGAACAAATGAAGCCAAGCATTCTTGAAGTTAGAAATTCCATGGAACAAATACAATTGGAAAGGATGATAAGGAAAGGGAAAAACTAGATCTAAGTGCAAAGAAAGAGAATTAGTTGGGTGGAGGCATGAAAGTCGTATCCAAAAAGGCAGACAAGTTCCCTAACGAGCTTGTGAAAATAAAAATCTACATACTCTAATGATAAAGACACTGCAAAAATAATAGTTGGAAATGCTCAAAGTGGAGCAAAACAACCGAACACTAAAATCAACCACTTAGAAAAGTAATTAAAACACAAGAATAAGTTGTCATGGTGAAAAGAACAGGAGCTTAATGTTGTTTGAAGAGAGCTACAATCTAAAAAAAAGAATTTGATAAAACAAAGACAACAATGGAAGGTGTTGTTGCACAACTAATAGGTCAAAAGTCAAAGGTGTTGTTGCACAACTAATAAAGGTCAAAATTAAAAGGTGTTGCATAATTGATAGGTCAAAATTCAAAGGTGTTGTTGCACAACTAATAAAATTTTAAGATGCCACAACAATAGCTGCATTGGAGGTTGGTGGAGGAGGAAATTTTTGTAATGCAGTAGTGGATACAAAATAGATAGGAAAGATCCCACTTCAAATAGGACATCTACATACATGAGTAATGATTATCCCTTTAAAAAAAATCCAAGCCCATACCATTTCCTCAACAACTCAATAATCACCAGCCAAATTGCTGAGCAATGGAAACACAAGGCTGCCACTATCTCTTGTTGCATATGAAGATGAAATTGAACTAGCTATGCAATTTGTATTTTGTAGTGAATGAATTCACAACAATTCAGATGTTGCAAAGGGGATGTTTTTTAGCCAAGTGGTATTCCTATTGGTGGAAGTGAATGGCAAGGAGGTGAATTGTATGGGCTTGGATTTTTTTTAAAGGCATAATCATTACTCTTATATATAGATGTCCTATTTGAAGTGGAGCTTTCTTATCTGTAACAAGCGAGGAGGAAAGAAGGCTACAAATCTGCAAGCTTGAAGCGTTGACAATAGATGAACATCACAATACATGTGTTCCTCAACTTTCTACCCATCAAAAGGAAATGCAAGATTCATAAAATCATCTACAGTCATCCCACATGCTATTTTCCAACCTGCAATTATTCAGTGCATTTTGATTTACCATCATATCACAATTTTGAAACCCAAATTTTAGTCCATTGAAGAGTTGTTATAATTTTTTTAGGTTACTTTCATTAAATTATTAATGTCTAAAAAACACAAGATTTTCATTAGAACCATAATTTCTACGTATAATTGCAAGATGGAAAACACTATGTGATAAACAACCTACAACCCACTGTGTTTCCAAGTTGTAATCTGAAGGTGTACTTAAATACATTGTTATAGTGCTTAGAATAGGAAGTGCTCATTACAACAAGCCATTTCATTGTCATATAGATTATTTATGTTTGCGCATTTATCAAACATCCAATGATACGTTTGAAGACCATAGTTGATTAGAATGTATATATTCTTGGAGGTGTGTATGATCTTTCGTAGTGGGATGGGGTATTCAAGGTCTAAATCTCAATCAAGTGAGAAAAACCATAAACCTACCATTGAAACTTATACCCAAATCATGTCCATTGTAACCCTCCATGTCATCCTTTTCCTCCATTGTCAAGGGAAACCAAAATGTCTTCCATGTTGAACCAACAACTATCCATCCTATTTCACTAAAGGAACACCAAAAGTCACCCTATAAGGAATACAATACCCGATGCAAAATTCTATTTCACAAAATAGTAGTTGTAGTCTTCTAGTTCCACCCACTTTCACCTCATCCATCCAATGTTTATCCAACTCATCCATTTCATGTTTTTCCACCTTCATAGCACCTATATAAATTCAACCATGTCACACACTTGACCTCATTGATCGAAAACATGACATAATAGATCCCCCTTTATGTGAAAATCAAAGTACTCCCTCTTATGATCCCAATCCATCTCATCATTCCATTCCATGTCATGATGCCATACCATCTCATGATCTAAGTCTGTCAACTCCATACCATAATCATAGTGTATAAATTCATTCAAAAAATCTTTCCATCCATTTAATAAAGTCAAGACCCCCAAGGTATAAGAATTTCCATCACATCACATGATAATCCTAAACTTTCACAAGATCCCATTCATGAATCGCAAACATATAAGCTTGGTTCATCCACCTTTATGAAAGCTGGTTTTATCCTACAATACTACACACCTTCATTAATTCAATTTACCTGAACACCCTAATATTAAAACACATCTAAATTCTTATAGCCTTGGCTACATACCTCCTTCTTAAGACGATGGTATCTCTTTCAAACACAAAAGGCCTCCCTTTAGATCAATACGTCCACCTCCTCCATCATCTTTTCCATCTATTGTTGAACCCTATCCATCAACCCTTCCATCCATCATGGGACCATATGTTCCCAATGCATATCCTTACATGCCCTTTCAAGAACAAAAAAGGCACATACCTTTGAATTCCTTCCAACACTTTCGACTTCAAAATCCTCTCATTTCATAAAATCTCTCTATGGCCTATCCAAGCAATTGGGATACCAAACAAGAAATGCATAAATTGAAGAATCCACAAAAAAGTAAATACCATCATGTCTCACTAAAAATACATTCCAAAAGAAAGAAAAATATGCTCCAAAATAAAAAGAAAAACACTTCCAAGAAAATGGAAGGTGCCTATTAAGAAAAAATGAAAAGGCTATAAAGAAAAATGAAAAGCGAAAACAATGTGGGTTCCAAAGAAAGTAAAAAATTCCATGCATTCAAATAAAAAATCAAAATTGGTATCCCTACTTGCTAATCCAAAAGACTCCATTATTCCAACATCATCCATTCCTCCATTATTTGTCCTCCAAATATGTTTTCCATCCTTATATGCCCAGGTTTATTAGCCCAACCCACTCTTAATCCTTCAACTTTCACCACCCTTCAAGGTGTGTGCCAATGTTGCTCTTTCCCACATTCCCTCATAATGACTCCATTCCATACTTACATAAAAGCTTCATCCCTCATTCCATAGTTTTAATCCAATCCTTTGCATGAATCCTTAACCCCCTTGTACCTACCCCTATCCATTCCATTATCTTTACCAATTTTCCTACCAAATTATTAAAGTGGGAACATGTTAACCATGGTCTATAAGAAACATTTACTCATGGTGGGGTACTATCCTCCACAAAGAGACACTTGAGTCCTCCATTCATATCCATACACCTTCATCAGCTTCCATTTCCATAAGCTTCCATTTCCATGGCCATTCATATCCGTTCATATCTAGTAGCTTTCAAATTCATCCATGTACCCTTGCTTGTACACTTGGGGGCAAGACTTTTCCATTCATATGATACATTATTGATTATCTTATTTTCACTTGGCCATCATATTCCTTCATTTATATTCCATGCTATCCACTTTATCCATCCACCTTCCTTTGATCTTTCATAAAGTATTGGGGAAAAATAGCAAGAACAAGAATCTAATTCATGCTTTATACAATGTGTGTCTTCCATCCTCCATATCAATTGTCATCCATCTCATGTTTCCTTTGATGTACATTTATCTTCCATATCCATGTCATGTCGTTATAACTTGTCATACCTCTTACCATGGGGGCATGTTATTACTTTGACCTGCCATCTTTGGAGTCCTCCATAGATCCTCTATTTCTCCTTTGTATAAGAGCAAAAATTTTGGGTTCCCTTGTCATTGGTTCCCTCCACCCATATAATTCCATATATTGATCCATATATCTTCATCCTTTATTGTCCTATCATTAACCCATATCATTGATCCTTATCCATCCATATCTCCTTTGTTTTTCAGCTTGACTAAGGAATATGATGTTGTTTATTATTTATCATTACATCATCATTGTTATGAGAAACACATATAAACAAACCATAAACTCTTTAACATTCTAAAACATTGGGCTTTATTGAGTCACAACCCACTATGTTTTCCATCCTACAACTATTTTGTGCACTAGTCCTTATCATATTCATTAGCATTAGCATTTTTCATTATCATGATTCTGTATATTTATCATTTTCATATTGCATGCATGACACCTTGTGCTTTATCTTAACTCTTGTCTATTGTCTTCACTGATATCATTATATTTGTATATCTTTTATTTTCTTGTCACATTCCAAGGAATCTCAAGGATCTCTACACCTTGTTGTGTATGGAGAGTGAGGAATGGGGTATAAGTATTTCTTGTTTGTGTGTATCGAGTCAGACCATCCTATGATTATTACAAAAAGCATAACCAATAACAAAGGGGGATTCATTCCACTCTATGATGAAAAAAATTATCACTCCATAGCCTTTCCATTCCATTCATTTCCATATCCAACCTTTCATATCCTTTCCTCCCATATCGAATACATTTCATAAGCCATTTATATGATTTCCTTGCATCACATTAATGCGTTGCATTCCTTTCTTCTTTGGATCTAGCTAGGTCATTCATATTTCTAAATCTTGCATATCATTCTCTATGTACAACTCAAAGATGATCACTTCATAGCCTTTCCATTCCATTCATTTCTATATCCATCCTTTCATATCATTTCCTACCATATAGAATACATTTCATAAGCCATTTATATGCTTTCCTTGCATCAAATCAATGTTTTTGATTCCTTTCTTCTTTGGATCCACCTAGGTCATTCATATTTCTAAATCTTGCATATCATTATCTATCTACAACTCAAACATACCTTCATCTATCATAACAAGATTGAGACCATACCATATGAAGATCAATATCAAGGAAATATCAAGGTTATCAATCAAAGAATGAGGGAAACAACCATATCAAGAGTCCATGTTCAATGCGATTTTGTTTCATTTCATGCATGCATTATCTTCTAACTCTTAGATATAATTGAGGTTTATAGATCTAAAGTGTTAACATGTTCATATAGAAGTCTGAAATATGTCTCTTCTTGGTTAAAAAGTGTTACAAATGTGTTCTCAATTGTTGTGACTTACAAACATATGAGTTACAATATTGTGTTCTACTTGTATACTTCAAACATACCACATGCCTTATGTATACTTCAATTTTTTTCAAACATGTCTATGCTGATGTTTTCTTTCATTGATGTCAAAGGTAAATAGAGTTGGTAATGCAAAAAGGTGTTTGATGCCAACTACATGCAGAGTGATTTGCTTCATTGTGTTGTCATGGATTGGTTTCAAAGACAATATTAATTTTTTTGGTAATCTACAACCAAAGTGGTTGTTGTTATTCATGTCAAAGTCCTTGTTGTTCATTCATTACTTGTTCACATGGTGTTTTTACAGAAGGTATTGATAGTTGTTGCATAATTTTGACAGAGTTGTTTCATGAAAAAGTTAGAGGTATTGAACAAGTACTCATTACACATTCATCATTCACATTTTATTCTTGATGACTAATACATTTTGATGTTGTGACTCAAAGGTATTCAGTGGATAGGTTTTTGGTATAAAGACATGATTGGTGTTTCTTGATGAGATCTTCATGCTTCTACAAGGATCTAAGCCAATGCCAAAAGCATAATATTCTGCATCGAAGGTATATGGTCAGAATCAAAGGTTATAGATCAATTAAATGTTTTCAAGCCCATTGAGTTTGTTTGAAGTTGTTTTGGGTTCTTTCATTGCTTGCAAGTTTGTTCTTAAACCCTAAATGAGGTTCATTATCAAAGTTTATAACATAATTACTTTTTATTATATTTGGTTTGTGACTTACTTTAATCGGTGGAAATGAAATCCCTTTAGTTGTTTCTTCAGGGTTTTAAACTCATCAAAAATTGGCCCTACTCCTTGGCTTAATCGACTTAGCAAGTGAATAACTTATGTAATACCACCCCTACTAGTTACTCTAATAGTCTACCAAGGAACTTTTAAATGCAGCCTTTGATAAATATCAATTTTATATAATGCTTTGATGGATGTCCATGCACCTTTTACTATCATATGGCTATGTCTTATGAATTTTCATCCCCATTTCATTTTCCCTAAGGCTTCTTGTCATATAGCAAACCTCTCTATATGCTTCATGACACCATCCTTCTCAAAAAAATTGTTTTATTTTGTGTTGTAGTAGTCCTCTATCTCCTTCCTTATACTCTATCATTTCACTCTTGAAAATTCGAATACATATCCATTCATACCATTGTGTCATATCATGCCTTTACATTGCTTCCTATTTGGATTTCAACACTACCCATTACATGTTATCTCTGATAGTTAAATGATTATCCTTAATCATGGTGGTAATCCTTTTGGAATTACTATCCCATGCTTACATTTAATTTTATCCTTTTTTATCCTTGAGAATGGTGAATTTAATGTTGATTTTGAGAGCCAACCATTATGATTTTTTTCTATTAACTGTTCTTTGAAAACCTCACCCAATTCCTTCTCAAACTCTACCCTAGCTTCCTTTATAGGGACTAACAACATCATTATTTGGCTACTACTGTTGTTATTCTAGAAAAACTATCTTTTCGACAATCAAAAAAACATTATCATAGGTCTGAATTTCAATAAATTCATACTTTGATATTGCATAGTCACTTGATCTTTTCATCTCATTGACCATACACCTTTGATGATGAAGAGTGGTTCTCATGACTATCCTTATGGTTGTTACTCCATCAAGCATTTCTTTTTTTTATGTTCACCATCACGATAATACCATCCTTGACTTTATTGTCTAATAAAATTTTGTGCTTTTGACTGCCATAATGAATTAATTGATAGGACTACCCTAGGAAGCAAGCCATGACCTCTTTTCATGGTTTTCATTATAAGGGAATATCATAGATTGCGAAAGAATTCCTTTAATAAAATTTCCCTTTTTATCCTTATGATGACTATTCATTACACACAACTGTCATAGGTCTACTCTACATTATACTTCACCATAGCTCTTGGTTGCTTCATGAATTTATCACTGTCCACGATTGATTCATGCCCCTTCTCATATACTATATTTCTGTTATAACCATCTCTCTATAACCTATTGAAGCAATCACTGGTATTCAGTTTTTCTATCTTCATATGCTTGTCCAAAAGTCTCAATGTCAGTAATATAGGCTTCTCCTTGTTCACTTTTAACCTTCAAAGCTTCGACAACTGCATTATCATGATGACTAATCTATGTTTGAGTGTAATTAAACTACCTTTTAAGGGGCACCTAATTGAGTTCTTGTGATTGGATATTTTGATTGTCATTAATAGTTTTGCTATGTTCAATATTTTACTATTATGTTTTGATAGATTTTTTGCAAGCATGCATACCTTGTTCAAAAGCACCCATTTTAGGCTTTTAGACATAGCAACAAGGCACTCAATTGTTTGATTAAATTATTTGGTAGACATGTATGGAAAATGTGGTAGCATAGACAAGGCAATGAACTATTTCATAAAATACCTCAAAGAAATGTGGTCTCATGGTGATGGAATGCCATGACAATCCATATAGCAGCAAGGCAACAATATGAATTGTCATGCCATTCCATCACCATGTGACCACATTTCTTTCAAGCATTTTATCAAATAGTTCACTGCCTTGCCTATGCTATTGCTTACTATTATGCTTTGATATATTTTTTGCAAGCATGTGTAGCTTGTTAAAAAGAACCTGTTTTAGGCTTTTAGCCATAGCAGCAAGGCAGTGAATTGTTTGATAGAATGCTATGGTAGACATGTATGAAAAATGTGGTAGCATAGTGAACTTTTTGATATAATTCCTCAAATAAATGTGGTCTCATGGTGATGGTCATGGCATTCCATCACCACGAGACCATAGTTATTTGAGGCATTATATCAAACAATTCACTATGCTACCACATTTTCTATACATGTCTACCAAAACATTATATCAAACAGTTCATTGCCTTGCTACTATGGCTAAAAGCCTAAAATAGGTTCTTTTGAACAAGCTACACATTCTTGCAAAAAATCTATGAAAGCATAATAGTAAATATGGACTTTCATGGCTTCCAACACCATGGCTAAATATTTCATTGCCTAGTCTATGGCTTGTCATGGCATTCCAATCACCATGGTGTCGTAATGCCATGAAAATCCATATTTAGTATTATTCTTTGATAGTAAACACCTAATGTTTTCCAACAAGCATATACATGCACAATATGATTGCAGGTTGGAAAATATAGTGTGAGGTGAGTATGTCTGCCAAAACATAGTGGCAACCCATAGATAAGCAATCATACATAGAAATAGTTCATTTCCATGTCTATGGATTGTCATGGCATTCCAATTACCATAGTGTTGCAATACCATGGCAATCCATATTTACTATTATGCTTTGATAGTAAACACCCGATGTTTTCCACAAGCATATACATGCATAGTATAAATGGAAGTTGTAAAACACAATGTGAGTTGAGTATATGTTTGTGAAAACACAATGGAAAACCAAGAATAATCAATCATACATAGAAACAACTCATTTCCTTTTCTATGGCTTGTCATGGCATTCCAACCCACATTGTGTTGGAATGCCACTACAATCCAAATTTATTATTATGCTTTGATAGTAAACACACAATGTTTTCCAAAGACCATATTAATTATAATGATCACAAACTAGAAATGAGCCCCACCCAAATTGTAATAAGAGGCCATCAAAAAGTCCCTTTTTATAAAGAGGGCAACCTAGTGGAGGTCTGAGGATCAAGTTGCCTGTGGGTCCATGTTTAATATTAGTATCAAATCACTTTATTTAAATATCACACTTTTAAATGGTGAAACAGTTTAAAAGAAATTTCATATCTCATCCCAAGGTATGTGTAGGATCATCATGGAAAAAAAAGGCCCTTAAGTGGCAATAAAATTCAGAAAAATCAGAGTTAGGCAACTCGAAGTAAAAATTTGAATAAGTTATGTATATTATTTCAAAAATATGTAAGAATAGAATCTGTAGGAAATTGAATTTAGTTTCTAAACCAGTAGGTTTATTTAAAAAAAAAAAATCTATTTGGTAAAAATTTGAAATTTCAGCGTAGTAGTACTTAAATTTCAGGGAAAAAATAAGAAATAGGTGTTTGTCTGACCACCCTAACCATAATAAAATGATAATATTTTAGATATAAGTAGAGGACTCATGTCCCGATGTGATGCATATTTTTTTGTCATTTTTTTTCAAAGTAAATAATTAATTATTATTTTTTTTACAACTTTTAAAAAATATAAAAACGCGTACGTCTAACCACCTTAACTTGGTCAAAACTTCATGAAATTCATTTTTTTTAATCCTATAGTATGCAAAGCATAGAATGTGACACATGTTTTGGATTCAAAAAATGTGATACCATTTGAAAGCTATAGATATTTTTCAATCAGCCTATCAATCATGATTTTAGTCATAATTCAAATAGAAAATGAATAATAATAATTTATTAAATTCAAAGTAAAGCATAATTTATATTGGTGGAAAGTTGAGAATATCCTTTAAAAACCCTTTTTGTTTCATCAATTTTGGGTAAAAAAATAAGTCGTCAACCACATGGGGCATCATATCACTTACATATCACCACTTTTTGGCCCATCATGATCCTACACATACCCCCCAACTAAAAAAGACATTATTAACTTTACTTTTATTGACGAAATTTTAACTTCGACCATTAAAATAGGTGATGAATAACCATATCAAACCCAGAGTAGAAACCCCAAACACCAAAGTGTAGCCATATCAAACCCAGAGTAGAAAACCCAAACACCAAAGTGTAACCATATCAAACCCAAAGGAGAAATCCCAAACACCAAAGTGTTATGATATAAAACCCAGAGTAGGAACCCTGAACACCAAAGTCTACCCCGTGGAGAAGGTTAGAAAAATGAGCCACGTCTGACCTGTAATAAAAATCCTTCTAAAGAGCTTGAATCACAAAGAGAACCTATGGCTTAGACATATAGCAGTTGAGTATTACAGAAGAAGTCCTAGCAGGTCCAAGTTTAACAAAACATTCTAGACAACTGAGCAATATAATTTCGTTTAAAACCATAACTTCTACCATGAGAAAGCACTTCCTTTGGCTTAAATAATGAAAATAGAGTTTCTAAACCTACCCTAATATTATGGGTATGAAATTAAATGAGCAGAGCCTTCATTGTAATTCATCTACCATCAAGTCTGATTAAGGGCAGATGAGTGGATCAACAAAACCAAAATCAAGTTTTTAATCCTGCTCTAGATTTTATGGGTATGAAATTTCAAGAACAAAGCCTTCCTTTCAAAATCATCTACCATCAAGAGTGAGATTAAGAGTCATCCATAGTTTTGAAAATGGTTTTATAAAGTCATAAACTCCTATTAAACATTACCATTCTTTTAGAATCAAAACATTGGTGCTACTTTTAATTTGAATTTCCATGTATTCATAACACTACATTAATCAACCTTTATATAGTATTGTCTAGCTTATGTTTAAGAATATGCAATCAACCAATTAGGCTGACTAAGATCCATTCATGGCATCTATGATTTTCCTAATGCACATGAGACTAGTTCCTGCAATCATTTTGCATGCATGGCACATAATGGAAATAACAATATCAAGAAAAAATAATGTAAACCAACTCAATAAAGTGGTAGATTTATTTCAAAAGACTAAACATTTCATTCTAATGCAAGAAATGAATGAGAATACTAAACACAATCTTTGAATCTTACCTAGGAGGATATGGGTTGCTTCCCAATCCTTAGCCCGTAAAGTTGCAAAGTTATGCAATGTCCCTTCCTTAGACAGTTTAGACTATAGCGGAGGTTGGCCTACTATTAGGGTTCCTGTAGGTTAGCATAATGGTTAGGGGACCCAACCGAGGGTTGTGGAGCTTAGTTGGGAGCTTTACAATCCTTTCAGCTTGGAGTTTAGTTCATGAATCCAAGGATAAATTGGAAATATTAAAGTTTTCTTTAATGGAATAGTAAAAAGTGAATAGTAATAGAAAACTATAAAAGGAATAGTGAAAAGTACCCCCCATCCTAGTAACTCAAAGATTTTTTATAAAAAGTGGCCCCTTATTTTGATGAGGAAAGACCCTCAAGTTATTATTTTATTACGTTTTATAAAAAAGTTCATGGGAGGTTATAAAGCAATATGTTGAGCTCATTTTTGGGCATTCTATTCTCATTTTGACAAAATAAAATTACAGATTTGAGCTTTGGAAGAGGGTTTTAGTAGCATATAGGTCTTTTGAGGATGAAATCCCTTGGAGGATAGTGAATTAGATGAAAACCCAATTCACAAAACAAGGAAATCTACTTAGGGTTTTCATTTGGGAATCATTGGTCTTCATCATAGTTTAATTTGCATTTAGAATTGATTGCAATAGCGAGTTATCAAAATATAATTGCAGATTGGGGCTTCTTATTAGTAGATATCATCCTTTCAGTGCATTCACCAGCTGGCCATACTATTTGGGTGTCATTTTCAGTCAAACCCTAGCTGGAAATTAGGGTTTTCAGACCACTAAGGAGCAAATTAGACTTTATATAAGATATTTATTGTTTATGCTTTACCTCCAACAATTAAATATTCAATAAATTGAGCATTGGCTTCCGAGTATGCAAATTCTATGTAATTGGTGGTTTAATTTTATTAATTCTAAAAATTACATTTGCTGTCCTAGGAAAATCATAATTCATAATTTTATTTCAGTCATTTATGTTCCTTTAGCATCTATTTTTTTTTTGCAATTATCAAGCACAAAACCTCAAAAAATCAGAAAACCACCAAAAATCACATAAAAACTCATAAAGCAACAAAAACAAACAAAAAAAAAAATTCCCTATTCGTTGGTCAAAGTCAAATCAGAAATCAAACTTAGAAAAATTGGATCAGATTTGGGTTGGGAACCTTTCAGTGGTATTAGAGCCATAATCCTGCAAGTTTGCTAGGTAATTATTGCATTCAATTGGTGTGAAATCAGTTGTGCACAAGTCAGTTTGGATTTGGTTTCCAATTGGGACAACGAGAAAGGTCATCATGGAAAAGTTGTTTGGCAATAAACATGCATGGAAATAAATTGAGCAATCTCAACACAAAACCATACGAAAATTGCAGCATTTAGACGATTCACTTTCAAGGTTGGGACTCTCTAAAGGATCATCCTTACTTTCTACTAGAGAAATTCCAAAACCACAAGACAAAGAAGCTGTAGTGATTAGCATATTTAATGAGGAGTATAGCATTCTTCCTCAACATGTTAAGGAGAATCTTCCCTTCAAGGACTACATGGACATGCACCTGAATCTTTGCCACAAGACTAAGCATGCAAGGAAGGAATATCACACTATATGATATGGAGTGTTTATACATGGAATGGGTAGAGATTCTTCACATATGATTGTTACAACTCTTCATGAGAATGATTGGGTGTCTTCAAGTTCCAATGAGGTATGCAAAAAATTATATGATGAATTTGATAGACATGCTGATTTGAATCAAGAAGGCACTAGGACCACCTTGGGTAATGATTTGTCTACATCAGCCTTGCAAGAGGTTTCACAAGGGGCTCCTACATTAGAGGCTGGCATAGATCATGTTAGTGCTTTGGATAAAAATGGTATGGATTATTTGAGTAATCATAAAGCATATTCTAGTGTGATAGTTGATTCCAATAATGTCACATCACCTACACGTGATGGAAACCAAGGATATTTAGAACAAAAGCCTTTGACTTGGGAAGAAGAGGAGATAAATCAAGACTTGATGATGTTTGATGACTACAACATAAGCATAAAATAAGGATGTGTGGATGTTGAGTACACAAGGGATGAGCTTCTTGAGGTAAGCTCACAAGAAAAGAATGTTGAAGGAAGGAGGAATGATTTAGAAAATCTAGTTTGGTCTAGTTTGCATCATGAAGTTATTGACCTTCCTCTTTTGGAGAGCCCTTTAAAGGCTCACAAAAATTATGATAATGGTCACACACTTGATGGATCGGCCACAAGTGTTATGTCCATTTGTGTAGAATATAACATTATTGGTTTCATTATGGTTAGTCATGCATCATCTACAATGGAGGGACAATTGCTAAGATCATATGAAGAATTTTGTTTTAGAGAGATAATTAGGGGGACTAGGAGGTTTCTTACTAAGAAGATCTTGCATTTTGATAATTGTTGGTTTATCTTGCATACTACGCCTTGGAGTTTGCTAGTTAAGGAAAACATATCAGTTATGTAGGTGATGGTATGGATTATAAAATGGGAAAACAATATTTTGACATCACATGAGCATAAATCCAAGATAGATGGTTGTGAAAAGGAATGTAGCATGGTAGAAATTCATGAAAAGATAGATAAGCATGAGGTGATGGTGGGGACTTCTACTTGCCTACAATTTGAATTTTTGACAGCAATGGGAAAAAAACATGAATCAATTTATAGGTTGGTGCCTCACCCTTATGATGTTGATACTATGATTGAGTATAAGGATGTCATAGCTTCAAGAATTGATATGCTACAAGATTGGGCTACTAAGTGTATGCAAGTGTGCTCTTGCATTAAATATTTCCTGGGTAATGAAAGAAAAGGTACAATCAATCCTAGTTTTTTTATTTCAAACAACAATGTCACATCATCACTTTCTCATAATATTGTAGCTACTAATCATTGGGAAATGAGTGATATTGATTCTACTTTGATTCTTACACCAGATGCATGCATTGGTCATGGTAATTTATATGATGCATCTCATTATGGGGCTGATTTTAGACAATTTGGAGCAATTGAGATAAAATAGTCTCAAGAAATATTTGAGGGAGGGATTGAAAAGGAAATGAAAGCTAAGTTTATAGAACAAAAAACCAAGCTTCATCTTCAACAAGTTTGTGACACTCACCACCCCATGGATGATGACAAGCAAAGTTCTTCTATTTTTGAAATTATAGTTGTTTTTTATTAGTTCAATCATGAGGATTTTGAGGACTTTGATGCGAATATAGCAGGTGGACTTACTATTCTTTGCAAGAAGAAAGTGAGTAAACTTAGCATTGTATTTGGTGAGTATACTCTTCGTGATGACTTTAATGTACTTTATTTGAAGGACAATGAAGTTGTAGTTGGTATGCAATGGCTACATTCTTCACAAAGGGTCATCCAAGATTTACAAGAAATGGAGTTGAGTTTCATACATGATGGGAAACAAATTATTATGAAAGCTCTCAAATATACTTTGCCTCATAAAATAGCACCCAAATAAATGATAGTTGTTAACTACTGAAATTGCACCTTGTTGAATATGAAATTCAAAATTTTAGTGTAATATGGGAAGACCTCTAAAGCTATGGGTTACTTGTAGGCAGAGGTCAACCTACGAAGAAGGCTGACTTCCTATGGGTATCACCTAATCTACTAACTATGAAGGAAAAGGGTAAAAGAGAATGCATAAAAATGAAAGCTAAACCCTATGGTGATACACCTAAACATTACCTAGACTTGAAACTCAGAATTTATACACTCATATACAATGACTGGAAAAACAATTTGCACAACCTATTTTTGTGTGCTTTGCATAAGTGTTTTATATAAAATGCCTTACTACACAAGCTCTTAAGAGGAAAAGACTTTCACAACTAAAAAACAAATTGCAATCTTGACACAGATTATAACCTGCAACATCAAACTTCTTTACAAAAAGGTACTAAAGCCATGCGACAGAGTCAAGGGAAATGAATATAATCTCACAATAACTTAATAAATCATGTGAAAATACACCATTCAATGATAACCAAGGTTATTTTTGATAGTCATGTCCAAACTGTGAGTTACAAAAGTCTACAAAAATTCTGCCAAAGGACTTCCAAAAGGCATTAAGTCTGAAAATTGCATAATGAGAATTGAGTTAAAAAATGAGTAAAAAATGACTAAGTAAGCAAGCTTCAAACAGTTGCACCAAAATGGGAATTGGAAGCTTCATCTGGTCGGATGGCTTAAAAAAGCCAAAAATATAGAAGCTAGATTTTCTTCAAATGAGCTTCAAAGAGTTGAAATGGTCAATTTTGACCATGTCCAACATGGTGACACATTAAAATGTCCACGAAAAGCTCCAAATTTTCCTCAAAAGCAATTAAACAACCCTATATTGGTGCAGGAGCACCCATAGGTTGCCATAGGTTGTTTAGAAGGTCATGTCTTGGACAACTTTGTTTAGGCCAACTAATCAATCTAAGTGTGTTCATTTGTGTGTGAGCCTTAGTGGAATTTTTTGATTGAGTATTGATCATAGGAAGGTCATGTTGACCATAGAATAAGTGTCTTTGGGTTTTGGCTTCAAAGGAGGTTTAGACCTTTTAGGAGTTTTTTTCAAATTTTTGAAAATGTTGCTCAGTTGAAGCTACAAGCGAACAAGGAGAGCCCAACGAAGAGCATAACTGATTTGGTGACCTATTTAGGGGTGGCCTCAACATAGGAGTTAGGTTGGAAGCATTTGAGATTGTTTGAAGTTTTGAATTTTAAAGAAAACAGTGGTGATTTTGTGTGAATTTCTGGTTTTTGCTTTGAAGTAGTGCTTTAATGGATTAATGTTGGCACTGTAGTTTGTGTAGGATGTAGATTAGTTGTTATTCAAGCATTTTGTGGCAATAGATAGCTATTTTGTTCACTTTCAAGCATTCTTTGCAATTGGTTTGGTTTCCATACTGTTGCCGGTCTGAACCAGGCAGTTTTTGAAGAATGGAGGGTTAGTTCACTTTCCCAACGTACAAATTGTATGACCCTTTGGGAATTGTGACTAGAATTCCATGGATGTACACATAGTAGGGTTAGGAGTCTTTGACAGTTTCAGAGCCACTGAGGAAGTCTTCTCCTAGGCAAGCTAGGGAAGTGTTCAACTAGGGAAGACCAAAATGCAAAGCACTTGATTTGCAGGGGTGTCAATTTCCTGACAAATTACCTTTTGGGGAGGGAAGGTACGAGTCTTTCCAAGATAGGGTAAGGAGAAAGAAACTCCAAAAATCGATCTGGTGAGGAAAGGACTTAACAGTTTGCAGGGAGGCCAGGAAAGGCTTAAAAGGCCTAGTTTTCTCTTTTTCTCAAGTTAGGGCTTTGTAGGGACAGTTGAGACCCAAGACCCTTAACATTCTTGAGAGGTAGGCATATGAACCAGGAATCCAAAGAGAAGATTGGGTGTTCTTTGGAGAGATCTAGAAAACAAACCTGATTTTTTAGAGGAGGAGACCTATTAGGGCTAGTAGCCTTCTAGGCCAAATAGTGAGGGTTGGTGAAAGCGACTTGTAGATGGAGCTAGGTGGACCCCTAATACCCTTAGTAAGATGGATTGAAGACTGTAGAAGCACCTCCACACCCCTATAAAACTAAATTCAAGAATTGGGAGGATTAGTAGCCTTTAGGGTGGATTAACGGCCAAGGCAATGGTTTCAAGATTGCACCAAGTCTTGACTTGGTAGGAAGATTCATGTTGATAGATGGGTTGGCAAGGAGAACCAAGGGACCCTAAGATGGAAATGGTCCTATAGGTTGCTAGTGGTTTAGTGAGACACCCTAGAGATCTTCCAAGCAAGACCTAGAGCGTGAATCAGTGATTGATTCATCCAACCTCCTTATCAGATTGGTATTAGAGCAACAAAAGATTTGGGATTGAATATTGTATGTCAAAGTTTGAGTCTAGTGGCTCTACAACCATGGTGACAAACATAGAATTGGCCAAGAAGGTCGAAGATCAAGAGGAAGACAATAGGCTATTGAGGGAAAGAATAGCCCAACTTGAGAAAGCAATGAGTAATGTGCAAACCAAGACCAATGAGGTGAGTGATAAGTTGGAAGGAAGGGTACCCAAGAGTGAAGAGGTTGCAGAGGAAGAAAAGATCCCTGAACCTAACCCTATTTTGCAAGAAGATCCTTTCTTCAAGGCATTGAAAGCAATGAGTGGAAAAGCACTTGAAGGCATACCACTATTTAGTGGGAAATTGGAAGCTGATCTAGTCATGGATTGGATAGAGGGAATGGAAAACCATTTTGAGTGTGATGGAGTCACTGAAGCACAAATGGTAAAGGTGGAAAAGTCAAGATGAAGAGGTTTTGCCTTGACATGGTGGAATTTCATCCATACAAAGAGAGAAAAGGAAGGAAAAAAGCCTATTTCTACTTGGAAGGGAATTGTTGCCAAAGTGAGAGAAGGATACATGCCAGATGATTATGAGATTCAGCTACATAAGAAAAGACAGTGCTTGAGACAAAGAGACCAAGATGTGAATTCCTATACTGAGGAATTTCAAAAAATTTGTATGAGGTCTAGTGTATTAGAGGATGAAATTCTTAAGGTGGCTAGATACCTTAACGGTTTGAAGTGGAACATTCAAGAGGAGATGACTCTTCTAAGTCCCAAAATAGTGCACCAATGCTATCAATTGGCTATAAATATTGAAGAGAGGAGTAAGCAGAAACAAGACCAGGCTTCCAAGAGTAGAGGAAAAGGCAGAGATCAAAGAGGACATAGAGGTGGTTACCAAGGTAGAGGGGTTGAACAAAAAAATCAGGGAGAGTCTAAACTCACAGAGCATGGAAGTGAAACAACTTCTAGAGGAGGTTATGGAAGAGGTAGAGGACCTCAAGGAGGTTCAAACAGAGGACGAGGAGTAGGCAAAAGCAACTCATATTTTACTAGCATGAAGTGTTATAATTGTGGTCAAGTAGGACAACCTGCTTATAGGTGTCAAGAGAAAGCATCTTCTTCAAACACAGAGAAGAGAGTAGCATATGCTCAAGAAGACACTATGAGTGTCAAGTCACTAGAGGTTAGTCATATTGAGTCAGAAATGGGGGAGAACTTGATGTTTAGAAGGGTTCTAATCAAACAACCAGTCAAAGAAGAGCCAAAGCAAAGGAAAGCCTTATTCAGGGTAAGATGCAAAATACTTGGAAAGCTGTGCAAAGTTATAGTGGATTCAGGGTCTACTGATAACATTATCTCAGAGGAGGCAGTGAGGAAGTTAAAGTTGGAGAAAGTACCCCACACTAATCCTTACAAGGTGACATGGTTGAATAAAGGGCAAAGTGTTCTTGTGAATGAGCAGACAATAGTGGAGTTCTCCATTGGAGGGTACAAAGACAAACTAGTTTGTGATGTGTTTCCCATGGATGCATGCCATCTTCTATTGGGAAGGCCGTGGTATTATGACAAAGGAGATATCTATGATGGAAAGGAGAACACCATATCATTCAAGAAGGATGGTAAAAGATTCAAATTGCAGTCACTTCTAGATGAAGAAGAAGGACAGTCAAAGACCCCTAGTGTCTTGTTAAGTAGTGGCAAGGAGTTTATCAACACTCTACAATAAGGAGGTGAAGGATATGTGGTCATGGTGCAACCCAAGGAAGAAGACAGGATCAAGAAGACATTCATACCAGGAGCAGTACATAAGTTACTTGAACAGTTCAAATACATAGTCAACGATGGAACACCAACAACCTTACCTCCAAAGAGAGCCATCAGTCATCAGATTGACTTCATACTAGGGGCTTCATTGCCAAACAAAGCAACTTACAAGCTCACACCAGATCAGAACCTAGAAGTAGCTAGGCAAGTGCACTAGTTGTTAGACCAAGGACTAATGAGGAAGAGTATCAGTCCATGTGCAGTACCAGTGGTCTTAGCAACCAAGAAAGGTGGTAAGTGGAGACTATGCACTAACTCTAGGGCTATAAATAGGATTACAATTAGATATAGGTTCCCTATACCTAGGATTGAGGATTTGATGGATTGTCTTCAAGGAGCTCAATACTTCACAAAGTTGGATCTCGAGAGTGGATACCACCATATTAGAATCAAAGATGGGGATGAATGGAAGACAAACTTTAAGACAACTAATGGGTTGTATGAATGGAGAGTTATGCCATTTGGCCTCTCAAATGCCCCCATTCATGAGGCTCATGAATGAAGTGCTTAAGGATTTCACAAGGATATTTGTGGTGGTGTATCTAGATTATATAATCATCTTTATTAAGACAGCAGAGGAACATATGAAGCATGTGGAGATGGTTCTTAAAAGATTGCAGGAGGAGAGGTTAGCCATCAACCTAGAGAAGTGTGAGTTCTTCAAACAAGAGCTTGTGTATTTGGGGTTTGTAGTATCCCAAGGATCATTGAAGATGGACCCAAGCAAGGTGGAAGCTATCCTAAATTGTCCTACAACAACCACCGAGACAGAGGTAAGAAGTTTCCATGGATTAGATCAGTTTTATAGGAAGTTTATAAGGAACTTTAGTGGCATATGTGCACCAGTACTTGATACTATCAAACGTGGCCTAAAGACTAAGTTTAAATGGAATTTTGAAGCTGAGAAGGGTTTTGAGAAATTGAAACAAGAAGTGGAAACTCAACCCATCCTCTTGTTACCTAGTTTTGATAAGCTATTTATAGTGGAATGTGATGCCAGTGGAATTGCAGTAGGAGGAGTACTAAGCCAAGAAGGCAGGCTTATAGCTTTCTTTAGTGAAAAGCTCAATGAAGCTAAAAAGAAGTATTCTACCTATGACCTAGAACTATATGCTCTAGTGAAGTCTCTTAGAAAGTGGAGACATTATCTTCTACCTAAGGAGTTTGTTGTGTTTACAGATAACCAGGCACTTAGCTACATTAACAGACAAGAAAAGTTGAGCAATATACATTTGAAATGGATGGAGTACCTCCAAGCCTTCACCTTTACCATCAAACACAAGAAGGGACAGTTGAACAAGGTGGCAGATGCACTAAGTAGGAGGTTGGTGATAGTGCAAGAGATTCAATTCAAGAGCATTGGGATAGAGAGTTTCAAGGATCTCTATGGAGAAGATGAAGACTTCTCTGAAGCATACAAGGTATGTTCTGATTTTGAGAATCACTTTCATAGCCAATTCTCAGAGTATACATTGCAGAGTGGAATTTTGTTCAAGGGGAATCAAGTGTGTGTTCCCAAACGTTCAATGAGAGAGAATCTCATCGAGGGAAAGCACAATGGTAGTCTTAGTGGTCATTTTCATATTAACAAGACAATGGAATTAATGCAGAGGTTCTATTATTAGCCCAAGTTGCCAAGGAATCTCAGAAGGTATGTGGAACAGTGTTTAGTTTGTATGAAAGCCAAGGGGGAGCTAGAAATGCAGGTTTGTATCAATCTCTACCCATTCCCAACTGACCATGGGAATGCATTAGCATGGACTATGTGGTAGGACTCCCTAAAACTAAGACAGGGTTTGATAGTGTCTATGTGGTGGTAGATAGGTTCAGTAAGATGAGTCACTTTATTTCTTGCAAGACCACCCATGATGCTAGCTATATTGCTCACCTTTTCTTCAAAGAGATTGTGAGGATCCATGGATTGCCATTGAGTATTTTCTCAAACAAAGATGTGAAGTTTATGAGTCATTTTTGGAAAACTCTATGGAGCAGATTAGGTACTAACTTGTGTTTTGGATCAGCTTAACATCCTCAGACCGATGGATAAACTAAGGTGATTAATAGAGTTTTAGGTAACCTTATAAGATGCCTAACCAAGGAGTATGGGTAGACATGGGACATGATCATATCACGAGCTGAATATGCCTACAATGACAGTGTGAACTGGACCACAGGCAGAAGTCCTTTTGAGATAGTCTATGGAATGCACCCAAGAGGTGTGTGTGAGCTCAGAGATCTAGGAGCTATGGAGCATAGGAGTGGCCATGTAGAGGATTTCTCTCAGACTATGAAGGAGATTCAAGAGCAAGTGAAGAAGACAATCACAAAGGCTACTCACAAGTTAAAGACTAAGGTGGATATGTCTAGGAAAGATCTCCAATTTGCAGTAGGGAACTATGTCATGGTCCACCTCAACAAATCCAGATTGTAGAAAGGAGCACCAACTAAGTTGTAGATGAAGAGAGTGGGGCCATGTAAAGTGCTAGCTAAATATGGAAAGAATGCTTACAAGGTGGAGCTTCCTGCAGACTTAAGTATTTCACCGGTGTTTAATGTAGCTGACCTGATCATGTACAAAGGACCAGTGACTGATATTGATCAGAATAGTAGGGATGTCTTGGAGGATGTGAGTAATGCAGTCTTACCACCTAAAGACAAGCTGCAAGCAGAGAGGATCTTGGAATCAAGAGTGAAGAAGTCTACTAGGCACAAGGTGTACATGGAACATCTCATCAAATGGAAAGACAAAATAGAATCTGAGGCTACATGGGTGGAGGAAGCTCAATTCAAGAAGCATGGAATTTACTTGTCTCTAATCTCTCCCCACATTCCTTAGTGTTTGTGTAGGGGGGGAAGAATGGTGCAGGAGCACCCATAGGTTGCCATAGGTTGTTTAGAAGGTCATGTCTTGGGAAACTTTGTTTAGGCTAGCTAATCAATCTAAGTGTGTTCATTTGTTTGTGAGCCTTAGTGTAATTTTTTTATTGAGTATTGATCAGAGGAAGGTCATGTTGACCATAGAATAAGTGTCTTTGGGTTTTGGCTTCAAAGGAGGTTTAGACCTTTTAGGAGTTTTTTTCAAATTTTTGAAAATGTTGCTCAGTTGAAGCTACAAGTGGCCAAGGAGAGCCCAATGAAGAGCATAACTGATTTGGTGACCTATTTAGGGGTGGCCTCAATATGGGAGTCAGGTTGGAAGCATTTGAGATTGTTTGAAGTTTTGAATTTTAAAGAAAACAGTGGTGATTTTGTGTGAATTTATGGTTTTTGCTTTGAAGTAGTGCTTTAATGGATTAATGTTGGCATTGTAGTTTGTGTAGGATGTAGAGTAGTTTTTCTTCAAGAATTGTGTGGTAATAGATATCTATTTTGTTCGCTTTCAAGAATTGTTTGCAATTGGTTTGGTTTCCATACTATTGTTGGTCTGAACCAGGTAGTTTTTGAAGAATGGAGGGTTAGTTCACTTTCCCACCGTACAAATTGTATGGCCCTTTGGGAATTGTGATTAGAATCCATGGATGTACACATATTAGGGTTAGGAGTCTTTGATAGTACTAGAGCCACTGAGGAAGTCTTCTCCTAGGTGAGCCAGGGAAGTGTCCAGATGGGGAAGACCAAAGTGCAGAGCACTTGATTTGCAGGGGTGTCAATTTCCTGACAAATTACTTTTTGGGGAGGGCAGGTACGAGTCTTGCCAAGATAGGGTAAGGAGAAATAAACTCCAACAATCCATCTGGTGAGGAAAGGACTTAATAGTTTGCAGGGAGGTCAGGAAAGGCTTAAAAGGCCTAGTTTTCTCTTTTTCTTAGGTTAGGGATTTGTACGGATAGTTGAGACCCAAGATCCCTAACATTCTTGAGATGTAGGCATATGAACCAAGAATCCCAAGAGAATATTGGGTTTTCTTTGGAGAGATTTGGAAAACAAACCTAGTTTCTCAGAGGAGGAAACCTATTAGGGCTAGTAGCCTTCTAGGCCAACCAATGAGGGTTGGTGAAAGTGACCTACAGATGGAGCTAGGTGGACCCCTAATACCCTTAGTAGGATGGATTGAAGACTGTCGAAGCACCTCCACACCCCTGTAAAACTAAATTCAAGAATTGGGAGGATAACTAGCCTTTAGGGTGGATTAAGGGCTAAGGCAAGGGTTTCAAGATTGCACCAAGTCTTGACTTGGTAGGAGGATTCATGTTGATAGTTGGGTTGGCAAGGAGAACCAAGGGAACCTACGATGGAAGTGGTCCTATAGGTTGCTATTGGTGGAGTGAGACACCCTAGAGGTCTTCCAAGCAAGAACTAGAGCATGAATTAGTGATTGATTCATCCAACCTCCCTATCAGATACTCTACTTATGTTTGCAAACCTCTCACAACTCCCCTATATGTTCTCAAAGTCATGAAAACTTCTATATCCTTTCCTTCCCTATTTGACATACTTGACAACTTCAAGTATCATCACCCTCTTTTACAAAGCATGATGCACTATTTTTGCATTTTCTAAAATAGTAATATTGACTAAGTAATTTATAATATATTACTTAGTAAAAAAGCCTTACATTCAAACACTTAATGCAAAAAATGAAAAGAAAAGAAATAAGTCAAGAAGACTTATACACATAATATATGGGGAGGACCTTATGCACTTCAAAAGCCAATGTATTTATTTTTTTAAACATTTTTAAAACTAAAGGTAAAAAATACATTTTTCCATCGACACAAATTAGGGTTCAAAACCCTAAAGGAAAAACCGATGGCAAGGGTAATCACTATTCACATTTTTCACCTCTCATTTGTTGAACACTTGATAGAGCCACCATTAATGAATACAGATTAAGGCTCAACTGATGCTCAAAATGAAGGCTTTCTTAAGGGCTTTCTATAGATGATTGTGAATATCAAGGTAATTTTCACTGTCCTGCGAATAGAAAATGATATTTTGAGCTCTGTACTTATAGAAAAACACTGTGAGTTTTAGAAGAACATGTTATTTTTAACAGTAAATAATCCCTTCATACTATATATAATTCTATTTCGATCTCATTCATGAAATAAGATAATGAGGATGCTTGAATTTTTCTATGTATATATATCCATGCTTTCATTATTCACCTGGAAACTGTAAATAAAAAAAACTCCTTGTTCTTTATGGTCATGACCTTCATCATGAAAACAAGGGTTTGACCCACAAACAACAAGGGTTTTCCTTTCCTGTTGCTTCCATCATTTCTTGTTATTCCACTTGGAATTTTGATGTAAAACACATAGACATATTTGAATTCAATGGCCACAGCCCAGTGCAGGTTGTGCATCTAGAATTTGTATTTAACTTCAAATATTCTTCTAACTGATATATTGGAGGGTTTATATCTCTCTTTTGTGGGCCATGTTTTCATTATTTTGAACTTTTGTTATCGGGCTTCTTTCACTATGATGACTGTCTTCTTCTCCATTCTGGGGCCGCCATTGGTATTTTGAACATTTACTTCACTATTGCACAATACGGGTATAATACAAATCCCAATATCCTTATATTTTCCTTGGCATTCTAAATACCATGACTATGCATTAATATAGATGTATTCAAGGGTTTTGTCCCTTCATTGGCTCACGATTTCCATTCTCTGTTTGTGACTATCTCTTGGATATTTGTTCTTTTGGGTTTTGATATGAGCATTCTCCATTTCCACAAGATCACTGGGTTGTCATCTTATTACAAATTTCAGTGTAAAGATTATATTTGTTGCTTAAGGCACTCAACTTCCCTGTTATGGCCTATGGTCCAATCTTTATCTTGTTTATGTATTGTCCTTAAGCCACTTATTAACCACTATCATTGTGATAATCCTAATCCTTTAATTACCCTATTGTATCAATACCATTATCATTCTTATTGCATTCTCAAAAGAGCCTATGTATTGTCAAATGTAGGTTTTATCTTTGATGACTGTCTCCTTAAGATTTTCAAATGACAACATTTTGATCAATGATTGCACCTCTTCATGCTATGATTTCACTAAGTGAGAATTTCCCATTGATAATAGTGAACTGTAGCACTTAAGCTTTGTTTTACTTGTACCTTCTTACTTATGAACATCTTGTATACTTGCTCATCATTGTTGTTGCTCATGGACTATACATTATGGGGATGCTAAATTTGGATTTCACTGTCATGAAAAACTTAATAAAGCTCAAAAACATAGTATATTGATCTCACAATGATCACTTACTATCAAACATGGTTTTAATAATCAATTGTGTATAGTGCTAACAATTACATTACATCACTTAATGCTTTTAGATACTGTTACAACTCCATTAAATAATTGTTATCATTGAATGCTATTGTTATATTTAGCTCATGTAGCTACTTTCTGAAGAAATACTTGTGAACTCAATATGCATGTCTGATGCCTATTCATTATCATTGCATAATCATATTGATTTGATGCCCTTTAAGATTACATTTCCCTCTTACATAAGATCAAATGATATCATTATCTAATAATTTAACATGTTGAGCTCAACCCTTGTGGGAGCCGCGTTTAACCCACCTGTTGTAATTTGATGAATAAAACAAGGAAATGATTATGCCTATAGCTACATATGAAGCAAACAAGTTAGAAAAAACATGTACATTTTAGGTGTGATTGATGACTTCAATGTTTTCTCTGAGACATCCAGAATACAAATGTTTGTTTGATGTAAATCGAGATCGATTTATATGTGCATAGGCAAGTGACCATGTATGGTATGAAACCTTTCATTGCTTAGAGCACTGCTCTTAACACATTTTTTTGACATAATGCAAGAAACAGGAGTATGGTAGCTAGGAAGGACAAGTCGACTCGGGCAACAGTTGGACAAGAAGACACAAAAAAACCAGTCATTCTCAAGCAATGACTGGTTACCCTCCCTACATGCACATTATTTCTCTTCATTTACTTATCCATGTATATATCTATCTTGATTTGCATTGAACAAGAAAAAGTTAAAATCGCAGCTTGTTTGAGTCAAATGAACATTTTTGCATTCAATAAAGATTACCAACAAAAAAAAGATTTGTACAAATCTTTCTTATGTTTTATGCATATGTATAAATGAAACAATTTAAATCTCTATAATCCTTCAAGTTATTTCATTTGTACACATGAATGTGATGCAAGGTGGATAAAAATGTACCGCTTTCTTTTAAATATCATGTATGGGCTCTACTTGATTGAGCCATAGGTGAAAATATGGTAAGATTTTTGATGACCTCTGTGGGGTGTTTGCCTACTAAACACTATTGACCAGTAGTATAGCTTATCCATTGGGCACAAAGTCACTCAAAAACTAGGCTCACGACTTATTAAAATGAAGACCCAGAACCTCTGTAACTCAGATTCATAGACATGAATGACACCTTAGCTTATTAATAATAAAAAACAATAGAAAGGAAAACTAACTAGGTGTGCTGAAAAGCACTTAGGGAAATGAAGGATAAAACACAAATCCTATGCTAACCTAAACTAACCAGCAAAGAAACTGGTCAAACAAAACCATTGACTTGTTTTTCAAAATAATAGCCTTTCCTAATCAACAACTGATGTATTACAAGATTATATATTGCTGAAAGAGCATGAAACATATAGAGATATTCAATACATTGTTGCAACATTTCATGAAAGATGCAAAGAAGCCCACTTACATCCTGATTTTGATGATTCCTGTTGTTGTCCTAGCTTGGAAAAGTGCATTGAACTTGAGTACTTTCAACTGAAACTCCAAAATCAACTTCTTCTTCAACTGCATCCTCATGCTTGGGTGCAAGCACGACCTCTGGTACTTCAATGGTCTCTAGACTAGCTAAAAATCTGATAGGACATCCTCGTGAAGGAACAACCTTCAAGCCAATCTTATTGGGTTCGCCTTGATCAACAACTTCTATAACAACAACCTCATGATGATTGGAATGAGCTACCTCATGTGATTCAAATGAAGCTATGATTGCTCTGTCAGATTTAGAAATTAGTAGCATATCATCAAGTCCTAAACAAAAATCCTCTATTATACTTGAGAACATGTCCTCTTCAAGTTCACGGTTAGCTCCCTCATGCGTAGCATGTCCTACATCAACTTCATGAATTTTTCCTTGAATATCAAAAGGAGTATTCATACTATTCAAAACACACCTCAGTTGATCATGCTCATTTTGGTGAATATTCTCATATGTAGCAACTCTTTCACCTTTCAAGGCCAGGCTGTCCTTATCTGCTTCCTGATGGAACAACACCCTGTCATTATGATATTAATCTTTTTGCTGTTCAAAACCTGTCATTAATGGTTGCTCAGGCATTCTTTCTTCAACCTCATTAACAAAACTAGGAAGTTCAAAAAACAAATCAATCAGTGTCTCCTTTTGCTAGTTGGAAAAAGTTAACTCAAAAGTCTGAAATGGAAATGTAACTTTTTCCACAATTTGCCTTTGCTGCTCCTGGGTTGTTTGTACAAAAAACACTGACTCAACATCCAAATCCAAACAATAGGTCTCCAAATCATCCCAAAATGTATCCTCTTCAAGTTCTTCATTGGTCTTCTGTAGGAGAGGATTGATTTCTACCTTATGGAGATCTTCACGAGTTGAAGTTTCCTACTCATGCTTATCGATAACCTCCTAAACCATGGACTCATCAAGTTGTTGGACAACCTCAACATGTTCCAGATCTGCTAATGATGATATGAGAAAACTCTCATCATCTTGTTCAAAAAAATAGGGCAGCTCATCAAACATCAAAGAAACAATTTGATGTTCGATATATTCTTCTTGCTTTGCAACTTGCTCGTTAATAACTTCTTGAACCGGATCTGACTTCTCCTCCTTTTCCATAAGTGAAGACTCATCGGCTATAACCTACTCCTCTTTAGACTTCCCTAATACCTCATTTTCCTTAGATAACCATCTACTGTCATAAGCAGCATGTCCTCCTTTGTAAAGGTGGATGATGATAGGCTCAAAAATGTGCAAGTATGGGCTATGATGCTCTTCTAGCATTGGAGATGACTACTCTCGTGGAATCTCAGGCACAAGATTTTGCAAAATAGGTAAACTTAAAAAATTTGAAAATTTATTTGAAGACGAAGAGGGTTCACCTTGCATGATAGTTGGAACCTCATATCTTGGAAGCAGTTCCTTGTAAAACTGATTTGACATGTAGAAAGCTAATTGGGCTTCCTTTGCAACCACCTCCCTTGCAAGATCTTCTTCAAATTGTTGTGTCTGTTCCAAAAAAATTTGTTCATGAAAATGGGTATTGCAAGCCAACTCCTCTTGTTGTAGAGCATATTCCTACTACCTCTCTATCTCAGCCATTTTCTTGGTCCAGTCAAGCAAAAAACTATTGATGCTTGCAAAGTCAGTTTTCTCATTACTTTGGAACTTATTATTATAAGGCTACCAAGATGACTATGTAGGGGTGGGTGGGTAGGAGGTATGTTGAAACTGCTGGTTATTTTGACATGGAGAGTGATAAAATGTATCACCATGAAACATAGACATGTCAACTCATTTTAAATAGGAAAAAGTGATAAAGCATATGTTCTTGTTGATTTTTCTTTTGAAACATATCAACACTTGAACTGCTGAAACTAGTAGAAATATTCTTATCGGAGCTGCCAAGTGTGTTGAACCTGCCTCCAAAAGGCTGAAAACTACTATTGTACACACCAAACAATAGTAACATTAACAACTAAATGAACTAAGAATCAGTTCACAGTCCCACCAGGCACGCCAAAACTGTTAACTAGTGAAATGCACCCTGTTGAATATGAAATTCAACATTTCAGTGTAACATGGGAAGACCTCTAAAGCTGTGGGTTACTTGTAGGAAGAGGTCAACCTCTGGAGAAGGCTGAATTCCTATGGTTATCACCTAATCTAATCAATGTGAAGGAAAAGGGTAAAAGAGAATGCATAAAAATGAAAGCTAAACCCTATGGTGATACACATAAACATTACCTAGACTTGAAACTCAGATTTCATACACTCGCATACAATGACTGGAAAAACAACTTGCACAACCTATTTTTGTGTGCTTCACATAATTTTTTTATAAAAAGGCCTTACTACATGAGCTCTTAGGAGGAAAAGAGTTTCATAGCTTAAAAAACAAATTGCAATCTTGACACAAATTATAACCTGCAACATCACACTTCTCTGCAAAAAGGTACTAAAACCATGAGACAGAGTAAAGGGAAATGAATATAATCTCACAATAACTTAAGAAATCATGTAAAAATACACAATACTACAGTAATAAGAAGGAAAAAATACTCCATTCAATGATACCCAAGGTTATTTTTGATATTCATGTCTGAAGTGTGAGTTACAAAAGTCTGCAAAAATTCTGCCAAAGGACTTCCAAAAGTCACTAAGTCTGAAAATTGCATAATGAGAACTAAGTTACAAAATGAGTAAAAAATGACTAAGTAAGAAAGCTTCAAACAGTTGGACCAAAATAGGAACTAGAAGCTTCATCTGGTCAAATGGCTTCAAAAAGGCAAATATATAGCAACTGGATTTTCTTCAAATGAGCTTCAAAGAGTTGAAATGGTCAATTTTGACCAAGTCCAACATGGTGACATGTTAAACTGTCCATGAAAAGCTCCAACTTTTCCTCAAAAGAAATTAAACAACCCTATATACTCTCCTTGTGTTTGCAAACCTCTCACAACTCCCTTATATGTTCTTAAATTCATGAAAACTTCCATATCATTTCCTTTCCTCGTTGACATACTTGACAACTTCAAGTATCATCACCCTCTGTTACAAAGAACGATGCCCTATTTTTTGCATTTTTTAAAACAACAATATTGACTAAGTAATTTATAATATATTACTTAGTAAAAAAGCCTTATATTCAAAAACTTAATGCAAAAAATGAAAAGAAAAGTAATAAGTCCAAAAGACTTATATACATAATATATGGGGAGGACTTATGCAATTCAAAAGCCGATGTATTTGGTTTTTTAAATATTTTAAAAACTAAAGGTAAACAATACCCTTTTCTATTGGCACAAATTAGGGTTGAAAACCCTAAGAGCAAAACCGATGGTAATGGTAATCACTATTCACATTTTTCACCTCTCATTTGCTGAACACTTGATAGCGCCTCCATTAATGAATACAGATTAAGGCTCAACTAATGTTGGAAATGAAGGCTTTTTCTAGATGATTATGCATATCAAGGTAATTTTCACTGTCCTACGAATAGAAAATGATGTTTTGAGCTCTGTACTTATAGAAAAATACTGTGAGTTTTAGAAGAACATGTTATTTTTCACAGTAAATACTGCCTTGATACTGTATATAATGCTATTTCAAGCTCATTCATGAAAGAAGATAATGAGGATGCTTGAATTTTTCTATGTATATATATCCACACTTTCATTATTCACCTGGAAATTGCAAGTAAAAAAAGCCTCCTTGTTCTTTATGGTCACAACCTTCATCATGAAAATGAGGGTTTGACCCACAAAGACCAAGATTTTTCCTTTCCTGTTGCTTCCATCATTTCTTGTTATTCCACTTGGCATTTTGATGTAAAACACAGAGACATCTTTGAATTCAATGGTTGCAACCTAGTGCAAGTCGTGCATCTAAAATTTGTATTTAGCTTCAAATAGTCTTGTAACAGGTATTTTGGAGGGTTTATATCTCTCTTTTGTGGGCCACGTTTTCATTATTTTGAACCTTTGTTGTTGGGATTCTTTCACTATTATGATTGTCTTCTCCATTTTAGGGCCACCAATGGTATTTTTGACATTTACTTCACTATTGCAAAGTATGGGTATAATACAAATCCTAGTATCCTTACATTTTACTTGGAATTCTAAATACCATGACTGTGCGTTAATATAGATGTATTCAAGGGTTTTGTCCCTTCATTGGCTCACGATTTCCATTCTCTGTTTATGACTATCTCTTGGATATATGTTCTTATGGGTTTCATATGAGCATTCTCCATTTCCACAAGATCATTGGGCTGTCATCTTATTACAAATTTTAGTGTAAAGATTATAACTATTGCTTAAGGCACTCAACTACCCTATTATCGCCTATGGTCCAATATTTATCTTGTTTATGTACTATCCTTAAGCCACTTATTAACCACTTCCATTGTGATAATCCTAATCCTTTAATCACCCCGTTGTATCAATACCCTTATCATTCCTATTGCATTCTTAGAAGAGCCTATGTATTGTTAAATGTAGGTTCTGTATTTGATGACTGTCTCCCCAGGATTTTCAAAATGACAACATTTTGATCAATGATTGCACCTCTTCATTTTATGATTTCACTAAGAGCATTTCCCATTGATAACAGTGAACTGTAGCACTTAAGCTTTGTTTTACTGGTACCTTCTTACTTATGAACATCCTATATACTTTCTCATCATTGTTGTTGCTCATGGGATGTACATTATGGGGATGCTAAATCTGGATCTCACTATCATGAAAAACATAATAAAGCTCAAAAACATAGTATACGGATCTCACAATGATCACTTACTATCAAACATGGTTTTAATAATCAATTATGTATAGTGATAACAATTGCATTGCATCACTTAATGCTTGTAGATTATATTACAACTCCATTAAAGCATTTTATCATTGAATTCTATTGTTCTATTTAGCTCCTATAGCTGCTTTCTGAAGAAATACTTGTGAACTCAATATGTATGCTCGATGCCTGTTCATTATCATTACATAATCATATTGATTTGATGCCCTTTAAGATTGCATTTCCCTCTTACATAAGCTCAGATGATCTCATTATCTAATAATTCAACATGTCGAGCTCAACCCTTGTGGGAGTCACGTTTAACCCACATGCTATAATTTGATGAATAAAACAAGGACATGATTATGCATGTAGCTGCACATGAAGCAAACAAGTTAGAAAAAACATGTACATTTTAGGTGCGATTGATGACTTCAATGTTTTCTCTAAGACATCTAGGATATAAATGTTTATTTAATGCAGATTAAGATCGATTTATATGTGCATAGGCAAGTAATCATGTATGGTATGCAACCTTTCATTTCTTAGAGCACTGCTAGAACACATTGCTTTGACTTAATGCAGTAAATGGGAGTATGGGAGCTAGGAAGGACAAGTCGACTTGGGTAGCAGTTGGACAAGAAGACATAACAAAACTAGTCATTCTCAGGCAATGACTAGTTACCCTCCCTACATGCACATTATTTCTCTTGATTTAATTATTCATGTATATATCTATCTTGATTTGCATTGAACAAGAAAAAGTTAAACTCGCAGCTTGTGAGAGTCAAATGAAAATTTCTACATTCAATAAAGACTACTTTAAAAAATATATATTTGTACAAATCTTTCTTATGTTTCATGCATCTGTATAAATGCAACAATTTAAATCTCTGTAGTCCTTCAAGTTATTTCATTTGTACACATGAATGCAATGTAAGGTAGATACAAATGTATCATTTTATTTTAAATATCATGTATGGGCTCTACCTGATTGAGCCATAGATGAAAATCTGGTAACAATAGCTTTGGGTCATGTTTGGCTTCATGAAGGCATACATTATGCATGTGAAGAGAATTGTACTGAACCACAATTTGAATGTTAAAATGGATGACAAGTTTATGGATTGGCATGAAATTATGCCTTATTTGTTTGAGGACATCAGTCCTATGATTTTGCATTCTCATGAGATAGACATGCTAGCACCTTTGAATTACAATTACTTGTGGTCTACTAATGATGGCATATAAATTGGAGTGTTGGATATGGTGATTTTGTTGAAAAATAGAGCGCTAAACAATCTGATTTGGTATATCAAATTTTTGAAGGTGTGGAACAGACTCAAGAGAAGTGTAATATTTTTCTAGAGAGGGAAAGGAAAGAAAAGTTAGTTTCTAGCGATGCAAAACATCTAGAGATGGTAAAAAGAATGAGGTTAGCAGCTTTGTGTGCTCATCTTGAGCCAGCCATTGATGTTGTGCATGAGTATGCTTATAATGATGAAGGTAACTCAGTTTTGCATGAGTTATTAGTTCCATTTGGTGAACTAAACAAACCTACTCAAGATTTTTATGGTTCCTTCTTATGGGGTATATAGATGATTTGATAGTTTATCTTACATTGGTTCCTTTTGTTAGGCTAGGTCAAACCATTGAGTTGACACCATTTTGTATTGATGAGAATTCCATAAGAGGGGGTGTGGATTGTTTGCTAGACTATTCTCTATGGTTTGTTCATACCTCTTCATTTATGGATATTGAAATGTGTGACTTCATTCTTGGTACGACAATGTTGAGAACACTTTATGATGATGGAAATGACTATGCATCGATTGAAGGTAGAACTAGTGATAGTATCCTACCTTCATACACTTGGACTAGCACAAATCATAAATAAAAATTGCATACTATTGTTCTATTCCATGACATCGAGATAAGAAGGATGGAGGGAAACTAAAAAAAAGATATCAGTTGGATAAGCTGAAGTGAGGAAAGGAAAAAAGAATAAATCATGGTATTTCTTATCCACATTTGCACTCCTTCAAAATGGTTTTGGAGTTGATAAGTATAGACCACTTATAGATGGGTAGAGTTAGAGGCATGGCTATCCAATTGGGAGGGAAACAAGGAAGGAAGATTGTTGATCCTTGTCTACTTTTGAGTAGACACAATCACTTCTTGCATGAGTTGGAAATTAAGTCTTGTATAGCATATTTTGCAAGGGAACAAGGTGACAAGGTAAATGGTGTAGGAGTTGAACAGATTGAAGAATCATACAATGAGGATTTTTGTAGCCTTGTGACATTTAGTGTTGAATACTTCTTTGAGCCACTTCCACCCCTACTCACTAGGGAAGCTAATGAGACATGTCATTTGGATAATATAATGGGGACTTCAAAATTTTCAGTTGTTGATTTTGATGATAATACTCATAATGGACTAGCCACTCAAAAGTTACCTTGGATGGGTGTAAAAGGCATCCATAACTCATCTATGGTTATGTCACCAATTTTTTATAGTATTTCAAATTTCTATTTGTTGATTGACTACTTCATCCCCATTAATTCATTATGGGATAGTAGTTGTCCTACTTGGAAGTACATTCATGGGGTCAATAGGGAGTATGATATGGGTTCCTTTGACATGTATGATGACCCCTATAAGTTCGTTCTCTCCCTAGACCTAAGTTATGACATAATTTGAGGGCCTAATGAGTTGTTTCGTGTGCATATGGGAGTTGATTTCCATGTCCCTTTTATGACCTCCTCTTATAGATGGATGGTATGTGTTGCTTGTATTATGATGCATATCTATAGCCGAATGGGTAGGACAATCTAGGACCCAGGTATTGACATGGATGGTGCATTGGTACTCAGGTATCATGATAAGTTGCTTCAAGAATTATGGTTATATGGCATGTATGTCAGAGTGGAGCAACGAACTGGCATATGGTTGCTTGAGGACAAGCAATCCTGGGAAGGGAGGACTATAATGTCCCTTCCTTAGGTAACTCAGACTATAGCAAAGGATGGCCTACTATTAGGGTTCTCGTAGGTCATAAAAATGGTTAGGGGACCCAACCGAGGGTTGTGGAGCTTAGTTTGGAGCTTTACAAGCCTTTTAGTTTGGAGTTCAGTTGATGAATCCAAGGATAAATTAGAAATACTAAAGTTTTCTTTAATGAAATAGTTAAAAGTGAATAGTGCAGACACTCAAAATAATCAACTGACATAATGCATCTAATCCCACTATTTCTTCTATTAATCAAATAAAGTAATTTATTTGATTAATTCACTAAGGTTCATCATACTTGATTAAATAAATCAAATTATTTAATTAAGTCCTAAAGGTCCTCTCATCTGATATAATAAATCAAAATTGATTAAATCAAATGTCAAAAACCCCTAAAAACCTCCAAGTTAATTAATCTAAATCAATTAACCTCTAACCACCATTAACCATCCTCTAGGTTTTGACTCAACCTTGGACAAACCTAAACCCTTGACTAACCCACCCACTTACACATGAAAATAATTCTAATTAATTATCTAATTACCCCTATTTTCCCTCACAAGGCATATTCCCAAGGAATATTCCCACATTAACTCCATTTTTTTGACTTTCTTGCCCAAACAAATTTCCCCCCAAAATCTCTCAACCATATGCATTTAAAGCCATCTTTCAAATTTCAAATTCACCTAATTGCATTTACTTGCACATTCTCCAAAATGTGCTCATTCCTCCTCCACTAGCATGTAGACAAGTGGAACCTTGCCATTGGCTCATGATTATTCCCACATTCCTCCCATCTCTCCATCTTTCAAACCTTCAACCTATTTACAGAGGCCTTCTCTATGAAGAGATCTATCTACAATCTCATGCATTTTGCACTATAGGCACTTGCATCTCCATCACATCTAAAGATTATCAAGGGGGTGGGAAAGGGTATCCTTTCCATATCAAAGGAGCACCACTCTCACTATGGGATAGAGTTTGATCTTGCTTTCTCATGCTTTCATCTAGTTAATTTTTTTATTTTTATCTTGTTTGCATGGGTAGCATGACCAAGTATTTCATAGGGATGTTTGATTTGTTGTGTTTATTTTGACATCATTGCTAATGTTTGTCAAGGTTTGATCATTTTTAGATTTAGCATCCACAAAATGGCACTAGAAGGAGGGCTTGGAACCAACAACCACATCTTGCTTTCAAATGTTACTGACATTTGTAAATCTGATTGATGTTTCATCATTTCTAAATATCATCTATTGATCTGAAAGTTGGTCAAAGATATATGGCACTATGCATGCATAGTAAAACGTTATAATCTTTAGAGTTGACCTTGTTATTTTGCATGTTATATCTTTTTATCTATGGAGATTCATATTTTTTTACATGCTATATGTATATATTATTTTTGAGTTCAGACTTTATCCATACTGCATTACTCACCGAGATTAGCTTATGTTTACGCATCATGTGTTTTAGTAAGATTTAAGATATATGCGCCTTTTTTGTTTAATCATCATTGGCATCTTGTAGTGTTGAATGGATAATTTTGACATGGTTGGAAAGGGAAACATTTAGTTTACAAGGATGTGTAAGTTCACTATGAGTTTTATACATTCCTACATTTTCACAACTTGAGTCATCAAGAATCACCTTCCATACATGTCCTTTCACATCACTTCAATTTGGAAATTTTAGTCGACATGAATTGCCTTCAACGAAAAACTTCCAGAATTGCACTTACGTCCCTTCAATCAATCTAGTTTAAAATTTTGTTAACTTTCCAGTGTGGGTAGGTGCATTTCGAGTTGTATAGGTTTGTAAATTTTGCAAGACTTTAGCACACAAGAATTTCCTTGAATAATTTAAACATTCCCTGTCCTAGGCTTGTGCATTTCCCAATCCTAGGCCTCCTAATTAATCTCACACCTATATATTGCTTATGTAAGCTTACAAATGTTTTCTTGAGGTTCAAGGCACATCCTTGGTTCAGTGTTGTGGAGTAAAGACATCCTGTGGCACCAAGCAAGGAAATATTAGATTTTCCCACGTGAAGCAAGATTCAATTTTACACTTGCAAATTGCATTAGCTTGAAAGTTTCTCCGCACATGCATATTACTGAGAGGAATGTACTGATCCTCTTCAATACTAGAAAGGCATTGATAAGATCTTGTTCCACCCTAAATCCAATGAGAAGGAAGTGTCCATGATTCCATCTCTCCAAGTTGCATGGGTAGAAAGGTCGTGGTCAACGGTTGTGGAATTCAGTTTTACATCCAATTACATTAGCTTTGAAGTTTATAAAAGTCATTTGCTGGTTCATTTTGATGGGTAAGTAATTTATGTGTAGAGTTGTCATGTGGAAACAACAACCATGACTCATACATTCAGAACAACCATGTGGAAGTAAAAAAACCATAGAGGAATTTAAATTGATAAGACATCACTTTGACATTCTTTTACTCATCACTTTTATAAAAGTGGAAGTAATTATTAGATTCTAATTTCTTCTTAGTTTGTATAAAAAAATAATATGAAAAGAAAGGAAAGTGAGAAGCAATTAATGATGGTGCAGACTTGCCATGTGGGAATAAAACAACTATATAAGACTTTAAGATTGTGGTATTAAATATGAGAAGCTATCACTTCTATTAACTTGATTTTCTGTAGAAGATTAGAGAAGACTTTCATGACTTTTGTATGAAAGTTGTGTGTAACTTAACAAAGCTAAACGATATTTTTGTGCATCATCTATATGCAATTTATGTCTAAATATAGACTAGAGAATTCTCATCCCTATGCAACTTTTCACTTGTCTTGATAATAGTAGAAAATGGTATCACTCTATCGGTTTTATTACATTCTTGAAAATGTGTTTAAAATACCTCACCCGCCTGGTTTCTTGAACAATCTCTTTGGGCCATCTTCCTCTATATTATAGTTGCAGTAAATGAGAAAAGCATTGTGTCATTAAATATCACTTTATTTTTCAATAACGTTATTTAATCATCAATATCACTACTTATATCATTAATATTGCTATTCTCATTAATGATTTTTTGGGAAAAGTGATAAATAAAGTCTTTCAATCATATTGTTGTTTACACCTCATTAACATTGTTGTTTCAACATTGATGGTTTTATGAGATTTATTGGTTCATGTATTAAAAGCATTTAAAGGAAGACAAGAGGAGCGCCTAATGCAACAATTATGACCTTCATTTATGAAGGGCATAGACATTATAAAGACATTTGAGGTCAAAAGTTGAGGAAGAATTGGCATAGCAAAATTTTGGAGTTTAATTATCTGACAAAGAAAGCCAAAAAATACTGTGGCAATTGAGGAGCGATTTTGTTTACACAAGGAATTTACAACAATTGAAGCGAAGGAACTAGTCTGTAGAGAATATTGAGTTGAAAGTGGGCCTTGAATTTGAACTGAAAAAAGCATTTTTTAAAATGCTAATTGTAATAACCTAGAGCATTCAATTCCTGCATTTATTTTCTATTTTAGATCAACTCACTTCAGTTTTGGGTTTAAAATTAATCATTGATTTGACCTTTTCAAGTTGGCATAAAATTGAACCTTTAAAACATACTAAATTTTGATTTGGGCTTAGCAATTGAACAATCAACTTCACACTTCATCTTGGTGCTATAAAACAAACACATTACTACTTTGAGGTCTAAAATGAACATGTGTTTTTTCATGTTTTGTAATCTCTCTTACAAAGTAATATCATTTAAAAGTCGTATGCACTTCTCTCGCGCTTCACGACAATATTGAGAATCAAAAGCCTTTTGGTGATATTAAGTTGTATAAGTTATTGCCTTCACAGTTCAAATTTGGATTCTTAAAATTGAACAAACCTTGCGAGTGTGAAGAAAAGGTATTGTGTGTGCTCTCACCTAAATGTGTTAGGTGGTTGAAATAAAAATACACTTATTCACTATTGTTCACCTTTAGAGAGCCTACCTTGGTGGGAAAAAGTATTCACCCCAAGGGAACGACTCAAAACGGTAATGAGCTAAACGCCAAGCTACTCCCAATTGGTATACAAATTTGAATGTTGAGGAGATATCATCATTACATGAGCTCCTATGGACAAGTAGGTGATGCTCTTTATTGGGTTGATCTTACCTCCTGCGTGGCCTCCTAAATGGGCGCCTTGATTATGAGCCAAAATTGTGTAAAATCCAAAAACCTTATCCATTTGTTGATGCAAGAATGATTGTTTTGAATCTGTTCCACATTTTTACGTCTTTTGGTAGAGATGAGAAGTATGCCATGGGAGTTTCATGGGTACTAATGCTTGGCTGACCCAAGAAGCAAGTGCATTGTAAGGGGGAGCCTGTGTGGTCAAGCATCTAATCATTTACTAAGAGTAAGCGTAGTTGGATTTATCCAAGTGGGAACTATATAAATATTACCTCTTTCATCCTAGGGTTGTGCATCATTTTGAAATCAAAACGCTTTGCTTGGATCTAAAATGCTTGAAAACAAACAATCACAAAGTTCTTCAAAATTTCAAACCATTTAGGAAGAAAAAATACCTTTGAAAAATCCAAGTGCTCATGTTTTCCCTACAAATTTCATCCTTAGAGACTTTTAAGTATTTTTATTTAATCACTATTTTCTCTTACTAAAGTCAAGATTAGGAAACTATGCTCTTGAAACCTTGATTTTCACATAGTAGATCTTATGGAATGAAAATAAACTAAGACATAGACATTTAGTTTGAAAAGCAAAGCAAGAAAGTGTGGATGTGGTAAAAAAAATCAATCTAACCAAGATTAAATCAATTGAACCCCACACATGTGCTTGTTATCTTTTGGTCTGAATTACTCTTAGGGAAAAGCACGTTCTTCACTACCTTGGTCTTGTAAATAAATACTTATTAGGTTCATTTAGGATCAAAATATCAATCATTTCATCCATTCAAAACATTTATCATCCCATCCCACAAAATACTTTAGAGAGCAGGAGCTTTGAAAACATCCTTATCTAGACTTGGGTACATCCTTAAACCAAATCAAAATCACCTTGTTTAGTTGGGAGTGTGAGAATGCATCCTTTCTCATACCTCTAGTTAAATTAGCACCTCTTATATGAGTTCATCCTAAGATCACATCAAACATCTTGGGATTCACAAGTTCATTATCCAATCAAAGAAATCAAAATCAAAACCTAAGTCTAGCATTGATCCAAAGTTCCTAAAAATTCAAACACCCATATCACTCACCCTTTCATCTTTCATTTCACCATTGGTCCTAAACACCTTAGAGGTTCACTTTTGCAACAAGGTCAAAACACAAGAAAAACGTGGAATATAAAATTGATTCATACATCATGAGTGGTCTAAATCAACCAAACTATCAAAGCCTTACAATGCCGATTGATTATCGAAACTCACATTTATACAATCCATACATGGGATCATTATCTCCTACAAACCTCAATGATACAAAAAATGTGAGTATGCCCAATCTAAATTCTAGAACACCTTTCCCTACGATAGATTTGAATCAAAGTCAAAACCTACAAATCTATCAACCAAACAATAAATGCATGAGTCTTATTCCAAACAACATCATCCCACCAAATCCATACATGCCAAAAGTGACTATACCAAATACAAGCTTACCAAAAATGAACATATCAAATCCACACTTGGTGAACTTTGGGATAGATATGTTTGTGAATCACACTAATGTTGTTCAAAATCTAGGCAATATATTGACGACTCCATGTATTGATCTAAGTCAAGGAAACCTCATGCATAATCAAAGTTACCCAAATCAAAGTAATATGTTTCACAACAATGTTCAATATCAACCAATAATTCCAAATCTAAACATCATACCAAATCATAACATTGTCCAAAATCAATTTTTCCATGATCCCATACAAACACCACAAGGATGCATTCCAAATCTGCTTGCACAACAATAAAATTAATTGTATCAAGGGTGTCAAGATCAAAATCAAGATCGAATTTTACGAGATCAAATTGCTACACTTACCAAAATAGTTGATTCATTGCGCCAAGAGACATCTCCACCCCAAAATCAATGCACTCTTCCATTGGTTAAACCATGTCATCAAAGAATTGAGTTGTGTCCACAAAAACATCAAGAACAATATCTCCAATGTTAAGAGGTTGGATATCAAGATCAACAACATCAACAACAAACCCAATCTCCATGTCTTGAAGATCAATCACCACATCTCCAAAATCAATCGCCACAAGGTCAATTTAAAGTACAAATCTCACAAGGTAAAAAACAAAAATACACACCACTTGGGGAACCAATCGAATTGGTGTCACGTATAGATTTCATTTGATTTATTAAATGTTATTAATCATTATGTCGCTATTTAAATTGAAGTTAAATGATTATTTTAATGAAAGTTAAATTGAAATTGAAATTGAAATGCATTTATTATGATTTGAAATGCATTTATATTAATTTTGGGGTTTATCATTGCTAATGTAAAATCGAGTGCAAGTGAATGCAAGAACAGGTGAACGTGATTGAAGGCGAGAACAACGATCAAATAGAGTTGTTTAGCCATTTGATTTTTATGAGTTGATGGAATCACACACTCACTTAGATAATATTTTTAATGCATTTTGTGTTTAACATGTTTGCAAGTTTTTAAGCTAGTTTTAATTTAATTTCTCAAAAATTGTGAAAAATGCATGCTGATTTAAAATGACGATTTGGTTAAATTTGATGAAATTAATTTAAATTAAAGTAATTGAATTGCTTGCTTAAATATTTAATTATTGTTTGAAAATAATATGTATGTATTTCTAAATTTAAATGGAATTGATTTTTATTTCGAAATTAGATAAAATTATAAATTAATAAAGTGTTCTATAAAATTAAATGCTTTTAAAATTGAAATTATGAAAAGAGAAAAATATTTAAATTCTAAAATTGAACAAATATTTTCCAATAGAGTTATTGAAAACAAGAATTGAAAAGAAAGAGAAAAACAAACTCAAACAAGCATTGAATTTTGCATTCAAAAAGAACTTCAGTTAACAAATTGAAGAAAATATCTTCAATTTATTTGGGGAAACAATCAAATTTTCAATGGGGGAGTTAGAGGATTGAACTAGAGATCAATCATATTTGGTGGATCTCATTTTTAATGATAAATCCATCTATGCATGGCAAAGAGGAGGGGACTGGTAGAAAATTTGAATGGGAATTGGGAGAGAAAAAAAAGAAACTTAAAAAAAATCCGTTTTTAATCTTGCACAGAGAAATCACACTGGGTATGATTGATTTTATCAGAGGAATCAACGAATTTGAGAAGGCAGAGTTGTTTTGTTTTATTACATTCCACACTCCCCACTCTCCCATACATAGGTAACCAACAGTTAGAAGGAAAGTATATAGTAGGAGTAGGGCGCAGGTTGGGAGGAGGACTTCCAATTTGCTACGCAGCCTCTAGTTCCTTGTTTCCACGCACTAGGGAAAGCATATAGGAAGTGCGACCTGTTTGGAAGCTCCCTTCACCCCACGCAGTGGCCACAAAGACCCATGCAATAGAGAGAGAGCTTAGGAGAGGGCGCGGCCAGCTCCCTCACTCCATGCAGCAGGGGAAAGGATCCTCTATTCCACACGACCTCCAAAGAACTCTCTTCACCCACGCACTAGCAAGGCAGTGAGAGCAGTCAGCAAGATACATGCGTAGGTCCTCAAATTTGATATTTCCATTCACTCCACATGCAACAGTAAAAGATAAGGGGTGCACAAGGAAGGGAGATAAATGCTATAGGAAGAAAGAAATAAAATCAGAAGAGACAAAGGACAAAAGTTTTAGATATTAACAGAGGAAATTCAAAATACAATTTCCAGAATTTGAATTTTACCACGTAGGATTTGAGTATAATTTTATAAATTTGCAATAAATTCTACCATTCTTTTCTAAATTCTAATATTTAATATTAAGTTGGAAGAAGAGAATCTTTGTTTGATGAAAGTAGAGAGAAATGATCTTCAGATTGCTTTGCAAATCTATTCTTTTATTTTTTTATTGAAAACTTTCAAACAAACCAGACTATATTTATTTTCCAGAATATTAAAAAAATATGAAATAGAAGAATTTAGGAAATTCTGATTGAAATCACGAATTAAACAGTGAGATAAATTTAGGAAAATTTATTAACCAGAAAACAATTCTTATTATTTTAGATTCAAAAACGATCTTGAACAGAAAATTGTTTACCTTTGCTGTTGGAAAATTATTTAATTAAATTAAATTTGACAAAAATTTTGACAGAAAATCTTTGATAGAATAAACTTCAAATTTAAACATTATTTCAAATAAGAGGTTTTTAAGACATTGAATTCACGCCATTGAAACAAAACTATCAAAATAGAGGTAAAAAAGAGTTATTTTAAATCTGTTGAACAATTATTTATTTATTTATTTTTATATGTTAAACAAAAAATAAAACGGTTAAATTTAAAATATGATTTATTTAAAAACAACAAGAACGAACTTGAAACATTATTAAATAGATGAGTTCAAACGAATGAACGTGTGCTCTTTTATGATTGTTTTTATATGTATTTGACTTGCATACTGGAGTTACACCTTCATTATTTTAATTATTAAATTTACTCAATGTAAATTATTAATTTTATGTCTTTTATGGATTAAACAATGAAATGAAATGACTTTTTAAACTATTTTCACTTCAAATAAGTTTTCAGTTTTACTATTTTTAAAAGATTGTGTTTGACTGTTTAGATCATGCATGATTGATAAATGACTCTACATGTCATGTTTTTGGGGAAAGTTACCTTCTGAGACGGGTGTCGAATATGGGTAAATAGAGAGTGTAGTTTTTCTTTTCCAAAACTGCTTTATTTGTTGTGCATGACATTTTACTTGGCCAAGTAACTTAAGGACCATTGAAACAGATGGATTTATTGAAAACTCTACCATATCCTAGTATCAAACTTGCTTATTTCTTAAATGATTTAGAAAAATGAAAATGCTTGTGGTTTTACTAGTTATACTAGGCACGCACTAGATTCCATCTTGCTCGTAGACTGCTTCTTGCTAAGCGATTCGTGCAAGGTCGAGTATTTCTTGATTGACTAAGGAATTTCGGGGAAGCGTAAGCTTCGAGGTTGGGCAGAAAAAGCGCCTGATCCTTGCTCTTGTCTTCTTGTTGAATATTTTCTATTGGAATGAAGATCAACGGATGGCATCTTCTTTTATGCTTTATATATTCTTTATTATGTAATGAAGAGCTTAAGGTGACTGAATGCCTAAGTCTCGATTTGTAACTGATATTATTATCATCTACTGTATTTAGAATTCTAAATTGTGTAATATGACACATGTTTGTATTTAGACTGGAATTGAATATGAATTTATCTTATTGACTTTATGTCGTTGTTTGTAATCGACTAGTTTCTTTGATGTCTAAATGAATGAGATGACGACTATATTTTGAATATAATTGATTTTTTTTAAAGTATTTGTTGATGTTGTTTTAAAGAGTTCCGCTTTTTACAATCGGTCATGCAACAGTTGATAAAAGAAAATCTCATTAAAATCCCCATTTATGAGAATTATCAAGAGGCCCAAGTTAAACCACCAGGGTATAACGAGAAGCACCTTTTTTATTTTCACAAAATAAAGGGACACACAACATTAAATTGTATTTGACTTAAAAATCTCATCCAAGACCTTATTGATCAAAAAATAATAACTATTGGGGACAATGATCAGGATTCAACCACTAGCGATATCAGTGACAATCTCTCCTCCAAAGTTGTTGAAAACAATGATCAAGATTTATCCATCAATGAGAACCTTGAAAATTTTCTTACCCCATCCAATGATCAAATCAACATGCATCAAGAGTCAGTTTTCGATCATGATCAAAATTCACCAATAATATCCAACAATGATCTATTTCAAGGAGTGTTATAATTATTTGATCCTATTGACATAATCCATGATCCATCGATCAATGATCATGTTGAAAATGTCTCCACATCACCTAATAAGTTAGAGGACATATCTTGGGAACGTATTCCAAAGCATGATCAATATCTTTTACCAAAGTATAGCAATGGTCCTTTCCAAGATATATTGACATCCTTCGACCTCATGGTTGCAGATATTGAAGAAATCCTCAACTCAAAATTTGATCCAAGTCCACTCAAAGATCAAGAGGATATTGAGCCACTTCCAATGCCTAATGATGGTGTCCAAGAACCCTTTGTAAGAAATCCATCCTTTGAAATTGACCCATGCCAAGAACTTGATCCAAATCATGTCAAAAACAATTCTGAAATCACTCAAGATTAAGAATTTATATCTCCAAGATACTACAATATTCTAATGGACACTCTCTTATCTATACAAGATATCACAAATGATGACAATATCCATATAGCACATACTCCTCCATCTACCCATGAGATGCTTTCTTTGGATGGAAACGCAAATGATCTTCATTCAAAATAAGAGTATCATACTCTTGCTATCATTACCAAGGAACAAGAGTCTCCTACTCTTAACATTTGTAAACATGATCAAGATATAGAAAAATATAGAGACATACAAAAAATAGATCATGAAGAAGGCTTCTACAAAAGTTGTGAATTAGAAACATCTTGTGGAGACATATCAGAAATAGATTAGGAAGAAGGCTTCTGCAAAAGTTGTGAATTAGAAACATCGTGTGGTGACATACCAAATATGGGTCATGAAGAAGGCTTCTACAAAAGTTGTGAATCAAAAACATGATGTGAAGGCATATCAAAAATGAACCATGAGGAAGAATTTTATGTGGATAGTGAATCATCAATACTTCATGAAGAAGCATTAAAATATGATATTCCACAAGATCAAGCCAAATGTATCAATCAAGAATTTTTCCCACATGTGGAAGATTTGATCACTTATAAAATTGGATCACTTACCTTTTTAAGGGTAAGCTATCTTATCAATGAAAAAGTTATCACCTTTGAAGATCCACGACAAAGCAGAGAAGGATTAGCACCTTGTTTCCAAGGTAAATCATATCTTAGTGCAAATAATTTTTTTGAGCAGATGAATTATCAAGGCAAAGGATTAGGTCTACATGAACAGGGTATCCTGGAACAATGTAGATTATTAGTAATCCTAAGCATCAAGGTTCTGGTTATTCGATAATTAAGGGATCTAAACATATCATTGATACCTCTATAAAACTGGGGGCAACTTTGTCTCAATCAAATGTCAACATAAGGAGCACGGATAATCCTTATGGTGAAACATACGCCAATACTACAACCAACCACATCATGAATCTTCATCCGCCCATCACCCCATCCACGAATTGGGACCAATATCAAAATAAATATTTGAATCAAAACATGAAAAACGTCATCAAAGAAAAAGAAGTAGTGAAGCATGAAGGACAAATCAAATACACATGGATACCAAATAATACAAAGAAATATTATCCCTATCAAACTCCATTAGTCAAAGAAACTATGGAGCAAAATAAAAAAGGAAAATGTATCCATAAAAAATGTTCAGAAAGGAAAAATCAGGCTTCTCAAGCAACGTACAAATTATATCAAGTAGTTGGTCTTAATCCCATGCACACTTCCGTAACCACCCATTATTGCTCATCTTCCCATGTTTGGAGAGTCAAAGGTTCTAATCTATCAACCAATCCATCTTTTATTCCTAAACATACAACCTGTGAACCCCAATCCTTATACCTGCACAAACATGAGAAACAAACATGCAATTAGATTCAAATGCAATTAAGAACAAGGATTCCCCATGAAATTCATTCACAATACTAAAAATAGAAAGAAAATGAAGAACAAGACAACATAAAAAATTAAATCCTATTTAAGAAATGCAAATCCTCAATCCCATAGGGAATTGGTGCCAATTATGTGTAGAAATTGGCCCTTTCCCAACTCCTTTGATGCAATGTTGATGAGTGATCCATTTTGATGAAGATTCAATCAAGCTTCATGATGCAAAATCTGCATAACCTAGCTAAGATCTTGATGAAATGGATGGAAATGGACATGATTGAGGATGAAGTTGAGTATAGTAAGTTTACTCAAATTGTGAATGAAGAATGGGAGGAAGAGTCACTCATTTATATAGATTTCAAATTTGGAAGAATGAGCAAGATTGAGCAATGTGGGATCATTCAACATCCAATGGCCAAGTACCACTTGTTAAGACGTGAATGGGTGAAAGTTGTGCACATTTTGATGAAATTACCAATAAATGACATTTGGTGGAATTTGAAATTAGTGAAATGACTTGTTGGAGAGGGAAGAAAATGGAGTTATGGCCACGTGGCTCAAGGAAAAATGACTTGTAAGGTGAAATAAATGCCTTGTTGGAAGGACTAAGTCCACTTGGTTTTTTATTTAAATTTGAGGGAATATTCCCCTTTTATACCATGTGAGGGAAAATAGAGATTTAATAAATGAATTAAATCTATTTTCATGTGCAAGTGGTAAAAGCTAGAGGATGGGACATGGTTTAAGATTAATTTAATCAAAGATTAATTAATGTAATGAAGAATTAGATGTGACAATTTAGACTTAAATTTATGCATTGATTTAAACCAAATTAAGAGGAAGGGTTTAATTGAATAAATGTTATGATTTATTTAGCTAAAGGGGATAATGTTAGATTAAATCAAATAAGGTTTAATTTATTCAATTTAATAAGAAGACTTTAGAGACTTAATTTAAATAAAATGAATTATTTAAATGAACAAAGATAGAGGATTAATTAAATTAAATTGATTAATTTAATCAGCAGAGGAGAAAGACCTAATTAAATAAATAATGATTTATTTAATTAAGGGATGAAAGGTGATGATAAGCTGAGAGTATGATTTAGGATGAAATGATGTTAGTAATCAGGATCAAGTGTGTCGATCAATTTTCCATGTCTATATTTTGCCCCTCTTTGAAACAATGCACTTGTTGTATTGGTTCAAAGAATAAACTGTTGTGATCAAAGTTTAAAATTTCTTGTTTTATTTGAATGCCACACTGTTGCCCCCTCAAGAGATCGAGTAGAAATGCTCAATTTTCTGATCAAGATTGCAATAAAAATGCGAGAGGATTAGTTCTACTGATCAGAGGATGAAAGATAATTTTTTAGAAAGATCAGATATTTGATGTAGACAATTTTGATGATGTATAAATAGTCATCGACCATGGGTAGCCTCATGTATATTTTGATATAACACACCAATTTTAGAGAAGAATTTTAGTAAAGATAGAAGAATAAGAAGAAAATGATGACAAGAGGGTCCAACAAGCCCACTTTATTAATGATGATGATGATGATGATGATTTTCTTACTAGGAATTGGGATTTTCAAAGGGCCAATTACTTTATGTTTGATAACACACATAGGTACGATGCATCAAGTTATAAAGAACCAGGATGGCGTTGTACCTAGTGCGATAGACTTTGACTCGACAATCAAATAGGATTATTCTTGTTCACACCTAATTACATAAACCTTGGTAGGACGGACCTAACAAAGCAAGCATTCACCAAGTTATATTACAAGAACGTCTAACAAGCACAACATACAAAAAGATAATGATCATTGCCCCATTACTTTCTCTCTAAACCTATTTTTTTTAGGCATCATCGAGAGGTGTTTGGAATGAGCGCAAAATAAGATAAGTCAAAAAAACTAGATAAAGTAAACAAACAAGCTAGTGTTCTTCGTACTACTAGCCAAGGCTAAACTAAGGTGATACATGATGTTGATGTTCATCATGGGAAGGATGCATCCTAGGACCTGTTGTGATTAGGGTTTTGATGAGATTAATTGGATGATAAGCTATTGATACTCCAAGTTGATCAACTTGCTTGCTTACTAACCTAGACTTGAGACTTTGACGATTAGGTGTTCACTTTTGAACCTGCTAGACTTGCTTCTAACTGTTTCACCAAAGGATGAATATGATGATTGATTTATTATGGCTGAGATTATTGTGGGTTAAAGTGAGATGAGAAAGATGCACCATTTTGGGTTTTTTCAAATATTTGGATGTTTTTGAAATGTTTTGAGGCTATTTTGAGGATTTTGAGATTTTTCATTTTTTGGTATTTTCAAGATTTAACCAAGATACTAACTTAAAGACCTATCATAGGGGTCTCAAGAGCTGATCCATAGATTAGTCTTTCCTATGTTATACACACAGAGACCATGTAGTTCGACTAACGACAGACTTGACTCAATGATGAGATATATGGGCAAACAGATTGCCATTGCGACGGTCGCCTAAAGGACTGACCTAGGGTGTCTCAGGGGATGATCAAAGATCAACCTTGCCTACGTTCAAGCTTAGAGATGACATAGTTTGAATTTGATGATGCCACTTTTTTATTTTGATATGATTTGGATGTTTTGGGATTTTTTTAATGATTTGACAATTTGGATATGGATATTTGATATCAGTTCTTTTTTTTAGGATTTTTGCTGAAAACCAATCTAGGGTTGATTGATCAGATTGATGGGTTTGTGATGATAACATTGTTGAGGATACACAACAATGCAAGAATAGTGTTAAGCAACACAAGGATTTCAAGATTTATGATGATAACTTTGTTGAGGATACACAACAATGCAAGGATAGTGTTAAGCAACATAAGGATTTCAAGGTTGATGATGAATTGATTGGATTTGATTGATCAGGATTTTGAAGCTTGATTTGGAATAAAATTTTTTGATGATTTGATATGACGTCGACGTGCAAATTATATGCAACTAATATTGATTGTTTGGATTGATGTCCGATGAAAGATAAAGCTTGATAAGGAACATCTTCTTGTCAAAATATGCCATGGGATAGTGATTTGGATTTTTGGCTCACAAATGCTTTGACCAATTTGATTTCACATTTGTCAATTTTCGGATCACCACATAAGTTGGAGGTCATAGATCAAGATTTATTCCTGAAGCAAGATGCAAATATCTACCCCCAGTGTTTAGCAATGTTTGGAATACCATGGGTGGATTCTTGGATAGATGTATGAATGAATAGATGTAGTAAGCATGCAAAGGATGCCAAGGATTATCTTGCAATAAGATAAGGTGTTTGAACAAAGGATGCTTACTTGGATAATGCTTCATGGCTCAGATAATGTTGGATAGGATAAGATCAATGAAAATGACCCATGTCAAGATGTTCACCATAAACAAGCATAAAGTGTGCACCAAACTTGGTCAAGATCAAGATAATTTGGAAGATGGATGTAGATATATGAAAATGGATGGGATAAATGGTTCATGGATGAATGGATTTATTATGGATAAGATGTATGGAATGTCGGATTTATTATGGATAAGATGAGATGCTTCCACCTAAACTCGTGCATGTAGATGCTCGATTCTAAACATGATGCTTGTTTGCCAAGTTTTCATCATGGTACCTGTCCAAAGCGCCATCAAAGTGGTTTTCACTAGAGGATGATTTTTTTCTTTACTGTTTTCAATCATTTTTTTTTTTTTTTTAATTTTTTTGTATTTTTCATTGAAAGATTCTAAGCTCATTTTGAATCACCTGATGCTTTTGACGTTGATGTTTTTGTCATAATGTGTCACCGATATCCTGCTTGAAGAAGCTTCTTTGCCAAGATATGTGCACTTGAAAGAAACTTTCAAGATTTCTGATCTGCTTTGCTGATACTGGAGTTTACTTTGTCTTTGTGCGCACATCGCGATAGAGTGCCTTCTAAATCCTTATGATGAAGGTTCGTTTCCAACACATGGTCAATGTAAGAATTGGGTATCATGCATGGAGGCATGGATGGTGGAGTGTGTTTAGGAATATGAGATGGATTGGTCGATATTTTGGAGCCTTTGACTTTCCAAACTTGGGAAGATGAGCAATGGTGGCTGGATACAAGAATGTGCATGGAATTAGGACCAACAATTTGATATGCTTTGTATGTCACTTGAGAAGCCTACTTTTTCCTTTGTGGACATCTTTGATGGATACTTTTCCCTATTTTATTTTGCCCCATAGTTTCTTTGACTAATGGAGTTTGGTAGGGATAATCTTTCTTTGTATTATTTGGTATCCACTTGTATTTGATTTTTCCTTCATGTTTTGCTTCTTCTTTTTCTTTGATAACATTCTTTGTGCTTTGATTCAAATATTTCTTTTGACGTGGGTCCCAATTACTAGATGGGGTGATGGGTGGATGACAATTTGTGACATGATTGATTGTAGTATTGGCATTGGTTTCACTATAATGATTCTTCATGCTCCCTATGTTGACATTTTCTTGAGACGAAGTTGCCCCCAATTTTATAGTGGTATCACTGATATGATTATATCCCTTAATTATTGAATAACCAAGACCTTGATGCTTAGAATTGCCAATAATATGTACTGGTTCTAGGATACCTTGTTCATGTAGGCCTAATCCTTTGCCTTGATAATCCATTTGTTGAAACATTTTATTTACAATAAGATATGACTAACTTATTCATTGATAAGATAGCTTTCCCTAAAAAAGGTAAGTGATCCCAGTTTATAAGTGATAGGATCCTCCATATGTGGATAAATTCTTGATTGACCTCTTTGGCTTGATCCTGTGAAATATTAGATTTTAATGCTTCTTCAAGAGGTGTTGATGATTCACTGTCCACATAAAATTATTCCTTATGATTCATTTCACAAGATGTTTCATGAATTTTGTAGGAGCTTTCTTCATGATTTATTTCTGATATGTCTTCACAAGATGTTTCCGATTCACCACTTCTATAAAAGCCTTCTTCATGATCCACTTTTGGTATTGTAGACATGCAAAACTAACATCATGCATTAATCATATTTAATCATATTCGCCTATCAAATAAATCAAGTTTATTTGATCTCCTAAGGTTATCACAATTAATTAAATAAATCAAATTATTTAATTAATCTCCTAAAGTTCTTCCATTTAATTAAATAAACCCAAATGTTTAATTAAATATCTAAATGATCATTTTCCTCTCATTTGATTTAAACAAATACAAAAATCTAAATCAAGTGTCACATCACCTAATCATTAGATTAATTAATTAAATTCATGATTAAAACTAAGCCTAACCCATGTCCCATCCTCTAGCTTTTCCCACTTGCACAATAAATCATTTATTTTGATTTATTAAAAACTCTATTTTCCTCACAAAGCATATTCCCAAGGAATATGCTCTCATTAACTCCATTTGTTTGATTTTTTTATCTAAACAAATTTCCCCCCCAAAGCTCTCAACCATATGCATTTAATGCTATTTTCAAATTTCAAATTGGCACATTGACCAAAATGTGCACAACCCTCATCCTCACATCTTGACAAGTGACATCTTGTCATTGGCTCATGAATCATCTCACATTCATCCAAATCCCTCAATCTTCCAACCTTGGATCTATAAATGCAAAGCATGTTTACACACAACAACACCACAACACAACTTGATGCACAATCTCATGCATTTTCATTATCACTATCATCTTTGCATCTTTTTCTTATTAGGGATTGGGAAAGGGATCTCTTTTCACATCAAGGAGCACTAATCCACTATGAGATAAGGGTTTAATCATGTTTTCATGTGCTTTCATGTCTTTGTTCTATTTATCTAAGTTTGCATATTTGAACATGATTAGGTATTTCATAGGGATGTTTTATTTGATTTGCTTAATTTAACTAATAATGTTAATAGTTGTTTGTTTTAAGCATATGTAGATTTTTCTATACCTTGATCATGTGTACAAATGTTAAGAGTAGGAGACTTTTGTACCTTGGTAATGATATCAAGAGTATGAGACTCTTTTTTTGAATGAAGATCATCTACATTTCCATCCAAAGAAAGCATCTCATGGGTAGATGGAGGAGTATGTGCTATATGGTTATGATCATCATTTGCGACATCTTGTATAGATAGGAAAGTGTCCATTAGATCATTATAGTAGCTTGGAGATGCAAATTCTTGATCTTGATTTATTTTAGAATTATTTTCAACATGTTTTGGATCAAGTTCTTGACATGGGTCAATTTCAAAGAATGGATTGATGATAAAGGGTTCTTGGATATCTTCATTAGGCATACAAAGTTGCTCAAATTTCATGAGGTCAAAGGATGTCCATATGTTTTGGAAAGGATCATTGCTAGACCTTGGTGAAAGATGTTGATCATGCTTTGGAAGAAATTCTTGAGATATGTCCTCTAACTTATTAGGTGATGTAGAGACATTTTCAACATGATCATTGGTCGAAGGATCTTGATCATCATTTTCAACGATTGTGGTGGGAATTTGTTGCAAGCTTTGTTGAGCAAGCAATGCATGTGTTTGTTGCTGAGCCAACAATGCTTGTTGTTGGTCGTGTTGTTGTTGTTGTTGTTGTTCCAACAAAGATTGTTGTTGGTCTAGCTATTGAGCTGCTTCTTGTTGTGTTTGATATTCTCACAAGGCTTGTTGATGTGCTTCTTGTTGGGATTTTTGCAATTGTGCCTAGTATTGTGCTTGCGCTTGCTGAGCTTGATATTGAGTGTGGGATTAAGCATGGATTTTTCATAGTGCTTGCAACGTGATGCTGAATGAATTTTCCATGTTGTGTTTTGGCCTCTAAGGTGTTTAGGACCAATGATGAGATGAAGGATGAAAGGGTGAGGGGTATGGGTGTTTAAACTTTTAGGAACTTTGGATCAATGCTAGAATTTAGGACTTGATTTGATTTGATTTTTGATTGATGATAATTTAACTAGGTGTGTTAAGCCAAATAAAGTGACAATGAACTTGCAAACCCTAGGAAGTTGTGTTATCCTAGAGTAAACTTGTACACAAGAGGATAGTTTGACTAAGTGTGTTAAGTCAAACAAGGTAGTTTTGGAAGATGAACTTGTAAACCCTAGGAAGTTGTATTATCCTAGGGTAAACTCACACACAAGAAGATAGTTTGATTGTGTGTTAAGTCAAACAAGGTGATTTTGATTTTTCCTAGAAGTCTAGCATGAATGATGTTTTCAAAGTTTCCAAGAGTTTGTTAATGCGATGATATTTGATTCTGATGGTTGAGGAATGGATGAGAATGATTGGTTGTTTTGATCCTAAATGAACCTAAGAGGGACTTGTTTACAAGACCAAGGTAATGAAGAACATATTTTTCCCTAAGAGTATTTCAAACCAAAAGACCAATGTTTGCATGAAAACCATATGACCCAAAAGGGACCAAGCACATGTTTGGTTCAATTGTCTGTTATCTTCATTAGATTCGGTTCTTTTTACCACAAGAACTTTCTTGATTATGTTTCAAATTGAATGTCTATGTCTTGACACCTTTTCATTCCACAAAATCCATCATGTGAAAATCAAGGATTCAAGAGCATAGTTTTCTAGGTTTACTTTAGTGAGAGCAAATTGTGATTAAGTCCAAATAATTAGAAGCCTCTAAGGATGAAATCCCTTGGGAAAGCACAAGCACCTGGATTTATCAAAGGTATTTGCTTCCCTAAAGGGTTTGAAATTTTGAAGATCTTGTGAATATTTTGTTTTCAATTGTTTAATATCTAAGCAATATTTTTTCGATTCCAAAAACATGTACAATCTTAGGATGAAGAGATAATATTTGTTGGGTTCCCACTTGGATAAATCCAACTGCACATATTCAGTGCAGATGATTAGATGCTTGACCACACAGGCTCCCCCTTACAGTGCACTCTTTTTTCAGGTCAGCCAAGCATCAATTGCCATGAATCTTCCATGGCATATTTTTCATCTCTACAACAGAATTGCATGTATATGTGGGGCGGCTTCAAAGGACGTGACCTTTTGCACCAACAAATATTTAAGAATTTTGGCCTTTGCTAAACAAGGGTTTTAATGTGGGAACTCCGTTTGTGGGGGACCATCCATGCGGTGAGAGACTATTGTTGCCCTTCTCGTCGAAACAACCCTCATGATTCTCAAAATTTCCTCGAGAATCCACACTTATATAGCAGTTGGAAGTCGCTTGGCTTTAGTGTGTTCCCGGTTGGGTCGTTCCCTAGGGTGATTACTTTTTCCCACCAGGTGGGCCCTCTAGGATAAACAAAAGTGATCAAGCATATCTCGTAGTTAGATCGACCTTTGTTGAAAAACAAATGGAGAACACTCGCAATATGCCACACTCACATTCGCAAGATTGGTTTAATTTTATTTCCAAAATGAAATGTGGAGGTAATTACTTTACTCAACTTAAGATCACCAAAAGGCCTTTTGATTCTCAAGACCATCATGAGGCGTGAGAGAAGCGCATATGTCCTTTTGATGGTAGTACTTTGAGTAAGCAATTACAAAACAAAAATAACACTTGTTCATTTTAAGTCCACAAAGCAAAAGTGAATTCTTTTTATAGCACCAAATCAAATGTGGGATTTTCCTTGTTTAATTTTTAATCCGTAAACCAAATCTAGTAAGTTTTTCTAAAGTTCTTTTTAAGCCCTTTGTTTGCAAAATTGAAAGAAAATTTATAGTGTTCTTTTTAGAGCCAAAAAGAAATTTAGTGTTTCCTAAAAGCATGAAGGTAACCAAATCCTTAGAAAGGGATTATAAGTTCTCCCAAAAGTGTCTAAAAATACTTAATACAATGAGATGATAAAATCATAAAGAACCCTTGGCCTTCGTTTTCATTCACTTTTGATCAAGAAATTTCTTTTTTTTGCAAATTTCAACAATTGTCAGATTTTGCCATTTTTGGTAATTTTTCATGCATGACTTTGAGAGTCCAGTTTTTTCCCAAAAACTTTCTAAAACTAAGATAGGATGAATTTCTAACTAACATCCTAAATTCAAAACATGAACTTCGAGTTATTAACAAAAATGACTTTTTAAAAAACTTGAAAAAACACTAAATTGTCATTTTGAGGGCCAAGATGAAAATTTCAAGCCCTGAAAATGTGCCAAAATGGCCACCAACCCACCTTTGGTGCTTTGCAATCCACATGTCACCTCATAATGAAATCGCCTGTAAAATTTCAGCCAAAACCCACATCCAAGTCAAAAGTTATGACCTCCGGAAGTTCCTGCATCACAAAAAAATGTTAAAAATAAATATAAATCTACTTTTTACCCAACTGCAGCAGCAAAATTTGTGGGTGTAGCGCAGTTTGAAAAGGTCAGCAACACAATATAGCACTGCTAATGACTGCGAGCGGCGCTCTGCACATAAACAATGATCGCAATTGCGACATTGTTTAGCAAGCGATGTAGTTTGAAATTTGGAAAATCCGCGGTGAAGTTTGAAATTTGAATTTTTTGAGTGCGAAGACTCCAGTGGCGGAGTTTGAAAATTTAAGCAGTGCAATATAGCACTGCTGGACTGATATTAATGTAGTTTGGCGTCGCTTGACAGTCATCAACTGAGTTTTCTGGAACATGCAAAAAAACATAGAATATTCTAAAAAAACGTGATTAGAACTCGAGATTCGCCTTCCTTATAGCGCCAAAATGTGAACCCTAATCCTTATACCTACACAAACATGAGAAACAAACACACAATTAGATTCAAATGCAAGTAAGAACAAGGATTCCCCATGAAATTCATTCACAATGCTCAAAATAGAAAGAAAATGAAGAACAAGACAAGAGAATAAGTTAAATCCTATTTAAGCAATACAAATCCTCAATCCCATGAGAGAATTGGTGCCAATTATGTGTATAAATTAGCCCTTTCCCAACTCCTTTGATGCAATATTGATGAGTGATCCATTTTGATGAAGATTCAATCAAGCTCCATGATGCAAAAGCTGCATAACCTAGCTAAGATCTTGATAAAATGGATGGAAATGGATGTGCTTGAGGATGAAGTTGAGTATAGTAAGTTTACTCAAATTATGGATGAAGAATGAGAGGAAGAGTCTCTCATTTATAGATTTCAAATTTGGAAGAATGAGCAAGATTGAGCAATGTGGGATCATTCAACATCCAATGGCCAAGTGTCAATTGTCAAGATGTGAATGAGCGAAGGTTGTGCACATTTTGATGAAAGTGCCAATAAATGATATTAGGTGGAATTTGAAATTAGTGAAATGATTTGTTAGAGAGGCAAGAAAATGGAGTTATGGCCACTTCGCTCAAGGAAAAAAGACTTGTAAAGTGAAATAAATGCCTTGTTGGAAGGACTGAATCCACTTGGATTTGTATTCAAATTTGAGGGAATATTCCCCTTTTATGCTATGTGAGAAAAAATAGAGATTTAATAAATTAATTAAATCTATTTTCATGTGCCAGTGGTAAAAACTAGAGGATGGGACATGATTTAAGATTAATTTAATCAAAGATTAATTTAATCAAAGATTAATTTAATCAAAGATTAATTAATGTAATGAGGAATTAGGAGATGTGACAATTTAGACTTAAATTTATGCATTGATTTAAATCAATTGAGAGGAAGGTTTTAATTAAATAAATGTTTTGATTTATTTAACTAAAGGGGATAATGTTAGATTAAATCAAATAAGGTTTAATTTATTCAATTTAATAAGAAGACTTTAGAGACTTAATTTAAATAAAATGAATTATTTAAATGAACAAAGATAGAGGATTAATTAAATTAAACTGATTAATTTAATCAGCAGAGGAGAAAGACCTAATTAAATAAATAATGATTTATTTAATTAAGGGATGAAAGGTGATGATAAGCTGAGACTATTATTTCGGATGAAACGATGTTAGTAATCAGGATCAAGTGTGTCAGTCAATTTTCCATGTCTACACAACCACATCCACTCCCCCATGCATGATATCCAATTCTCTCATTGACCATGTATTGTTAGCAACCCTTCATCATAAGGATTCATAAGGCACTCTATCATGATGTACACATAAAGACAATTAAATCCGGTATCAACAAAGTATATAAGGAATCTCAAAAGTTGATTTCAAGTGCACGTATCTTGGCAAAGCAAATTCTTCAAGAAGGATATCAATGGCACATTATGATAGAAGGATCAACGTCTTTAGTACCAGGTGGTTCATCATGAGCTTAAAATCTTTGAGCAAAAAATATAAAAAAATATAAAAAATATAAAAATACAAAAATCCAAAAAAATCAGAGAAATGATTGAAAATGGTAAAAAAAAAAATCGTCCTCTAGTGAAAACCACTTCGGTGATGGTTTGGACATGTACCATGATGAAAACCTAGCAAACAGGTGTCATGTGTAGAATCGAGCATCTACGTGTGCCACTTTGGGTGAAAGCATTCTATCACATCCATAATAAAGCCAACATTCCCTCCATTTCATCCATAATAAATCCATTAATCCATGAGCCATTTATCCAATCCATCTTCATCTATTTACATCCATCTTCTACCTTATCTTGATCTTGATAAAATTTTGGTGCACACTTTACACTTGTTTATGGTAAACATCTTGACATGGGTCATTTTCATTGATCCTATCTGATCCAACATTATCTGAGCCTTGAAGCATTATCCAAATGAGCATCCTCTATTCGAACACGTTATCTTGTCACAAGATAATCCTTGGGATCCTTTGCATGCTTACCATATCCATCCATCCATCTACTGATCCAAGCATCCACCCATGGAATTCCATACATTGCTAGACACTGGGGGTAGATATTTACATCTTGCTTCAGGAATAAATCTTGACCTATATCTTCACACTTATACATTGGTGATTCGAACATTGGCAAACATAAAATCAAATTGGTCAAGCACTTATGAGTAAAAAATACAAATCACTAGCCCATGACATATTTTGACAAGAAGATGTTCCTTACCAAGCTTTATCTTTCATCGAACATTGATCTAAGCAATCAATATCAGTTGCATCTAATTTGTACTTCAACATCACATCAAATCATTCAAACAATTTTATTCCAAATCAAACTTCAAAACCCGATCAATCAAATCCAATCAATCCATCATCATCTCAGGATATCCTTCCTAGTCCATGTGTTTCTTAACACTATCCTTGCATTGTTGTGCATCCTCAACAATGTTATCATCACCAATCCATCATCATCTCGAGATATCCTTCCCAATCATTGTGTTGTTTAACACTATCTTTGCATTGTTGTGTATCCTCAACAATGTTATCATCATCAATCCATCAATCTAATCAATCAATCCTAGCTTGGTTTTCAAAAAACACCCAAAATAGAGTATTGATATCATCACACATATCCATATCCAAATCATCAAAAACCAAGAAAATCCAAAAACATCCAAAACATGTCAAAATCCTAAAACATATAAAAAAGTCAGAAAAACATAAAAAACATGGTATCCATACTATGCTGTCTTTGAGCTTAAACATAGGAAAGGCTAATCTTTGATCAGCCCCTGAGACACAAAATCCAAAAACATTCAAAAAAAAAAAAACCAAAAACATTCATAAAATCTCATAAAACCCAAAAAAGCAGAAAATTTGAAAATCAAAACATCTCAAAAAATCCCAAAAAGGTGCATCCATCCCATTTCAAAATTCACTTGCAATAAACATCCGCTTAGATTAAATCAATCATTGCTTTCACCCTTTGGTAAAACAATCAGAAGCAAGCTTAGCAGGTTATAAGTGAAAACTCAATTGTCAAAGTCTCAAGTCTAGGTCGGTAGATAAACAAGTTGGTCAACTCTGAATATCAATAGCTTATCATCTAGTCAATCTCACCATCATTTGATAACATCATTTCCTAGGATGTATCCTTCCTACAATGGGCATCAAAATTAGACATCATTGTAGTTTAGTCTTGGCTAGTGGTATAAAGAACATTAGCTTGTTTGTTTGCTTGATCTTTTCTTTTGATTTATCTTATTGCACTCATTCCAATGTTCTCTCGACAATGTCTAATCGAAATATTTAGAGAGAAAGGAATGGGGCATGGATCAATATCTTTTGTCTGTTGTGCTTGTTGGATGTTCTTGTAATATAACCTTGGCGAATACTTGCTTTGTTAGGTATGTATGGAAGGTGTTTTGAATAGCTTGTTAACTATTACATTGATAGATTATGCCTTTTCGTGCTTTGGTACGAGATGTTTGAAGCTTCTAAAGTACATCCTAGTAAGGTTTTCGTATGTCAAGTGTGAACAAGAATACTCTTATCTATTTGTCGAGTCAAAGTCCATCTCACTAGATATAATGTCATCCTAGTTGTCTGTACCTTGATGCATCGTATCTATGTGTGTTATCAAACATAAGGAAAGTTCTACTTTTTATTTCTCCCATCCATGGATAAGCAATACATCATCATCATATCTAATAAAGTCTCAATGATTCATAAACTTACTGGACTTCTGCATCTTCTTTGATTCAAAGGTTGATCCCCCTCATTCTTCTATCCTCTTTCATGCTAACATAGTATCATTTCATCAATGCATCCATCCTGCATTCATAAAACATTTGCACTCTCATCTTGCATAATCATATTAGATCATCATAGGACAACATCATCCATCTCATCCATCTCACATACATTGCATCATCATTTTAAGTTGTTTAGGATAATATAGATTTTTTATTCTAAGCATATTAAAAACGTCTCAGTTGCATCATCATGATCATATAGATCTATTAGTCTAACCATCCGTACATCCATCTTGAACCTCTTTGTCGCGAGATCGACCCTCAAATTAAACTTTTTGCTCAATCTCTCGAGGAGGCAATAGGCCAACGTACTTTTTTCCACTGGGGCATAAAAAAAAAATCAGATTTTTTTTTAAATTTGATCTTGACGACATCATTCTTTGAACCAATGCAATAAGTACATTGCTTCAAAGAGGGGCAAAATTTAGACACTCAAAATAATCAACTGACATAATGCATCTAATCCCACTATTTCCTATATTAATCAAATAAAGTAATTTATTTGATTAATTCACTAAGGTTCATCATACTTGATTAAATAAATCAAATTATTTAATTAAGTCCTAAAGGTCCTCTCATGTGATTTAATAAATCAAATTGATTAAATCAAATGTCAAAAACCCCTAAAAACCTCCAAGTTAATTAATCTAAATTAATTAACCTCTAACCATCATTAACCATCCTCTAGGTTTTAAATCAATCTTGGTCAAACCTAAACCCTTGACTAACCCACCCACTTGCACATGAAAATCATTTTAATTAATTATCTAATTGTACCCCTATTTTCCCTCACAAGGCATATTCCCAAGGAATATTCTCTCATTAACTCCATTTGTTTGACTTTCTTGCCCAAACAAATTTCCCCCCAAAATCTCTCAACCATATGCATTTAAGGCCATCTTTCAAATTTCAAATCCACCTAATTGCATTTACTTGCACATTCTCCAAAATGTGTTCATTCCTCCTCTACTAGCATGTGGACAAGTGGAACCTTGCCACGATTGGCTCATAATTAGTCCCACATTCCTCCCATATCTCCATCTTTCAAACCTTCAACCTATTTATAGAGGCCAAGTCTCTATGAAGAGATCTATCTACAATCTCATGCATTTTGCACTATAGGCACTTGCATCTCCATCACATTTGAAGCTTATCAAGAGGTGGGAAAGGGCATCCTTTCCATATCAAAGGAGCACCACTCCCACTATGGGATAGAGTTTGATCTTGCTTTCTCATGCTTTCATAGATAGTTTATTTTTTTTATTTTTATCTTGTTTGCAAGGGTAGCATGATCAAGTATTTCATAGGGATGTTTGATTTGTTGTGTTTATTTTGACATCATTGCTAATGTTTGTCAAGGTTTGATCATTTGCAAATTTAGCATCCACAAATAGTAACAAAAAATTATAAAAGGAATAGTGAAAAGTGCCCCCCATCTTAGTAACTCAAAGTTGGTTTTAAAAAGTGGCCCCTTATTTTGATTAAGAAAGACGGTCCTCAAGTTATTATTTTATTACTTTTTATAAAAAAATTCATAGGAGGTTACAAAGAAATATGTTGGGCTCATTTTTGGGCATTCTATTCTCATTTTGACAAAAGAAAATTGCAAGTTTGAGCTCTAGAGGAGGGTTTCAGCAACATACAGGTCTTTTGAGGATGAAATCCCTTGGAGGATAGTGAATTGGATGAAAACCCAGACCACAAAACAGGGAAATCTACCTAGGGTTTCCATTTGTGCATCAGTGGTTTTCATCACAAGCTAATTTTCATTTATAATTGATTGCAGCAGTGAGTTATCATAATATAATTACATATTGGGGCTTCTTATCAGTAGATATCATCCTTTTAGTCCATTCACCAGCTAGTTGTATTGTTTGAGTGTCATTTTCAGTCAAACCCTAGCTAGAAATTAGAGTTTTCTGACCACTAAGGATCAAATCAGACTTTATATCAGGTCTTTACTGTTTATGCTTTAGCTCCAACAATTAAAATATTCAATAAATTGAGTGTTGGTTTTCGAGTATGCAAATTCTATGTAATCGGTGGTTCAATTTCATTAATTCTGAAAATTACATTTGTTGTCCTAGGAAAATCAAAATTCATAATTTTATTTCAGTCATTTATGTTCCTTTAGCATCTATTTCTTTTTTACAATTATCAAGCAAAAAATAAAAAAAATAAAAAAAATCACTGAAAAACTCACAAAACAACAAAAACAAATAGAAAAACAAATTCCCTATTTGTTGGTCAAAGTCAAATCAGAAATCAAACTCAGAAAAATTGGACCTAATTTGGGTTGGGAACCTTTCAAGTTATCACAAAAAAAACTAATAGTAATACTAATCTTGTCATTCTAATGCAAGAAATAAAACAAACAATGAAAATGATCTTTGAATCTTACTTGATCACTATGGGTTACCTTGTAGTTTGCAGCCCCCAAAAAAGAATAAAAATGCAATGGAATGGAAACATTGAAGTGCACAACAGAAAATGCACTTCTAACAATAATTATGGTATGTTGCATGGAAGATTATGCAACACAATGTGCAATGGATTCTCATTGTTAGGTTTCATGAAACCATAGAGCATAAAATATCTAAAACACTCTAAAGTAAATGGTAAAATACATATACAATAATGGATAGTGTGATTGCAAATTGGAAAACATAGTGTGAGGTGAGTATATGTCTTCCAAAACACAATGGCATGCCATAGATAAGAAATCATACATAGAAAATGTTCATTTCCTTGTCTATGGCTTGTCATGTCATTCCAATCACCATGGTGTTGGAATGCCATGACATCCAGATCTACTATTATACTTTGATAGTAAACACATAATCTTTTCCAACCATATACATGCATTCTATAATTGCAAGTTGGAAAACATAGTGTGAGGTGAGTATATGTCTGTCAAAACACAATGGCAAGCCATAGATAAACAATCATACTTACAAACATTTCATTGCCTTGTCTATGGCTTGTCATGGCATTCCAATCACCATGAAACCACATTTCTTTCAGGATTTTTTTAAATTGTTCATTGCCTTGTCTATGTTGTTGCTTACTATAATGCTTACTAATATATGTTATCATAGACAAGGCCGTGAACTGTTTGAAAAAATGTCTCAAACAAATGTGGTCTCTTGGAATGCCATGACAAAAAAATGCAATTGGCAGTCGTAATTATCACTCTAGTATGAATGAAATAGTAGCTTTGACAATAGTATTTGGTTGCATAGGTGGAGTTCCCTATAGTTGTGAGTATAGTTTTACAATATATTGTTTATACCTCTACTGAAGATGACAATATATATCTACGATCCAAACTGCATTGCTTGTTAAATAAGGTGTTTCCCATTTTCTAACAAAATTTGGTTAGGGGGTCTCCATCTACAAATATCACTTTAATTATCATTATATATATGCAATTATCACTCTAAATATCTACAATTATTTTGGATAAAAGAGTGGGAGATGAGAATGTTTGCCAAAACATAGTGGCAAGCCATAGATAAGAAAACATACATAGAAACAGTTCATTTCCTTGTATATGGCTTGGAACATGGCATTCCACTGACCATGAGACCACATTTCTTAAAGCCATTTTTTCAAACAGTTCACTGCCTTGTCTCTGTTGTTGCTTAATATTATGTTTTCATAGACAAGGCAATGAGCTATTTCAAAAAATACCTCAAACAAATGTGCTCTCATGGAATGCCATGTGTGTGTAGAACAATTGGCACCTACAATTATCACTCTAGAATCAGGAAATTAATATATTTTAGAATAGTACTTGGTTGTGCAAGTGGAGTTCCCTATAGTTTTGGGTATAGTTATTACCTATGCAATGTGAAGTAATTGCATAATTTCTTTTAGGTTGACTATGTAAATAAACTATATTGTAATTTAAATTTTGTCATCTATCTATGAGCATCTACTTATTAGTTATGCAATGTGAAGTAATTCTTTCAGTTTGAAAGATGTGCAATGCAATGAAATGGAAAACACTGGGTGTTTATAAAACTACAACCCGCATCACAACATACCCAAACCCTCATGGTTTTTAAGCCTGTATATGTATGTGTGCATTACAAATAGCAAGAACACCAATTTCTTGACATTATTGCCCACAATGAGTAAACTTGTTGAAAGTGGTGGAACAAAGTGTTAATGCTTCTTGGAAAACAGTGGGTGTTTATAAAATAATTCCTTTCACTACATTCCTAAGGTCTAAATAAAAATTTTTGTAAAGACATTCGTATTCTTTTGTAAAATTCTAAGATGCAAAACATTGGATTTTAAAAAACCCGCAACCCACTTAAAGTTTGAAAACAATTTACAAAAAAAAACCCTCATAACGTTTTAAACCCCTTTACAACTATCAACCCAAATGATTAGAAACCCCTCAACTCACTTTATATGTTTTTTGAGTCTCCCCTTGCTCTCCAACATTTCACTTGCAACTCCACTCTCCAACCTTTCACTTTCAACCTATAGAATGAAAGAGCAAAATACACAGAGTGTTAAAGGTTTCTTGGAAAACAATGGGTGTTTATAAAATGGTCTACATTTCATGGCATTTCTATGGTTTTAATAAAAAAAAGCTTTTGAAGACATTCATACTATTTTCTAAGATTCCAGGTTCTCAAAACATTTAGTAACTTGCAACCCACAACAACAATGCACCTATATACATACAAAAATGCATGAAACCATACATAAAAAACATACACCATTACATACAGTCGGTTAGAAAGCCCTCACCTCAAGTCGGTTGGTCGTCTCCCCTGCCTACAATGCACCCTTGCTCTCCAACGTTTCGATTTCAACCTGCAAAATGAGAAAACCCAAAGCACATTGTGTTTTCCAAGTGTTTTCCAATAACAATACTCGTTACAATTTAAACCGCATGTTTTAATTACATCACCACCCTTCTTGTTGCCCGCGCATAACAAATGGCTTCTCGCACAAGGGAAAATAACGCCGACGTAATTTGGCAATGAGACACCTCCTTGCTTTCCTCGCCATGATGTTTCCTTTTGTTGCTGGTTCTGTCACTTCTATCATCCATCTGGCGGGCCCCGCACTACGCCGTCTTTTCATGTTATGTATGTTTTCATGCATTTTTGTATGTACATAGGTTCTTTTTGTCTAGGAGTTAGCCAACTCCATTTATTTATGCTCTTTTCTTACCTCATAAAATAATTTTGAAAATTAAAAACATATAATTTTTTTTATCTTTATTAAAAAATTAATAAATTAGATTTCATCATCGAATGCTTATTTATTTATTTATTGAAAAAAAAGAAAATGTTGATTACAAAAGAAAGACACTCAATAGAAAAGCATATAACCATCACACACCTTGTCTTAATGCCCATCACCATAACAAATTTTTACACAAAGCATAATACACACTTTCGATGGAAGGGTCTCAATCTTCCTCATATTTGAAATCATTTTGACCACTTTACTCATCACAAGACGGTTGTGTACATGGGGATAAGTACATTGCATTGTTATCCTAAGCATTTCCAACATGTTTGGAATGCCTCTATTATTGCTAAACATATTCAACATGTTTGGAATGTCTCTATTATTCCTACGCATTTTCATGTATCTAGTATTCCTAAGTATTCCCGTCTCATCCAACAATTCCATCAGATTTTCTTCATCAAGCTTTTCATCATCAAACTTTTCTTCCATAATAGAGAGAATCCACGTGCGAAGATGTGTGCTAACCCATGAAGGGTCCTTTCTGGTGAGAAGTTCAAGGAGTAGCACTCCAAAACTGTACACGTCTGATTCTTTAGATATTTTTCCACTATCATACTCCGGTGCCATGTATCCCCTGGATATTTTAGCAACACTTGAGTTTTCCACAAGAGCCGCCAAACAAGAATCTGCTAAGCAGGCACTTCTGTTGTCGTCCAACAGAACACTGGAGGATTTTACATTGCCATGAATGAAACCTGACTTGTGAAGAAATGCCAAGCCCAAGGCTGCATCCACCGCTATCTCATTTCGCCTATCCCACAACAAGGGTTCTATTCCACCTGCTATTTCACCTGCAACACATACAACAATATTTAAACAATAAAAGAAATGGCGGATCGCTGTGAGAATATCATGAAAACCCCTTAGTGTGTATTTAATATTAGATGAAATCTTGGCATATAAGTGTTGGAGGGAAGTGCACATACTATGTAGAAGAGAGTAGAGGCTGCCATTGGAAGGATACTTATATGCAAGAATCTTTTCTTCTTTGGAAGTATAATAAGCCTGCAAGCTCACTAGATTGGTATGCTTCAGTCTTCCTAATGCTTGAAAATATTGTTCAAAAACTCTTATGTCGTCCACATTAGTTGTGTCTTGTGACGATCACTTGATCACAAAAGAAAAATTATGCAGATCAACTCTATATGTAGTCCCAAAGCTGCCCTTTCCCAAGAATTCAATGCTGGAGTGAAGAATTTCAAAATGATTCTCTATATTCAGGAGCAAAAGAGTGGGTTGACCTTCTTCTGCATTCAGGTCCTTTAAAGTTATTGCCCCGGCGTATCTTCTGTTGTAATAGAAACATCATCTACATATTAACGTCAATACTTTTGTGCTTTAAAGAATATGCACAGTAATTATTAAAAAGATGCACAATTATTTTCTTAAATTGTGATATGTTCTCTGTAACGTTTTTAGTGCTTGCTTTGACAAAAGTTTTAATAAAGTTTTGGTGTTAGTTGTGACATTTTTAACAAAGGGTTTGTAATAGAATATCAAAGCTTCAAATTTGGGTTGCACCGTTTATTTCTTCATAAATTAAGTCTATTAAATAATTTTGAAATATTGATTATTAATATAAGAAATATTTAATTAATATTTTGTAAAGAGTTGAATCATGTGTTTCTTTCATCTTAAATTATTTTCAAATGTCTTTTACTTCATCATTTTTTCATAAAACTAATAAAATTTCATTTATATATATATGCCATAAAAACTTATTCTTTATTTATGTAACTTGTCTTTATGACTGAACACCTATACTTGAAAAGATTAATCGATTGTTATTAAATTAACCTATCAATTTATAGTCTCTAATCTTTTATAGAACTTCTTTCCTATTATGGGTAATATAAAAGGCGGACTCTAGAAACATAAGTCATGTTCACTTCATAAATCCTACACAGAAAGGGGATATCTTTGGTAATACACTACACAAGAATATTACCAATTCATCTTTAACGCAAATCCTTATATAGTTTACATAAATTTATTACGAAGCATGCAGAGTATGCTCGGTAGATCTTCTCCGGGATTAAATTTATTGCAAAGCATGCAGAGTATGCTCCGTAGGTCTTCTTGAAAAAACAAAGCATTTTCACGTTTAATGGAGAAGCTGATCATAAACTATCCTTTCGCATCGTAAGAATATATGCAGATGATGAGGGCTTGCAGTTAGTGGTAATAGGAGACTGCTGATTCGGAGCTGGAGAGTGTTGACCAGTCTTAAAAGCTATAGATCTGTTTGTGTCTGAGCAGATGCAGAATTCAGGGTACTTGCCGTAGTTGGAGGCATAACTTAATCTAAGGAAAGTGTGTTAGTTTTATAAGCACCGTTATGTATAAGGGTTTTTCCTCAAGTCGCCAGCTTCTGCTGGGAGAAATTCAATAGTTCATGCGACACCTGCGAAAGTCTGCAGCTACGGCTTTCAATTCAGTTAAAAATATCAAATATGAAATTCAGCCCGTGGTTTAACTGAGACGGTAAGAAAGCCAAGAACTTAGATTATTCTATAACAAATTTAGGGAAGAAACGTTAGAAGAGAAAAAGGATTTCCAGAACAAAGCCATATTTTGTATCAATTCACATTCGTATCTACACCAGGGAAGCCAGAATGGATAATGATTATGTTAGGAGATCCCTCAATTAAAATCTCAAATGCTTCTGTTACAGGTTCCGAATTTCAAGGGAATGAAAACCCTAGCAGACACACTAGAATTATAAACTGTAATGCTGGAACAATCAATACTTCATACATTTTTATCTCAGGGGTAACGATTTGAAGAACCCTATCTATCGACTTCACTTTCTCGTGTGCAGGACTCTCATCAAACGCTTCTTCCTTGGACGTCACAAGTTCGAAAGACACCTCAGATGGGTCAAAATTCACGTCGGATTTCGCGAGCCAGTCACGAGGATCGTTCCATCTCAGTATGAAGAACTTCATGTTTCTTATAAAAGTAGGAACTTGTGCAAAACAAGGACGACGCCTTGGATCTGTCTCCCAACACTTTACTATGTAATCAGCTAACACGGCTGGACATGAGGTCTGCTCCAAAATTGGCCTTTCGCCTCGCACTGTAATCATTCGGTACAAATCTTTGGGATCTACACCAAGGAAAGGCTGCTTCCCCGTCAGAGTCGGCCGGGCTTCACCGGCACACTCTAAGCAGTTGTCTGCTTAGGTGGCCGGATCCATGTGGGGCCCTCTTAACCCTCTCTTTTCATTTCCGTAGAGTTTCCTTTACCCGAGGCCAGTCTCCGTTGCCGTAGCATTCTACCGTTCAGTTCAAATTTGCCGTTCCGTTCCCACACCAGTTCGCTGTTGCCGTTCCCACTGTTCGAAGAATTCAACCGTTATTCTGAGATACGTCTGGGGTTTTACAGTTTTGAAGAAAGACATAAAAAAACATTGGTTGACTGTATTTTACAGTCTTCGCTCACGCCCAGTTCTCCAATGGCTTGCGTTTCATTATAAGTAATCGGTCTCGCATTCGTTATTGGATTAAGTTTAATCCCACATTTGTTCTCCCTAAATATTTTGTATCTCCCTAAATATTTGGTGCATTAACATTTGTGATTTTAATGTTTTGTCATTAGTATTATTTATAATTTTAATGTTTTGTAATTAGTATTATTTATATTTAATATTTTTAAAAGATTGTTAATAAAATATATTTAATAATATATTATTTATATTTAATATTTTTAATGATTATTACTAATATTTGGTAAAATATATATTTAATATTTAATGATGTTAATGCATTTAGTGAATTTATTTTAAGAAAGAAAAATATTATTTATTATGATTTATTTTAAAAATGTAAATTTTATATAAGATTAAGATTTATAAGAAGATTAATATTAAAATTAAATAAATTAAATGTGATCTTTACTTTAAAATTAAATATATTATAAGAGATGTAGATGATTATTAAAGTGTTGGAGATTTAAGATTAGATTCTATTAATTCTTTAAAATACATAAATATTTTTTTAATATTTTTTTCACAAAATAGAACTAGTGTTGCAAGAATCAATTAGCAAAAAATCAAATTTTGGAATTTACTCACTTTTATCTTATAACATTTACATCTCAATAAGGATAATAAAGATACAAGCCTAAACCATTAATCATTATCCATTTATTTACAAGATAATAAGGATACTAATATCCAAGATAAGAAAACTAAAGAACAAATCAATAAAAATCAAGGTTCAATTCAACAATAACAAGTTGGTGATATTCAATAAGATATTCCATGTGCCTTAACATTCATACACCCAACTCCACAAAAGAAAGAGAAAGATGATAAATCATAGGTTAGGAAAGAAAGTAAGAAAGCAAAGAAGTATCTTAGCTAGATATTTATTTTCAATAGCCTCAACAACAACCAATGATAGATTATTTTGCATTGGTGTGTATTTGGTTAGAAGTAAATATACAACATAGGTAATCAATAGTAAAGCTTGCATCCTAAGATCTTTCTAGCATCATATCAATTATTGATACACCTAGAGCTAGAAAGAAGAAAATGATCTATCTACAATAATAAGGGAAGCTACAAGTTCTAGGGTAGATGAAATAGTTAGTCCTATTTTTGTAAAAAATGATAGAGACCTAAGAGATGAAGAATACCATATGACTACAATTAAATTTAGACCACATTAGAAAACAAAAAAGTCAAGAAGTTCAAATAATGAATACTATTGTGTCAAGAATGAAGAAGGATGAAAATACCAAGAAGAAATTAAGGAGCAAGTTGCCAAAATACAAACATATATCAAGTAACTAGTTGCTCCCTTACAAATAGTAGCTAAGCCTATTCATCCTAAAATGATCATCTCTTAGGTAGAGGCATCATCTTTAACAAAAGTGAAATGTGTTGCTAAAGTAACAAAGGATTGGGATAATGAGTTGAGTACTTTAAGATCAATGATAATATTTTTTCTTCATTAAAATAAATTAACTAAATACAATAACATAATTAAATATATATTTTATTTAATATTAATAGAAATCATTAAAAATATTAAATATATTTTACTAAAAATAAGTAATAAGAACAAAAATATTAAACATAAATAATACTAATTAAAAAACATTAAAATTATAAGTATTAATAAATAAAAAATACAAATCGTTTAGTTATATAATAGTAATTTGCTTACTATGATATAAATGTAACATACTAATTTTATATCATTTCGTATGCGAACCCAGAGAACTTTGTTCACAGGATTTCTTAATATAGAGTTGCACCCACCCTAATCCTGGCAAGGAACGAATGTGGGATTAAACTTAGTTCAATAACGAATGCCAGGCGGATTACTTATAATGAAATGCAAGGCATTGGAGAACTGGGAGTGAGTGAAGGCTGTAAAATACACAGTCAACCAATTGTTTAGAGTGTAAAATGTAAAACATACCTGAGAAATCTCAGACTAACGGTTGAATCCTTCGTACAGTGGGAACGACAACAGCAAACTGATGCGGAACGGGAACGGCAAATCTGAACTGCAACGGAGACTGGCCTCGGGTTAAAGAAACTCTACGGAAATGAAAAACGGTTAAGTGGGCCCCACATAGACCTGGCCACCTAAGCAGACAGCTGCTTAGAGTGTGCCGGTTAAGCCCGGCCGTCAGAATCTCATAACAAGTCATGGCAAAGCTGTATACATCTGCTTTATGGGTATACTCCTTTAGACTATCAATTTCTTGGAGCAATTCTTCATCTGGTAAAGGTAAAGCTTCCGACGCCTTCCAGTAACATGTTCCCTTGGGATCTTCACACCGAAAACTGGATAGCCTCAAACTGGCCATTCCAAAGTCGCAGAGCTTAACTCGCCCGTAGCCTTGACTTCTAAGTTCTGGAACTGCAGACGGCTCTATGAGAACATTAGCAGCTTTGAGATCCATGTGCATGATTCCCTGGTGGTGAAGGTATTCCATTCCTCTCGAAATTTGAAGCATCATATCCACTGCAACAGGGAGCGCCAGGGGTGCCCTGCCACCAGAATTCTTTAGTAGTTTGTCCAAGCTGGAGCTGACCAATTCCATTACAATATTGCCATGGCTTCCCTCAACACACGTGCCTATCAACTGGACAATGAAAGGGCTCTGTAGCTCGGCTAGAACTGCAGTCTTCCTGTCAAACAGATCACGAGCATTAATCGGAATGTCTTTTACAGCAACCTTATGCCCCAGCCATGACCCCTCGTACACTTCCCCAAAAGACCCCTTTCCTATAGTTTTATTTTTCATTAAATCTTTGGCAGGGATCTGCAGCCAGGTAGGTATACCAGTTGCAGATTCAATTTTACACTCGTTCCTGATGGTTTCTAACAGCTTTTTCTCCATAAATTGTAAAAGCCCAATTTTATGTTTTCGTTTAAATGTCCAAGCCTTGGCAACCGCTTAATAACAAGCTATCAGTAGGTGCCAGTAGTCTTGAAACTTAAAGCCAAATTGTTCTAAATGTAAATTAGACATTTCTGCAAAGAAATCACTGATTGTTTTGCAGAATTCTGTAAGATCGATTTGACCACTGCATGCTTCGATCGGACAGAGAAGAGCTAAATCCAAGCAAAGAAGAGACCAAGCAAGGTCGTGCATATGTAGGGCGAAGGCCTCACCTGTGTTAGCCAGTATAAAACATTTCATCCACCAGCTATTAGTTGAGCAGTGTTTGAGGTATATTTCTGCTTCTTTCATGGCACGATGTATTTCCTTCCAAGCTCTTTGCACACGTTTTCTCCAAACATCGCCACGAGGGTAGTGTCCATTATTGTAAATATAGGGGGCGAGTTTCTCCAGTATATAAGTGCACAAACTTTTGCATTGCTCGACATGGAACTTGAAGCTTTTCCCGCTATTGAGAAGATTGAGTTTATCCAGGGAATCCATAACAAGATTACGAATGTCCAGCATATCTTCCCGATGCTTATCCATCAGATTAGAATGAGTTGCAGAGTAAAATTAACTCATATCAATATGACTATACAAGAGATTGCAGACACGAAGTGGACGAAGCTTCCTAAAAGCAGCGAAGCTATGCCCGATCGGGGACAGGGTGTTTACTTTGTTGGACTATAAAACCGCGTGTTGACCATAGCCGAGGCGTTTCTTTGAATAGGTAAAACTTAAAAAGAAAGACATAAAATGCACCGCTATAGGGGAAGAGCATACCTAACTTCACGCACCTACACATTCTAAACGATGTATCGGATTACAATGATTTTATTTTGGTCGTTTTTGTATGTGACTTAACTATTTAGAGCTATTGATCTAACTTTTGGGTAGTAACGAGGCATGTTGTGGAATATGTTTAGTGTGAAAAGGTCAAAAAATGGTCATTTTAAAGTGTCATTTGATACATCACTCCTGTAGCGTCAATATTGATTTACAAGACAACCAATAACAATTTCAAAAATATCCAATTACAAATTTAAAAAAAAGCACCTAATTCTAAGTGTTCATCCATGTAGGCCTGCTCACATTAAATGATTAAAGTGTTAGGAGGGGGGGCCAATTTAATAATCTGACCACCCTTTCATGTCCACCTTCTACCACATAGCCACCCTCTCTACTATGGGTTGGAGACCATCATTTAGCCCTAAGTAAATTGTCTTTTGCCTTATTTTCCCCATTATTTTCCTCATAGACTTTTTTTCCTCAGACCTCTTCTGAAAGCAAAGCTCTGCGAAGGCTCCCTTTTGCGCATGGTCTCTTCTTCGTTTTGAAGGTAACACACATTGCATCCTTCCTCCTTGCATTTTGTAGGTTCAATATTCAGTTTCAGTTACTTCCTACATGCACTTTGTTGTGCATTTTCATCATTTATCTATATAGCATAGAGGGTTTCATTGAAATGAATTTTTTGCACTTTATACTATGAAATTATCACATAGAATGTGAAATAAATAGAACATTGTTTGGTTTTATTCAAAATCCTCGGTTTATAATCATGAAATTTAATGGGTATATGGTTATTGTCCCAACTTTTAACCAGTTTGAGGATTACACATCATGCATGTTGTCCATGTGACATATCGTTGACCCATAATTTCTCCTTACATTTTTGCAATGATTTAATTTATTTTCCTCCACATATGTTGTCAATTTCACATCACTATATATGCATGTCATGTAGGGTTTCATTATACTTTGAAATAATTACACCAAATGTGAAGTAACTACAATTGTATTTCGGTTTAGGGTTTCATTACTTTGTGAAGTAACTATGATTTCATCGAATGCATTATCCGGGTAGGGTTTGATTACATTGTGAAATAATTATCTATATGGCATCAAGGGTTTCATTGAAATGATTTATTTTATTTTATACTATGAAATCATTACATAGAATGTGAAATAAATAGAATATTGTCTGATTTTACTCTGAATCCTTGGTTTATAATCATGATATATAATGGTTATAGGGTTATTATCTTAATTTTTGTCCAATTTCAAGATTACACATCATGCATTGTCTACTGGTTTGAGGAAACCTCTACCCATCATTTCTTCTTACATTTTGCAAACAATTATATGCATTAATCTATTTTCCCCCTCTTATCTTGTAAATTTCGCATCACTATATGGATGAGCTAAAAAGGTTTCATTGTACGCTGAAATTATTTTAGCAACTATGAAGTAATTACAATTTTATTTGGGTATGGGTTTCCTTTGTTTCAGTAATTACATTTTGCAAACAATGATATATTAGTATAAGATTAATTGTATATATATGTATATATGTACATATACATATATAATCTGATATATATCTGTAGCGTCAAAAAAAGGGTCCTTTGGATTTTTCGTGCTCGTTTGGGTCCTCCTTGTGGATTTTGGCTTAATATTGTCTTGATTTAGTGTTGTAATGTGGATAACACATTTACATTAGGTCTTGGGCCCTTATGAACTAATGTATTTTAATGGTACCTTGTAAAGGTGTTGTAAAGTGTTGTAACATACTTTCACACTTTTCTAGGGTTTTATCATTTAACTAAGCATAACAAATATAATGTCAATCATAATTTATTTTAACCTTTCCTTATTTGGTGTGTTGTGAAGTGTTGTAACACACTTTCACATTCCTCTAGGCTTGTCATTAATATTTGGACTTTCTTATGCTTTAATTGGCCCCATTTTGCATCCACAAGCATTATTTATGTGTATTTTTTGAGGATAATCCTGACAAAAGGCATTTCAAACATCAAAATCCTGAAAACCCACCTCAAATTCCTAAGGTGGGACTCATTCATCATTCTAGGCGAATGAGTCCCCTTAGGTGGGACCAATTCACCTAGGATGGCGAATGAGTCCATTTTAACTCAAAATCAAATTTAATTTAAATCTTTGAAGGGATTTTATTCTCCAAGATCCAATGCCAGCATGTAGTGTTGTAATTTCGGGAATTCTTGAATAATTGAGTATAAATACAAGGTTCTTTAACTTATTTTCATCCTAACATTCTAGTAAGCAATCAAGTGATCCTTATAGCAAATTGAGTTCACAAGAGTATTTGAGCAAGAGCATTCAAGGCTTTCAAGGGAAAATTATCAAGCATTCAAGAGCTTTCTTCAAGCATCAATCATCATGTCAAAGATCACATTATTCATGTTTGTTATTGTGCTCACAATTGTGATGTAGAGTTCATGATCCAAACAAGCTTTGCATTCAAGATCTATCAACATCAAGCAAGAGTCAAGAACCACATCCATTGCAACCATTTCAAACATAATTGAAACACTTTATTGCTAGGGATTGGTGAGTTGCAATGTAACCTTTTGTTCATTCATCATTCTCCCTTTACATTTGATTTCATTTCAATGTTTAATTACCAACAAGGGGTTTGACCAAGGAAAACCCCTATTCTCTAACCCCACAACCATTTTTCCTTCTTCTTGTGTGTGATTTGCAGGTCTAGGTTGTAGATTTGTCAAGAAGAAAAGTTAGAGACAAGTTTTCAAGTCTTCAAATTTTTCAAAGTTTCCATTCAACCTTGGAGAAGCTTGGAGAAGACCTACAAGTGTTATTTCGCAGATTCGGATCCAAAAAATAGTCAGGAAGAGAAGAGCAGACTGAGAGGCACAAAATCCATTTTGGAATTTCTAGAAGAGGAAAAGTGGACTAATTCACCACTATTGGTGAATGAGTCCCATTGTGTAGGCCTAAACAAGATTTTTGCAGATTTGGATACCTTTTTGGTTGAAACTTGTTTCTGCACATTTTCTTGAAAACTGGACTGATTCACCTAGCTTAGTGAATGAGTCCCAGTCAAACATAAACAATAATTTTTCAGTGATCCATATCTCCATTCTACCTTCTTCAATTTCCCAGGTGCACACTTTCAGTTTCATAGTCTTTTATTGCATTTTGTTTATCTTTCTAGGCCATCTTGCATACTACACTGTGCTTTCAAACTTTTTTTTTTCCAAGCTTACACTTGGTGGTGAACCTCTCATTTGGCATTCTTCAACCCCTTAGAACATTCCCTTTTCCAGATTTCAATCTCCTTTGCATTGAAATCTCAAGGGTTTGTTCTTGAGTGAAACGCCCAAGAAGAAAATCGACCTCTCTCCTTTTAGGTTTAAACCCTAGAAGCCCTAGAGGGAGGTCACAATTTTCCATGTTTCATTTTGGTGAACCTGCATTTAGAGAGCATTTAATTTTAATTTGGAGTCTATTTACATGCTATATTTAGCTTGCATTAACATCGCATTAGATCTTGCATTAGTTAATTTGCATTCTAGGGTTTTAATTTTTGTATTAAAGTGAAAAGCTCATTTAGCTTGCATTATTGCACTTAATTTCATTGAAAATCAGTAAATTTCTACATTTTCATCTCATATTTGCAGTAGAAAACATAAAAAGCATAAATTTTAATTCTAAAATTCTCAAAAAAATAGTACCTAGACTCATTCGCCACCTTGGGCAAATTAGTCCCTTGGCATATTTTTCCTTGCATTTTTTGGCATTTACAGTTCAGATTTTGGGGTTTTGTTTGTTGTTATTGCCTTTATGTTTCAGTTTCCAATTTTTTGTTTCATTTCATTTAGCTTACATTCATTCATCTTGTGCATTGCTTAAAAAAATAAAAAATTCATTTAAAACATTGTTGCATAGTTTAGAATCTGAAATTTGCATCATGGATATGTGCTTTAGCAAGCTTTGGATTCCATTAAAGTCCTTAGTGGATGTGTCAAGTTGTGCCTTTGGAAATGACCCTAATGACATTGAACTTAATCATTCTCACTCAACTCCTAATGCATGTCCTCCTTGTGATGTTGACATCATTGGAGAAGATGATGATAGCATGAATATGTTCTTAAACGATTGTCTTAATAACCTTGAAGCTAACACATCCTTTTATCCATCCATGCACCAACCAAAACCTCCTACCATACCACCTCTTGAGGTGTTTGGTTACTTACATCCCAAAAAAAAAGTTGAACCTAAGTTCCCTACAATAGGTGAACCTAGTTCCTCTAAGCAAATAGACAGCCAACCCTTTTATGATAACAAGGTCACAAACACTCCCATCAAAATTCAAGAAACATATGGAAAATGCTTCACAATATTGAGAAAAAAAGGGTGTGATACAACAAGTGAACATGAAATTCATTAAAGTTATCCTAGAACAAATACCAACCGAGGAAAATACAAAGGTGATAGGATATCAAGATCCCCCTCACAACAAACATGTTCCTAAAGAATATCTAAGGCTTCATAGTGATGGTACAGTTATCTTAGATCATCATCCTAATTTGAATTTTCTTCTTCCTCAAGAACAACCAATGATTCATAACAATGAAAGGATCTCCTCGGGTCCTCCTCCACAACCCTCAACTAGAAAAGTTGGTGAAACTAGCAAATGCAAAAGGCCTTACAAGCTACAAAAACTACAACCTCCTCGTCCACCACCCGAAATTGAACAAAAACTACAACTGCTTCTCAACAAAGGATTCATAACATTGCCTCCTATGAATAGATTAGTTCTTTATCCTAAAGATGCTAAGGTCCCACATTATGTATATCACTAAGTTCTTAGACACAATATCAAGAAGTGTCATGCATTTCAATTAATATTAAAGAACTTTCACTTTGATGGAAATGAATTGCATCATGTGATTTCCTAGCCTTATTCCCCCCTGTCATGTAATAGTTGTAGAACATCCTCTTCTCACTATTACATGACCTTTCCCATCACATACCTCGGCTCATTCTTGTCTCGCACTTAGTGGGGGCACAAAGTTGATAGCCTTGTCCTAGTAATTCATTTGTCGTTGTCCCTTGGGTTCATCATTCACCTTCTGCTTATACAGATCGAGATGGGGAGGTGGATGACTTTCTTGTAGGTTGACTCGCATTTTCCTTACTAGTATTTTGCATTATTTATTTTTCATTTTCTTTTGTGTGATTTCATGTACGTGATGTGATCCCTCGTGATGTTCTATTTTCTCTCTCTTTGTGGCATTCCTCTATTTGTACCTTCATTCTTCTCTATGTCACCCATTGCTTTCACTTTTCATCTTTTTCTTTTTCTTGTGTTTTCCTTTTGGGGATGATGCAAGCCATTGAGACATTCATGTCTCCTTCATGTTGACCCAAAAGGCTTTCTTCTTTCTTTGTCTTTTTTCATTTCATCTTTATATTTTTCTTGTGTTTTCCTTTTTGGGGATGGCGCAAGGCGTAGAGACACCCTATGGGTGATCCCACAATAGTGGTTTACAATTTTTTGCCAAACTAGACATTGAAATTATTATTTTTAACTAAATCTTCACATTTGGGCACCTATAGCGGCTAAACCGTGAGGAATTTGAAGATGGTGCAAACTAGAGTCTCATCACATTTTGTTTTTAGATTCTTAAAAAAAAAATTCAAATTTTTGGAATAAGATTGCACTTCTTTTTCCATCTCCCACAAAAACTGGTTTTTTTCAAAAACCAACATTTTAAAAAAGTGACGCACACCGTATAACGCATAAATTTTTTTCCATGAAGGATAAAATTCTAATTATTTTTAATTTAGATTTTTAACTCCGATATCTAGTGCTTTCACTTGCTTAGATAGTTTTTTATTGAATATTTTTTCTTTAATCAAGTCTCAAAGTCAAACCAATTACAACTCAGACATAGCGCGACTGTATAACACGTAACTTTTTTTGTATATATCGAAATTGAAACTTTTCTTTTGTTGGATCAAGGACTTCAATATTTGGTGCACTCATATTTTTCAATTTTTTTTTTGATAATCTGCTATTTTCCCACATGTGTAGAACAGAGAGCTTGATTTTCGGTGAAAAGCCTATTTTAAAAAAACCAAAAAATATTAAAATTATAGTCGTTTGATAGCTCATTTTGAGGACTACCTGATTCCAGTTGGGTTTGTGAAGTCTCCATTTTCATCCTCAACCCGAGCTTTGAAGCGTAAAAATCTAGACTACGAAAGTGCCTGAGGGGGAGAATGAGGACAAAGGGGGGTTCGAGCGAACTCCCCTTTCAAAAGAGGTTTCAAATATTTTTTTGTCTGTGCATGCTTTAATTTGGTTCGCTAAAACCTTGGTTCGAGTGAACCCTTTTTCGGTTCGTTCGAACCCCCAAAATCAATTTTTTTTCCATGGAGTCATTTTTTGTGAGTTTTCCTTCCTCACTGGAATTGTAAACCACTATTGTGGCTTCACCCCTATGTCTCTTCCATGTTGACTCAAAAGGTTTTTATTTGTTTTCACTCTCTTTGTGTCATTCTTCTAGATCTATGAGTATTTGGGGGATGATGACAATTCTGAGCTCCTTAAAAACATTGCAATAAAGAACATACTGACCCCAAATCCATAGATCCCTTATGTGTTTGGTGTTTTAATTTTTGGGGAAACCCCTCTCTTTTCTTTTTCTCTCGCATGACGCAACCTTGCTCAGAAACATATGACTTGGCATAGGGCTTTCCAAGTTGGCTCTCATGTATTTCTTCTTGTTTGCATTTTTCATTTGCTACTTTAAAGTAATTGCTCACATCATGGTGTTTAGCAATTTCTTTAAAGTGGGGGCATATATCGGCATTATTCTTTTGCATTTTCCCTTTTTTATGGTTCTTAGTGCAACCTTCTTGCTTCATATGATGTTTTTTTCGCTTTGTGGATGACATTGAGTGTGATGTCCTTCATGAGCATGATCTCTCTTAGTATATTACATTACTCTTAGTGGCTTGATGTGACACACTGCATCCCCTAAGTTATGAATTTTATATTATTTGATTGGGCCTCTCTTGGAGACATTAGGCACAATGTTCCCTAAGTTAAAGACCTCGCATGAACTAAGGAAGAATCTTTTGAACATTTCTTATTTTTTGCATTTTGCATTTGCTATATGGCCACCTTGAATAACATAGCTTGCATGTGTGTGGAAAAATCTTGTTTTTTCATGAGCTCTAAGCATATAAAGTTTTGCTTGTCTCATGAAGCTCAAAAAATCATTTTGTGTGGCGCCTTATTAAATTTATTAGGAGGTATAACTTTGACATGGTTAAGCGGGAAGCCCAATCCGAGGCATGAATTTCCCCATAGCCACTTACATGTGTGTGTGAGTACATACCAGTCATGAGTGTATGGTTCTCACCTTTTTGGACTTCTCACCCGATGGACAACCATAAGTTATGTTGCCTCAGAGTGAGTATGCATTTTTTTGGGACAAATAGCCTAGATCTGATCCACGTCGTGATGGACAAATGGTCAAAGCTTGTTTTGGCTCTCTCTTTTTTTTATTTTCTCTTTTTCATCTCTGGCAGTGTATGCTTGTCCTTGTAGTTGTTCTTTACATCATTTTCATGTGTGTTCCTTTGTGCTTATGTTGGTTTTCCATGGGATGTTGATCCTGGGGGCTTGATCATCCCTCTTGATCATTGTCATCTCATCTTGCTAGCATTGGTACAGTGGAACCCCCCTTGATACGTGTTTGTTTACTTTAGTGTGAGTTTGAAGCAGGTTCCTCCTCTCACTAAAGTGGGGGCTAAATGTAGCGTCGAAAAAAGGGTCCTTTAGCTTTTTCGCACTCATTTGGGTCCTCTTACGGATTTTGGCTTAATGTTGCCTTGATTTAGTGTTGTAATGTGGATAACACATTCACATTAGGTCTTGGGCCCTTGTGAACTAATTTATTTTAATGACACCTTGTAAAGGTGTCGTAAAGTGTTGTAACATACTTTCACATTTTTCTAGGGTTTTATCAATTAACTACTTAAGCATAAAAACCATAATTTCAATCATAATTTATCTTAACCTTGCCTTATTTGATGTGTTGTAAAGTGTTGTAACACACTTTCACATTCCTCTAGGCTTGTCATTAATATTTGGACTTTCTTATGCTTTAATTGGCCCCATTTTGCATCCACAAGCCTTATTTATGTGTATTTTTTTAGGATAATCCCGACAAAAGGCATTTAAAACATCAAAATCCTGAAAACCCACCTCAAATTCCTAAGGTGGGACTCATTCGCCATTCTGGGAAAATGAGTCCCCTTAGGTGGGACCTATTCGCCCAAGGTGGTGAATGAGTCCCCTTTAACTCAAAAACAAATTTAATTTAAATAATATTTGGCAGGATTTTATTCTCCAAGATCCAATGTCAGCTTGTAGTATTGCAATTTTGAGAATTCTTGCATAATTGAGTATAAATACAAGGTTCTTTCATTCATTTTCATCCCAACATTCTAGCAAGCAATCAAGTGATCCTTATAGCAAATTGAGTTCAAGACTATTTGAGCAAGAGCATTCAAGAGCTTTCTTTAAGCATCAATCATCATGTCAAAGATCACATTCTTCATGTTTTTTATTGTTCTCACAATTGTGATGTAGAGTTCATGATCCAAGAAAGCTTTATATTCAAGATCTATCAACATCAAGCAAGATTCAAGAACCACATCCATTGCATCCATTTCAAACATAATTGTAGCACTTTATTGCTAAGGATTGGTGAGTTGCAACATTACCCTTTTCCATTCATCATTCTTCCTTTACATTTGCTTTCATTTCAAGGTTTAATTACCAACAAGGGGTTTGACCAAGGCAAACCCCTATTCTCTAAACCCACAACCATTTTTCCCTCTTCTTGTGAGTGATTTGTACGTCTAGGTTGCATATTTATCAAGAAGCAAAGTTAGAGAGAATTTTCCAAGTCTTCAAAGTTGTCAAAGTTTCCATTCAACCTTGGAGAATACCTACATGTGTTATTTCATAGATTCGGATCCGTAAAATGGTTAGGAAGAGTAGAGCAGACCGAGAGGCAAAAAATCCACTTCAGAATTTATAAAAAAGAAGTGGATTGATTCACCACTATTGGCGAATGAGTCCCACTATACAAGCTTGAACAAGATTTATACAAATTTGGATACCCTTTTGGCTGAAACTTGTTCTTGCACATTTTCCTGAAAATTGGACTAATTCGCTCAGCATGGCGAATGAGTCCCAGTCATCATAAAAAATAGATTTTTTAGTGATCCATATCTCTATTCCACCTTCTTCAATTTCCCAGGTGCACACTTTTAGTTTCATAGTCTTTTACTGCATTTTGTTTATCTTTCTAGGTCATCTTGCATACTACACTATGTTTTCAAACATTTTCTTTTCCAAGTTTACACTTAGTGGTGAACCCCTCATTTGACATTCTTCAATCCCTTAGAACATCCCATTTGCCATATTTCAATCTCCTTTGCATTGAAATCTCAAGGGTTTGTTCCTGAGTGAAACACCTAAGAAGAAAATTGACCTCTCTCCTTTTAGGTTTAAACCCTAGAAGCCTTAGAGAAAGGACCCCATTTTCCTCATTTCAATATCTATATAGGATTATATATATATAATCTTATATAATATGTTATATAATTTCCAATATATATAATCGATATATATATATATATTGCATATATCAAATTATATATTTTTCCAATATATATAATTGTTATATATAAAATTAATTTGATAAATATATATATCCATATAAGATTACATATATATGCCCGGTAAAATAATGGGGAAAATAGGGTAGGAGACAATTCACTTAGGGCTAAATGATGGTCCCCAACCTATGGTAAAGAGGGTGGCTACGTGGCAAAGGGTGGACATGAAAGGGTGGTCAGATTATTAAATTGGCCCCCCCTCCTAACACTATAGTCATTAATGTAAGAGGGCTCACATGGATGAGCACTTAGAATTAGGTGTTTTTTTAATTTATAATTGTATATTTAAAAAAATTGGTATTGGTTGTCTCCCAAACTAGTAATGCCACAATAAGGATCATGTATTAGATGACACTGATATATATGCATGTTGTTTATACTATTTATGCATCAACTCCATCTACTATTGATACCTACACAAATGATAAGTTGTGTAAGGCTTCTCAATAAAAAAGAAAATAAAACTTAAACCAAATATAAAATTGAATTCATTCAAGGCGCCATTAAAATCAGACACAAATGTCAACTACAATATGAAACGACCGATTCTTTTCCACATATATGTAGATGTATACATTATATCTATGTGTATATATAAGATGTATATCTAGATATATTAGATTACATAAACCTCTTACCAAAAATCAATGCATTCATTTTCCACATTCAAATGATTTAATGGGAGGGAATATACAGTGTCATTTTCATTTTGAATTTTATTATGTTTTCACTTACTATCCTCTACAAAATTCAAAGCTTATGAAGGCAACTGTGATATGATCCTGATTGAAGGGCATTTATTTTATTTGGTACACCCTAAATAACTAAACTCATATTTATGATAAATAACTAAACTCATATTTTCATAAATGAAAATACAATTATATATATATGTACTCAGTGTCTAAAATATTTTGAGGCACACAAATTATATTGTTTTGAATAATTAGCTATTAAAAATCAAATGGTCCAAATTTGGAAATAGTAGCATTATCCATTTCTTAATCATATCATAGTTACATCTTTATCAGCTACATCTTATCATTCATGTTAAGCTTTTCAACTGCATACGAGTGTGTGTATAATGCGAGCTTAAGAAGGTGATCTTTGCACATCCTTGATTGAAGGGAAATTATTCATGTTTTCAAAAATCAAAATATTGTTATATATGTTGGTACACTTTATATAAATGTATGTACATACATTTGTATGTGTATATAGATGCATATGCATATGTATGTATGTATATATGTGGATATGTATATGTATGTGTAGAGGAGGGGAACCAACCATGCCAAGGCTCTAGGTCATGGAGAACCAAGATTGAATGCTACCCTAATCAACCTCAACCGTACAATTGTTTAATGTCAAGGATAGAGAATGAAGAGCACTCTCAAGTACTTTTGTCACTCTACTAACTCGAGAGTTTGAATGGAGCTAAATGAGCCAATTTTTGGAATCCAAACTATACCTCAAGAAGCTCTCTGCCCAAGGATAGCAACACAGGTCAGGGATGAGAACATGATGTGTTGGTGTGTCTTTGGTGTGCTAGCGTCTGTATGGCCAAAAAGTACAAAAGTATAGTACAAGGTGCAAAAACCAACTAATAGTCTAGCAGATAGAGTAACTTGAACTACTAAACATAATGATAAATGCCAAAATGAATGAAATAACTAGAAAGATGATAAAGGAGATGACGGAAGCAAAGGTGATGAAGATTAACTCACGAAGAGCCCAGTTTGCTAGCAAGCTCTACATGAATGCGTACCTACACACAACCAAGAGAGGAAAAATATTGGGGTTGTACATAGGGGTTTGCCACAGTTAAACCCCTGCTTTGGTGTTTCGACCTCCACGGACAGCTAGATATATTGGTAGAAGATGTAATAAAGAGAACAAAAGAAAGAAATCTGAACAATAGCAATAACACTATGCTACGTAAATCAACAAGTTTGCAGTGATTACTTTAGAGAGTGTGAGGAAAATGAGGGGAATGTTGAAATAAAGGGAGCCTTCAAGGAGGTTATAAAGTGTTTTTTGTGGTCTTTGTGGAAAGTGGGATGATCATGAGACAAATGATTACTCTTCACTATTATTTTAGTCAAGAGATGAAGAAGAGTATAAACCCTAGTGGAACCACAAATAAAAAAATAGTAAGCCTTTCCACAAGTTTATGGAAAGGGCTAAAGGATTAGAAAAATGAGCTATTTACAAACAAAATTTTAGGCATCAATAGCCCAATTGGAGAGATCAACAACATATACTCAGCTCAAAATGCGGTACTAAAACTCCTTAAAGACATACCTTCTACTAGTTATAGTGAAGAATATAATGAAAATAGATCCTATTGTAATGAGTTCAGCGAAGGACATTGTAGAGGAAGAGATTAAGGTTAGAGAAGGGAGGATGTTGAGTGTGTGCAAGAAGTTGAGTCCACTTTTTGGTCATTTAGTGGAAGTGCTTTCCCTAATTTTCAGAGTTTGACACATTTGACCTTAAAATTTGAAGCACTTAGAGATGGAATCTTGGAAAAAGTCACCAATCATAAAATGTAGTGCACGGAGTCTAGTTTCCAAATATGTAATTTATTTCAATACCCAGATGACACAAATTGATTTTAAATAGGCGTTTCTAAAAACCATTGTTTAAAAGTCATTTTTTTACCATACCATGCACGTGTACATCATCCATATTTTGACCTAAATAATCATATTTTTCTAAATCCTTTTGGGAAAATATTTGTAACTCACTAAAGCACGCTTTCCATTTTTTTGTAATTTTTTACTGGCCATATTTGGTGTTTTAAAAAATTGTTATGTACATCACACATAAGATGACCTAAACTTATTATTTATTTATTTATTTTTAAATAGAAGACAATTGTCTGAAGTATGCTTTCATGCAATCCATTTGTGAAAATGTTATGTTGACAAAAAGTTATTAAAATACTAAAAATACTTGATAATTCAAGTTTATGGACCTATTTAATCATAAATTAAATAAAAAATAAAAATAAATCCAATTGTAAAAAAAATTATAGATTTGGAATCTACATTGTCTAATCTATAATGAATTTTAATTTTGTTGAAAAACTCTACAAAAAAAGCCTTCAAACATATGCCCAAAGTTAGTATGTTTTTGTGGCATTGCTAGGACCTTCAACTTGCAAGTCAAACTAGGTCCAGGGCCTAGGTTCACACCCCCAAAAATTTTCTTGAACCTGTCAACAAAGAAAAAACCTGGCCTACATTTCAAATTTTAAAAAATAGGATCTCGTTTACTAAACGGGATCCCGTTTCCAATTCACCCGTTGAAAATGGAACGAGATCCTATTTAATAAATGGGATCACATTTATTAGCGGATCCGTTGAAAATGGAACGAGATTCTATTTAATAAACGGGATCCTGATTTCTATAAATCGGGATCCCATTTCTTAAATAGGATCTCGAGTCATTTTTTATCGTTATTTTTTCTTTTACTTTCAAAAAGGGGCATCTTAGGTTTAAGAATCATTTTGTATGGCCGACTGCGACATATTTTGTATTTTATATCACCTTTTTTCTTGTTGAAGCTCTTCAAGTTGGTATTTTTTTCAATTTTGAAAGGAGTCATCATTGAGATGTTGTGACAAAATAATTTTGTTGAATTGCTACATGTTTTGAAAGGAGGAAGATGAATTTTATTTAATTGCTACTTGTTTGAAGGAGGAAGAGAAATTTTGTTGAATTGCTATTTTTTTTCAAAGGAGGAAGAGAAATATTTTTGAATTCGTATTTTCTTTCAAAGGAGGATGAATTTTTTTGTTTAATTGAGCTACTTGTTTGAAGGAGGAAGATAAATTTTGTGCATTTGGTTATTCTTTTCAAAGGAGAAATCTAGGAATTTTATTTATTTTATATTTTTTTGAAGGAGGAAGAGAAATTTTGTTGAATTCCTATTTGTTTTCAAAGGAGGATGAGAAATTTTTTTTGATTGAGCTACTTGTTTGAACGAGGAAGAGAAATTTTGTGCAATTTCTAAAGGAGGAAGAGGAGTTTAGTTTAATTGCTATTTGTTTGAAGGAGGAAGAGGATTTTTGTTCAATTGCTACTTTTTTGAAAGAGGAAGAGGAAATTTGTTCAATTGATACTTGTTTGAAGGAGGAAGAGGAATTTTGTGAACAATTGCTACTTGTTATAAGGAGGAACAAACAAGGAAGACTCTCACATTTTTGACATTCATTTACTTGTTTGAAGGCAGAAGAGGAGTTTAGTTTAATTGCTACTTGTTTGAAGGAGGAAGAGGATTTTTGTTCAATTGCTACTTTTTTGAAAGAGGAAGAGGAAATTTGTTCAATTGCTACTTGTTTGAAGGAGGAAGAGGAATTTTGTGAATAATTGCTACTTGTTTTAAGGAGGAACAAATAAGGAAGACTCTCAAGTTTTTGACATTCATTTTTGTATACTTCAAAAGTTTTCAATCATGGGATCACAATGTCAGAATAAGAGGAAAGATAATAAGGTATTGACCCCTAAATAAATTCAAGAAAAGAGAGAGAAGGAGAAACAAAGAAAAAGAGAAAGAAGAATTAGAATTCGATAAATGAGTGATGGTGAAGCATCCAATTCCACAACTATTGAAGATAAAAACATTGAGGAGACCATGGATGTAGACGATGCAAACTTGCATGAGGTCAATGTGGAAACTAATACGAATATACAAACTACTCTTGGCATGTCTTCAAATATCCCTTCCAATGCTATGGAATGTTTCAATAGGAACAAGTCCAGGTATGTCTTCAAATCCAACTTTGAGCCTCATGAAAATGGTGTTTATTAGAGATTTAGAAAATGTTGGATATCATAATGTTGACATTGATAATATTCGTAGAGTTCAAGATTTGAGTCAAATTGTTGTTGGAAGTGAAAATGAAAATACTTTTATTAAAAATGAAAATGAAAACTATTTTGTTGTTGAAAATGAAAATGAGAATCCTCTTAATGAAAATGAAAATGAAAACCATTTTGTTATTGAAAATGAAAATGAAAATCCTTTAAATGAAAATGAAAATGAAGATGAAGTTGAAAATGAAAATGAAGATGAAAATGAAAATGAAAATGAAAACAAAAATGAAGATGAGAATGAAAATGAAAATAAAAATGAAAATGAAAATGAATATGAGAATCAAAATGAAAATGAAAATGAAAATGAAAATGAAGATAAAAATAAAAATAGTTTTGAATATATTTTAAAAAAAATTGAAAGTGATGTTTTGGATAATCTTCTTGGTAATATTTCATGGAGACAAATAAGAACACATGATAATATATTATACAATCAATTTTTTATCGTAAAAAACTTTGAGTTCAATGTCAACTAATGATGCAATTAATGAGATTGCGAAAAATGAAAAAGTTAGGCATTTTTGTTAAACAAAGAAGAAAAGATCAATCAATAAAACATGCTATGTCTACTATTGCTAGTGCCATTCAGTCTATTGGAAAAAATAGTAGATCTAAAGATAAGAATGCAACAAGAAGAGCTATAACAACTGCTATAGTTAATAAAGCAACTTTGAATAAAAGAATGGTAAGCAATATTAGTGAGGTTTTAAAAATACATCCTAAAACATTTCTAAGAGCGGCCAAAAGAAGAGAGTATAGAAAATGATCCTATAAACCAATGTTTGAGTTTCAATGGTCAACTCCCGAGGTCTGATATGAAATTGAATGTTGAAATTAAATCTTTGATTGAAAAATATTGGCATGATAATTCTATGGTATCATCTAATGCTAGAGATGTTGTAAAATTAAGGTTGGGGTCCAAAGTTTGCGATCCTCATCCAAAACACATATTAGATACAACACAAACTAAATTTTATAGAAAATTTTGTGGTGATTTAGTGTTACTTGGTAATATTAAAATAAGTCAAAGGTCTTTTGAAAAATGTAAACCTTTGTATGTAAGAAATAATAAGAAACAAATATCTTGTTGTTATAAAACACGTGTTCAATTTTGTTATTTTTATGATGTTTTTTGATATATATGTTGTACTTTGTATACTAACATGATTATGAAAGAATGTGGTATTAATATGCCATCGGAAACAATAAGGGAGTTTATATCAAATTTGTTTTGTGAAATATCTAATGGAAAATTATTTTATTTAAGTTCTTGTATTTCTGGACAATGCACTAGTTGTGGAAATCTTTCATTCTTAAGAGTTTGCATGCATGAAAGTGTTGATAATGATTTTGGAAAAAAATTAGTGGATGTTAAAAGATTTAAGAATGTTACCTATTCTCTAAAATATGGAAATATTGGAAAGCATTGTGATTTAGTTACATAAAAAGTTAGTGTGCATGCATTCATATTAGAATTTAAGAATAAGATTGTACCAAAATATGTCATGCACTCTCAACATGCTCGATGGCTTGATGGCCAATTTCGTGCATGTAGAAACACATTTCCAATTGGTACTATATTTTTAGTGGTTGATTTTGTGAAAAATTATACTCTAGCTCCATAAGAGGAAATTCAATCATAGTATTATAATTCAGTGCAAGTAGCTATGTTTGTCCATATTGTTTATAGACATGCAGATGATAGCATAAAGGATGATAGAAATTTTTTGAGGGAGTATCATTTTTATTTGAGTGACAACCAGTTACACTCGTCAGAGTTTGTTCAATACTATTTCAATATATTTTATAGAAATTTAAGAGAAAGAGGAATCCAGATGACAAAACACCTTATATGGTCAGATAACTGTATGGGGTAGTTCAAGAATGCTCAAATGTTCTATTGGTTAAGTAGGGTTCACAAGGAACTTAATGTCTAACATATATGGAGTTTTTTTGAAGCTGGGCATGGTAAAGGAGAACATGGTGGAGCCGGTGCATGTGTCAAAATAATTCTTGCTAGAGAACAATTGAAATTCGTTGATGCAGTAAAATTTAAAGATGCACATGGGATTGTGGATTGGTGCAATACAAGATTATATGCACCTACTTTGAGTGATTACTCTAGATTTCATCAATTATTTTGGTTGGCTGAAGAAGAGAACATTCTACCTAGAGTTGACTGTGAGACAATCAGTGGATCTACTAAATGGAATTCATGTAGGAGTTCGATAGGAAGCACATGGACTATTTGGACAAGGGAGCTTGCATTTTTTTGTCAATTTTGTATCTCAGGAGATTGGAAAGCATGTGAAAATACAAAATGGGTTGAAGAGTGGGGGAAAATATCATTGACACTTGCACAAGCACACGATCAATATGAAAGAACTATTGAAGAAAATGATCAAGTGTTTGCATCTAAAGACTATGACCGTGTTTCAAACCTTGTACAAGAAGGTAATTTAATTCAATTTATTAAGTTATTTTGTAATACTAAATTATTTATATGGAAACGCGCAAGTTATTAAATCAAATTTTGTTTGTAGGACATGTGTATGTTGTTGTTGCACCTGAGGGGAATGAAGAGGAAATAGAATATTTGTTGGCTCATTGTGTGGAGACTAAACATAAGTTAATAGAACCTCAAGAAGATGATGATGGATATCATTATCCAATAGGTATGGTGATCCCCTTAGGACATCCCCTTAAGCAAATTTTGATAACAAGTTTGTGATCCCCTTAAGAAAAATTTTAGAACAAGTCTTTGATCCCCTTAAGAAAATTTTGAGAGATTATTTGATGATGGTTTAATGTTTTCCAATAGGATCGATGGTGGTTGTTGGTACTTGGCTATGGAAATACTTGATAAGGAAGAATGATCTACCTGCATTCGAAGATTATGAAACACGTAAAAATATTATACACTATTCACATTTGGTGGTGGCAACAAATATAAAACTAGATCGGTATCGTGGAAGACCTACAAATAAAGTTCTATGGACAATTTATAAAGAAGAGCATGAGACAATCATAGATGCATTGCAAAAAAGAGAGGATGCAGATGGTACAATGGAATAAGTAAATACAGTTTTAGTTTTATATTATCTGTTTAAATAGATTAAATACATGTTTTGATATTGTCAAGTGTGTTATTAGTTGAAATTGATTTAAATTATCCTTTTATAGATCCTTAAGCCATCATCATAGAAAGGAGATTCCATGTAGATTAAACGTAGACAACATGGAATACTTGGTAAAAATAGGTAATTATTAGTTAAATTATATTTAAATACATGTTTTGATTATATATTGATATTGCTTGTACATTAATAGTTAAATTGATTTATTATCCTTTTTTATATCCTTAAGCCATCATTGCATTGATATCATATTTTGAAAAAAAAATGAGAGGATGCAAATTCAACCTACACACATGTGTGTAATACTTTTAAATACAGGTACTTGAGTTGTGTAGAAATAGATAGTTTTATATAAATTAAAATATGTATGTTTTGATGATTTCATTGATATTGCTTGTACCTTTTTTATATCAAGTGGCGTTAATACCTACTACATTCTTGGCACAAGTTTGAGATCTTATTGAGATGGCATAGCCAAAATTTTTAAACATTGTGGATAAATGGGATGCAAGATGGTGGATTAAGTGGAGTTGATAGAATGACTTAAAGGGATGTAAGAGGGTGGATTAAGGGGAGTTGAGAGAATGACTTAAAGGGATGTAAGAGGGTGGATTAAGGGGAGTTGAGAGAATAAATTAAAGGGATTAAGCATCTCATGAACCCTAGAAACCCTAAACCATTAACCCATATAGATTTGTTATTATAAGCATCTCATGAAACCTAGAAAACATAAACCATAAACCATAGGACCTAAAGCCTAGGAGATGAACCCTAAACCATTAACCCATATAGATTTTTTATTCTAAGCATCTCATGAACCCTAGAAACCATAAACCATAAACCATAGGACCTAAAGCCTAGGAGATGAACCCTAAACCATCAACCCATATAGATTTGTTATTCTAAGCATCTCATGAACCCTAGAAACCCTAAACCATAAACCATAGGATCTAAAGACTAGGAGATGAACCTTAAACCATTAACCCATATAGATTTGTTATTCTAAGAATCTCATGAACCCTAGAAACCCTAAACCCTAAACCATAGGACCTAAAGCCTAGGAGATGAACCCTAAACCATTAACCCATATAGATTTATTATTCTAAGAATCTCATGAACCCTAGAAACCATAAACCATAAACCATAGGACCTAAAGCCTAAAAGATGGACCCTAAACCATTAACCCATAAATATTTGTTATTCTAAGCATCTCATGAACCCTAGAAAACCTAAACCATAAACCATGGGACCTAAAGCCTCAGAGATGAACCTTAAAATATTTGTTATTCTTAGCATGTTTTTTGTGTACTTTATAATGATGTTGCTCAATTTCTCTCATTTTATTTTGGAATATGCTTTCAATAATTTATCCTTTTCTTGGACACTTTGAAAACCTAGGAATATAACAAATTAAATTATAAAGTGCCACAAACTCTACTTGATAAGGGTATCTAAATTGATCTATTTGGGGAGGTTGTTAATACAAATGCATTGAACTTATGAATTTCCATAAAAAATGTTCACTTAGATATGATAGGCTGTCGTTAGGTCCTACTACTTTAGAATAATTGAATGTCAATTGTCGATCGGGTAGTGTCTAAGGAGGTTTGCAGAAGAAGATTATTTGAACAACCCATTTTATATTTTTAGTTTTTCTTCAAGCTACAGAAATCAAGTCTAATCTAAAGCCATTACCTCTTAACTCGAAAATAATCTTACTCTAAGAAAATCCAGGAATACTAAATTAAAAATCATAAGACAACTAATTTAGAAAGCATTACGACTAAACTAGAAAGCATAGAAACAAGCAAACTAAACGACTGGTGTATTAGAGAAATTGAAAAGTAAGGAAATAGACATTTAAACACCTTTTAAATAGTAAAGGAATATTATCAACTACAGAAGATAAATTATACAAATTAAAAATAGTGGTGCTCCAGAACAATAGACTCAACTCTTTAACAACTTGTTACTTCCTACGGAACAGTGATTTACCTTTAACAAAGAAAATATCTTAACAATAAAATACTTATCTATTTAGGATAACTCCCCTTGAGTGGCCAGCTCGCAGGCTACTACTTCGTCTTTAACTCACATACACTACATATTCTCAAATCCTCTTATTGCAAATAATCACCATCATTCGAATTCAACATTTACCAATAGACATAAATCAGATAACTCATCTTAACAGTGACTTACAAAACCATGTGAATAGCATAACGATACTTCCTCTTTGTCTTATTCATAGTTACTTAGGAAATTACATTTTAATAGATAACTTCTTAACTAAATCCTAAATTTAAGATGGTGTGGATAGCCATTGAAAAAGTCTTCCTTAACTAAAAACTAACTTGATGTCTTTAAAGCTTTAAAACATGTAGAAGGCTCGAGAAGAGCCATAAAGTTTTTAACAACAAAATTTTAAAGAACTGAAACTGAAACTGAATCTTCAACGCATCATCCAGGCATCTAGGAATGGGTTCACAACATTACTCTTGAGGCACATGCTAGCTAAAATTCTGCAACAGCCGCATGATGACTTTTTAATCCTTACAAAAATGCTCAAATCAACCCATTAAACCCGCTTTGGACAAATTACTCAATTGATCAAAAGAAGGAAAGAAAGCACATTTTTCCTAAAAATAAGTAATTACTTCGCCTAAAGTTTAATAAACTGGCATAGGCTTAGGATTGGATTAGCAAAATTAAGCTTTCCAGATTTCATTATGATGAGGTCATTTTTACCTCATTAAGATAAAGCTCTATTATGGAAGTTTTTTAAACATATTTTTAGGTGTTTCATTTAATCATTTAATTGTTAGGATAAATCTAGTGCCCTATTCATCATAGAAAGAAGGGATAAATAATTAGTACCAAGTGAGAAATATCTACTACCCTATCTCTATGGACTTATTCTTGAACTAGATGTCCATGAACATAAACATGCTTGATTAAAATCTAATGAAATGGTCGATGGACTAATATATCTTTTAGTTTTTAAGGAAATTATACATCATGTAGACCATATTCATTGTACTATATTATACTATTCTTTGATCTCCTTGAGACGTCATATTAGGACCCCTTATGACAACCTATAAATTATGTTTAGTTTATAGAATTTATTAATGCTTTTGTTTGTAGATTATGATATTTTTTCTTATTTTATTAGATGTAACCTGTGTATTACGACTCCTTAAGACATCCTATTAGGACTTCTTAAGACACCCTATCAAGACCCCTTAAGACATCCCATTAGGACGTGAATTGAATAAGTCAACATTAACTAATTATCGCTAATTATTGAATGTACATATCATGTATATCATGTGTAACTCAAATTTTTCGGATTGGAATGGATGCTAAAGCTCCACAGATTAAACATATCAATCCTAATCTAAATAGAACAACAAAGAACAAATATAAGTAAGCATGATTAAAACTAAATAAAACAATGGAAAGCTCTCACCGAATATGCTAATACTTCCTCGATTTATCTCGATTGCCCTTCTCTATTCTATTGTATCATCATTCTTTCCCTCAAATGTTTGTGTTTGATGCAAGCATAACCGTGTTGAGTGTCTCAGCAAAATATCGAAGATTCTTGTTTCTTCTCAAAAGTGTATGATTTCAGGAGGAGGAATAATGATAATGACAGGCCTTTTTATAGATTTTGGGTTTTCAAACGATCGGCTCAGATTGAAAGAGAGATCAACAGGTGAGATTGATGAATGTCATGCAATGTGAGTTTTGTGTCAAATAGAATATGAGTTAGAACATGAGCCAGAAAATACTGCAAGATAGAGATTAAATTAGAATGCGAGTTAGAACACGGGTTCAAGATCTCAATCTTCAGTTAAGAGTCTTCGAAAATAGAAGAAATAGACTTTGTATGTCAAATACAAAGTTAGAAGTTGGAGAATAATGCATTTGAATACAAACATGAGTTAATTAATTAAATAAAGATATTTAACTAATAGACACATCATGCATATGAGTTAGAACTAGTTTAACTAACTAGTTGTGACAAAGAGTTTCCTCGCAGAGATGATCATATATCAAATCCAGAGATAACTGGCGGATTAAAAATAGATCTAGAGTCAGAAGGTGAGTGAATAATTAGTCAACTGGATGACAAAAGAATATGACATAAATAATTAATAAATGAATTAAATGTTAATTTAATTCAACATTCAAAAATGAAAGATTTAATTAAATAAATAAAGATAATTTATTTAATTTGATTGTTGAAAAGGATTAAATGAATAATTAAATAATAAATATTTAATTATAGTTGAAAAGGTTAAATTGGGTAATTAAATAATGAATATTTAATCATGGATAAAGGGGGTTTAATTAAATAATAAATATTTAATTATGAAAGAAGAATTAATTAGTTAGCGACATAATTAAATAAACATGACTTATTTAATTAATCAAAGTTGAATAAATGAATTAATGAATTAATTAAAAGGGGTATTTAATTAATAGAGGAAATATGTATTAGAAAGGGTAATTAAATAATTAACATTATTTAATCATGACCATGGATAATAGAAAATTATGTCGAAAGTGGTACTCGCAGGCCTAGACCAATTTTCGATGTCTACATCATGTATGGATCACTAAATTTGTAAAGTAAAAATATTAAAATGTCCTATTAATTTCAACCTTAATTTCATATTTATATTTAATTTCACAGTAATGCCCTATACTAATGTCTTGACTATGAACATAAATGCATGAATGTACATGTGTAAATTAAAATTGAACAATAATAAAGTCCATCATTTATAATATATATATATATATATATTTCATATTTTTTTTATAGATGAGTGTTACCAAAAGGGGGGTAACTCCCATTGACATTTCACATCCGGATATACAATCAAGGGATGAGATTACAAACCCCACTCATTCTATGAGCAAGAAAATGGCTGCTAGGATATCCCCAATCCTGGTCAATTGCTGTAGGCAGACCTCGTTGAGCCAAATCGAGTCAGAGCGCGTAAATTTTGTGAAGGTGTCCATGTTGGCATTTTTGACTCCTACCCTGAAGACTTCACATGCATTGATACAAAAAATTTCTACGGTCATCCGACAAGCCTGGGCTTCTTCCTCATCCATTTCTTCCTCACCTGATTCCTCTTCCTCCCCATTAGTGTCAAATTCGTTGGTTTCAATGCTCAGTATTTCTGGGTCAAAGTAGTTCTTGAGGAAGCTAATCCAACCCATGTCGCTGAGGCTCAAAATAGCATTGGCAATGGCCTGGGCATTACCAATTTTAGTGAATCCATCGATCCACTCGACCATGATTTCCTTGGCTTCGGTAATGTCCACCAATGTGCAGAACACGAGCTTGTACACTTTGCCATTGCACCAATGCTGGTCGAGAGAGAGTACCATTGAAACTAAATTAACTATTGCATTCCTTATAGCTGGTTTTGGGATGTTGAACAACCTTCTGCACTAGGCCATTACGGGCTCTTTAATGCAATGGCATTCGACACCAAATATGAAAACCATCATGCTCTTTTTTGACAAACTTTGGATCTATCGTGTAGAGATAAAGATCAAAATGTTTAGCTATAAATAACCTTTACCCTGTTAAGATAAGTTTTGATGAGAAACAAGCCCATTGATTTAGGCCATGCCAAATCCCATATAAATCTGTCCTTAGGATCTCGCATGTGCGAATCCATCCCTGGCTTATGGTTCACATGGTATTGGGAAGAGAGTTTTAAGCAACTTGACTGCTTCCGTTTTGGCCTTGTTGTGAGTTCACATGGCAGAGTACCAATGATTTTGTCCATTGTAGATTTCGTTCACTGCCACTGGGAGAGCATCATTTATGACACAACCCAAAGCAGGCCCTATTCTCATATACACCACCCAAACCAGATTCTGCCACCATAGACCATCGATGAATTTTTACCTTCCCATATCTTATTGGGATTATGTATTCTTTTTTGACATGTCTTGATCGATGATGTACTTTAGCCCATCCCATCTCTCCAAATTGGAGTCTACGATCAACTTGTTCATTTGTCTTACACCAGCATTTGCTAGACATTCCACCGCCTTGTTCACTTCTTTGTAAGCGTGCCCAATATTATAGTTATCAAATTTGTCAAGTAGTGTTTTTATTTGTCCAACCCAGCAGTTTATTTGCCAGCTTGGAGAATGACCGTTGATAACTGCCTCAATGCAAATCTTTGAATCTCCTTCAATTTCCATCGATCTAATCTCTTTACTAATGCATGTCTGTAGACCCATTATCAGTGCCTCTAGTTCCACAATATTATTTGTGCATAGTCTAATATTTTTAGACGCGGCCCAAACACACTACCCAACTTGGTCCCTAATGATGCATCCTGCCCCTGCCATGCTTGGGTTGTCCTTGGCCGCTTTGCTGAAGTTCAAATTCCATGCTAATCCTTCCAGGCCCTTCCAATGAATCAACTTTCAGTCAACTTTCCTTTTCTCGGAAGAGTGCTCCTTAGGGCGTTTTCGTTTGCTCCATTCTTTTTGGATGTCTTCATCCCACTTTCAAAATTTTGATTTTGCACTGATTAGGGTCATGTTGTTGGCCACTTCTATTAATGCTTCCTTAATTTTTTCTATCACATGATTGCTACAAAGGGCTTCTCCCTTGAAAATTCTCCTATTTCGTTCTTTCCATATGTGTCATACTACCATCGAGGGTACTGAGACCCATAAGCGATGCCAATAGTTGTTTTGGTTGCCTATTGCCATGAATTCAAAAACTCTCATAATTTTTCCTGCCTTGGGCTCTGAATTTGGAGTGATCGTTGAAGCCAATCCCAACATTTAATTGCTATTAGGCATAGTAGAAATTGGTGTTCGATATCCTCCTCTACTTGCTCACACATTACACATTGAGATGGGTTGGTAATTCCTATCTTCTTCGATCTTTCCATGGTAAGACAACGATGGTTGCTAGCCACCTAGAGAAAAGCACCTGCTTTGGGAAGAACCATGTGTTCCAATAGAGGGATGCCAACCAGTCAACTCTTGCTCCAATTTCCACTTGCATCTGGTAGCCCAGCCTAGCAGAATACTCTCCTGATTTTGCCTCGCACCAGATAATGTTGCCCTCCTCCCTGGATATGCATACAATAAGATTGTTTAGTTCTCCCATTACTACTACCACTACCCCTTGATCTAAAGGCAAGTGGGTTAAGTTATTCCAAATCACCCTCCCCTCGCCTACCTTTGTCTACATATCACCGTAGTTAATTACCTCATTGCCATACTCCACTTCCAATCTCTCAATATTTTGACCCAAGTCGAATTGGTCAGAAAGACTCCTGTATCCATTCCAAGAGTCAGTCTAGAACCTTTCCTTCTGACCATTTCCTATCTTCCAAGAGACATGATTCATGATCAATGGGCAATAGTTCTTAATGAACCTCCATATGGTCGAGCCCCCTAGAGATTGCCAGTTGTCAAAATCCTTGTAGGAGAGAGGTTGTCTAGATACTTGTTCTGGAGTATACGACACCATAACTTCTCTGGTTTTCTATACATATTCCACACCAACTTGGCCCCTAATGCGATGTTTTGAAGACCGATTCTCCTTAATCCTATACCACCTTCACTTCTTGGTTTACTTGCCATTTCCCAACTGATTAGGGGTATATTTTTTTCACCTTTGGAGCCTTCCCATAAGAATCTCTTCAGGATTCTTTCCAACTCTTCCTCAAAATTCTTAGGGGCTTCATAGCATGCCATTGTGAAAATTGGAATGGCTGATAATATAGCCTTGGCTATGGTAATCTTGCCTGCCAATGTCAACCAATTGTTTTTCCAGGACATGGCCTTGTTTTTATAGTTAGCCACCACTGCTTCCCAGTGTCTGGATCTGCATGCTCTAGATATAACCTGAACCCCAAGGAATCTAGTCGGAAGCTTTTCCATTTGATACCCCAGTAATGAGGATATGGCCTTCTGAACCAGCATCTTGGTGTTAAAGAAGTATATTCTTGATTTTTCTTTGTTCATTTTTTATCTTGACTGCTCTTCGTACTCATCTAACATTTCCTTTATGCATCTTGCCTCTCTAATACTTGCTTCCCCGAATAGTGTGGTGTCATCTCTCAATTGAGAATGGGTAATCCTTTCCACATTTGGAGCCACAGTTACACCGATCCATTCTCCTTGTTGTTTTCTCTGCCTAATCACACAGCCTAGAACTTCTGCCATAATCACAAATAGTGAGGGTGACAAGTGGTCCCCTTGCCAGAGACCATTGGTAGCCGCAAAAAATCCATGTAAAGACCCATTTATCAGTACCAAGGATCTTACAGTTGATATGCAGTGCTTGATCAAAGAGCACCAATGACCATTGAATCCCATGCATTCCATCACTTTGAGCAAGAAACCCCAAATTACCTTGTCGTAGGCCTTACTTACGTCCAATTTGATTACCATTCCTACCAAGTGATAAGTTTTTAAGGAGTGTATCACTTCACTATTGAGCAAGATGTATTCAGATATTTCTCTCCTTGGTACAAACCCATTTTGCTCCGGTGAGATGATTTTCCCCAAGATGAGTTTGAGCCTATTTGCAAGAACTTTGGCGATTACTTTATAGACTGTGTTGCATAAGGAAATGGGCATGTATTCGCTAAATGAATTGCATTCCACCTTCTTGGGGATCGGGGCAATGACCGTGTTGTTTAGGTCTTTAACAAATCTTTTTGACTTTCTGAAGTCCTCCAATAGCTGTCATAGATCCCTACTTAGGAAGCTCCAGCAATTCTGAAAAAACCTTGTCGGGAAACCATCTGGCCCTGGAGCCTTATCAGGATGAAACTAAAAGAGAGTTGACTTAACTTCTTCCATCGATACAAGTTGACACAACATTACATTATCCTCACTTCCTACCTTCTTTCAATTGTTTCTAAAATGCCCCCTTCGACGCAGCCACCCACTTGTGCTCCCAAAATTTTTATGAAGAATTTAACTGCAACTTGGCTTACATTCGTAGTACCTTGCTTACAGGAACCATGCTTGGATACTTTCAATTTTTTTTGTAGCCCTGCAGGCTAGGACTAAGGCATGGAAAAACGTTGAGTTGGAATCCCCGTTTTGGAGCCAAACCTCTCTAGATTTGTCCCTCTAGTAAATTTCCTCATGTTTCAATAATTCTGCCAAGTCAAATTTTAACTCCTTCTCTTGTCTGAATTCCTCATTCCTCATGCCTTCCTTTATCACCTTCTCATTCAGTGCTTCCAATTCACATTCTAACCTAGCCTTTTCTATAAAAATATTCATGAATTTTTCTTTGTTCCAGTCTTTCAACTTGAGTTTTAAATGCAGGAGTTTTTTTATGAATCTGAAACTATTTGAGTCCCCCACTTTAAGCTCATTCCACCATTCTTTCAGCAAACCCAGAAGCCCTTTGTCTTGCCACCACATATTCATGAATTTGAATGTTGATTTTGTTTGCTCCAGTCCTCTACCTAGGGAAAGTTCGATAGGGAAATGGTATGAGATAGAGATAGGCAGTATTTGTGCCTCAATTATGGAGCAATATTTGCACCAATCTGGAGATAATAGAAACCTATCCAGCCTCTCCGAGATTGCCATAAAGTCCTTACACCTATTGGTCCAGGTGTAGACACCATTTGAAGTCTGGTTGTCTTCCAATCTTGAATTTTCCATAAAGCTCCTGAAGGCAATTAGTGTTTGTGATTCAGTCCTGATCCCCCCACTATTTTCTAAAAGATCCAAGACTGCATTAAAGTCACCCCCAATGATAAAGCTTGACCCTTTGTGAATCCTTATGAAGTTCAAAACCGTAGCCCAAAGCCTAGCTTTCTCCTCTGTTCGAATCAGGTCGTAAATGTTGATGAGTATAAATTTGATATTGAGTCTCATGTTGTACACTTCTACCGCCAACCAGTTTGTGTGTGATGACTGTATTTTCACTGATGCTTCTACCTCCTTCCAAAGCAACCCGATTCCACCTGCGACTCCCACTAAGTCTTGGAAATGACCATTCCATGACCAAATATATTGCAGAAACACACTCGATTCTATTTGAGATAACCTGGTTTCTTGAAGGATAATTATGTTGCTTTTACATGACTATAAATGATGTCTCACCAGACATTGCTTGTCAAGGAACTTCAGACCCTTGACATTCCAAGAGGTCAGCTTCATTGCTTCTCAAGGGAGGAATTTCCTCCCTTGGTACTTAAAATTTTTTTGATGCTAGGGTAATTTCTGGCAGTTGCTTCCTCTTCTCTCAATTTTTTGAAAGAATTCCTACCTCTAACCTTCTCTTTTTTGCCAAGTTTACCCATACCCAGGTTCTTTGCCGTGGTTTGTGTTATATACCGTCCCTCCCTTATGTCAATATCATCCCCCAAATCCTTTTTCGAATATGATCTATCAGAATCAAAAGCGAGCTCATCCATCCTCGGCTCCTCCAAGTTTTTCGTAATGGGTTCATTTTTCTATAGGAGGACCACCTCTCGTGTCCCTCCCTCTTCTTGTTTTTCTTGCCATACTTCCTGGTTCTTGGCCTTTGATGCATTTGAAACTGCTAATTGTGGTTTTGCGACATAGGGAACTATTTGTAGTTCATATACCACTTTTCTTTCCCTACTCGCCTTTCTCCGGTTCTTTAATCCTTGCATGATTTTGCACTCTTCCTCAAAGTGATTCCTTGAACTACATTTGAGGCAGAATTTCTTATCCTCTTCCACCTTAATTTTTTGAACCCAATTTTTGCCTTCCACTGTTAGTAGGATTGACCGAGGGATAGGGTTGATTGCCGCAATCTTAAGCTTGGCATATTTGTATAAGTCCCCGTTTATAATCTCCATGTCTATATCTACCAAAGTGCCCAATGATCGTCCGATCTTTTCTAAACAATTGCCGTTCCAATATTCAAATGGAATATTGTATAGTCAGATCCATATCAGGTGGTCATAGGGCTGAATTTTAGTGGGGTCAAAATTCTCGCACCAGGGTTGCATGAACAGGGGTAAATTGTTCATGTGCCAAATCCCACCATCTGAAATTTGCTTCCTCGATTCCTTGTCAGCAAAAACCACTATAAAAACATTCATTGGGAGGAATCTGAGTAGTACTTTTGTCTGCCACTTCTCCGAAATCCATTTTCTGATTGAAGCCCTATTTGGGGTGCCACCAATGAAGCGACACAAAAAGTTGAATTCCTTTAAAATGTTGACATCATTATTGATTTCTTGTGACATATCAATCTTCATTATTTATTCTACCTCCAACTTCTTAGGGTTTCGTTCTTGATTCAGGTCACGATTCGGCCTCTGTTGTTCTGACCCACTGCTAGCGTTCCCCTCAATCCCAATTTGTTTGTGAATATTGGACTTACGCTTCCGATTAGGTCGTCGCCATGGCGGTAGTTCCCACCTTATTCTAGTGTTCTGATGGTTTCCTTTTGGTGTCATTAAGGGCATGTCATGTTGCTCACGAGGTGGGTTTTGGTTCCCTGGTTGTTCTGAAGGTTGTTCCCTGTAATAGGGATGGAAAATGGTCTATCCATCTTCCATTTGAGAAAACCCGCTACGACGTATGCATGTTTGCTCGATTTGGGGTAATATCGGGTACCGTTCTGATCACCTCATTTTCCCAACTTTCCTTGGCTTTGCCCTTCTGCCCTAATGTTCGCTCGCCATCCTTCGCCATTGCATTAGCCTTCAATCGTTTTGAGCGAATTTGACTCACACCGCTCTGCTCCATCTTTTTTGTTTTTTGATATTAGAAAATATCATTTATAATATATTAAGTGCATGAAATAAATTCCATCAAAGTACAACCCATGAAATAAAGTCCAATAAAGTACTCGACCCATGAAATAAATTCCAACATGGTACATGAGAAACCAAATATGTAGTCCATGAAATAATCAAATATAACCCATAAAATCTTGTTTAGGTCATGTATTGTCTCTATAATCAAGAGACCTCTTCACACCATGTAGACTACACAGATGACCTAAAACACTTTGTACAAGAGAAAGATGAAATCATATGTAAGACAATGAAAAATTATTTAATGGCAGTTTAATTTATAATTCATCATAAAATTAAATTACCATCATATCTAGATTTGGATGCTCTAGTGCACCTGGATGAACCTCTAAATTATTTGAATCAATCTACATATACAAGACAAAGAAATTTGAAATTAGATGTAAGTCTACAATTAAAAATGATTTAATTCAAGGGTGTGTGCAGGATCATCACGGAAAAAATAGGCCCTTAAGTGGCAATAAAATTTAGAAAATCAGAGTTAGGCAACTTAACATAAAAATTTGAATAATTTATCTATATTATTTCAAAAATATGTAAGAATAAAATCTATAGAAAATTGAATGTAGTTTCTAAACTACTAGGTTTATTTTATTTTTAAAAAATCTATTTCGTGAAAATTTGAAATTTCAATGTAGTAGTACTTAAATTTTAGGGAAAAAATAAGAAGTAGGTGTTTGTCTGACCACCCTAACCATAATAAAATGATAATATTTTTTTATAATATTTTAGATATAAGTAGGGGACTCATGTCCCGATGTGATGCATATTTTTTTGTAAATTTTTTCCAAGTAAATAATTAATTATGAATTTTTTATTACAAATTTTAAAAAATGTAAAAACTCATATGTCTAACCACCTTAATTTGGTCAAAACTTCATGAAATTAACTTCTTCTTTTTTAATCCTATAGTATGCAAAGCATAGAATGTGACACCTGTTTCAGATTCAAAAAATGTGATACCGTTTGAAAGCTATCGATTTTTTCAATCATCCTATCAATCAAAACTTTAGTCGTAATTCAAATATAAAATGCATAATAATTATTTATTAAATTCAAAGTAAAGCATAATTTATATTGGTGGAAAGCTGAGAATATCCTTTAAAACCCTTTTCGTTTCATCAATTTTGGGTAAAAAAAAAGTCGTCAGCCACATGGGCCATCATATCACTTAGATATCACCACTTTTTGGCCCATCATGATCCTACACATACCCTCAATTTAATTTATAATTTATCATATTTAAATTGTACAACAATTTGAGGTTGTGCACCCTCTACTCTAGGACCTGTTTGTACATGCTCAACTACAAGATGTGTCTCATGCTATAAAAGAAAAATAATTTAACATGTATGAGCTCTTATATATATATATATTCAATTTTAAATTTAATTAAAGTTATTCACAACTTGTATAATTTGTAATTGACTTTAAATATAATAAAAAAATTAAATTACCATGATATTTGGAGCCTGCTTTGCATGCCATCCTAGAGGTGTAACTATGATTGATTCATGGCAGAAAGTCACACTAACAAAATCCTACAAGATCAAATTTAAAGCATGTATACTTGAATTAGGTTAAAATATATATATTCAAGTTTGCACATTTTGTGTAGAATTTTTTTTAAACAACCTAAAATTTAGAGGCATCACGAGTAGTGGCAACATCTAATGTTTGTTCAATGCCCATTCTCATTTTCATATCAACCTATACATACATATGGGTAAACCCACAAAACTGGTTTACAATTCCAGTGAGGAAAAAAAATTGCAAAAAATGCCCCCATGGAAAAAAATTTTGGTTTTTGGTGGTTCGAACAAACATTTGGTTCAAGCGAACCCAAAAGGGGTTCACTAGAACCCTCCTTCAAGAAAACCCATTAAATTTTGGGTCCCACCATTCTTGAGAAAAAACCAAAAGGAAAGCTTTGTGGAAAGGGAGTTCGCTCAAACCCCCCTTTTCTCCACTTCTCCCCCTCTGGCACCAAAAATCTCCAAAATTTTACCTTTCGAAGCTCAAGTTGAGGATAAAAATGGAGGAGACATCATAGACCCAACTAGATGATGGTAGTCCTCAGAACGAACTACCCAACGAATATAATTTTAATATGTTTTGGTTTTATTATGTATTTATTTTTTTAGTTTGATTAAACATAGGTTTTTCACCAAAAATCAAGCTCTTTGTTCTGCACAAGTGAAAAAATAGTAGATTATCAAAAAAAAATTTGAAAAATATCAGTGCACTAGATATTGATGTCCTTTCAATCTAACAAAAAAAATTGAATTTAGATACATACAAAAAAAGTTATGTTGTATACGACTCGCCTATGTCTGAATTGTAACTGGTTTGACTTTGAAACTTGATTAAGGAAAAAATATTCAATGAAATTCTATGAAACAAATTCCATGCACTAGATATCATAGTTACAAATCTAAATTCAAAAAAATTAGAATTTTATCCTTCATGGAAAAAATGTTTTGTATGCAGTGAGCATCACTGCTTAAAAATGGTGTTTACTGAAAAAAACTAGTTTTCAAAGGAGATGTTAAAAGAAGTGCAATCTGATTCCAATTTTTTTTAAAAAAATATTTATAGAATCTACAGACAAAATGTCACAAATCACTAGTTTGCATCATCTTCAAATTTCTCACGGTTTAGCCGCTATAGGTGCCCGAAAGTGAAGATTTAGTTAGAAAAATCAGTTTAGTGTCCAGTTTGGCCAAAAATTATAAACCAGTATTGTGTGATCACCCATATAGACATTTAATGTTTATAATATTTACAAACTTGTACATGAACATTTGATATATAGTGAATTCAAAATTCATAATTGTAACTATAGTAATGTACTTGTTAAACAATTTACAATATGAATGTACCTGCCCCTAATCTACAATGCTTGACAGTGGAGGAGCGCTCGACAACCCCTCAGGTGGAATCAACATGGAAGTCGATTGAATCCCCTAAACTAACATAAATATTTAAAACATATGTTCATGATTGTTCATTATAAATTTAAAACTCAAGTTAAAAATTATTTCATATATAATTTAAAAAATTAAAATCAAAATGTACCCCATAAGGGTTGTTGACTAGGATTGGTCTCGACATATGTACTCACAGTGCAAATGATTGCCCCATCATTAGTGTCATCTGTACACCAAATAGTTTGATTGTTAAAATGTATTGCAAACTTTTTTTTGATATATACTTTCATTAAAATCCTTGTAAATTCAACATGTAGATGCATATTTATACTTATGTTGCACTGTCCTCATGGTGATGGTCTACAGTAAGAAATTCTACAAATGAACTAAGGCGATCAGATGATCCACTAGAATCTCCACATCCACCTGAACTGGGTGTGGCTTGATCGGGTCCATATCATAATTGGTGGCAACTAGTACACACATGTGGTCTCGACACTCGTGGACTGGTACTAGGACCAACTCCATAAACACTCCTCCATCATCATGGTCTATATGCTCCCTACTCGCTACCATAGAAGTATGTTGATCGAGGTCTCCTATGAGCATACTAAGGGATCTTAATGTCGATACCACTGACCGTTGATGCATAGGTGTGGGAATGGTAGGTCCAAGAGGAGTAACAAGGGGTTGCGCATGCACGGGGCATTGGGGGTCAACCCTTGCCCCTAACCTCTATTGTGGCATGCCACCACCAACACCCTGAAATGATTTAAAATCAAAATAATTGGGCTTTTGCCCCATAACAAACTCTACATATAGTTTCCTCAAAACATATAATGGGACCTCTAGATTAGCGTGTGGTGGACAATCAAATACCATATACCATTGATCCCAAAAATGTGCACTCATCTGTGGATGTATACACCACCTCATAAATATTCTAAATTTATTGGGAGGAATGGGTTGCTGAGTATTAGGGTCAATAAAATAAGGGTCTAGTTGGGCTTTTGTTATTTTTAGGTCTAAAATTTCTTTATATGAGAGACCATTTGCATAAAATCATCTCATCTCCTCTCTATCTCGTCGATGCCTATCTAAGTCAGAGTCAATAGTCCTAATGGAATTGACAATTTTTTGCATTGTAGATGCAAAACATCTCACATGTGGTGGAATCAATGCTTGATTTTTCATAGCATTGATTTGGTTTTGAATGGATGCCATTTTTTCATTTATACGTGCTCGCAAGTGAGCCTCATCTAATCCAACATGTGGTGGAGGTGGGATATGAGGTGGAGGGGGTGGAGGGGGTGGAGGGGGAGTTGGAGGGGGTGGAGCTAGACGTTGATCAGGTGTTGGATTGAGGATATCATCAATTTTAAATTGATCCATGATATCTATAGAAGTGTTTTAACTTGCAATAAATTATACAAAATTAACATACAAACTTACAAAAATACAAGAAATAGTTAAATTTGAAACACGCATGGAAATTTGTTTAAATAGGATGTGCATACATATACATACACATACATACATTGATTGAACTTGAGCAAGTGCATAAAAATTTCAAATTTTAACATGTACATACATTTAAAATGTCATATATGATGCATAATGCATGCATATATCATTCAACTAGAAACTATGTGTACATACAAATTTCAAAATTTAAGATCTAGAACTATGTAATTTTAATACATGTACATACTAAAAAATAAACTTGAAACATTCACAGAAAGATCATTTATGTCTAACACATATATATATTACATTTTTCCAATAGGAGAAATCACATGATCTAGTAGATAGTCATAAAATATATACTATTATAAATTCAACATTATAAGTTCATAAATTCAACCAAAATCATAAATTCATCACTAAAAATTTTTGTCCAACCAAATTCATCACACAAAATATCGAACAAAATATCCATCGAACCAAATTCATAAATTCATAACTATAAGATCATTGTCTTAATTTATAAAGTGTTGCAGCTCTCTACTGCATCTCTTCATTTCTTTGTGTTTTCCTTTTTAGAATCGAAATTTCTCCTCTCGTCTAGCCATCATCGATGCTCATCACAGATCCCATCCATAGCCCTAATAGCATCACCAACAATTTGCATCCTAGATGCAATCATCCTCAAAGGTGGTGTGATAAATTATTCATTTTGAATAATGTTGATTTGATCCTGAATGGTTTTAACATTGGAATTGATTCGTTCTTGCATGCGAGCACCATCCGTGTTAGGTGGTGGAGGTGGGGGGTTATGAGGTGGAGTAAGTGGAGGTGGAGGTGAAGGTGGTGGAGATGGAGGACATGGAGGTGGATTAGAGATATTATTGAATTGATTCATGTGATCTCTAAGATATAAGTGAACCTGCATTAGATTTGTAATTTCACAATGTAAGATACATGTTTATGAAATACCCTTTAAAAACCATTGAATATAAATGGCCTAATTTTTCATATAAATGATAAAATGTGTAAACCTCATTTATGTCTAAGGCATGTTACTTGAATGAGAAAACAATTAACTATTAATATAGGATAATTTATGAACGTGTTAGGTTTTACAGTTTAGAGTTTAGGATTTAGGGTTTAGGATAATAGGATGGCTTAAGGGGATATATATAGTAAGGTTCTAGGACAAAATGACATGGCTTAAGTGAATAAGTTTAAGGTTTAGGGTAATAGGATGGGTTAAGGGGATTTACGGTTGAGATAGCTCTTGTTTTGACTTGCTATTATTAAATTTTGTTGCCTTGGGAAACTTCACCAAAATTTGAGAACTTTTTTGATCCCCTTAAGAAATGTCATATTAGGACCCCTTAAGACATCAATTTATGGTTTAGGGTAATAGGATGGCTTAAGGGGACCTATCGTTGAGATAGCTCTTGTTTTTACTTATTATTGTTAAATTTGGTTGCCTTGGGAAACTTCACCAAATTTTGAGAACTTCTTTGAATAAAATTTGGTGAAGTTGCCCAAGGAAACCAAATTTCATTAAGGTCCTAGATCAAAATGTCTATGGTTTAGAGTTTAATGTTTAAGGTTTAGGGTAATAGGATTGCTTAAGGGGATCTATGGTTGAGATAGCTCTTGTTTTGACTTATTATTGTTAAATTTGGTTTCCTTGGGCAACTTCACCAAATTTTGAGAACTTCTTTGATCCCCTTAAGAAATGTCATATTAGGACCCCTTAAGACATCTGTTTAAGGTTTAGGGTGATATGATGGATTAAGGGGATCTATACATAGTAAGGTCCTAGGAAAAAATGACATGGCTTAAGTGAATAAAGTTTGGTGAAGTTTCCCAAGGCAACCAAATTTCATTAAGGGCCTAGGAAAAAATGATGGCTTTAGGGTTTAGGGTTTAGAGTTTAGAGTTTAGAGTTTAGGGTTTAAGGTAATATGTTTGCTAAAGGGGATCTATGTAGTAAGGTCCTAGGACAAAATTACATGGCTTAAGGGAATAAAATTTGGTGGAGTTGCCCAAGGCAACCAAATTTCATTTTAAGTTCCTAGGAAAAAATGAATGCTTTAGGGCTTAGGGTAATAGGATTTCTTAAGGGGATCTATGTAGTAAGGTCTTAGGACAAAATGACATGACTTAAGGGAATAAAATTTGGTGGAGTTTCCCAAGGCAACCAAATTTCATTTTAAGGTCCTAGGATAAAATGAATGCTTTAGGGTTTAAGGTTTAGATTTTAGAGTTCAAGATTTAGAATTTAGAGAACTTAGGGTGAAGTTTGGGTGGCCCTTGGAATAATGAACTTGAAAGTTAGTGAACAAAATTTTCTTGTGAAATAGTTGATTGAGATAGCTCTTCTTTCGACTGACCAACCTCTCATGAAATCTCATTCATATTATAATCTTGCACGATCTTATTGTATTGTTAAATTTGGTTCCCTTGGGAAAATTCACCAAATTTTGAGAACTTCTTTGATCCCCTTAAGAAATTTCATATTAGGACACCTTAAGACACTGGTTTACAGTTTAGGGTAATAGACTGACTAGTTTATGAATATTTTTGATTTTATGAATAGACTAACTATTTCTATAATAGAAACACATAATTATGTATTATTAATAATGAGTTTGATGTATACTTTAACTTGATATTTTTTTAATTGAATATAAGATTATTTTATTTAATGTATGTTTTTCATTAATATTGATTATATATATATATATATATATAAAAATGAAGTTTAATATATACTATGATAAAGTTGAATATTAAATGAGTTTTATGATATAAAATGTATAATAAAATTAGTTAATGTTGAATAGATTATAAATTATTTTGGATTATTTGGAATTGAAAGAACCTAAAAGAAAGAAAAATATATATTTAGATTCTTTTAGTGTCCAGGTAACTAGTGGAAATTAAAATTTTAGAGTAAACTAGAAGCCTTATTAACAACTAATTGACTAGAATGAGAGTTAATATTGTCGAAAGACAAGAGACAACACATGCAAACAAGAAATGGAAACAATGTATGACTAAGAGAGATAAAAACATACAATAGAAATGAATGCACATATTTGAGTAATTAAGTGATAATTGGAAATATATTGCACAAGGATTTAGGATTTTGCTAATTAAATTTGCAAACAATCATTGAAAAATTTATCAATTGTAATGATCCACTAACTACACAAGTAAAGTTTAACATATATTGTTTTCTATTCTAATTATATCTATGTTCATGTAACATTTAATTGATTGTGTCTCTTGATGAATACACATTTAAATGTATAATATTTATCAAATCCTATTTCATTGTCAATATCAACCTAACCCTAATTTACAATGCAAATACATTCAATTTAAAACATTTAAGCAATGCAATTCATTTTTTTCCATTATCAAATATTCTTCAGCTTGATTTCAAGGTTTTCATTTGAATGCAAGTTTTTTGTTTGATTTCAATTTAGGATAAATTAGCAAATTTTCTTGTTTGAATTGAATTTAGGGTTTCAAGAAAAAGCTAGGGTTTTCAATGCAATTTTTTTTGTTTCATTTCAAATTACGGTTTTCAATGCAATTTTTTTTTGTTTTCTTTCAATTTCAATTTCAAATTAGGGTTTTCAATGTAATTTTTTTTGTTTTCTTTCAATTTCAAATTAGGGTTTTTAAATGCAATTTTTTTTTGTTTGATTGAACAATTTAGACTTCGAAAGCTAAATTTTGTTCTTTAGATACAATTCAAAGATGATTTTTTCATTTCTACATGGTTTCATTTCATTTTTTCTTCTACCTCTACAATTTATCAATTCTCCTATTACAACTAAATAAAATACATGAAATGTTAAATAAACTGAAAAAAATAATGCTAAAACCTACCTTTCTATTAAAAATTTCAAAAAAACACTAAAAAATCACAGATGGAAAAGGTGGAGGCGTACCTGGAGGTCGGAGGTCACTATTAGTTGTCGCACACTCTCTACTAAAATGGGATTGTGAGTTGCTAATGAATGAGTTTCATTTTTTTTAAATAAATTCAATTTGAAAACAAGAGCATTTCTCGTTCATCGGTTCAGGATCCTTTGATAAACAGGATCTTGAATTTAAAAAACTGGGATCTCGTTTAGCATTTAGGCTTGGGATCTTGAAGCTAAACGGAATCCCGTCTATTAAAAAATGGGATCCCATTTTCTAAAAGTGGGATCCCATTTATTAAAAATGGGATCCTATTTTTGCAATGTCGATTTCAGTTTTTTGGCTAAGGAAAAAACTTCCACATTTGGTGGACTCAACTTCATGCTTTCACCCTATTCCTTGTTACAAGAGTGGTAAACTAGGACATTAGAAAAAATGATTGTAGGGAAGAAAGGCAAAAGTTGTGTGGATATTGTAGCAATACAAACCATGATTTGTTTGGTTGCACAAGAGCTGCATTATACTATAAGAGCAACCTAACCACTACAAAGGGTGAAGAATTATCTAGGTTAAATGTGCCAAGAGGGGCTAAGGTTATAATGAGAATTTTCAAAGGAACCCCCCTTGAATGCTCATAGATGTCAAAAAGTAAAAAAAAACAATGATGAACATAGAATATCCATTTAATAAAATCTAATCTAATCCCTTAGAAAAATCTAATGCATTTGATTAAGGCTATATATATTGAGCGCTCATAATTTTGAATACTTTGCAAAATCTAATCCCAAAATCAACATGGTAAGAAAATCAAAGAATTTTATTAAGCATGCATGATAAGAAGTTGTAAAGAAACATAAGAGAATGAAAGAAAATGTAAAGATCATGTATAAATACTTGACATACCTAAAAAATGGAGATTTGATTGGAGAAACTAACCAATTATGTGGAGTCTTTTTCTCTTCTTGCATCAAACTCCTCAAAAATTTGAGCTTTTCACAAACTTGCTTCCTTTTCAACATTAAATTGTATATAACTCTAATAGAATTACTAAAAACTATACAATTAACCAATGTATAATGTTAAATTATAATAATTCAATCATAATTAATATTGCAACATTACAAACTGTAGTGTAGGAAAATACGTACCCTTAAATTTTCACACTTGTTTGGGCCTGCCCTCTTTATTTATCCTTATTTGTGTCTTAATTCGTCCTATTTTGGATCCACAAGCCTAATAAACTATATATTTTTATATGGTTAATCCAGAAAAAATCAGGGGACAAAATTAAGGGACAAAGGTTCAAAACTCTTTTACAAATTCTTAAAGGAGAAGGGAACCAAGGAGAAAATTGATCAAATCTCGGATGGGGAAAAAATATTGAATTCCTAGGAAAGCATTCTAGACCAGTTTATTGTTGTGATTTTTGGCTTAGCTTTCTGGCATGTTTCTCCTTCAGCCTTGGCTTTTCCTTCATGTTTATGGCATTTACCGCCATACCACGAGCCACCCTATTCGGCTGTTGGGTGGTGTTAACACCTTACTGTAGCAGTCTTGTTCTAGACTGGTGGTGGCGTGGTGAAGTGGTGACAACTTGGTTGATAGTTACCTCCTTACCGCGGAGGTGGCTCGATGGTGGCGATGCAGTGCGGTGAGCGGCTGGCTGAGATAGTCTTTTATGAGGAGCTGAAGGGAATCTATGTAGTATGATAGATATATGCCATTGTAACTACATGAAGGTTCTGATTGTTGTTACTGCCTGTTTTCTCCTATTGGACAAGATGTAACACTCCTGGAAGAGCATAGCTCTGTATTTTTTGTATTGTAATCTTTTACTAAATAATACAATCTAAGCTGAGTGTTTTGGAGGGTGGGGTTTTTTACCTGAAAGGGTTTTCCACACATATATTTGTGTGTCAACATTGTTTGTCTTTCATGGTTATCTGCCTATGTTGAATCTGTTAATGTTATGCATTGACTTTCCTCAATAGGATCAATGGGGGATACTCTGTGCTTGCTTTTGCTTTATGGTATAGTTGTGTGTGTCTTTGGAGTGATTTTGGATTGAAATCACTAAGGCACTGCTATCTTAGATTCCTATCTTGATGACAGACCAAATTTCCTATCCCCAACAAGTGGTATCAGAGCTGGTTGAAGGAGGTCGAGGCTTGATGATACCAACCAGTGGTATCAAATTCTTCTCCTGGTTACTATAGTTTTGGGTATTTCTCCTATGATGATTTCTTAGCCTGACAAGCTTGAGGAAGTTTGGAGAACTCGGTTGGTGATTGATTCTTCGATGAGTGGAAGTGTGTGCTTCTTTGATTCAACACATAGTTTGAAAGACGTTGGAGATAACTGGAGTTGGTCATGTTGTGGAAACATGGTCTGAGGCTCCTGGCTCATAGAAAATGTTCCTGATGCAAAGGGCGTGAGTTATGCTTGTGGTTGTGTTGCACCAAAGTGTGGTTTTCATACTAGGTGTCTGTGTAAGAGGCTCCCTGGTGGTATGGACTTGCTTGTGTTTTTGTTCGTCCATGAAGTGTTGCACTTGTGGTGAGTGGTCTGACTTAGCATTGAAGGTGGTTTCTTTGCTACTCTGATTGCATGGAGGCTATGAAGTGACCTTGGTGGTCTGTAACTTCTGGATAGCCTAGCTCTTTCTTTTGCTTGTGCATGATAGTGGTGTTGGAACTAGTCTGAAATGGACCTATTGTTCCTATTTGCCTGTTTCTTGCACTTGCATGGTTCAGTTTCATGTCTTTGGCTCTGGAGGTTTTGTGTAGATTTTCCTAAAAATTCTATGATGCATGTTCATGTTGTTTTTTCATTGTTCTGGTTAACCCTGATGGTTGTGTGCAGACTCCTAAGTTGTCCAAATGAGCAATGAAGAGGGAGATGCATGGGTGTTTTATAAACACTGTGGTTTTGCAGGTTTTACATGGTCAAGAGAAAACTTGCATTGTGTGGAGCTATTGTCTGCTATTTTCTAGATCCTAGCTTTTGGGGTGTGACTGGATGAGATAGTTGCAGTTTGACTTGTTTGGAGGAGAGTTGTCTTCTCTTCTTGGGAGTGTTGGTATGTTCTTTCTCATTCAATATTCTTGCGGGGTTTCTTGTTGGTGTCCTTGACTATGGTGCTTGAGTTGTGGACACGATTGGAAAGTCAGATCTGTTGCTGATTTGGTGTTTGAGTCATGGTTGTCTACGTGATTGTTCTCTTTGAGATCTTAGTTTTGCAGTTTGCCAATGTGATAATATATTTGTAGGGTTGTCCATTGAAGTGGATCTCCGAGTTGTGTGGTTGATAGATTAGTTACCTATTGACTGTTGTGGGACAACTCAGGTGTGGATTGTCAATATCCACGTGATTGCTTCTGTGATATTTCAAATCTATTAGTTGACCTTGTCTATGGTCACTTGTGCATTGGTGTGACTATTTTGAGATGAGAGGATGGACAATGTTTTGAGTACCTGAATAGTCAGTGATGGGAACCTATAGCATGTGAGTCACGATGTCATGGAAAACTTGGTACATTGGTTTTGTGTAATATTTTGGCAGTGATGGAGTGGTCAGTCATGGTGCTTAGAAAGCTCAGTGTCACATTGCAATGGGATCTTTAGCAGTGACTAGTGTTCTTATTTGGTGTTGCAATTGCGGTGGTCTTTTACATCTGCATGTTCACTATTTGAAGGTGTGCAACATCTTGGAGCCATGGAAGACATTGTTAGTTTTGGCTGAGTTGCTGGTGGTGCTTGACAAGTGATGTTGGTTTTGGTTTAGAGTTGTTTGCTTTATGTCATGGTTACTCTCTCTTAGAGTTTTGGCATTTTTCTTTGCTCTTGAGACCATAGCTTGTTCACTTGAAGCATGGTATCTCCTAAGGGGGATGTGTTGATCATGGTGTCATGATAAGTTCTTGTTCCATGGGTTGGAGCTTTGACAATGGTCTGGGGTTTCTCTATGTTTTGAGTGCATGGGTCATATGCTGGAGGACTTCATGGTTGCTGTAATATGGTAGTTTGGAGTTAGCACGAGGTGACAGGTTGCTAATATTCATGGATGCATGGAGAATAAGGTGAGGCTGAAATTCTTCTATGAATATTGTTGTTACAATTGAAATTCTGAGTTGCCTACACCTTGGTTGAACGTGAGTTTAACAGAGACCATGAAGGAAAATGATCTTGGGTAAGTCATGGTGACTTGTATATCTTGGAGGAGCATGTTTTCTTTTCTCCTTGGTCTGCTCGGCAGTGTTACTATGAAAGGTATTTTCCCATTATACTTTTCAAGTGTGTTATGCTTTATCTTTCATTGGTATGAATCTTGAGTTGTTGTTTTAAGATTCTGGAGGATTCATAATGGAAGATGGACAACATGGTTGATCTCTTTGTGCTTTTGAGTTCTGATAGGAGATGTTTATGGGTTAGTTTGATCTTCTTGGTGCTTACATCCATGATGTTGCTTGGTGTTTTTATGGTTTTTCCCTTTGGGATGTGAAGAAGATCTCTCTTGACACAACTGGCATATTGAAGTTTTTTGTAGAAGGGCATGCTTTTGATTTGATGTTTCTCCCTAATCTGGTTGTGTTCTTCCTGTTTGTTTCATATGACTTTAGATGTTTGTGGAGCCATGATGGTCACTGTTTTCTGTGGTCATGTGTTTGTCACTAGGGTGATGAAATGAGGGGTTCTCCTTCTCTAGTTAGATATGGAACCTTGGAAGAACAACGGATGATTGTTGAGAGAGACATTTTCTTGCAGTAGGTGGTTGTAGGATGTGTAGATCAGAGTGGGTGTCTCTTGGAACTACATGGTTACTTATTCCATATGCAGGGAGTGGTGAACTTGGTATGCTTGAATCATTTGCGATGGTGCTTTGTTTGCACTCATCTGGACAGTGCCCTTGCAGTGGGAGTACCTGGACGTGTTTTAGTCCATTGACTAGTTGACACAGGGTGCTTGTTTGCTGTTGAGATGGGTGGTTTTCTGATTGCATGAGTCTATTGTTGGTTGTCATACCTTGGAGGTATGGGCGGTTGGATGGATTAGCATGAGCTGTGTGTGCTATTTTTAGTCGTGTGGCTTATGATCAGTTGGATGAGGGCAGTCTTTTTTGTGGTTGTTGTTCTAGTTGATGGTGTTCTTGTTTTGGAGAATTGCGGTCTGTGTCTTGTTTCTTGTGCTTGCGTGGTGCCTTGATGTTTGTTGTTGTTTTTCCTTTTGTAGCCTGAAGGGTCTTTTGCTTGCGTTCCTGAGACTGGTGTTGTTTTTCCTTGGATTGTTCCTTTTCCTATGTTGGATGTTTGGAGCAGTTTCTTGAGATGGTGGAAATTTTTTGGATGTCACTGTAGAGGTCTTGGTTGGAGTGTGAGAGCATTCTTTGATCCTTGTTCGAGCTTTGGAGGATGCCTAAATTCCTGCATCAACTAGGAGATTGTTGGGATTTTTGACTTAGCTTTCTGGCATGTTTCTCCTTCGGCCTTGGCTTTTCCTTCATGTTTATGGCGTTTACCGCCATACCGCGGGCCACCCTATTGGCTGTTGGGCGGTGTTACCACCTTACCATGACAGTCTTGTTCTAGATTGGCGGTGGCACAGTAAAGTGGCGGCAATTTGGTTGATAGTTACCTCCTTACCACGGAGGTGGCTCGATGGTGGCTAGGTAGTGCGGTGAGCGGCTGGCTGAGACAGTCTTTTATGAGAAGTTGAAGGGAATCTATGTAGTATGAAAAATGTATGTCATTGTAACTACATGAAGGTTCTGATTGTTGTTACTACCTATTTTCTCCTATTGGACAAGATGTAACACTCCTAGAAGAGCATAGCTCTGTATTTTTTGCATTGTAATCTTTTATTGAATAATACAATCTGAGTTGAGTGTTTTGGAGGGTGGGGTTTTTTACCCGAAAGGGTTTTCCCCACATATATTTGTGTGTCAACATTGTTTGTCTTTCATGGTTATCTGCCTGTGTTGAATCTGCTAATGTTATGCATTGACTTTCCTTAGTGGGATAAATGGGGGATACTTTGTGCCTGCTTCCGCTTCATGGTACAGTTGTGTGTGTCTTTGGAGTGATTTTGGATTGAAATCACTAAGGCACTATTGTCTTAGATTCCTATCTTGATGATAGATTGAATTTCCTATCCCCAACATTTACCTCCTTCTTCAAAGGCCTGTTCGCTTCAGAAGGTGAACATGGAACATCCAAAGCTGCCAGAAATTCTCTTTAAAGACTAATCCCCAAGAAGATTTTGGGAGAGGATGCAACTAGGCTTGATGCTAGTGTACCCAAGGAAGAGATTCAAAAGGCTATAAGGTTAATGAGCAATGATAAGTCTCTTGGTTGTGATGGGCTACCCATTGAATTCTATAAGTGTTTCTCTGATTGGGTAAGTGAAGATTTGCTTGACGTCTACATGAAAGCCCTAAATAGGGGCTCTCTTGGAAAGCATATCAACAAAGGTATAATTAGGATCCTCCCAAAAGGGGGAGACGAAACCCTGGTCAAGAATTGGAGACCCATCACCTTATTAAACATGTCTTATAATATCTTGGAAAATATACTATCTCTCAGGTTGGTCGACATCCTACCTAAGTTCATTAGTTCCACCCAAACCTGGTTAATAAAAGGAAGATACATATTGGCGAATCTTCTTACAAGCTGGGATGCGATGGAGTGGGCCAAGAGGTCTGGGTAGAATGTGGGAATGTTGCTGCTTGATTTTGAAAAGGCCTATGATCATGTTGAGTGGGGATTTCTAAGGACAGTCCTCAAAGCCTTTGGTTTTCCTAGGAGTTTCTGCAATATGGTTGATGTGCTCTTGATGGATGCATCTATCCAAATTGATGTAAATGGGAACCTCTCTGAAGAAATTAAGCTGGAAAGATCCATCTGCCAAGGATGCCCCCTAGCACTTGCACTTTTTGTCATTGCCTCAGATGCTTTGTTTTATTTTCTTGGGGACCATAGATCGTTCCCAAAAATTAGGGGCATTAATCTCCTAGACAACAATGAGCTAATTAATGTCCAATTTGTGGATGATATAGCCCTTTTTATTGAACTCAATAAAGACAATATGGATACCTTGATGAAGAAACTAGATCTGTTCTCACAAGCCTCAGGGGAAAAAATTGCTAACTCCAAGTCTATCATGCTAGGTTGGAAGGAGGTGCCTCTTGACTGGCTGCCAGAATATGGCTTCCAATGGGGAGGCTCAAGCAAGCAGGTAAGATATCTTAGCATTCCTTTCGCTGTTAATCCCAACCTTAAGGAGATGTGGAACTGGGTGGCTTCCAAAATTGAAAAGAAGTTTGAAAAGTGGAACAAAAACTACCTGTCCTTAGCTGGTAGGTTGCAAGTCTATCAAAATATCTTATCTTCTTACACCATTTACTTTGCTTCAATGTGGTTCTTTTGCAGTTATCAAATAAATGAGATTCATAAAAGAATAAGGGGATTTCTCTATTTGGATGGTAAAGGGGGAAATAAAAAGCATGTGGTTGGATGGGATTGGTGCTATCTTGACAAGATGCAAGGTGGGTTCGGGTTAAAAGACCTGAGGGAACAAGGGATTGTGCTGGCCTCCAAGTGGATAGTGAAAGCCTTAGATAATGTTGAGCCATCGAAGGTGCTTATCAAGAAGAATATCTAAGAAGTCACTCCGAGAAGGGCGAAGGCTTGGAAAAACCTTCCCTTGTGTGACATCCTCACTAGCAACCACCGTATGAACCCTGTTGGGTCTTTCGTCTTCAAGAGCCTTTGGAAGGCCTAGGATCTTTGTAAGCACAATGTCCAGTTCAAGTTCACTAATGTCTCTTTTCTTGGCTCCCGGTGTCAAACTTACAGCTCCACATGGTGGAACCTGTGTCGTATTGGAAAACCTCTTGCTCTCCTCTAGCGGTGCTCTGCCAAGCTTTGGAATCTCAAAGGGATTAAGTTGTTCAGTGACATTCTCAGTGATAGAATTATCAAGACCTGGGAAGATTTGAGAACTGAATTTGATGTCCCTGCCTCCACCGCAAGGACATTCACCATTCTGGCTAATGCTTGTCAAGGTTGTCACTTCCCTTCAAGCACCAACATAGTGATGGATGTTGGGAAAGACCTGGTGTGGAGAGATGGAGGAAACCTAGTTGACCTCAAGGCTAATTTTTTTTATAAAATCTTAAGTGTGAATAAATCTATGCTTGAATACCTTAATCAATGCTAGAATTTGTCCTTTAGTGATGAGGTTTGGAGTAAAACTCTTAAGGACAATTGGAGCAATAATGTGGAACCTAAGAAATCTTGTTTCAAATGGCTTAATGTTCTTAAAACATTGCCTTTCAGATCTAACAATAATGATATTGATGTGTGCAACATTTGTCGCACCCCAGAATTGGTGACTCATATTCTTTTTGACTGCTTTTATACTAAGGAAATATGGAAACATTTTTTCCATAGTCTAAAAATTTGGGATAATGACATAGCAGATTGGAAAACTGTTCTTTTTTGTGATAAAAAAATGAGTAAGGATTGCTTTAAATTTTGGAATTTTCTTTCTATTGAAATTCTTTGGCACATCTGGAAAGCAAGAAATGATAATAAGTTTAAGGGTTGTAGGAGGGTGCTTACTGAGTCACATAAGAGACTCACACTTCTTCATGTTTCTCTATAGGTATCGCTCCATATTGAGATATCGCTCCCCTAGTTTTTAAGGCTATGCAAAAGTGGCTCAACCACGATCATTAGGGATAATTTTAGATGTGGATAGGCTTGTGGGCTTGACAACAAGGAGACTAAGATGTTCTTGAGTGTGTTCCATGAGTTCCAAAGGGAATTCAATGAAGAAGGTGGTGGAGGCAGGCAAGTGAGGCACATGGGTTCCTGCCCCCATGCACAACAGGGTAGTGAGGCCTTCTTTGTGATCAGACCAAATGGGGATGGAGGGGAAGCTGATAGTGGAGGCAATAACCATCAAACCTGATGTTACCTCAAGTATACATTTTGAATATATGTTGGTTGATGTCAATGATAGAAATGCGTAAATGATATATGTAATTTTGAACCCCAAAAATATCCTTTTTGGTCACCCCGAGATAGGCCTATAATCTTCACTTTGTTGCATTTTTCAGGTTGTTCCCAATGCATTGCATCTGATGTACTAAATCTTCAATCTATATCTAATACAAAAAAATCAAAAGGGAAATGATAATTTAATGATTTTGGTTGTGTGTCACTGATTTTTTGGGTTGAGACTAAGATGCCACCTAGGGCATCTTTTTCCCCCAAAGATCTTGGGACCTTGATTTCAAGAGCACCTTAAATGGGCCCCTTTTTCGAGTTTGTGCCCCGAGTTTCATGCCTCGGGACTAAGAAACCACCTAGGGCATCTTAGTCCCCATTAGGTTATTTTCAAGATTTAATTTCAAAGCCTGGTGGGATTTAGCCTCCTTTAATTAATGAATTCCTATGTTGGCTTGTTGTAGTGTAATTTAGGGATATTAAGCATGGATAAGTATAAATACAAGGTTCTTTCACTCATTTTATCAATCCAAGAATCCAAGTCTTTTGTGATAGAATTCCTTATAACATAATTGAGTTCACAAGAGCATTCAAGATCAATTCATCAAGCATTTGGAGCCATCATTCAAGCATCATATCAAGGATATTGTTGCATCATGTTTGTTATTGTGCTAACATTTGTGATGTAGGGTTTATGATTCAAGCAAGTGTTTCATGTAAGATCAACGTCATTCAAGAAAGATTCAAATAACCAAATCCATTGCAGCCATTTCAAGCATATTTCTAGCACCTAGTTACAAGGTTTTGGTGAGTTGCAACATAACACTTTGTTCATTCATCATTTGCCTTCATTTTATTTTATTTCAAGGTTTAATTACCAACAAGGGGTTTGACCAAGGAAAATCCCCATTCACTATCAATCAAAAAGTTTTTCCACTCTTTTGTGTTTGTGTTTGCATATTTAGGTTTAATACTTGAAGATCATTTGAAGTACAAAGTTGCATTGCAAAGTTTTCATCTTCACAAAAACTCACCTACAGGCCAAATCTGGAAGTTTTAGAACCTAAGATCAAAGAAGAAGGAAGTGTAGACATCAAGCCTTAGGATCACTTTTGAAGTTTGCAGAAATTAATATCAAGACTAAGAAGGTAGCAAGGGTGTCTTAGTTCTCCAAGTGGAATTTTGCAAAGATTATTTTGAATCCCATTCCAACATCTGAGGATTCTGCATCTGCCCCGAAAAACAACAACGAGACTAATAAGATAGTAAGGGTGTCTTAGTCCTCCATAATACTTTTTGATAGCTTATTTACATTTCTAGAATCCTCATTTCATTTCCAGACATCCCAAGTACACACATCCTAACTTTTTGTTGCATAATTTCATCATTTTCATCCTTCTTTTAGCTTGCATTACTAGGTTTTGTAAGTTGAATGTTTAGTTGTCTTTTCCAACCTTTTGCTTCGTGGTGAACCCCTCAAAGCTTAAAGAACCCCCTCCTAGGTCTTCCTCATTGAGTATTGACTCACCCTTTGGGGTTGATAGTCATTGCAATTTGGATTCCTAGGACATAATTGAATGACCTAAAGAGAATAGTGGTCTATCCACCCTATTTTATTTATGGTTCATTTTGGTGAACTTGACATTTTAGAGCATTCATTTTTCTGATTTTTAGTCTATTAAAGTCCTAGATCTAGGTTGCATTCATCCTTGCATTGCATCTTGCATTATTGAAAGTTCATCTAGGGTTTCTTGCATCTTGCATTAGTGAAAGTGCATCTAGGGTTTCTCATATTTGCATTAGTGAAAGTGCATATAGGTTGCATCTTTACTTTCTTGCATCATTTTATCTCATTAAAAATTGAAAAGTGCATTTTCAATCATCTTAATTACATTAGAAACATTGTTATTGCATTCGAAATTGAAAAAAGTGCATTCAACTTTGCATCCAATTGCTTGTCATTAGTTACTTTTTATTGCATTCATTTGCACACTTTTCTATTTCTAAACATCAGTTCCTTGGGTAGGCCACCTAGAAACACTATTATCAACTCAGATTTTGTTGTTTTTCTAGAAAAACCCCCTACTGGGACTAAAATGATCTTATTGGCATCTTAGTCCCTCTATTGGTTTCTAGCTCAAAACCCTATCTGAGTTGTGTTATTTTTGTTCCACTTTCTAGACCCTCCAAATTCCTTCAGTAGGACCAAGACGCCCTTGTTGGTGTCTTAGTCCATGTTGAGTTTGAAACTGCAGTTTGTAGGGTTTAAATTTTCTTTTTTGCACTTTTGTTTGCTATCATTGGTTATCTGTTTCAATGGGTTGACTATTTGTTGGATGCATTTCACCAAATCTAGTTTAAAGTGCTTCATTTCATGCATTTCTCAATTCTAAATTTGCATTTACAACATTTCATCTTTCAGGTTGTTGCATAATGTTATTAGTAAATTACCTTGTTTCAAATCTGAAAATTGCATTTAAACATTTCACTTTAGGTCATAGAATTGCACTTTATTTAATTTTCCATGATAACATGTTTTCTTTCAAGAGATGTAGGTTTTATATGGTTAAAAATGGATTGCATAAGTACAACATCCCCTCTTATGAGTTCAATTTAGAATACAACAATGAGGTCATTAAGAAACATGTTAGTCATCCTTCTACTATCTTTCATAGTTATGAGAACATCTTAGAAAAAGCAGATCAAACCATTGACACAATCCTTAATATTACATTTCCCATTGGTGAAGATGGTATGATACAAGGGGATGCAAGCATAGAAAATAATAAAAATCATACTCATTCTTCTCTTGATACCTCTCTTGTTAGTGACAAAGGCTTCTTGGTGAAAGCAGATACAAGAATTGAGCATCTTGATTGTCCCTCTCCTCTTCCCCCTTTGGAAGATATTATAAAAAAAGAAGATGAAATCATAGAAACATTTCTAAACATCACCTTACCTATTCTCCATTCATCCCTTTCTTGTGAGAATGTATTAGCGAAAGAGGATGATATCATAGATAGCCATGACAATTAAAATGGTCCTTCTCCTAATATCCCTCCTTGATGTGAAGAGGATAGCTTAGTGTTAGAAGATGCACCTATTGAGTCATAAGAATCTTTTTCCTCCCTTCCCTAATGCTCCTACCATTTGGAATGATCTATTTGGTAATCATAGTTTTCCTTCTCTTGATGCCTCCCCTATTTGTGTTGAAGCTACTTTACAATTTAATCTAACCATAGAATGTAATTAAAATCTTACAAGCCCTCCTACTAGGGTAGATAGTATGGCACAAGAGAATGAGACCTTAGAGAAAAAGGATAAAGTCATGAATAATCCTAACAATAAAATAGAGTCTTCTCCTAATATCCCCCCTATTGATAAACAAGAAAATCCAACCATTGATAACTCCCTTACATGCAATGAAGCAATCTTGGAAGAACCAACCCTTGAATGTCAAGAAAATTTGGTTTGTAGCTCTCTCAAAAACCCTCCTACTAGGGAAGATATAACAATGGAAGAAAATGAGAACATTGACAATAGTAATTCCTTAGATGAATATTATGAAGTAACATTAGACCCCCCTTCACTAAGAGATCATGAAAATAAGGATAGGTCTTCTAAGTTTATGCACATTATATACCCTTGGAGTACTCTCCCAAGCCTAAAATTATCATTTATCCACATTCTCAAAAACCACAAGTTAAAAAAAAATCATCCTTATTCTTGAACCACCTAAGAACAATGTTTCACAAGAACCACATTACAATACCATTTCTCATACATACAACACTAGGAACAATCCAAAACCAATACAAACACCTTCAACATCCATCCCATTGCCTAATCCCATTTTTCCTAGTGCTCCTCGTTTAACTTCACATTCTTGGAAGGAGTATGATCTTGTTGAACAACTTAAGAATACTCCTGCGAAGATATCCCTATGGGACCTAATTAAAAATTCACCTAATTATCACACTATTCTTCAAACAACCTTGCAACAAATTCCTATCCCCTCTAATGTTCACCCAAATGATATAGCAGCCATGATTCAAGGACTAAATGTTGATAATGTTTTCCACCAAAGTGAGCTCCCTCCTTTGGAAGTGCAAAAACAATGTGATGATTTCATGGTAATAGATCAATACAATACACTAGGGATAAAGCGAACCCTTTTTGACAATGGCTCAACCTTAAATGTGTGTAGTGTAAACCTGTTGGATAAGCTTGGTGTCAATAAATCAAAAATTCAACCTGATTCTTTATCTATTAAGGGATTTGGCAATGTAGGAAAGCAACCAATTGGAGTGATAAATTTTCCTATTAAATTTGGAAAGGCGACATTAGAAACATCAATCCATGTTATGCCTCTTGATCTTTCATATAATCTCCTTTTAGGTAGACCGTGGATTCATGCAATGAATGGAGTGCCTTCTATCCTTCATCGTAAAATGAAGTATGTAAACAACAACATAGTGTACACATTGGATGTTGATAATGAGCCTTACAGTGTTTTACAAATCGACAAAAACAAGGTGAATCCTTTGAAAAAATTGCCACCAACAACACATGTGGAACCTATGCAACAAAAAGACAAAGAAAAACATATTGAGAAAATCACAAAAAATATTAGAAGATGATTGTGGTTCCTTAGAATACAAACTAAAATTCATGGGATAATACAAGATCATAAACAAAGAGCCTGAAAAGTGAAAATAAAACGCGGTAATTCCAACACAAAATTTGGAAGACCCTTCAAAAGCATCCACCTTAACCACTTTAGAAGAAAAACTAAATTATACAACAAACTTCGATGAAATTGACTATCAACAACCACCAAATCCTAAAGAAATGAAAAAGATTTATGGAAAAGGTTACAAACTTATGAAACAACTTGGATATAGTGAAAAAGGATATGGTGCTAGAGAACAATGTATTTGTGTCCCTATAGAGCCTAACATGCAAGAAACAACTCATGGTCTTGGTTATTGTCCTTTCATAGAAATCAACTCATCAAACAAGCCTTTGCTCAATATGAACATTCTCACAAAGGATTATTCTAAGATGACTTTAACATTTGTGCATCCTAAATTGATAGACACTAGTGGTCTTTATTGTTATCCTTTGCAAGAAACAAAACAAATAAATAAATCTTCACTTAATGTCAATGTTGCCACACAAAACACTAACAATTTGAATTTGATAGATTTTACACCCCTCGGTAAAGGAGAGAAAAAAATCTTGCATTCTAAGGATCCTTGTGTAGGTATGGCATCTTATACTAAGCAAGCGATATCTTTGTCACAAAATATTGAAACATCCTCTACTTTTGATCAAGAAAGTATTTTGTTGAGACTCCTCCAAGATCATTTGATATCCCTCCCTCCAAAAACACAAAAGAAATTTTACTACAAACATTCATTTTGTGCATATCATAGAGTTCATGGTCATGCTACTAATGAATGTAAGGCTTTAAGTAAAAAAATTCAAAATCTTAACTATGGTTCTCTTCCTTGTGTCGAAGAATCTAGTTCCTCTAACTAATACTTATTTTCATCCTATTTGGCTCACCCTTGTCTTGCACTAAGTGGGGGTAAGGGGTTAGGTAGCCTTGTCTGAGCGTATGTCACTTGTTGTCTCTTTTGGCTAGTTGGCCAAATTTCATGTATATATAAGACCAAGCTTTGGATGTGGACGACTTGCCTTAAGTTGGCTCACATGTGACGTACTGGGTTTTGGGGGAAACCCTCTTTTCCTTTTTCATGTTTGGCTACTTTAAAGAAATTTTTCACATTAATAGTGTTCGCAGCCACTTTCAATTGGGGTCATACATCAACACTCATGTTTCATTGTGTAATTTTATTTCTTCTTGTGATGTGTTCCTTTCTTGGTGGTGTCATTGGGTTTGATTTCCTTTGAGAGTGTGATATTTCCTTGCACTTGCCCTCTCTTGGAGACATTAGGCACAATCTTCCCTAAGATGAGATTTCACACGATCTAAGAAAAATCCCTTTGACATCCCTTTTTCTCATTGTGTGCATTTTCTCTTTGTACCTTATTAAATTAATGGAGGTATGGCTTTTATGTGGTCCCCTAGGGCTCACCTAGTGAAAAAATAGCTTCACTAGCCCTTGTGAGCATGCATTTTATTTTTGTCCTTCTCATAGTCATGGGGGTATGGATTTGATATGGATCTCTTAGGACTCACCTATTGAACAAGTAGCTTCACTAGCCCTTGTGAGCATGCATTTTGTTTGCATAGTGGACAGTGTGTTCCACTTGTAAACCTTTTTTGGACAAACAACCTAGACCCGATCCATAGCATGTTGGACAGCCAATCAAAGATTGATCCATTGCATTTTTCTTTTTCCTTTTTCCTTTTTCCTTTCTTTGATGGTGTATGTTTGTGATCTAGTTATGGCTTCATATATCATCCGCAAGTGTGTTCTTTTGTGCCTATGTTGGTTTGCCATAGGATCTTGATCTTGGGGGATTGGTCACCCTCTTGGTTATTTTCATCCTATCTTACTAGCATTCATACATTTGAACCCCTCTTGATTGTGTGGTTGGCTACTTTAGTGTGATTTTTGTTGTACCTATAGCACACACACCCCGTTCGAAATGGGGACCATCTCTTTCACTTTCTCGGGTCATTTTTGCCTTCACCTCACTTTGTGTGCCCTCTATTTTTGAGTCCTAAGTGGTCAACAAGTCTTAAGTTATCACCTCTAGTTGACCAAGTTTCACCACCCTTGATATTCTCAAGTCTTCGGCCTTCGCGGAGTTCCTTTGATAGTTTTCCTTGAATCCTTAAAACTATCATCTTTTGGTCCACTCTTGTGGGCCACCCTTGGCGAAATTCCATCTTTCCTTCACTATGTACGCAGTGGCCAAGTTGGCCTATCCACCTGCCCTAGAGGTCTCGCACCATTCATTGTCGTCCCTTTCACCGACCGATCCAAAGGCAAGTGCTTGGTTGTCGCCTGCCCCGCGGGCTCCATGCTTCCCGCCATCGATTGTTTCAAAATTTTTGCCCACCAATGGCGCTTGCCACCATAATAGCATTTATTATGGGAATTTAATAAATCAAATCCTATAAATAGTAGGGTTGACAAGTCATTTTCACAGACATTCTTGTTGAAACTTGTCAGAACTCTTCTTGCTTCCACCGTCGTCGCGCTCGCATGAATCCATTGTCGTTCAAGTGTTGCTACCTTCAATCTCTTCATGAGTTCTTGTAGGTCATCTAGGTAGGTTTTACACCACCATCCATTCATGTTTTTTTCGTTGAATTTCAAAAAAAATTTAAAATCTTAGAGGGGAAAAACTTGAAGCTGGATAAAACATTAAATTTCGCACAAAACCCATATTTTGAGATTTGAAAATCCTTTGAAACTCGGCCATTTTGTGCCATGCAAAATCTAGTGCCTCAGTCACCATTCTTGACCAGGGCCTTCATGGGCTTTTGGCCCATAGGTTTCCTTCTACCATTTCCTTAACCTTTTGTGAATGGAAAACTTTAAATCGTGGTCGTCACCCTAGTCGGGCCCACTCATGCGGGTGGATGCCATCCCCTCATCGTCGCTATTTGATCCAAATGAAAATATGAAGCTAGGAAGGGATCCTCATGACCTTTGTGGGTCTGAAAATGTGGGTTTCCATACATGTATGGCTCCTTTCCTTTCACCATTTCCCAAATGATCATCATTCACTTCCCTCCCACGCTGCAGGTTCCACTTGGTCATTCACTATCAGGCATGCATTTTCACTGCTAAGTACTTTGAGGGTTGTATCCTGCGAATGCCCATCCACCCTTCGCTGTTGTTGAAAATGCCTAGCCTTAAGTGGAAAAGATAGCCCATTTTCCCACTCTTTGGGTCCCACTTTTGTCCTCGCCATCCTGGTTGCTCCTCCTAAATTGGCTAAGTGTTGAACCTCCACGGGTCAGTCCTTATGGGCCACCATCTATAGGTTGCACCATGCTCTTTTCCATTCTAAATGTTTGATTGATCTCACCCATCCAATTTTCAAACCCCACGACGTTAATCTTCATCCAGTTTCCTTCACAAAAAATTGCTAAGTAAATTTTGGGAGTGAACATTCTATTGTGTGCGGCCATCTACGGGTCGCCAACCCTCTACTTCCATTTCTGAATGTCCAAGCCTAAATTGCCTCCCGTCTCACGAGATCCAACCCTTCCACGGTTGTTTGAATCTCCTCAAGCAAATTTTGTACGCTGATGCTTTATGCGGACTTGGTGGTGTAGACCATTGTCTTCTCTCTGCCGTTCACAAACGGTCAACACCTAGATGCATACCTTGGATCCCTGCTCACACATTTATGAAGGACTTGAACTTTCAGGATGTTTTGATGACCATCCTTCCTGCCTCCAGGTCCCACATGGTGGGACTTCGTCTACAAGTTTCCACCATACCAAGGCCATTTCCAAACAACGAAACTCCCAAATGGCTGAGACACCACCTGCCCCCGCAACCCCTAGACATGCATGACAAAATGATTGAGCTATCACTTCCAAAGACCTCAAGAATGATCAAACCCACATTTCCAAGTGACTTGGTACCTTAGTGGACCTCACTAGTAGTGTGAAAGTGTTGATGTGGGTGGCTACATGTGGGTTGTAATGCACTCTTCGCCATCTCCCTGTTGTCTCCTCCAAAATTGCTGCCAGCCCAGGGAAACCCACATCCATGGGCCCGCATTGGTCTATCTTCCTCAAACGAAAGGAAAACAATGATTTCTAATTAATGTTATGATCTTTGAAGGATGAATTACTCGGTCTAACATCTATTTCACAGGTTTTCATTAACACTCCCCTTATTTTATAAATGAATATGCTTTTTTTGACTTTGCTTGTAGGATTTATGGAACTAGCTGTAGAACCATCGAGGGCGTCCACAGAGAAGGAAGGGGGGAAGAAATCTACCAAAGTCCTGAGAGTAAAGGAGGACAAAGATCAAATGAAGTATCAATTTTAGGGAGTGGAGGTCACCTCCAAGGTTACTACTGTGTGGGACACCATTATAGATACTAACCTTGGAAATATCAATATAGATCAATTCTGATAGAGGTTCATCACCAACCCCACTACAGAAAATGTCAAGAAAATTAGAAAGAGTGGTTTGGCTAAGGCAGTCGGCTTCCCACCAGCTCTTCTGGCCCTTGAATTGGTGATGGCTTGCAAAGAAGCCTATCAAAAGAAAAGTTGAAAGATTGTGGATCATGATCGCAATGTGTTGGTTGGCCTGTTTTCCAGGTCCATAGCACATAAATTATACATCCCCACCTTTGACCCTATGGAGCATTCAACAAATGAATGTGCAGAGAATATGTGGAAGGTAGACCCTCTAAAAAATTGATCAACCAGTACTAGTTAAAAGAAAAGAGGGGTAGTGCAAAAAAGGTGCCTCAGGAGTTGTTTTGGAGTGAGTTTTATAAATATTACCATGACTTAGTAACTTTGCTAAGTAGAGTCATGGGCCTCCCAACTATGGCCTATTTCCAAGACTAGATGTTCTATTTTATAGAAGAGATTATCAGAGGAAAAACTAAGTTTAACTGTGCTTGGACGATCAACAACTGCTTGCTCAAGCAGTTTGTAGCAGTCAAGAAGACCTCTCAATTTTACATGACCTCCTACTTGGTCTATCTTCTGTTTGATCTCTTTCCATATAAAGGTCTATTTGTGGCACAAAGCCTGAACCCGGGGAGAGAGCTGAAAGTATATGATAGGAATCCTTAGCTCCACTATCGAAACTTCAAGAAGGACTATTGCAGGGTGAACGATGCCATTATTGGGTACATTATCAGACTTCTCAGAGGGGATTTTGAGAGAAGATTTACACATAGTGCTTGTGCATTAATTCAGAGGTTTGGATTCCTATTCATCCAATTCTCCATATTCACCTACATCTGAACTAAAGGCTTTAGTGAAAGGCCATATAAGCTGCCACAGTATCCAAATGACCATTTGATCTTGTTAGAAGTTTCAAGGCAGTTGCAAAATGCACATAATCTCCTTGTTGGAAAAAATTAGCCGATAGTGCCATATCCTCATACATTCAAGTAGGGAATGTATGCTCTCCCAACTGCCCAATGTGCTAAATACTCTGAGAAAAAAATCATTGAGTATAATTTGGGCCTCTGCACTCCCTGGCCAAAGATGGACCCATACAATAAATTGAAAAATCTCATTGGAAAGGAGTATGCCCACTTGCATAATATTCAAGATTTTTGGGCTAATTTCTAGGATGAAAAGGAGGTACACATGAGGCACTATATGTGTATGACTGCTCACTTCATCAAGATGGTCAAGCTTTTCCTAGTGCCTGATCAAATCATTGAGGATGAGAGCACTATTATTGACCCAATATTTGACATCATCACCAACCTTTTGTTGCCCCTTAAAAATTGGAATGAGAAAGAGGTTAACAACCTCGATATTCTAACAAATTCAATAGAGCACAAAACTAGGCAATGGATTGATACAAAGATTGCTTAGTTGAAGCTTCAAGGGGCTGATCTAACCTACAGCGAGCTCAAAGATGAGCTTGAGAGTGAAATAGATAGTGGGACTATTTCTACCCCAATTGAAGAGGCTCCAAAGTCTCCCCCAGCCACTAGGTCAAGAAAAAGAAAGAAAGTATCAGAACATCAGCCAAAGCATAAAGTGTACTCGAGGAAGGCTTCAGAGGTTGAGCCTTCAAAGAAAGCAAACAAGTCAGGCGAGTTCTCTGAGATGCCCACGATCCAAGAAGATCCATTGCATGAAGGAGAAGAAGGAGAAGAGGACAAGCAACCTAGGTCACCACCTTCCACCTCTATTTTTTTTGCCACCACTATCATGATAGCTATTAATCCTCCTCGACATCTCGAGCATTAGTCATCTCCTCCCTACCAACGGTGGACATCTCAGTTCACCTTGCCTCTACCTCGCCCACTACACCTATTATGGTAAGAGATTCCTCCTCTACAATGACCTCCCCAATTTCATCCTCCACAATGTCTCCATCATCTGCAGCTCCTCTAGCCTCCACAACGATAATGCCTTCCCTCACTCTTTCAGAGGCCTTTGCCAGACATATGCAGAACATCCCTATGGAGCTCTTTGGAGTATTGATGAACCTCACAGTATAGGCTGCTCTTTCTCAAGCCGTTGTCAGTCTCCCTATCCCTCCTCTAACATAACCACCCAAAATGGAGAAAACCATGCGGATCTCAGAGGAACTAGAGGCAAGAAAGGGAGGTAGCCAAGGAAGGTGGTGATGAGCCTGATGATCCATTCAAAGATGACTACCATGAGCATCCGAGATATCAACACTTGGTCATTGATAAGGTGGTAAAAAAAGAAGAAACATCACAATCCTCAGAGGAAGATGTCGAAGACCCCGATGCCTAGTAGATAGTGGAATCTTTCGACCATGAACTCAAGGAAGAGTTTTCCAAACAACTCAAGGACATCGAAGAGGAGGTTGAGGGTAAATATTTTGAGGAAAAGAAAAAAAGAAATGAAGAGATGGAGGTATCTACCGAGCCTTTGAAAAAATAATAAGACAAAGGTTCCGACCAACAAGAAGAAGTATCTCCAGAGAGGGAAGAAGAAGAGAAGAAAAAAGATGAAGCTAAAGAAGAAGACAAGCCTAAAGAAGAGGCTGAGATGAGAAAGATCCCCAAGGCAAAAAATCATGTAGATTTCAGGCAAGAAGAAGAAAAGGCACGCGAAGGGGAAGATAGCCCAAAATAAAATGTGGCTGCTACCAAGTCACAAGTAGAAAAATTCATATTTATCTGAGACTCAGATGAAGAAGAGGAAGAGAAAATAGAGCAGGAAGCTTTAGATCATGAAGAAAGGGAGATTCAACATGCTCAGAGAGAAGAAGGTGATTATGAATCACCAAAGGAAGGATTTTAAATGCCTGAGTGGCTGGAAAGGAAGCTACAAAAGAAGACCCTCACTCCCATGGATCCCAAGGAGAGACTAGAGGATATCCTAGCATGGGCTCAAATAGGAGCAAAGAAAGAAAATAAGTTGAAAGTTAGATGCCATATTACGATGGATTGGTTGGGATCCAAGATGGTACAAATTGCCACCTTGGTGCTAGATAAAGAATAGGGGGTGACCTATAACATCTCTACCATCGACTTGCGTATAACCACAAGAAAATAAAATAATGATCATCTCCAAGGGTCCATCACCATGATCATGTAATAGATGAAAAAGGATCAATCCTCCAAGGAGGAATTAAAAGCACAAGTGGAAGACCTCATGACCTACATACAACAATGGTCTTCTACTTAGGAGCTACCCCATGACATTGTCATCCCCGCCCCTATTGTTGTCCAAGGATCATATAAGTAAGTTGGAGAGAACAAAAACTTGGACCAAGGCTACCAAAAATTGGTTCCAGCAGGTGATTTACAATGGGTATATGGGCATTGGCCATGTTGTCTGGATGACAAATAAGTATCGGGACATGCAAAAACAACTAGAGGGCACCGAGAAAACCTATCATCGCTTTACTGAGCTGTATAGGATCACTTATCTTAAGCTCAAATTCATCCTCAAAATTCATGACAAAACATGGGAGAAGGAGTTGGGTTTGACAAAGGATGATCATTGACTGGTTGAGACATGGAAAATGGGTCTAAACCACATAAAAGAAGTCTTGGAGCAGGTGTTATGTGAAGTGGATCTCGACTTGGAATGGCTCAAAGAACATTAGATAGATTATGAAGAATATCTTAAGCTCATGACAGATTATGAAATGTCTTCCGTCAAGCTAGACCTCGAGAAAATAAGACCATAGTTTCATAAGAAGATGGAAAACGGGGCTATGGACTTACTAATGCCAGATTTTATGGATTTTGTTGTTAGAGCCTTCATCTAGTCTGAAATAGTGGTTAAAGCTATGCCCAAGTGCACAAAGAATTGGGAGTTGATCATGGGAATGTCAAGGAAGTTATCATTTCAAGTGCTCCAATCTGATATAATGGAGTGGGACAAGCTCCGAAAGCTGATGGGAAAATTTGTGGAGTACGCCACTATAAAGAAAAATGAGGGAAAGCCTATTATTGATGATGAGCTTCTCAACAAAAGAGAAATCAGCTAAAGACAAAAGTGCTATAGTGCCAAACACTATAGGAAAAAATAGGCTAGAGGACAAGGAATGTATTTTAAATTGTAAAATATTAAGGGGTAGGTGAAACCCTAATTTGTAGTGAATCTTGGTAGCACAATGAGAATGAATCTCGGTCATTCATTTTTCTTTTTGAAAACTATAAATAGGGGGTCTCCTCTCATTTTCAAAGAGAGAGTTGAGTTTTTGTAAGGACATGTTGCTAAAATTCTAATAGAAATTCATTGATTTTGGTGGATTCTTGAGTTTCCTTCATGTCTCACAATTCTTCTCCTCATAGTTGATAGATTTGAGTATATTTACTTTGTTGGTCTAAGTTTTAACATGCTTTGGTAGATTAACAGATGTTGTTCATTGATGTTGAAGAATACTGTTGTGTTGATTCCATTCCCTATTCATACTTTTTGTTGTTTGTTGATGATAAATAGAGGTGTAAAGCTAGTATAAACATAAATTGATCATTGCACTTATTCTTCATCTTTTATTCATGTTCCATTGTGAATGAATGGTTGAAAATCTACATACCTTAGAAGATAGCACTGGTTTCATGATACTATTAGTTGATTTGGTTAAGTGGGACTTAGTTTCAGGAAGGTTGTCCACTATAGAATCCTCCATTATCACTATTCATTGGTAGTTGTAGGTCTAGGAACTTCTCCCTCTCCCTTCCCTTTTGACCTTTCTTTGAAATAGTAATTTAGGCAAAGTTTAGGCATCATTGTAAATCCAAATCTTATGATAAAGGTGGAGTCTAGATTGTTGTTCTGAACTTGCAGAAATTGCATATCAATTCCAACATCTTGAGAGCTCCATTTAAAGAGCCAATTTCCCTCCAACTTAACATATGTAAGGCTACCTTGTGATTACCGAAAAATCAAATCAACCAATTAAACTATTCCAAGCATTGTCATCACTTGACACCTGAGAGACCTTGGGGTAGTATTTAGTAACTTATTTGCAGATTTCTACCTTTTAAGAGAGGTGATTCACCTACGCATTACTTGTGTTGATAAGTGAAAGAATACCTATCAACAAAACTGGCGTTAGAGGGATGGAACTCTTTTAATTAAGATGGATCGAATTAGTTCATTCTCCCCTGAAATATTTCATAGAGTTCTAAGACCCACACCAAATAAAAGGAAATTTCAAGAGCTACCACCCCCTACCAAGGCTAGAAGAGCTAAAAGAGGGGAAGCGTCTACCTCCGGGACATCCAACTAGCCCACCTTGCCTCCATCCTCATATTTTCCTTCCACCCATTCACCCTCACCTTCTCCTTCACCCTTGGAAACACCTTTATGTTCTTAGCCACTCCAAACTACCTTCTAGGTTGCCATCTCTTACAACCAAGGTGTTGCCTTCGAATGCAATGTACCTCCTTTTCTAGGCACTATCCCAATAGCTGTTGTTTCCCATTTGCAACCTCAAACCAATATAGTGCACCCTCCTCCACCCTTGCCTCCCATGGCATGGTTGGGTAACAACCCCTCTCCTTTGTACTTCAATGTTTACCATGATATGCCAAATAACCTAAAGGGCTTTTTTACCAAGTTCAATCCTTAGGATCCATAGAGAACGATAAAGGAACACATAAAGATCTTTCAAACTACCTCGAAATATATGCAAATTGGACATGAAGACGTGGCATGTAGGCTCTTCCCTTATTCCTTGGGGGAGGAGGCCTTCTATTGGTACATTCACCTGACAACAAGATCTATAACCACTTGGGATTTGCCAAAGAATGCCTTCTTGTAGAAATTTAAGATCCAAAGCAACCCTTCCAAGCTATACTAGTAGTTCATGGCCATTCGAAGGGAAATCAATGAGTCGATCAACTCTTTTAATGAAAAATTTCACTGAGCATACATGGGGTTGCAAACATCATATGTGGTTGACGATTCATCCACCTGACAAGTATAGCACATTGTTGGCCGGCTACCTTCTTTGGGATCGGTCGCTCACCCCAATCAAATTCAAGGGATCATCCAAGCCTTGACACATCAAACACCCTTGATGAATCAAGTTCCACAACTTGTGATGGTTCCTCATCTAGGAATGCCATTGAATCAAGCACCCCCAGTGCCTCAATACTTACAACAACAAAAAAATAGGTTTATCCTCAATTGCCCCAAGTGTCAGCATACGCCCAAAACTCTGAGTTTTTGCCCACTCAGTAGAACCAACCGGAAGTACAACCAGTCCTCCTTTAGAATTCAGCTTCACAACTAAACAACACCAAAAAATATCAAATAGATGAGTTAAAAAAATGATTAAGAAGATGCCAATTGAAATGACACACTTAAGGAATCAGAAAAACCAACTACAGGCCTCTCAATGAAGCATTTAGGCCAATATTAACCGTGACAACTGTGATTTAGGTGCTTCTCCCGGGTAGAATTATGAAAGAGGTTAGAATTTAGGACATAACTTCGATAGAAGGCCTTCACAAACACAAAATCAAATGTGGAACACAAGGCCAAGCAATGGTGTTGTTCCCACACCACTTGACTAGTCGAGAAACAATGACAAGACTACAAGCGAGGTATACTTAGTTGAAGCCGCCTTATCTAGTTGGTGCCACATTCACAAGACAATTCGACACTTTGAGTTGGATTGTCCAAAGTTCCTTATAGCCGCTGAGATCTTCCAGATAGAGATCTAGAATGTTGTCAATAGTTTGAGCTATAGAGACATCATCCCATCCAAACCATATGATTCCTCGGTGTTGGTAGTTAACTAGAATCCTTTTCCAAAAGGTGAGAGCAATGTACCCGAGAAAGAGATTGCTGCCCCAAACGATGAAAAAGTGGAAGAGGTAAGTGTTGAAATCCCTTTGACTCAGCTCTTTAATTCAGTAGATAATGGCTTGGTAGATGAGGAAGAGCCGAGAGAGGATGAAGTCCAGATGTTTCACCAAAGGGCAACCCCATATGATTTGAGGAATAGATAGGTAGGCAACCCTTTCACAACCTCTACTCCACCTAATAACTTTAGAACTCCTTCTAAACTGAATGCTAGTAATAGCCCAGGCTATCCCCATGTACCCATTCAATACTTTAATAAGAATAGGCATCAGGGTCAAAACAAACATTAGCTTGTTGGCTCCTCCCAAAGTACCCCCTTTGAAGCTGAAATTGAACAAATGGGAGAATATGTAGTAGAAGAATTTAAGGTCAAGTTGAGCTTATCTTCCTTTGAGTTACTTAAAGTCCCAATAGTTAGGAATGTCTTTTTTAGAATGATCAGTGGGACTCCTTCATCCAGGTCTGCCTAGGAAATACCTACCAAGAGGGTCTCCTTTGATGACTCACAAAGTGAGCCTATTATCTGAAAAATCTTCAGCAAGAAAGCAGACCCGCTTTTGAATCAGCAAGCAAATAAACAACATACTAAAGAGTCAGATCAAGTCCAAACTCAAAAGAGGGGTAATGATAAGGGTAAGGGTTAGGTGGCCGAAGTTGACATTTTAGGAGAGTTGTTTCAAGGAAAGTTGGAGACCCCTCTCTTCCTAACCACCATTAGGATAGTTGGAAAGAATCTACATAATTTCTTGCTTGATTCGAGGGCTTTCACCAATGTCATGCCTTTGGCGGTGTGCAAAGCTTTGGGGATAGTCCCAAGTCCCTCCTAATGCAAGGTGATGCAACTAGACAAAAAATAGATCAGCATAGTTGGTGAAATTAACAAAATACCCATGAAAATTGTTATTGACCTGAGGGTGCAACAAACAATTGATATTCAAGTTGTTGATATTCTTGACACTTATCGTATCATTTTAGGAAGGGAATTCAAATGGGAATTGAATGGACATGTTGCCACTGACTATTCTCACCTATGGCTACCATGGAAAGGATTGAAAAATCAAATCCATATTGAGAGAGAACCACACATGAAGTTCATGATTACTGAGTACAACAACACAAATGAAGTACTATTTGCTGAAATAGATCTTGGAAATTTTTGCCACATGGCATATCCAGATGAACAAGAATGTTATGAAGAAGAAGTGGTTGACGAGGACCTCCTCGTGTTGTGCAGTCTGTTTGTCGCCTTGGCCCACATGCCTAAAAGTATAGATATATTGATTGAATCTAATCATGAAGATTCCTACAAGGATAGTAGTCTTGGATTACTAGATGGCTTCCAAGAATTCATGGAGAAATGTGTACAAGATCAGCTCAGTTTGGGTGCAAGAATGAATTTTTAGGAACTACTTTTGCCTAGTTGGTGTAGGGTACACAATGTCACCCACTCAAAAGTTGAATGTTGTTTGTGCCAAATAGGATTTAAACATATCAAAGGATGTGTTGCCCCGAAAGGGGAACATCGGATGGTACAACTAGATCAAAGTTGTATTAAGCCCACACAGTCTCCCAAGGTTGCTAAAGTGAGTACACTATTGAATGGAAAAGAAAACTCTATGGACTCCAAGATCGAAGATTCTTCCAAGTTTTGGATGCTCCACTTCGATGGGTCCAATCCAAGCAAGGAGTCAGAGATGGTTTTGAATTGATCAACCCAACATGTAGGTTATACTTTGTTGCTCACAAAATTTAGTTCTATTGCATAAGTAATGTAGCAGAGTATGAGGCGTTGGTTCTTGGCTTCCTAATGGCCCTGAGGAAGAAGGTCAAAATTTTGCATGTCTTTGGTGACTCAAAGCTAATCGTGAAACAAGTAAGGAGATTTATTTGTGCCATGATAGAAGGATGAATAATTACATGCATAAGGTATGGGATCTCTTAGAGAGCTTAGATGCATTTAATATTCAACTGATCCCTCACTCCCAAAATCATACTGTTGATGCCTTGGCTCAATAAGCCAACACCTTGCAACCCCTTTCCTTGTCTGGCCTAAAGAATTTTATTGTTGAGCTCACATCGACCCCATTTGTGCTAGACAACGTTACCAACTTTCAAGTGTTCAACAATGACAAGCACATATTCGATTTCATCATGACCAGCTCTGATGTATTTGAACTCAGATCATTGATGAAGCTAAGCCCAAAGAGGCCAAATTGGATATAGAAGGGGTTATCAACCTCAAGACCAACACGATCCCTAGGGGTATGGTCCAACTTGAGTGGATATTTGATTTAGATCAAATCAAAGATCAGGGTTAGAAAGTAAAGAAGGACTCTATCAATAATTAGTGTGACACTCATAACCTTGGAATAACTGAGGAAGCTAAGAATGTGTTCATTGGCAAGGTGTGCACACTAGAATACAAGAAATGGATCATTGATTCTTTGTGGGAGTACCATGACGTAGTCACTTGGAGCTATGAGGATTTAAAGACATATGACACATCGATCATCACACACACCATTCCCCTCAAGCCAGATGTGAGACCATTTTGGTAGCAAAAATGCCCTATCAATGCATTATTGGAACCTATTATTTACAAGGAAGTTCAAAAGTTGTCCGACCAAATTATATTTCCAGTCAGACACTCCACATGGGTGGCTAATTTGGTCCCGGTGAGAAAAAAGAATGGTGAAATCAAATTGTGTGTAGATTTCTGCAACTTGAACAAAGCTTCAGAGAAAGACAATTATCCAATGCCTTCATTGGATGAGGTACTTCAAATAGTCAATGGTTCTCAAATGATGTCTTTATTGGATGGATACTTTGGGTATATCCAAGTAATGGTGCAATACAAGGATAAACACATGACAACCTTCACCACCAAGTGGGGAACCTTTGTGTATAGAAGGATGTCGTTCGGGCTCATCAATGTTGGTGTCACTTTCCAGCATGCAATGGATATCACCTTTAAAGATATGATCAAAAAGTGAATTATCATCTACATGGATGATCTCATAGTTCTTTCAAAGAAATTAGGTGATCACATCACTAATCTATGCAAAGTCATTCAGAAATGCAGGGAATTTAGAATTTCCTTGAATCCAAGAAGTGCATCTTCAGAGTAACATAAGGCAGGCTACTCGGGCACATTATTTCAGAGAAATGAATATCAATAGAACCTGAGCGTATTCAAGCAATACTAAAAATTCAACTGCCAAGCAGCAAGAAAGAGCTGAAATATTTCTTTGAGAAGATAAAAATTTTCATAAAATTCATTACGGGCTTTGCTGAAATAGTCAAGCCACTCAACGCCATGTTGAAACAAAATGCCAAAGTCGAGTGGATGCCAGAGGAAAATAAAGACTTCAAGGAAATCAAGAAAGAAATTGTTGATGCACTTGTGTTAGTCAGTCTTGATTACCTAAAGCCATTCCACATTTATTCATTTGCTTCAGACCATTCATTTTCCAACATATTGAATCAAAAATATGATGAAGGAAGTGAGCATCCAATCACCTTCATGAGTGTTCCATTGAAAGATGCAAAACTAAGGTACCATAATATGGAGAAGAAAGCATATGCCCTAGATAGAGGAGTCAAGAAATTCAAACACTACATCTTATAGCACAAGGTGTTCACCATAGTTCCTGACCCGACCGTAAAAATGTTACTAATGCAGAATGAGTTAGAAGAAAGAAGAGAAAAATGGGTTACCTTGCTATAGGAATACAACATGGAGATTCAACCAATGAAATTTATAAGGAGGAAACCCTCACTTGAACAATAGCGGAAACACTACTTGAGGCTAGACTCGAGCTTACGGTCTAGCAATACCAACTTGAAGATGTCTCCCTTAGAGAATGGTATGATGACATCATCTACTACCTACTGCAAAAAAAAGTGTCTGCCTCACCTGTAGGGAGTCCAAAAGCATGCTCTAAGGCTAAAGAGTAGCAACTATATGCTGCAAGATTCTATACTATACAAGGAAAATCATGAGGGGATTTATCTCTGATGCCTAGGAAAAGAGGAAGCAGTACAAGTAATGAAATAATTTCATTACAAATTTGGCACTGCACTAACTCATTTGACTGCAAAATACGATGATTTTTTTTGACGAAAGATGTATAATTAGATGTATCGTCAGGTACCTATGTATTTAATGTGAAATTTTCAATTAAAAAAAAAAAAATATGCCCGACGTTCATCGAAATTGTGACGCTCCATGATTTTCATCGCTATTTCGACATACACTTAAAGTCAACCATCCCCTTCCATCAATTTGCGGGCTGACATATGGTTAGTCTCCTTAATTGGTGGGCCAATAGGTATATGGTTAGCGTTTGTTAGGGTTTCGACAAATTTTTTGAATAAATAAAAGTGGGTTCGACAATTTATCTATACTTGTGATAGTGTTTTGCTATACTTGCTAATTTGTTATACTTGCGAATTTTCTATACTTGTGATAGTTTGTGGAGGTTTGAATTATTGGAGTGTGAGTTTGATATTTTTTGAAGATCTAAATATTCAAATTTGGTAAAGAAAAAGCATGTTAGATAATATTAGTGTAGAACAAAATGAAGAGACACTTGTTAGATTGTGGGCTAGATTGAAAAGAAAGGGTGATGGGAAATTTTATTGTCCTTGCAATATTTGCAAGGGCTTAAAGATGAGGATTTTTAATCATGCAACAACTGAGAAACATTGTAGGCAACATGGTCACATTGAAGGGGGGCATGATTATCATCCATTGGTAAGTTGTTCATTATATGTCTTTATATTGATTGAATTTGTAAATGTTTATATCATTTTAACATTTTATATATATATATAAAATCACTTGATCATGATCATGGTTTATTTGTTTCGATCATTATTATAAAGGTGGGGTGCCCTAGGGCACATGATATGGATTATCATGGCCTAGAGAATGTGGTTTTGCAAGCGGAGGAACATGGAGTTGTGAATATAAAAGATGAAGTTATGGAAGAAGATGATCATGTGCCATAAAACATAGTTGAAGATGATGGTACAAATACATTGATCCATGATACATTTAGTGGCGCAATTGATCATGATGATTTTGATGATGTTCATGATTTACGTGTACTTGAGAAGGCATACAAGCCCCTTTATGAAGGATCCCAAAAAAATATTCTCTCTTCTGTATTGTTGGTGGTGAACTTGAAGGTTATGAATGGTTTATCCAACATAGAAATCTCATGGATGTTAAGGTATGTCATATGTGTCATCTTTTTTCATCTATTTTTGTTGTTAGTTCATCACTAGTAAATAAAGGATGAAATATGTACAATTAATATTATTTATATTAACAAATTTTTTTTTGTTGTAGATTGATAGGTGAATTTTTGTTACCACCATTAAATATTTTACCTTGCTCATACCGAGATTTATCTACCATTATGAAAGATATTGGAATGGAGTATCAAGCAATAGATGCATGTCCAAATGATCATATTATATATCATAAACAACATGAATTTACAACAAGATGTCTCGAATGTCATATCAATAGATATCGAATAGATCAACTAACAAAACGGTTGCCTCACAAGGTTCTTCGTTATATTCCCATTATTCCATGTATGCAATGATTATTTAGGTGAGAAATCTTACCACAATTTATGGATTACCATGCACGAAATAGAAGTGGAGATAACATTCTTTGAATGCCCACAAATGGTTCTACATTTAGGGACATGGAGGAAAAATGGCCACACTTTAAAGAAGAACCTCATAATCTCAAGCTTTCATTGGCAGTGGACGGTGTCAATCCATTTGGAGAGCTGAGATCTATTTACTCGGTGTGGCCTGTTTTTGTTATCAACAATAACATTCCTCCATGGATGTCAATAAAGAGGGAGCACATAATGTTGGCAATGATTGTTCCAAGTATTTGTTTACATCAATTTTCTTTAACGTAGTAGCATCTCATTTGTCTTATTTGTTGCATAATCACTTATATTTTTTTCATTTAATAGTAATGTACATTAATTTATATATATTGCAGTAAAATGGTTATAATAATTATGTAATGTTTATGTTCATTCAACTAGGTAAGTACCAAGTTAAAGATATGAATGGATATATCGAGCCTCTTATCAACAAGTTAATAAAGTTATGGAATGGTGTCACTATGTATGATGTCTCTAGACCAATAGGACAAAGATAATTTCAATTCCATGCAATGCTTGTATGGAAAATTCATGATGCCCTAGGGCTAACACATTTTTTTGGTATGTTATAATGTTCAACTGCACTTAAACGATATTTAATTTTATGAAGTAGATATCATGCATGTTTTTTAAATAATCTATTCATTATATATAATTATAAAAATTGACATATTTAATCCAATTATATATGATCTTGCAGGTCTTCAAACAAAGGGAAAATTTTGCATGTCCAGTTTGTGGTCCAAAGATGAAATCTCGTCGTTCAACAAGTTTAGGAAAGCAGGTGTTTGATGAGTATATGTCCTCCAAAAAAATCATAAGTATCGAACTACTGAAAAAGATCTTTTCAATGGGAAAGAAGAGAATACATCAAAACGATGAAGAATGACACCTCACCTATGGAAGTTGGAATATAATAGAATTAATTATCAAGGTTATACATCTGATCAAATTGTTTATCTATCATATATGATATATTTGGAATTTATATCTTTATATTGTGTTTTGTTTACTCATGTTGTAATTGACAATGATTTTCATTGTTAATTTGTTTCACTTATATACTTCATGAAGGTCATCAAGGCATTAATGGTCAACTTCCACAAGGACTAAAAATTTATCCCAAACAATTTAGTAGGTTGCCCTACTATGAGTAGCTACAAATTGTGCATTTTTTTGATACCATGCATATCAGAAAGAATATAATAGAAATGTTATGGAAAATATTGTATGGAGGGCTTGACAAAGAAAAACTTGTCAAAATTTGTAGTGGTATTCAAGAAGCCAATCATGCAATGAAAAATGTCATTCAATTAAATAGCGATGGAGACCAAATTAATATAAGTGCCCTTCCTTGGTTATTAATGGAGTAGCAAAGCAATGCTATAAAATAAGTCATACGAAAAATTATATTTCCCACATGATTTTCTGGGAACATAAACAATATCATAACAAAGAAAGGTGAATTTGGGTCAAGGATGAAAACACATGATTGGCATACCTTAATTAAGGTAATTATTATAGTATATTTTATATGCATTTGTATACTACATGTACTTTTCAGTGTATTACATTTACTAGTTTTGGAAAAATAATGAAAAGATCATTTTATAATTGGTGCAGTACGTTCTACCTCTATCTCTCCTAGACAACTTCGACAACAATGTCAAGCAAGTTATATATGATCTTGGAAAATACATGAGGTAAGTAGCGATATTTGTTCAATTCGTTGTATAAATCTTATATTTTCCACTTGTTTTACTTGTTATGTAATATATTGTATATTTTTCTTAAATCTCGTTAATATATTTGTGCCTTGAATCACTTGTAGATGGTTTTCATCTAAAGAAATCAATAAAGAAGATATAAATTATTGGAGAAGAAAAATTTCTCATCTAATGTGAGAAATGCAAAAGTGTCTACCTTCGACATTTTTCAATGCACAAGAACACTACCTCATACACCAAGTTGAGGAGATTGAATTGTGTGGACCTGTACACACAAGGTCAATGTGGATGGTTGAGAGACACTTAAAATTTTTGAAGGCTTTGGTTAGACAAAGAGCACATCCTGAGGGTTCCATGCTGGAGGGATATATGGTATACTAGACCATGGTGTACATTACTAAATATCTTCCTACGTTCGCAACAAAGATCCATGTAGATCGCATTTGGGATCCCAACTCCATTAACAAATTCGAAGGGGAGTACCTGATGGGGAAAGGTAGATTGAGGAATGTGAGAGGTAACTATAAGATGGTCATGGAGATTAATTAGAATATATTTTACATTGCCTTCAATTGCTTGAAAAGAAACAATAGAGAACTAGTCCAAATGAAAGAATCTTCCACACACAAATAGAAAATTACTGGTATTGTATTACTCCAGAAAAAAAAGTCTTTCACTATTGAAAATTATTAAAATCTTTAAAAGTGTTGATGATCAAATATTACAATTCAAATTTCATATATATAAGAAGAAGACCCAATAAAGGTGTCTCTTTGGATTGTCTTTTGGCAAATAATTAAACTATGGATCTTAATTAAACTTATAAACTATTTCATTTTCTCATAACATTGACTTAGTTGCTGAGAGATGTTTTTAATACTCCTCCAAGGTATGGGTATCTACATCATGCACTGCATTTCAGGATTCATATTCGAGTTTTATCATCCATTGCATATGTTTGCATGCTCCATCCAGCAATAGCCCTTTTGCTTTGACTCTATCCAATGCTTCCTAAAGTATCCTATTGCATTCATCCATCATATTAGCTCTCAAAAATGTAGGTTAAATACCTCAAGAGGTTGCCAAACTCTTGGTACGTTTTAGGGTAACATACAAGGCTGAATGGTTTAGACATTCTTTTCTTTAGGTGTTGTTAGACCTAGGTGGGTACACCTATATGAATGAAGCAAACTTGATTTGTGTTTATTCCCTAAAATAATTTATCCACAATGGCAAGTGGGAGTGGATAAAGGAATTCTTATTTTCCTATAGATTGTATAAGCAATATCAAGGCTAATCTTAATATGTTCAGTTAACAGATGTAAAATCTAATATGTTTAGTTAATAGATGTAAAATATAAAATGAATGAAACTAAAATGATGGAATTTGAGGGACTAGTGCTCTATTGGGTATATGGATTCAAATAGAAATAAGAGTTAAGTGACTTATAACTAGCAATAATTCTAACTGTTTGGCACTTTTATGTTTATAACTTGTATAAACAGGCAAGGGTGTAATTATTAGATTCTTCTTTAATAATCCAAAATAATAATTCCAAGTTGTTGTGAATAATCAAGAGGATTTTAATATTTACTTGAAAGACCCAATTAAATATGCCACACAAATACAACAAATCTGCACTGATAAATTGAAAATATGCTTGATATATCAATTTAAACAATAGAGTAATGTTAAATATGGAGACAACCTGACAATATCTTCAATTAACTTAATAAACAATTGATACCAACATAGAGCAACCGAGTCGGAGATTTTCCATTAACTTCATCAAAAAATTTACACGCGCATCTTGGTCCTTTATGATGTAAACATTGTATCAATCCCTATTCTCCTACTTCTTCTATCTACTCCTATCTTAATATTTTTTCTTGGTCCTAGACTCTCTTATTTATAGGAGAGGTAACAAGCTTCAGACCAAAAGACATGAATTTTGATAACAAAACGTAACTAACATGTAAAATATAACTGAAACAATTAACAACTAACACATGCCAATTTTGTTAATCTTTGAGTAAAAGCCCGAGTCACCAAAGACCTATGCAAAGCTTTTACTTTATGATAATCATCATTAATTTTGATTAATCTTCATCTGAACTGAGGTGTTTCTCCCGCCATTTACTTATGGTTAAATCATTCGGCTAGTTGTATTCTTGTGCAGCAGTGAAGTTTGATAGGTGGCTTTTCCATCTGCTATCAAGCAAGTTTCTAAAATCTACAACGAACTTTGTATAACCATTATCCAATGCAATAATTCCATGAAGCAGAGCATGAATTTTTTCCAGATTGATATTATCATCACCCTATATATGTGTCAAATATTGTGGAACCATTTGATCAAATTCATTTGTCCATTCATCCACATCCTTGAGTTGCCAATCACCTTTAACTATCAAAGGGCTAAAATTGTGTTTTATTGAATCAAATTAATTCCTTTTGTTTTCTACCTTCTTCATATCAATCAAATACTTATGCTCATTAATTATTCCTTTTAACATTTCTTGAGTAGGTTTTAACCTTTTGGGTGCATCAGGATCTCTTTGTGTGGGTTTGCACAAAGTGGTTAAGATATGGTAAGTGGGCTACCATATTTTCTACAATTCCTCTAAGATAGGGGAATTAGTATTTATCTGTTCCAAAGCTTTTACCAAATGACTGAATCCCTTGTGAAATCCACTTATTTTCTCTTTTAAAACTTCAACTCTGTGTTTCAATATTTCCTCCAAGGTACTCAAGATGTGTCATTTGATATCATCCATATTATGATTCTTTAGTTTCTCAACCTCTTCTTTCAATTGTTGAATCTATGGATCTTCAACTGAAGCAGGTGGATGATATACAACCATTTCATTCCCCTTTACATATGTGGCTTGTTGCAATTGTTGTTTCAATCTAACATTTTTAATGAATAACTTATTTATCTCCTCATTTGATAGTTTGAGTCTTTTCTCATACTTTGTCATCTTCTTTTCCATGTTTTCCACTACATCTCTTATAAACATTGTTGAATGCATTATCATAGTTGTTGATTCTATGGGAGTAGTGTCCTTCATAGTTCTGACCAGTGTAGACCCTCTCATTTCTTGCACCACATCTAGAAGCCTAGGCTTCCTTGTGCTTTTCTATTTCATCCATAGGGAAAGGGTCTGGGTGGTTGGATTATATCCTGTGCCTGATACTCCTTCTTTCAAATAAAATTTTGCAACCAATTTGGGATCATCTTGAGCTCTGATTTGATCCAACATAAACAATTTGGAGAGCTACATTCCTAGTATAATGAGCATGTTAATTTTCAACACTAACTCCCTTGCTTCTTTAGGAGTAATATTTACATTATCAATATTTAACTTTGCCATTGTTTGTGCATGCACTTCTACATGTTTCAAATCATCAGCTCCAATGAGGTCAATATTTAGTCTGTCATCAAATTGTTTCATCTTCATTTTTATCCAAAAATATTTGAAATCCCTAGTATGGATAAATTCATCATCCTCCATGAATCTCAGGGAAGCAATAATTCTTTCATCATCTTGAATTTCATCAATAACCTCCTCCAATATTCTCATCTTGGGATCATGAGGATCAAGGATTTTTTGTTTCTCTGCAACCTCTTTCATCTCATCCAAAGTTAAGATTATCTCTTGTTCTTCATCACTTGACTCATAGTCCACTGGTGACCCAATCTTTTATTTCTTGGTAGGAGGCTCATCTATTTGAGATGGAGGAGATGGATGAATTGGTGATGAAGGTGGTGCATGTGATGTAGATGCTGTGGATGTTGGTGGGGGTGTAGGAAGTAGGGATTATTTCACTTCTTGAGCCTTTTTAGATAATTCATCAAATTTACCAAGGACTAATTGCATTATTTTCAACAAATTTGTCTCCTCATGAAAAATATTTTCCTCTCTTTTGATCCTCCCATCTCATCATCATTAACCATCTTTTCCTTCTTTCAAACACATTTGCAAAATAGACCAAGTTTCTTATTACATCCTCTTTCGGATCAAATTCATGTGTTATTGCCCTCTTTGTGAGTAGGGTTCTTCTGATATTGTTGATGTGGCCTTCTGGATCACATATTCTCTCTTTCCTTGATCTAAGAGAAAAATTAGCTTTTATAAATTTCTGCAATTCCTCCAACATATCTGATCTAATTGACAATTCTTCAAATACCGTCAAATAAGGTAGAAATGTGCCTTTTTTCTGATTTTTCATAAAATCATGCTCCATCAAGAGAATTTTCCACATAATTTCTAAAAACAATACTCTGATAGGCACAAATTTTGGTAAAATATGAGGAGCCTAATCACAACCATATACCCTAATGATGGTGTGTTGTGGCATAAAAAACCAATCAATATAATTATGTGTAAAACCTTGAACCAGTTTGTATTGCAGGGGTCTCATGACATCCATTAGGGATTGTGGTAATCTTGGTGTAGGAAAACCAAGCTGAGCAATTGGTCTAATGACAAAATCATCCCTAAATACAACATAATCACTTTCATTGCATTTAATGTCCCAAATATAGCACCAATTTTGTACTGGGAGCATAACTCCATTCTCATGTGTTCTCAATTTCATCCTCTTTGTCCATTTTTTTTCATTTTGAGATAGAATCAAATGACATAATAAGGAGTACTTTCAAAAATTTATGGGTGCCTTAGCTTCCCTAACCTGTAACAAACCTTCATGAATCTGTTCCTCAATGAATGAAGAAAAATAGAACTCCACATTCGATTTAGGATGTTGGATAATCATGGCCATTCTCATCAACCCTATCGACACATTCTCCTCTGCATCAACTCCAAGAATTTGACATAATGCGTAGTAGGTATTTTTGAAATAGGTCTGAAAGTCAGACACTGGAAAGGGTTCAATTCTTGAAGAGTGAATGGGCAGGACTCTATTTTTGTCACCCCTTTTCATGTGTAAGGGGATTTCATTAGTTCTATAGGTCCTTTTCAACCTTCTATATTCTTGTTCCAACTTCCCCAAGTCAGTTTCAATGACAACCTTCCTGTTTAAGTCAAAACACATAATTATAGCTTCCCTTGAGGTATCTACCAAACATTTACCATCTGGAAGTCTGACCATTTTTTATGGGGCATGATATCTATTGGAAAAGGCTCTGATTAGCTCAAAATCAACAAAAACATCAGGAACAACTAATTTTCCTATGTCAAAATTCCATGGGTTTGAAACTGGAACCCTTTCATCTTTGTTCCTATAAAAATACCAATATAAATTCCACCTAGACTGTGGAATTATTGGGTCCCTACAACCTTGAGCTAAATCCTTAAAGACTTTCTTAGAACCATTATCTACTAAACCAGGTAACAAGGCAAGTCATGGTGGCTGCAATGGAATTCTACTATATTTTTCTTCCTTTTTAGTTCTCGCCATTGATTTATTTGGTGCCATTGTTTAAATTTTAGTGAATGATCAGTAGAATTACCCAGAATTTTCCTCGCTCTTCAAAATTCTTCCACTGTCGTACTTTTAGTTCACCTATATTCAGCTTCTGCTAGCATGATTGCACAAATTCTCAATTTCCCTTGTTAAATTTTGATATCATACCACATTAATTTCATATCTTAAGTTTTTCATCATTCAAATCTTTCATACTGAGCTGAATTTCATACTTCGATGTTGATTGATGTGACTGGCCTTCATTTAATGCTCCAACAACAAATTACCACACTACCACATGAAATTTTTCATCCCCCCGCGATAAAGCGATTCCTCCTTATCTCTATTCTTATTTCACCACTCTACCGCTGGCTCCATTCCAACCCTTTGTAGTATGGTGATGCATTATTACCTTTGTTCTTAGCTTACCGCTCTACCACGAGCTTCATTTCAACCCCTCACAGTATAGCGATTCCCTCTATTAGTATTAACCATGACCTCGCTCTACCATGGGCAAGACATCAACCTTCCACAGTATAGCGGTTCCTCCTTATCTCTATTCTTATTTCATCGCTCTACCACAGGCTCCATTCCAACCCTGCATGGTATGGCAGTGCATTATTACCTCTGTTCTTAGCTTAGTGCTCTACCATGGGAAAGACATAAACCCCTCGTGGTATAGCGGTTCCCTCTATTAGTATTAACAATGACCCCGCTCTATCGCAGGCAAGACATCAACCTTCCGTGGTATAGTGATATACAATGTATTACTTCCTTTACCCACCTTGCTACCTTGAGTTGCTTTATTGGAGGCTATGGTAAGGCGATAAAAGGAAATTTTGACTTTGTGGATGATAAAAACATGGTTTTTAAGGAAAAGAGAATGATTTCATATGAAAATTCTAGTTCCAACACAACTAGGCCATTCCTTCAATGTTTTTATCGGTGAAGCTTGCTAGTTGTTGTGCCGATATATTGTGTCCTGCTAATATAAACATAAAACATGAACGGGGTGACATAGATACTTCTTGGCCGATATGTTATATCTCTTCAATTTGAAATGTGTGAACAATGGGTCTTGGATACATATAGTTTAGTGGTTTCTTATGAGAGATAATAAGATAATTGGTAGTGGGATGTTAGGTTTTCAGGTACATCAATTATAAATTAAGGTTGTATACCATGGTAATTAACTAATTATACGTCATTTGTGAATTTCATTTTTTTTATACAGTTGTTCGAGAGTGGGATGCACTACATTTGTACATCACAAACAATCTTGGTTGGATGACGATATGGATTGAACGATGTCAACAATTTGTTCGCACATTAACATGGGAAGGTGTAGTTTCATTGGTTAAAGAAGCTCATCGTAATGGAGATTCCAATGTTACATCAAGGGAAATTGATTTAGCATATGGTTTAAGAGATAAACAAGTATGTATAAATATGTTAATCACCCATATTATTTAATTATTTTCAATTTTATTGATGTATAAATATGTTGAGTTTTTTTTCTTTGCATACATTCGGCCAAGAGTAAATATGTTTATCAACTAACAATGCAATAATTTTTACATGTTTGACATATTGTAGGTGAAACACCACAAGGCTATGTGGTGCAATGGTCATAAATTTTGAATCAAAAAGTTGGATGAAAAGAAGAAAACTTGTGATTCTAGGAGAACTACAATCTTTAGGTGACTAATATTTCATCTAGAAGTGATATACATCCAGAAGTCTCAGAAAATCGATACTATGGGATTTTGGATGATATACTTGAGTGTGACTTTAATTCCTTCAAATTAGTTTTGTTCATCGGTATAGGCTATGATTGGATGAAAATGATCTTGAGAGAACTGTTATTGAACATGATAATGGATTTACCATGGTTAATACAAGGTCAATCAAGCGAGCTGGAAATGAGCCCTATGTTCTTCCAAGCCAATGTGAGCAAGTATTTTACTCAAAGGTTCTAGGTAAACCGGGTTGGTCATTTTTTGTTAGACATGATCCAAGAGGAAGGCTGATAAATTATAATGTTGTGGAAGAAGGAGATACCGAAGAGCTAGAAGATGATGTAGATGATGATTAGGATCAACAATTAGTTGATGATGTGCCTGACGAAGATGTCGAAGAAGAGGAACTAGATCATGATGATGTAGGAGTTAATGTTCATGAAGATGATATCTATGTGGATAATGACAGTATTGAAACTGATATCAATGACGATGATGATGATATGACCAATCCTTACAATGTCGAATCTCAATTGGATGATACAGACAAAGAAATGGATGAAGAATAAGATCAATGATATTGAAATGTATGAGTTATGTGATTATATTATCTATTTGATATTGATTTCTTGATAGAATTATATTTGACTTATATGGTTACATAATTAATTCATGATGTAATTTTTAATGTTATTAATTCATGATGTTACAACTATTGTAGCTCTCCTAGAAATTTCCATATGATCAAATCCTAATTAATCTAAAAATATTTATGATTATATATTATTTGATCATATCTTTGGTTATTTCATTCCCAAAAAATTAGTGTTTCCTCATGTTGACCCCACATAGTGACATGTGAATGTGGCCAACGTTGATTTTTTTTCAGTTTGTGCTTGTATGGAGTGAACGTTGACATGGTTAGCCTAGACGCATGCATAGAATATATGGGAGGGTTTCGAAACTCAAACATGAGGTCATGCATATTATGAAAGTGTATGGTAATCCTACTTATAACAAAAGTTCACATGATAAGCTAACCAATGGCACTATATTGGAGGATAAACCCACCTATGGAATTAATTTAAGAGGTAAGGGATGCCTCTTAGTGGAATTTTTAGCCTTGGATTAATCCATAGTGCTAAAATTAGTTCTAGTGTTCTTCCCTTGGTGTTATATTTATCTCTACATAAATTTAGAATACTTAACCATTTCATCATCCCTTTTCCCAAGCTATTTGTATCATAATATAAACTTGGTCCAATATCATATTATCCCCTTAGGTAATTATTCATTTCCTCCAAGTTGAATGGAACCTTTTGTACCAATACATCTATGTTTTCCTACATCTATGTTTTCCTACCCTAATGGATCAAGACTTGACATCACCTTAACAATCTTCTTTATGTTATAGCATATCTCTGAAGTGCCTTTAGCATGCTTTAGATGTGTCAATATTAACTAGATTGAATATATTAATTTTAAACTCTCTTAACGCATTCCATGACAAGAAAATGACTCATTTGGATTAAGGAGTACTTTCCTAAACCATTCCTTCATATTCAACAATCCCTTCTCACACCCACATCATAATTCATATCCTTGTTAGTTATAATGAGTGTTTTAAACCAAAAATCAATGAATCATAGGATAGAAGAAAACTTGTTATGCATAAGGATAAGAATCAAAGATACTGAAAGAATCGATTCACTAGATATGCTCCCCATTACTGTAATAGACCAATGTAAAAAAATAAGTCATAAAAAGAATAGGACCAAAAAAAACTAGGAAAAGAAACCTTGTAGGCTACATTAATAAGACATTGATTGCAAGCATTTCTTCCATGATGTTTAAATGAAAAAATATCAGATAGCTCAATCTTTAGTCAAGTAGTATTTCAATCACCGATTCTTAGAATCCATCATGATTAAACATCACATATCATAAGCCTCTTTAACAATCACTAGGATTGTAGATAATATTCAATCATGTCATAGGAAATAAATCATAAAAAAATATAAAGAAAGAGAAAACCAACTATATAAGCTCAGCAAGCCACCATACCAAAATTATATTTTGTAGAAAATAAAATAAACTATATGTTGACATACCATATATTTTTTGTATATAAACTATATGTTGACATAGCATATATATAAACTATATATTTTGAATTTTGGCCCCACGCACACAGGAGCATGGCATAGCATACTGCACTGAGAACCACTGCATCCAAACCTTGAGTGGAGAGTTGTGAGACTTCACTGGATGACTAATACAAGCCCATTAGGTTGGGGAGGAATACTAGGAACCATTTGGCAGGAGGAAAGCCAGAGCAAGAGGTGAGGGCACTCAGAAAGGGAAAATCGACCAAGGGACAATGATTGTAAGTGATTTTTCCCCCACATTTAGAAATCTTATTGCAAGTACTGTGATTTAGACTATGTGTGTTCCCATCGAGGTGTTGCATGCTATATTTTGGTCAATTCGAGCCAATGTCCCATTGATAAACCCAAGTACTACCTAGTACTGGTGTCTGGTTAGTTTAAACAACCAAGCTTTAAGATGTTCAATTAGTTGGGTGGCCATTTTTGGACTGTGAACTGCAGTTTTTGTATCTATCTTAGCATATTTTTTCTACTATAAGATTGAAAGGAATTCCCATCACATAATAGCACACAAATTTTAATAGGGTTCAAATTTCTAAAATTCGATGAAATAAATTTACATATTAAGGTCCACAAATGATCAAAGGGACTAAAAGTAATACATGGTTCATGAGTGCAATGAAAAAATGCCTAGTGCCTGTCCATAAGAGAATGTATAGAAGAACATGATGCAAAGTCAAAGGAAGGAAAAAAAACTCACACAATCTCATTTTACAAGTCACAAACAATCTTGAACTTTCCTCCTTTTGACATACTTATTCAACTATATTTCCCTTCACAAAACTCAACATGAACACTCAACTTTTTCTTTAGAGTTCCAAACCATTACCAAACCTTCAAACACCTTAGTCAACTTCATCTTGATCAAAACAAGAAATTACCCAGTCTACTCTTTCATTTTACCATTAAATCTCTTTATGACTGTCCTAAACTTCACAATTTCAACTCAACATAAAGTAATTTGACCCAAAACAATATTTAGGCTAATATAGACCACACAATTTCCATTAAATTTCACTTCAAACAAATTTAAACCATATCCCATCCAATGCTTGGGACATGTTTAGTTTGACTGGTATATTCTTTTAAAAGCATCAAAGTTCGTTTACAAAGTATTTTCACAAAACCCTAAGGGCTTAACCTTCATAATTACTCTGTTCACAAACTATACACACAGTTTTTCAGTCAAGAAACTTCATTCCCTCACATGTTATCTTTATGATTTTTCCTTAAATTCACTGAAACATGAAAGAACATTCATAGTAGGATAATCTCACAAGAAACCAGAAGATTCTACCAATTAATAAAGGAGAAACATAATTATTTATGTCTTTGCTTACCCTAACTAAGGGCTTTAGCAATCTAAAGTAAATCCACAATAACTCACACAAATCTTAACTAAAATGCATGAAATTTTATGTAATAGGAAGTTGATTGAGATTATTACCATATCCAACCAATTTACCATGACTTCAAGGCCGTACAATTTTGTACAATGCCTAAAAATGCAAGATTTCTAAAGAAAAATGATTAAAAATCAAAGATTTTCCTTGAACTTATTCTTTATTCAACCACCCTCGATGTTCTAAAAGATACAAGAGCCTTTTTAAAGGAAAAAAACTGACTTTTAGCCTTCTAATTGCCTCTAACTGACCCTAATGACTCTTCATCTCTTAATATTGCCTTTTTTATTAGGTTGACAACCTTTTACATTGTTTTCATTTTTGCAGTTTTGGACTTAATAAACACCAAATGACCTCAACATGACCTAAAATATATGAAACATGACTTTAATAACATGATTTACAAAGTAGGAACAATAAAATTGAATCAAATTTCAAAATATTGCTTGATAGAGGCCTAATTATGCCAAGGTGCTCCTGCACTAGTACAAGAGATGAAAAAAAGACAAGGAGCCATTAAATTTTTTTGAATATTTCACTGACTCAACCAAACCTCCAAAATAAAAGTACAAATGCCAACACTAGGGAAATCCCGAAAGAGAACACTAATGAAAGTGGACTTTTTTTTCCAAGTTCCAGAAGAGTATAAATGGTTCGAAGATGTTGTGGGTGTCTAGAAAATGGTGAAGGAATGCTAGATAGGGAGGGACCCAATTAGCCTCTTTAATTGGATTCTTAAGAAAGAAAGAAAATTCGATACATTTTGGGGTTCTTCTGAGTAGGGCCCATCTTTTATTATTTTATTTGGGGGACCCAAAAAACCATAGGGGTAGAAACCTGTGGAGCTTAATCATTAAAGGCAAGGGGTCTGTCCATTTAGAAATAGACTGAAAGGATGGTTACACGAGGGGCTATTTCACATCAAAGGTGGTCCACAATATTTCATAGACTAACTAACCAGACACTAGTAGTACCTTAGAGGGACTATTGTCTTCAAGGAAGGTGGTCGAAAAAAATTCATAGAAAGGTACAAAAAGTAATAGAAACCTTCCACCAACTAACCCAATCAACCTCCAAGAAACAAGACAATGACTCCTCTAGATGTTCCCAAAACCCAAGGCTTCAAAAAACAAGGTTGGTAACCCTACAAACCATTCCCATGCTTACCAAGTGATCTCTGATCATCAGACCCTTACAAGGTTTATTGATACATTCACAACTATTGTTACCTCCACATGCATTTGAATAGTAGTGACAACCTTGTTTTTTAATCCTCCAACCCCATACCTTGGGATCACATCACCATGAAAGAACTTCATCCAACATCCTTATGAGTGTAGGTATCACCAAATAGGTATTTTTCAGATCTGTCTTCCTTGAGCGAGGGAAATTCAGGAAGAGAAGAGAAAAGAAAGACGTGTAGTAGGTCTAAAAGAGGGAGATCAACTAGAGGTCAAAAGATTAGAAGAAAATTATGTAAACGCATGGAATTTTTTCTTGCTAAAGGGGGGTCATGTTCTTATGATGATGAGAGCATAGGTGACATCGAAGTTCCCTTGAGGTACAAACATCTATGGAAACAATGGGTACCCAAGGAACTTCCTCCAATAAACACTAATTTTTGTGTCAACGAGAGGATATATCACATAACACCATCATCATTACATGGTTTGGGCCTATTTTGCATGGATGGCATAAATGTCTGTTATGAAAAAGTTACTGAATTGATGGAGTATGTCAGACCCTATTAAAGTTGCAAATATTGAATGCAATTGGTTCGATATACACGAAGTATGCATAGGTATGCACTGCCAATAAATTATATACAGCTAAAAAATAAGGATCAAAATAAAGGAGTGGCTATGTACATTGATGGAAGGCCAAACGCATCAAAGAATATTGCAGGGTTTATAAACAATACACGATCTGGGTCAACAAATAAACAACCCAATTGCATATTTGAGGTGCACGAGGGAAACCATGTATTCGTATGTGCAATAAAATCAATAACTGTAGGGGAAAAGTTGCTAATCGATTACAATTTGAATCACATAGATACAAACATAGTTACTATGGGGGTGGTATGTACCATATACCATTTTACCCAACCTCCAATTAATGACTCCAATATACCATTTTATTATTATGTTTTTTTTCATAAGTCTATTAGTTTCATTGATCATAGGGGGAAGGCTCCAACCTAGAGCACAGATCGTGATGCATCTTCAGGAACATCTACCAATAGGTTTACCTCATTGTAATTGTACAAATTATATACGAGCAAAATGTTTTATTATTATGTTTTTTTCATAATTTTATTGGGTTAATTTTGATAATGTTTTTAATATTTTTGTCGTAGTTGGATGATCAAGGAAAGGCACTAGTAGTAGAGGAGAACATCCATAGGGAGGTGCAGTCACTATTATGTGATGATGACATTGCATATTCCACAAACCCTCTAGATATGAAAAGGAAGACCCAAAAAAATGCAATGAAGAAATACTTCAATTGTTATTCATAGTGCCTCAAAAAGATGAGATAAGAGAAAGGGTTAAAATATTGACTGAAAGAGCATGAAACTTGCAAGAAAGTTTTCATGAGATCTTTAATTATAACATAAGTTCATTCATGGTTTTATATTTTGTACTCTTTTATGTCATGAACTAAAATATGTGTTGTTTTAACAAGATTTGTTGCATCCTCATGATGCTGCTGGCCATGATCAGGGTACTGCAGGTGCTTCCCGCAGAGTAGAGGTTGGTACAAGTGTCGATCCTGATCTTCCTATGCATACATCACATCATCTGACCCCATCATTTGTTCCTATATTGTCAACTAAAATTTTAGCAACACATAGCATGCAGGCATTAGGTAGTGCACCCTCTGGTAGTGAACACATGTCAGAACATGCATTAGGACATGTACCTTGGGATACAGAGGTCACTAGTACTGGTGATGTTTTAGCAGAATTTCCTGGATCTTCCCATATTACTAGTATGGGAAAATGGCCAGTCACATTTGTGGTGACCGAGGATTTCATTCCCATAAAGATATAGAAGGTCCCAAGTACTTTAAAATGTTTTAATTATTATTATATATAATCCAATTGAAATCTACTTATTGATCATTCTTTTTAGACTAATGATCCCTTGTTTCACCTAGTCTATGGACTAGAACCCATCTTTCCCATCCACCTAAAGATTCCCACCCTCTAATTTATCAACACATATTATGAGAAGAGATATCACCAAGCGGTTTGTCTTGCTGAATCGTTATATCTAGAAGAAGTTTGTGACGAAGCCATTGAAAATTTCACCAAACATTAGGGCGTAGTCAAAATATGGTTTGACCTTCAATCCAAAGTAAAGGCCTTTAGGATTTTTGATTTGGTCCTATGTTGGGACAAGGCCCATGAAAATAAAGGGGGACATGATAAGTTTGAAAAGCTCCAAATTGGCCCCTTTCAAATCTCTGAAATTTTAGGAGATAATGCTTTTCGCCTCAAGACACTAACTGGTGAGGACCTCCCATTGCCCATCAATGGGAAGCACCTCAAGCATTATTTCCTTGCCTAAGCTCTACTGAGATGGTCTTTATAAATACTTGTATATAGGTTAGTGTAGGTTTCCTTGGTTTCGTTGTCTTGCTTCACTTTCATTTTACTCGTCCTCCTGACCGTTTTGTTGTTTTGAGGGCATTCCTTTATTTTTGATGCAGTGGTCATGCTCGGTTTGATGAACAACTCACTTTGTTGCTCTCTCTTTGTGTTCTTTGGATAAATATCCACTCCCAACAATTGGTCTATGATCGTTGTTGTAGGGTGGTTTCCTTGAACTATGGCTTGACCTAGAACATGACCCTTGGTTGAATCCTCTCTCACTTGTCTTAGATCATGCACCAAACACACTAAGTTGTTTTTGAAGGGTTGTATAGTGGTCATTATGACAACCTAGCAAGTGAAAAATCTTAAGTATGCTCTAGTGACCACTGTGATTCTAAACCCATAGTAAGCTTTGATGCTTACAAAGTTGAGCAAAAGAAAGAAGTACTCAAGAGAAAATATCTAGAAAGAAAAGAAATAAAAGGAATACATGTAAAGGATGAAACTATGTGGGTGTGTAAACAACTTTTTCGGGGCTATGGATGCCCGACTGGCAACAAAGCAATGTTCATGGGATCACAATGACAACTTTGTTGGGGCTATGGATGCTTGACTAGTAGTGGGGCAATGTCCAAGTTACTTTTGGGGTTAGACAATTTGTGTAACTTGCTTGGCCTGATTAATGGTCATTTGTCATAGCTCCTAAAGAAAAGGAATAAATTCACCATATGCACACACTCCTGAGATGTTTTGTGATTTGACTCAGTTAAGGATCTCCCTCTCCTTCAAGTTCCTCGGTTCACTTATGGAAACTGCCCCTAGTCTACGAAACCATAGATTTTGGATTCCAAATGAGTATTTATCCTTAGAATGCTCAGGAGCGTTTCCCTAGCAGAGTCACCATTTGTTGTGACTATAGCACACATGCCTCGTTCAGAATGGGGACCCTCTCTTTCGCTTTCTCGGGTCACTTTTTCCTTTGTCTCGCTTTGCGTGCCTCCTATTTTTGAGTCCTAAGTGGTCAATAAGTCTTAAATTTATCACCTTGATTTGACCAAGTTTCACCACCCTTGAAATTTTCAAGTCTTTGGCCTTCACAAAGTTCCTTTGACAATTTTCCTTGAATCCTTAAAACTGCCACCTTTTGGTCCTTGCGGGTATGCCCTTGCGGGCCGCCCTTGGCATAATTCTATCCTTCCTTGAATATGTACACAACAACCGAGTCAGCCTACCCAATTACCCTTCGGGTCCCACATCATTCATTTCCATCCCTTTCGCTGACCAATCTGACGGCAAGCGCTTGGTTGTCGCCTACCTCATGGGCTCTGGGCTTCCCACCGTTGATTGTTTTGAAATTTGTTCCCACCAACCATGCCCGCCTCCATACTGGAATTTATTGTGGGCATTTAATGAATCAAATCCTATAAATAGTAGTGCTGAAAAGTCATTTTCACTGACATTCTTGCTAAAACTTGTCAGAGATCCTCCTGCTTGCGCCACTGCCATGCCCATATGACTCCATTGCCATTTGAGTGTCGCTGCCTTCAATCTCTTCACAAGTTCTTGTGGGTCATCCAAGTAGGTTCTCCACTACCACCCAATCATTTTTTTTTCATTGAATTTCACAACGTTGTTAAAATCTTAGAGGGGAAAAACTTGAAGCTAACTAAAACATTAAATTTCATACATAACTCATATTTTTAAATTTGAAAATCCTTTGAAACTTGGCCATTTCATGTCATGCAAAACCTAGTGCCTCGACCATTGTTGTTGACCAAGGCCTTCATTTCCTTGTAGCCTGTAGGTTGCCCACCATCATTGCCTTAACCTTCTATGAATGATGAACTTTAAATCGCGATCGTCACCCTTGTTGGGCCCGCTCATGCGGGTGGATGCCATCCCCTCGCCATCACTATTTGATCCAAATGAAAATATTAAGTTAGGTAGGGATCCTTGTGACCTCTATGGGTCCGCAAATGTGGGTTTCCACATGTGGATGGCTCCTTTCTTTTTGATTTTTCCCAAATGACTAGCATTTACCACCCTCCTACACTGCGGGTTCCACTTGGTCAATCACTGTCAGGCATGCATTTTTTCTGCTAAGTCCTTCGTGGGTCGTATCTCGCAGATGCCCATTCACCCTTTTCTGCCATTGGCAATGTGTAACCTTAAGCGATGAAGCTAGCCCATCTGCCCACTCTTTGGGCCCCGCTTTCATCCTTGTCATCCTGGTTACTCCTCTTGAAATTGGCTAATTGTTGAACCTCCACGAGCCGGTCCTTACAGGCCGCCATCTACAGGCTACCCCATGCTCTTTGCCATTCTAAATGGTCGATTGCTCTCACCCGTCTACTTTGTCGACCCCGCGTCATTCGTCTCCCTCTAGTTTCCTTCACGCTAAATCACTAAGTAAGGTTTGGGAGTGGACATTCTATTATGTGCGGTCGTCTGCGGGTTACCAACCCTCTACTACCGTTTCCAAACATCTAAGCCTAAGCTCCCTCCTACCTCATAGGATCCAACCCTTCCACAGTTGTTTGACTCTCCTCAAGTAAATGTTGTATGTCGACACTTTATGCGAACTTGGTAGTGTGAACCTCTGTCCCATCTTTGCCTTTCACAAACGACTACCACCTAACTACATCTTGCAGGTCCTTGCCCGCACCTTTCTGAAGGACTTGAACTTTAATTATGATTTGATGACCATCCTTCCTACCTATGGGTCTCGCATGGCGGGACTCCATTTGCGGGTTTTATCCATGTAAAGTTCGTTTCCAAAATACGAAGCTCCAAAACAGTTGAGACACCACCTGCCCCCTCAATCCTTGGACTCACATGCCAAAACAATTGAGCTATCACTTCCAAAGACCTCAAGAACGATCAAACCCACATTTCCAAGTGACTTGACACCTTGGTGGACCCCACTAGTAGTGTAGAAGTGTTGATGCGGGTGGCCACATGTGGGTCACCATGTTCTCTATGCCATTTGCGTGTTGCCACCCCCAAAATAGTTGCTAGCCCAAGGAAACCCGCATCCATGGGCCTGCATTGCTCTATCTTCCTCGAACGGAAGGAAAACGATGATTTCTAATGAATGTTATGATCTTTGAAGGATAAATTACTCGATCTAGCATCTATTTCGAAGGTTTTCACTAACACTCCCCTTATTTTATACATGAATATGCTTATTGTGCCTTTGCTTGCACGATTTATGGAACCAGTTGTAGGACCATCGGGGATGTCCACAGAGAAGGAAAGGGGGAAGAAATCTACCAAAGTTTTGAGAGGAAAGTAGGTTAAAGATCAAATGAAGTATCAATTTTAGGGAGTGGAGGTAACCTCCAAGGTTACTACCATGTGGGACACCATTACAGATACCAACCTTGGACATATCAATATAGATGAATTCTAACAAAGGGTAGTCACCAAGCCCACTCCAGTAAATGCCAAGAAAATCAGAAATAGTGGTTTGGATAAGGAAACCACCTTCCCACCACCTCTTGTAGCCCTTGAATTGGTGATGGCTTGTAAAGAAGCCTATAGAGAGAAAAGCTAAAATATTGTGGATCGTGATGGAAAAGTATTGGCTGACCTATCTGCAAGATCCATAGTGCAAACATTCCACATCCCTACCTTCGACCCTATGGAGCAGGCAACAAAAGAATATGAAAAGAATATGTGGAAGGTAGAACCTCTAAAATGTAAGAAATTGATCAACCAATACTGGTTAAAAGAAAAGAGGGGTAGCACAAACAAGGTACCTTAGGAGTTGTTTAGGAGTGACTTTTACGAAGAATACCATGAATTAGTAACTTTGCTAAGTAGATTCATGGGCCTCCCAGCTGCGGCCTATTTCTAAGACTAGATGTTCTATTTTATAGAAGAGATTATCAGAGGAACAACTAAGTTTAACTGGGCTTGGATGATCAGCAACTGCTTGCACAAGCAATTTGTAATAGTCAAGAAGACCTCTCAATTTTGCATGACCTCCTACTTGGTCTATCTTTTGATTGATCCCTTTCCATACAGAGGTCTATTTGTGGTATAGAGCCCAGCCCTAGGGAGAGAGCTGAAAGTATATGGCAGGCATCCACAACTCCAATACCAAAAATTTAAGGACTACTGTAGGGTGAATGATGCCTTTATTGGGCACATTATCAGACTTCTCAGAGGGGATTTCGAGAGAAGAGATACACATAGCCCCTGTGCATTCATTCAGAGGTTTAGATTCCTATTCATCCAGTTCCCCAAATTCACCTACATCCAAATTGAAGGCTTCAACGAAAGGCCATATAAGTTGCCACGGTATCCAAACAACTAGTTGATCTTGTTAGAAGTTTCAATGCAGTTGCAAAATGCACATACTCTCCTTGTTGGAAAACACTGGCCGATAGTGACATATCCTCTTACATTCGAGCAGGGAATGTATGCTCTCCTAGCTGCCTAATGTGCTGAATACTATGAGAAAGAAATCATTGAGTACAATCTGGGCCTCTACACTCCCTAGCCAAGGATGGACCCATACAAAAAATTGAAAAAGCTCGTTGGAAAGGAGTATGCCCATTTGCAAAATATTGAATATTTTTGGGCTAACTATCAAGATGAGAAGGAGGTACGCATGAGGCACTATATTCATATGACTTCTTACTTCGTCAAGATGGTCAAGCATTTCTCAGTGCTTAATCAGATCGTTGAGGATGAGAGCACTAATATTGACCTGAGATTTGATGTCGTTGCCAACCTATTGTTGCCCCTTATAGATTGGAATGAGGAAAAGGTCAACGATCTTGATATTCTAACAAATCAGATAGAGCACAAAACCAGGAAATGGATTGATACACAAGTTACTTAGTTGAAGCTTCAAGGGGCTGATCTAACCTATGGCGAGCTCAAAGATGAGCTCGAGAGCGAAAAAAATAGTGGGAATGTTGCCGCCCCAATTGAAGAGGCTCAAAAGTCTCCCTCAACCACCAGGTCAAGAAAAAGAAAGCAAGTATCAGAATGCCAACCAAAGCATAAAGTGTACTCAAGGAAGGCTTCAGAGGTTGAGCCTTCAAAGAAATAAAACAAGTTGGGTGGGTTCTCTGAGATGCCCATGATCCAAGAAGATCCATTGCACGAAGGAGAAGAAGGAGAAGAGGCCAAGCAACCCAGGTCACCATCAATTGCCTCTATTCTTGCTGCCCCCACTATCGCCACTCCTATTACTCCTCCTTTAACATCTCAAGCATTAGTCGTCTCCTCCCCACCTGCGGTGGACATCTCAGTTCACCTTGTCTCTACCTCACCCACTACACCTATTATGGTAAGAGATTCCTCCTCACAACGACCTCCCCACTTTCATCCTTCTCAATGTCTCCATCATCTGTGGCTCCTCTAGCCTCCACAATGACAATGCCCTCCCTCACTCTTCCAGAGGCCTTTGCTAGACATATGCAAAACATCCCTATGGAGCTCTCTAGAGTATTGATGAACCCTATAGTACATATTTCTCTAACTCAAGCCATTTTCGGTCTCCCTATCCCTCCTCTAAAAAAACCACCCAAAATGGAGACAACCATGCAGATCTTCAAGGAACTAGAGAGGAAAGAAAGGGAGGCAGCTAAGGAAGGTGGTGATGAGCCTGCGGATCCATTCAAATATTACTACCATGAGCATCCAAGTGTGAACCCTCTGGTTTCATACCTGCACAAATTCAACAAACAAACATACTATTAGCTTAAGATGCAAGGTGAAACAAGGATTCCCCATGAAATCCATTTACAAAGCTTAAATAGAAAGAAAATGAAGAACAATGCAATAAACTAAATCAAATCTATCTAAGAAAAGCAAACTCTTGATCCCATGGGGGAATTGGTGTGTCTAAATTGGTCCTTTTTCAACTCCTTTGTAAGCTTGATGATGATTGATCCACTTTGGTTGAATTCCTGCATAACCTAGCTAAAAACTTGATAAAAAGAGATGAGAATGGCTATGCTTGAATATGGATTTGAGTATAGTGAGTTTACTCAAATTGTGGATGATAGAATGAGAGGAAGAGTCTCTCATTTATAGATTTCCAAAATGGAAGAGAGAGTCAAATTGAGCAATGTGGGATAAAAGATAATCCAATGGCATTATGGCACTTGTCCACATGTGATTGGAGGAGGAATGAGCACATTTTGGTCAATGTGTGTGATAAATGCCATGAGATTCAAATTTGAAATTTGAATGTGACATGTTGGAGGGAGAAATAAATGGAGTTAATGTCACTTGGCTCAATGCACAAGGACATGTAAGAGGAGTGAATGCCTTGTTGGAAGTATCCATCCACTTGGACTTTTTGAATTCAAACTTGAGGGAATATTCCTTTTTTATGCCATGTGAGGGAAATAGAGATTTAATAAATGAATTAAATCTATTTTCATGTGCAAGTTTCATTCTCTAGAGGATTTTAGTGATGGGGATTAACTTAATCAAGATTTTGATTAATTTAATGAGAGATTAGATGATTTGACAATTTTGACTTAAATTGATGAATTGATTTAAATCAAAATTGAGAAGAAATGATTAATTAAATAAATGATTTTGATTTATTTAACTAAAAGGGGAAATGTTAGATTAAATTAAATAATGTTTAATTTATTTAATTAAACATAAATATAAGGTTAATTAAATTAAATTGATTAATTTAATCACTGGAGGAGAAAGACTTAATCAAATAAATAATGATTTATTAAATTAAGGGACATAATATGATGTAATGTTGAGAGTGTGATTTAGGAGGAAATGTCGTTAGTAAACAGGATCAAGTGTGCCGAACCGAACTTGTACATTTTCCATGTCTACACCAAGATATCAACACTTTGTCATTGATGTGGTTGTACACGAAGAAGAAAGATCACAATCCTCAAAGGAAGATGTTGAAGACCCTGATTCCCAGTATATAGTGGAATCTTCTGACCAAGAACTCGAGGAAGAGTTGTCCAAACAACTCAAGGACGTTAGAGAAGATGTTGAGAGGAAATATTCTATGGAAAAGAAAGAAACAAATGAAGAAATGGAGGTATCTACCATGAAGGTATCTACCAAGCCTCCAACAAAAGAAAAAGAGAAAGGCCTCGGCCAACAAGAAGAAGTACTTCCCAAGAGGGAAGAAGAAGAGAAGAAAGAAAATGAAGCTAAAGAAGAACACAATCCTAAAGAAGAGGCTGAGATGAGAAAGAGCCTTGAGGTAGAACATAATGCAAAGCTCAGGCAGGAAGAAGAAAAGGCACCCTAAGGGGAAGATATCCCCAAAGAAAACGTGGCTGCTACCGAGTCACAAGAAGAAAAGGCCATATTTATTTGAGACTTAGATGAAGAAGAGGAAGAGAAAACAAAGCAGGAATCTTTAGATCATGAAGAAAGGGAGATCCAACATGCTCAGAGTGAAGAAGGTGATTAAAAATCACCAAAGGAGGGATCTCAAATGCTTGAGTGGATAGAAAGGTACCTACAGAAGAAGACCCTCACTCCCATGGATCCCAAGGAGAGACTAGAGACTATCCTAGCATGGGCTCAAATAGGAGAAAAGAAAGAAAAGAAGCCGAAAGTTAGATCCCATATCACTATCGATGCGTCGAGATTGAGGATGGTACGAATTTCCACCTCGGTGCTAGATAAAGAAGAGGGGGTGACCTCTAACATCTCTACCATTGACCAAGGTACAACCACAAGAGAGAAAAAGATTGATCATCTCCAGGGGTCCATCACCACGATCATGCACTAGATGAACAAGGATCAGTCATCCAAGGAGGAATTAAAAGAACAAGTGGCAGACCTCATGACCTACATACAACAATGGTCTTCTACTGAGGAGTTACCCACAACATCGTCAGCCCCACCACTACTATTGTCCAAGGATCATATAAGTAAGTTGGAGAGAAGAAAAAATTAGACCAAGGCTACAGAAGATTGGTTCCAGTGGGTGATTTACAATGGGGATATGGGCATTGGTCATGTTGTCCAGATGACAAACAAGTTTCGAGACGTGCAAAAAAAGCTAGAGGGTACCAAGAAAACTTGACATCGCTTCACTGAGTTGTATAGGATCACTTATCCTAAGCTCGAAGCCATCCTCAAAATGCCCAAAAAAACATGGGAGAAGGAGCTAGGTTTGACAAAGGACAATCATTGGCTAGTTGAGACATGGAAAATGGGTCTAGACCACATAAAATAAGTCTTGGAGCAAGTGCTAGGTGAAGTGGAGCTTGACTTGGAATGGGTCAAAGAATATTAGAAGGATTGTGAAGAATATTTGAAGCTCATGATGGATTATGACATGCTTGTCGTCAGGCTGGACCCCGACAAAATAAGGCCATACTTTCATAAGAAGATGGAAAATGGGGATGTGGAGTCACTAACACCAGAGTTTATGTGTTTTGTTTCCAGAGCCTTCATCCAGTCTGAACAAATGGCTAAAGCTATGCCCAAGTGCGCAAAGAATTGGGATCTAATCATGGGCAGGTTAAAGAATTTATCATTTCAAGTGCTCCAATCTATTATAATGGAGTGGGACAAGCTCTGAAAGCTTATGGGAAAATTCATGGAGTATTCCACTATATAGAAAAATGAGGGAAAGTCTATCATTGATGATGAGTTTCTCAGCAAAAGAGCAATTAGCTAAAGACAAAAGTGCTACAATACTAGGCACTAGAGGACAAAATAGGCTAGAGGACAAGAAATGTATTTTAAATTGTAAAATATTAAGGGGTAGGTGAAACCCTAATTTTTCATGAATCTTGGCCACACAATGAGAATGAATCTTGGCCATTCATTTTTGTTTTTTAAAACTATAAATAGGGGGTCTCCTCTCATTTTCAATGAGAGAGTTGAGTTGATGTAAGGACATGTTGCTGAAATTCTAATAAAAATTCATTGATTTTGGTGGATTCTTGAGTTTACTTCATGTTTCATGATTCTTCTCCTCATATTTGATAGATTTGAGTAGATTTACTTTGTTTTTCTAAGGTTTAACATGCATTGGTAGATTAATAGATTTTTTTCATTGATGCTGAAGAATACTGTTGTGTTGATGCCCTTACTTGTTCATGTTTTTTGTTGTTTGTTGATGATAAATAGAAGTGTAAAGCTAGTTTGAACATAAATTGATTGTTGCACATAAACTTCATCTTTTATTCATGTTCCAATGTGAATGAATGGTTGAAAATCTATAGACCTTAGAAGATAGCACCGGTTTCATGATATTATTAGTTGATTTGGTTAAGTGGGACTTAGTTTCAAGAAGGTTGTCCATTGTAGCATCCCCCATTATCACTATTCATTGGTAGTTGCAGGTCTAGGAACTTCTCCCTCTCCCTTCCCTTTTGACCTTTCTTTGAAATAGTAATTTAGGCAAAGTTTAGGCATCATTGTAAAGCCAAATCTAATGATAAAGGTGGAGTCTAGACTGTTGTTCTGAACTTGCAATAATTGGATATCAATTCCAACATCTTGAGAACTCAATTTAAAGAACCAATTTCCCTCCAACTTAACATATGTAAGGCTTCCTTGTGATTACCAACAAATCACATCAACCAATTAAACTATTCCAAGCATTGTCATGACTTGACACCCAAGAGACCTTGGGGTAGTAGTTTGTAACTTGTTTGCAGATGTCTAGTTTTGAAAAGGGGTGATGCACCTATACATTACTTATGTTGAGAAGTGCAAAAACAACTATCAACAAGTTTGAAGCAAGTTCATCCTCTCACTAAAATGGGGGCTAAATTTAGTGTAGTAAAATGCATACCCTTGCATTTTCACACTTTTTTGGGCTCACCTTGCTTTATTTATCCTTGTTTATGTTTTAATTGGTCCTACTTTGCATCTACAAGCCTAATAAACTATATATTTTTATGGTTGATCCCAATAAACATCAAAGGGGAAATGCTAATTTAATGATTTTGGTTGTGTGTCCCTGATTTTTTAGGCCGAGATTAAAATGTCACCTAGGGAATCTTTGTCCCCAAAGCTCTTGGGACCTTGATTTCAAGAGCACCTTAAATGGGCCACTTTTTAGAGTCTGTTCCCCAAGTTTCATTCCTCAGGACTAAGATTCCATCTAGGGCGTCTTAGTCCCCCTTAGGTTATTTTTGGGATTTAATTTCAAATCTTGATGGGATTTTTCCTTCTTTAATTAATGGATTCCTATGTCAGCTTGTTGTGGTGTAATATTGGGATTTTAAGCATGGATAAGTATAAATACAAGGTTATTTCACTCATTTTATTAATCCAAGAATCCAAGTCTTTTGTGAGAGCATTCATTATATCATAATTGAGTTCACAAGAGAATTCAAGAGAAATTCATGAATCATTTGGAGACATCATCAAGATTCAAGTATCATATCAAGGATATTGTTGCATAATGTTTGTTATTGTGCTAACATTTGTGATGTAGAGTTTATGATTCAAGCAAGTGTTTCATGCAATATCAACATCATTCAAGCAAGATTCAAAGAACCACATCCATTGCAGCCATTTCAAGCATATTTGCAGCACCTTGTTTCAAGGGTTTGGTGAGTTGCAATATAGCACTTTGTTCATTCATCATTTCCCTCCATTTCATTTTATTTCAAGGTGATGAGAGCCAATTATGTCCCATTTTATAACACATTTTAGCCTATTTCATACGCCTTCATACCCATTCCAACATTCCATTTTCGTTCCATATCATATCTTTTTACCATTTTATGTTGCATATGATTAAATATATATACGCAGTATTTAATAAGTTTTGGATAAAATATGGAAATTAATTATTGACTGTATTTACTAATAAGCATTATTATTTCAATCCTTGGAAAATATATCTTGCAGCATACAATTTTTTTGTCATCAACATACATACTTATTGTCATCAGCATACAAACTTCTTGTCACGTTCTTCACAGGTACCTCATGTTGCCTACACAACATTAAATAATTTCAGCAATTAATTTTATTTTAAATAATTATTTATTGTGCTACTCATATGGAATGAAATAACATATATTATTTGATGTTGTAACATAAAATTATGATGAACAATGCAAAAAAAATAGCTCTTTTTATGGCACAACAAACTCCTATTTTTATGGTTGGTTTTATTCCAACCCACAAGCCATAAATAGTGCAATAAAAGATGACAACAGAATAGGAGCAAGCGCAACAAAATAGGTCAGAAAAAAATTTAATTGGTGGTGTGGAAAATCATATGCATAATATTACAAAATAATGCAACAAATCTACACATAGAAATAAGAGGAAGGGCATGAATAGTAAATAGCTAAGTGTAAATTTGTTTCACACCTTATAAGGCAATGTAATAGCTATAAAGGGGGGAAAATTAGCATGTTGTAAGGGGGATATTATATGCAGATTATTGTATCATTTCTGATTAAATAAAATGATTCTTTTGATCACAACATCATAGAAAGGCTCATGTCCCATTTCACCTACAAACCACAGAGAAAGGGCCCACTCCCTAGTCAAGCGTTGTGACATTTATTTATTTTTATTGTTAATATTTGTGTGTGTTATTTATTTTATGTTTGATTTAATTTCAATAGTTTTCAAACTTTAATATTTGTGTGATTTAAATTCTAGCATCTCTATTATAGTTCAATTTGATAGAAGATTTTGTGATTTAATTTTTTAATGTAATATTTCATTAAAGTTTGATTTCAGTATTATTAATTTGGTGTGGAAGAGATTAAAGTGTGTTTTACTTTCTGTTGAAAATTTTTGTTGTTACTATCATAGATTTCTACTAATACTGTCACAGATTGTTGTTGTTATTGTCATAGATTGTTGTTTTTATAACAATTCCTATCACTGTTCCTAGCGAGTTCTTGTCATAAAGGAAGAATAAAAAAGTTAAATTAGATTTTCATTTAGGAAGTTTATGTGTGTTCTAGTTGCATTCATCCCCACTTAATTCACTACTTTCCTCCCTTATATATGCTTTTGCAACACCTCTTGTAAGCTTATGATCCCTAGATTGACACATAGACCAAGTTGAAATATTTTTTGTTCTTTACCCCAATTTTGGCCTATCATTTTGGCATCATTTTTGGGGAGAGGTGTTAAAGGTCAAAAAACCCAGTGAGTTAAGTTAGGACAAATGTGTTAGGATGTAAGCTCACACAACTGCTGGCCTTTCTAGGTGATTAGTCCTAATTTGTGTTGTTTAAATCATATAGATGCATTGTTAGAATGCGTAGGTAGATTTTAGAAATTAAAACCTTTTATATATTCACACTCGTTATTGTGAGTTAATTGATAGGAAGGAAGGAATTTTGAAGAAAAAAAGTAAAAGTAATAAAAATGTTGCATTTTCAAGGCAATTCAAGCATGTCACTTTTCAAGGAAAAATGCTACCCCTTGACCCCACTGGGAGCTACCACCCCCAAACCCATACTTTCAAATTTAAAAACAAAAGAAGAAATTGGTGGGGAAATCATGCTGACACAAAGTGATTTTTTTATACCCCCTCTACCTAAAAAATGAAACTTAGATAATCTTGATCTTCCAATACCATTGTCACAAACATCTACAAATGTTATTTCCATAGTTGAGCAAGAGCGAATAATTGATGAATTTTTAGGAAAATGGAATTTTGAAAATGATGATTTGACCATTTATTGTTCTGATTGTTGCAAGGGAGAAGATAAGTACACATGCCAAGTTGTTCAAGAGGACATGGTAAAGGAGATCCAAGCTATGTGTGAGCCTCAACAAAACAAAGGTGAAAGTGATAATTTCTTCTTTGTAACACAAGAACAAGTGCACATATCAAATCAGGTAGATCATGGTATGCTAAATGATTTTAAAATGTCTTATAATTCTATTGAATCAAGAAGGCAATATGTTTCTTCAAAAAATGCTTCCCTATCTAGTATGTGTGGTGAATGGAAACAATTACCCTACTACCAAGAATGACATAATAAATGCTCACAACAACCATACCCATCCCATATATTACCATCTCCACCATATCCATCTTATATATTACCATCTTCACCATCTACTCTATATACCACACAACTTTTACCATTGCCATTATCCCATTCATATCACCCACCATCCACCCCAACATATCCACCAAGGTAAATTGAAATTCCTAATAAATTACTATTATCTAATAAGGTGGTTCAATTTGCATATAATAATGAGATTTTGGGTATCCATTTACATTTTGTTAATCTTCTTGAAATTGGTAAATCGCAATTGCAATCTATTAATACAAATAAAGGATGTGATTTTGGTTTAATTGGATTAGAAGAACAATATGATCAACTAAAAGATAATAAATTTAGTTCTTCTTATCTACTTAATGAATCGCAACTTTTATAATTAATTCACACACATAAAGCAACAATTCAATGTGATTCTAATTTTATGATAAATATATGTATTGAAATTAATCATGCAATAAGAAATGGTGACATATATGCCTTAATAATTCAATATTTGTGTGAGATACATAATGACATCCTACAAGATCTATCATTTATAGATATTTTTATACTCAAACATCTAGATCTTTGGAGGCTTATGGTAAAACTGTGTATTCCTCACATGCTTATTGATCTAGGTCCAATAATTGATTTTATGATTAAGAAGAACTAGAAGGGTTTGAATGCATTAATGAGCATAGTAAAATTGCTACAAATGGATGATCATTAATTAAATAATAATCAAGGTATTATTAAATATGCCAATTTCTTCTTTGGATTATCCTAATTCCCTCATGATTTTACAATGTGAAATTAAGTTTGGGGGGGGGGGGGAATCCATTGAATTTTGGAAATCTGTGGTTGATCATTCATTGAAAAAGGCTCAAGGTATTCTCAAATATGTCACTATATTTATTCATTCTTTGGAATATCTTAATTATCTGATGCCTTTGTAGTATGAAGTTAAGCTGGGGGGGAATCCCTTGAATTTTGATGATTCTTGGTTGATTTCTAATAAAACCGCCTATGTGATACTTGGACCAAATAAAGGTATGCATTATTGTATTAATTGGAATTCATATTATGTCTACACAAGCATTCGTTGTAATTATATTCATCCATTTTATTATTATCAAGTATTTATTCATATTAATAACTCTACCCTTCATTTACAAAAATGGCTTAACTACTTAATGGTGGAGTTATTAAATGGATGATATTACATTACTATACTTGATATGCTTGGTCATGAAAATATGGTTATAGGTTGTTGTGGTTACCCAACACTTTTGCACCAATACTAGTTGATGATGCTTCTCTAAATGAGCATTGAACAACACACTTTGTTGGCTTTGGTAACATTTTGTTAGCCTTGCTAGCTACATGGAACACGGGTATCTGCAGGATCATGATGGGCCAAAAAGTGGCAATATGATGGGTATGTGGCTGACGACTTTTTTTTAACCCAAAATTGATGAAACGAAAAGGGTTTTTAAAGGAGGTTCTCATCTTTCCACCAATATAAATTATTCTTTACTTTTAATTTAATAAATCATTATTATTCATTTTCTATTGAATTACGCCTAAAGTCTTGATTTTTAGGCTGATTGAAAAAGATCTATAGCTTTCAAACGGTATCATATATTTTGAATCCAAAACATGCGTCACATTCTATGTTTCACATACTATAATATTAAAAAAGAAAAAAATTAATTTCATGAAGTTTTGACCAAGTTAAGGTGGTCAGACATACGAGTCTTTATATTTTCTAAAATTTGTCATAAAAAAATTATAATTAATTATTTACATGTAAAAAAATTACAAAAAAATATGCATCACATCGGGACATGAGTCCCCTACTTATATATAAAATCTTATAAAAAAATATTATCATTTTAATGTGGTTAGGGTGGTCAAACAGACACCTACTTCTTATTTTTTCCCTGAAATTTAAGTACTATTGTATTGAAATTTCAAATTTTCACCAAATAGATTTTATTTTTTTGTAAATAAGCCTAGTAATTTAGAAACTACATTCAATTTTCTAAAAAATCTATTCTTACATATTTTTGAAATAATATAGATAAATTATTCAAATTTTTATGTCAAGTTGCCTAACTCTAATTTTTTTCAATTTTTTGCCACTTAAGGGCTTGTTTTTTCCATGATGATCCTGCACATACCCACACCTCAAGTTTCCTTTGTGCTTCACTATTGGAGATCACAAGAGGATTTTTGGATGAGGTCTTCAACATTCATGGATACAAGTTCTCTTTTATATCAACTTTGATGCCAAATCATGTGGAGGATAGTATGCAACTTGGTGTATGAGAAACAAGATACTATGTTCTTGGATAATTCTTCACAAGCCACAAATCTAAAGACCACTTAAAGACGAACACAAATATTTTGAGCATATTGTAGATCATCATAATTCATAATAAGGATTGAATCATCCACCTATCTACAACTATATGGAAATATTAGATAAGTTGAGAGACTACCATTGGTCTTTCACTACATAGCCTTATCTTTGAATGATTGATTTTATTGTAAGTAATTCCTTCCACCAAGTGATTGGGCATGAATTCAAAAGTTCTACAATCAGATTTTAGATATGGTGGCATGAGCTAAATGGATCAAGATTTTTTATAGCAATTTTGCTATGAACTATGCATGGTCAATCTTGATGGAGGTATCTTTCTTGTTGGTCATCATTTCAAGTTCTACATACATCCCAGTTTTAGTAGTGAATTTTTGTGGGGTCATAGAAGGAACTTAAGTTTTCGATGGTGTCACTTTAACATCCATATAAGGGGTTCCTTCTATTTGGTCATTATATGTAGGATATTTGAAAAAAATTGAAAGAATGAAAAAATAAAAATAAAAATTGAAAAAAAAATGAAAAAAAGTAATAAATTCTAACAATGAAAACCTCCAGGTGTTGTTAGACAACTACATTTTGAAAACCAATTTCTTGCGAATTGTATTTGAATAAAAATCTTAGTGGTGAAATTTTTTTCTACAGTGCCACTAAGCGGTAAGTGATTGAAAATTGGCTTGCCAACAGTCACTTGCCATTATCAAAATTGAAAAAAAACAAAAAAAAAATGTAATAATTTATGTTCTTTTTATGGGATAATCAATTTACAGGAATACTCTATTGCTTCAATGGTTGTCTGAGTGCCTCTCACACCTCTTGTTGCTCACTTGTGTAAATGTGCTCTCATTTGTCATGGTTAGCATAACTTTGATCACCTATAGCACAAAGTTACACATTTAGTTGAGGTGTTATAAAACATGAAGATAGATTCAACTACCATTAGTATGCTCCATAGTGCTTCATTGTGAAGGTACCCTTTCATGTGCAACAATACTTGTTGGGGATTTAGAGTTGTAGAGTTGCATTGGCTACCAAATCTTAGCATTAATGGACATGCAAGAGGTAAAACAATCAATTTTATTTTTCATTATTTTATCTTTTAACTTTATTAATATTTCTTATTATATTAATCATATCCTCTCCTTGTTGAGCTCAAGGATGGTCAACCCTTTAAGTTGGGGGAGGTTCCTCATCCTTATTCCCTATCATTTTTCCCATTATTTTCTTTCACCTTAATTACCTCACCATAGTATCCATTATCCTATCATTGTATCCATTATTTTCACCCTTCATAAGCATTCATATTGCTTACCATGTCACCCATTTCACATAGCTCATAAATATGGAGATTTTTTTTTTCTTATGATACCTCTTATATATAGCACCTCCAATAAATAATGCTATGAGAAAAAAGTCAAAAAAATGAGAGAAAAAAATGATAGAAAGGAGTAAAAATCAAAAGAGGTATGAATGTTAAAAATGAAATGAAAGATGGAAAACAAAAACACAGACATGATGATTAATATAAAAGAGCCATAGAAAAATTGAAAGGAACTATGATTGTGAATGAGCTATAATAGTATTGGAGTGAAGAGGAAATCTAAAGTCACAATCCTAAGGCTACCCTCTCAGAAATAACGATTGCATGAGGATGTGAAATATGTTAAGTTGGGGGGAATGATGAGAGCCAATTATGTCCCATTTTATGACAAATTTAGCCTATTTAATATGCCTTCATACCCATTCTCACATTCCATTTATGTTCCATATCATACCATTTTACCATTTTATGTTGCATATGATTAAATATATATAAGTGATATTTAATAAGTTTTGGATAAAATATGGAAATTAAATATTGATTGTATTTACTAATAAGAATTATGATTTCAATCCTTGGAAAATATATTTTTCAACATGAAAATTTCATGTCATCAGGATACAGACTTCTTGTCACATTCTTCATAGGAACCTCATGTCACCTGCACAGCAGAAAATAATTTCAGCAATTAATTTTATTTTAAATAATTATTTATTGTGCTAGTCATATGGCATGAAATAGCATATATCATTTGATGTTGTAACATAAAATTATGATGAATGAATGCAAAATAAATAGCTCTTTTTATGGCACAACAAAATCCTATTTTTATGGCACAACAAACTCTTATTTTTATGGTTGGTTTTATTCCAACCCACAAGCCATAAATAGTGCCATAAAAGACAACAAGAGAATAGGAGAAAGTACAACAAAATAGGTTGGCAAAAATAATAATTGGTGGTGTGGAAAATCATATGCATGATATCATAAAAATAATGCAACAAATCTACACGTAGAAATAAGAGGAAGGGCGTGAATAGTAAATAGCTTGTAAGTTTGTTTCACGCCTTATAAGGAAATGTAATAGCTATAACGGGGGGTGAATTAGCATGTTGTAAGGAGGATATTATATGTAGATTATTGTATCATTTTTTATAAAATAAAATGATTCTTTTGATCACAACAATGTAGAAAGGCTCTCATCCCATTTCACCTGCAAACCATGGAGCAAGGGCCCACTCCCTAGTGAAGCACGGTGACATTTATTTATTTTTCTTGTTAATATTTGTATGTTTTAATTATTTTATGTTTAATTTAATTTCAATAGCTTTCAAACTTTAATATTTGTGTGATTTAATTCCAACATCTTTATTATAGTTCAGTTTGATAGAATATTTAGTGATTTAAGTTTTGAATATATATTTCATTAAAGTTTGATTTTAGTATTATTAATTTGGTGTGGAAGGGCTTAAAGTGTGTTTAAATTTATGCTATGAATTTTTGTTGTTACTATTAAAAATTTCTATTGTTTTTATCATAGTTCCTAGTGAGTTCCTATCAGAAAGACAAATTAGAAAAGTTAAACTAGATTTTTATTTAGGAAATTTACGTGTGTTCTAGTTGCATTCATCCCTACTTAATTCACTTCTTTCCACCTTTAGGTATACTTGTGCAACACCTCTCATAATATTACAATCCTCGGATTGACACTTAGACCAAGTTGAAATATTTCTTATTCTTTACCCCACTAGTTTTGGCCTATCACAAGGTTTAATTACCAAGGGGTTTGACCAAGGAAAAACCCCATTCACTAATAATCAACAAGTTTTTCGCATCTTGTGTTTTTGTGATTGCAGATTTAGGTTGAATACTTCAAGATCATTTGAATTGAAAAGTTGCAAATTTGCATTACAAATTTTTCATCTTCATGGAAACTCACCATCTAGAAGTTTCAGAACCTGAAATCAAAGAAGAAGGAAGTGTATACATCAAGCATTGGGATCACTTTCAAAGATTGTAGAAATTGATATTGGCACTAAGATAGTGGCAAGGGCATCTTAGTCCTCCATATAACTTTCTGATAGCTTCTTTGCATTTCCATACTTCCCAAGTACACACATCCTAACTTGTTGCATAATTTCATTATTTGCATCCTTCATTTAGCTTGCATTACTAAGTTTTGTAAGTTGATTGTTTACTTGTCTTTTCCAAGCTTTTTCTTGGTGGTGAACCCCTCAAAGCTTAAAGAACCCCCTCCTAGGTCTTCCTAATTGAGCATTGACTCACCCTTTGGGGTTGATAGCCAATCCAATTTGGATTCCTAGGACATAATTGAATGACCCGAAAAGAATAGTGGTCTATCCACCCTATTTTCTTCAAAGTTCATAAACATTGAAAATTGAGTCGATACAATCAAATTTTAGGTAAAAACTTGTTATTTCCTCCTTCCTAAGTTGGAAAACTAGAAAAAGGTGGTGGAAAGTTGATACAAAGGTGGTGGAATGTGTAAAAATTGCATGTGCTCTTCCCAACAACATCAAAACGCATTTTTTTGTCAAATCACATGTAGAAGAAAGAGAATAATAGAGCATGTGGGACTAGATAATAGATGTCCTACTTATTTTACCATTTTTATTGTAATACAAAACATTCTCGCATTATAATGCGAGCACATTTTAACTTGCTCTAAAAATGATCATATTTCAACTTTTCCAAAGCACACTCATGTTATGAAAAAGTTGATTTTGTAAAGGTTTCCTAACTCAAGTATCATGTGTCAATAAGGGCTTGGGTTGAGGTACATTAATAAGACTTTTCTTTGACCAATTATACATTAAACCCTCAACCCTCAATTCTCAACCCTCTACCCTATACGTTGGACCCTCTAAACCCTAATCCCTCAACCCTCAACCCTCAACCCCTAATCCCTCAACCCTTAAACCCTTAAAACCTCAACCCTCAACCATAAAACCCTTAACCCTCAACCCTCAACCCTAATCCCTCAACCCTATACCCTCAACCCTAATCTCTCAACCCTCTATCATCAACCCTTAAACCTTTAAACCCTCAACCCTCAACCCATAATCCACCAACCCTTAAACCCTCAACCCTTAAAATCTAAACCCTCAATCCTAATCCCTCAACCCTATAACCTCAACCCTATACCCTATACCCTCAACCCTCAACCCTAAAATCCTCAACCCTCAGCCCCTAATACCTCAACCCTTAAACCCTCAACCCTCAACCCTAATCCCTCAACCCTATACCCTAATCCCTCAACCCTATACCCTCTTAACCGTGGAGGAAAATAGTTGTGGGGGTGTGTTCACCTATCTTCCTTAGGCCATTCAATATTGTCCTAGGGTCCCAAATTGGATTCACTATCAACCTCAAAGGTGAGTCAATTCTCAATAGGGAAGGACCTAGCATGGGTTCTTTTAAGCTTTGACGGGTTCACCACCAAGCAAAATCTTGGCAAAGATACATAATAATTCAACTCACAAAACCTAATAATGCAAGCTAAATGAATGATGCAAACAATGAAATTATGCAACATCAAGTTAGGGTATGTGTACCTAGAAGTTTTGGAAATGCAATGAGGATTCTGGAAATGCAAAAATATTGTCAAAAAGTGCTATGGAGGACTAAGATGCCCTTACTATTGTCTTAGTCCCACTATTAGTTTTTAGGGAAAATGTGGAGTCTTCAGATGTTAGAACCAAATCTAAAAGAATCTCTTGAAATTTACCTGAGGAGGACTAAGATGCCCTAGGTGGTGACTTAGTACCATTCTAAATTTTTGAAATGTTTGAATGTGATCTTGAGGTACAAGGTCTACACTTCCTTCTTCTCGTATCACAAGTTCTGAATCTTCTGAAATCTGGCCTATAGGCGAGTTTCCATGAAGATGATAACTTGGTGATGCAACTTTTCAACTTTTCAACTTTGCACTCCAAATGATCTTCAAGTTTTCAACCTAAATTTGCAATCATAAACACATAAGAGAATAAAGACTTATTGATTGTTAGTAAATGGGGGCTTACCTTGGTCAAACCCCTTGTTGGTAATTAAACCTTAAAATAGAATGAAATGGAGGGAAATGATGAATGAACAACATGCAATGTTACAACTCATCAAGCCCTTGTTGTGAAATCTACAAACTTGTGTGAAATGGCTAGCTTGGATGTAGATCTTGAAATGCTTGAATGCTTGATAGATCTTGACTTTAATTTCTTGCTTTAATCAAAACCCTACGTCACAAAGGTTAGCTCTAAAACACATATGATGCAACAATCTCTTTGATATGATTCTTGAATTTTGATGATGGCTCCAAATTATTAAAGAACTACTCTTGATCTCTTAAACTTGCCTTAGGAATGAATGCTCAAGTTGCTAGATATGAAAATGAATGAATGATCCTTGTATTTATACCTTTTCATGCTTAATATCCTAAAATTACACCACAACAAGCTGGCATATGAATTCATTAATTAAAAGAGGCCAAATCCTGGTAAAATTTGAAAATAAATCTCAAAAAAATCTTAAGGGTGACTAAGACGCCCTAGGTGGCATCTTAGTCCCAAGCCTAAAAAACTTGGGGCACAAACTCCAAAAAGGGTCCCAATTAAGGTTCCACTGAAAAGGGGGTCCCAAGACCTTGGGGGGACAAATATACCCTAGGTGGAAACTTAGTCTTGACCCAAAAATCAAGGACACTTAGCTAGAATCATTAAATTATCATTTATCCATTAATGTTTATTGGGATTTTCCAAAAAAAAGACATAGTTTATAAGGCTTGTGAATGAAAAAGAGGACCAATTAAGATATAAACAAAGATAAATAAAGAAAGGTAAACCCAAACAAGTGTGAAAATGCAAGGGTATGCATTTTCCTACACTACACCCTCAAACCTTAAATCCTTAAACTCTTAAACCCTCAAAATTCAACCGATAATCCCTCAACCCTTAAACCCTCAACCCTCAACCCTTAAACCCTCAACTCTAATCCTTCAGCCATGTACCCTCAACCCTATGCCATCAACCCTCAACCCTAATCTCTCAACCCTATACCCTAATCCCTCAACCCTATACCCTCAACCATCTACCCTCAACACTATTCCCTCAACCCTCAACCATTAAACCCCCAACCCTAATCCTTCAACCCTCAACACTTAGACCCTAAAACTTCAACCCTCAACCCTTAAAACTCTATGCCCTCAACCCTTGAACCCTTAAACCCTCTACCCTCTACCCTCTACCCTATACCCTATACCATCAATCCTCAACCCTTAAACCATCAACCCTAATCCCTCAACCCTCAACCATTAAACCCTAAAGCCTAAACCATTAAACTCTCAACCCTCAACCCTTAAACCCTCAACCCTCAACCCTATAGCCTCAACCATTAAACCCTTAAACCCTTAAGCCCTCAACCCTCTACCTTATATATTAAACCCTCAACCTTAATCCCTAGACCCTATACCTCAAACCCTTAATCCCTTAAACCCTCAACCCTCAACCCTATACATTAAACCCTCTACCCTATACATTGGATCCTAAACACTAATCCCTCAACCCTATACCCTAAACCCTATACCCTCAACGCTCAACCCTAATCCCTTAAATCCTAAACCCTCATTCCTCAACCCTTAAACCCTTAATCCCTCAACCCTCTACCCTATACATTAAACCCTCAACCCTCAATTCTCAATCCTCTACCCTATAGATTAGATCTTCAACCATAATCCCTCAACCCTAATCCATCAACCCTATACCCTAAACCCTATACCCTCAACCCTCAAGCCTAATCCCTTAAACCCTAAACCCTCATCACTGAACCCTTAAACCCTTAAGCCCTCAACCCTTAAACCCTTAATCCCTCTTGACCCTCCACCCGTTACAATTAAACCCTTAACCCTTAATTATCAACCCTCTACCCTATACATTGGACCCTTAACCCTAATCTGTCAACCCTATACCCTCAACCCTAATCCCTCAACCCTATACTCTCAACCGTATACCCTCAACCGTCAACCCTAATCCATCAATCCTATACCCTTAGCTCTTAAACCCTTAAACCATCAATCCTAATCCCCCAACCCTCAACCCTTAAACCCTCAACCCTAATCCCTCAAACCCTAAACCCTCAACCCTTAAACCCTAAACCATTAACCCCTAAGTTTTCAAAGTTGTCAACTATACTCCTTTATATTTTCACACTTTGTTTGGGCCCTCTTAATTAAATTGGACTTAATTATGAATTAATAATCCCTATTTTACATCTACAAGCCTAATATATTACATTTTTCGAAGGGGAAACCCAACAATAATTAATGTCAACACATCACACTTTACTTTGAACAATTTTTGTTCTAGAAATAGGGACCTTAGACCCATTCACCCATAACCTAGGCTTCACCCATAACCTAGGCTTTGAACCTAAATTTAAATTATGGTTTTGGAAATATTTTAATGTCTCTAAATTCAAATTTTAATTTCGACTTGTAATGTTTATTTTTCGTGGAATTAAGGATACATACCTATAAATACAAGGTTATTTCATCAAGTCAAATCCTAAGAAATATAAGAAGCAAGCTAGAACTTTTATGAGATTTCAAGTGCAATTTTACAAGAGTTGAGTTGATGATCAAGGGGATTCAAGAGTAGATTTATCAATGATTTATTGCAGCAATCAAGATCCCAATCATCATGTGAAATTTTTAAGCATCGTGCATGTTTTTAGATGTAACATTGTGATGTAGGTTTCAAAGATCAAGTCAAATATTCAAACCATCAATTCAAGCATCAAGATCCACATCCATTCAAACCATTTCATGCAAGATCAAGATCAATATTTTAGACTTCCAAAGGTTTATTCAAGGGTTTGGTGAGTTACAACATTGTATTTTTCCTTCTTTATTCCTTTCACATTTCATTATTTCAACTCAAGGCTTGATTACCTAAAGAGCGTTTAACCAAGGAAAACCCACATTCACCCAAAAAAAACCAATTTTTATCTCTTGTGTTTATGTTTCAGATCTTAGGTTGAAGAATGATTGAAGATCTCTTGGAGAGCAATATTGAAAAAGTTGTCAAAGTTGCAAAAGTTGTAAAAGTTGTCGGTAATTCATAGAAAATCACCCACATATCTGATTTCCAAATTTTTGACACTATAACCTAGATCAAACAAAAGCTATAGATTGACATAAAAGGCTCACAAAATTTGGTTGAAAATATTGAGAAAAGATCCATTCACCCATGAGCGAATAAGTCCCAATTTTCCTCCTGATAATTCCTTTTGGTGACTAGTAAGTTTTATCCTTCTCAAATCTACAGAAAGTTTGTTGTTTTTGTTAGTATTGACCTTTAAATTGATGCTTCAAGTTTGAATGAGCATAATTGAGTAGATTTTCTGTTTTTAGTTTTTCTCTCAAAAGTGTCATTCAAGCTAAAACCCTCATCTTCAAGCATAATGAAATTAGTAGATTCCCTCATTGAGTTGACTCACCTAAAGGTTGTTAGTCAATTATTTGTATGGGTCTCATTTACTAATGAAATAGTGAGAAATATGTCTACATTTTAAATTAGTGAACCCCCCTTCTAAAAGCACCTATTTTTTATCATTTCAAATCATTAATCATCATCCCTCAAACCTTAAATCCTTAAACCATCAACCCTTAAACCCGAATCCCTCAATCCTCTACTCTATAAATTAAACCCTTAATCCTCAATTCTAAACCTTCTACCTTATACTTTGGACCCTCAACCCTAATTTCTACACCCTATACCATCAACCCTTAAACCCTTAAACCATTAAATCCTCAACCCTCAACTCTCAACCCTCTACCTTATACATTAAACCCCCAACCCTAATCCCTTGACCCTATACCTTAAACCTTTAGCACATTAATTCTTCAACTCTTAAACCCTCAACCCTTGAACCCTTAATCCCTTAACCCTCAACTCTCAATCCTCAACCCTTAGACCCTCAACCCTCTACCCTATACATTGAAAAATAGACTATAATCCATCAACCCTATAATTGAAACCCTTAATCCCTCAACCCTCAACTGTAAACCCTCTACCCTATACATTTGACCCTCAACCCTAATCCCTCAACCCTACACCTTAAACCCTAAACCTTGAACCCTTCACCCTAATCCCTTAACCTCAACCCTTAAACCTTAAACCCTTAAACTCTAATCCCTCAACCCTCAACCCTTAAGCCCTAAACCCTCAACCCTTAAATACTCTTCCCTATACATTAGACACTCAACCCTAATCCCTCAACCCTATACATTAAATCTTCAACCCTGAACCCTGAACCCTGAACTCTTAAACCCTCAACCCTCACCCCTCACCCCTCTACTCTATACATTAAACCCTCAACCCTTCTGCATCAACCCTATACCTTAAACCCTAATATTGTAACCCTCAACCCTTAAACCCTAATCACTTAAACCTTCAACCATTAAACCCTAAATCCTTGACCCTTAAACCCTAAACCCTTAAACCCTCAACCCTTAAACCTTCATACCTTAATCCTCAACCCTCAACCCTATCCCTAAAGCCTCAAGCCTCAACCCTTAAACCCTAAACCCTATCTCTAAACCTTCAACCCTTGACACTATACCTTAAACCCTAATCCCTCAACCCCTAATCTATCAACCCTCAACCCTTAAACTCTCAACCCTCAACCCTTAAAGCCTTATCCCTTAAACCATCAACCCTAAACCCTCAACCCTACACCCTGATCCCTCAATCATCAACCCTTAAACCCTAAACCATCAACCCTTAAACCCTCAACCTACACCCTATAGCCTCAACCCTCAACCCTATATTTAAGCCCTAATATGTCAACCCAATATCTTAAACCCTAATGGACCTATACCCTATACACTTAACCTTGAAAACTCAACCCTAAACATCATCCCTCAACCCTTAAACATCTATCTTATACCCTATACCCTCAACCCTATACTTATGCCCTAAACCCTAGGTAAATGCAATAAGATGAGTCCACGAAACATGAAAGTTTTTTCCTTAGAAAAAAACCTGAAATCGGCTTCAACAAAATAGGATCCCGTTTTTTAACAAATGAGATCTCGTTTAGGTTCGAGACCCCGAGCCAAAAACGGGATCCCACTTTTTAAAGAACGAGATACCTTTTTGAAAATGGGATCTCGTTTCATAAAAAAATGTTATTTTTAGGATTTTAAGAAATGGGACCCCGTTTCATAAAAGATTATTTTTTTAATGATTTTAAGAAATGGGATCTTGTTTCATTAAAAAAATATTTTTTTATGAAATGGGATCCCATTTTTAAAAATTTTATTTTTTGGTCGAAGTCTTGTTTTATTTTCCGGTTTGAGAAAAGGCTTGGGGATTCGAACCTAAGCTTTGGACCCGGTTTGACCTGCAAGTTGAAAATCAGGAAAAAAAGTTCCACTTTTTGGCCAAAAAGTGGACTCAACTTCTTGTCAGCACCCCTCTAAACCCTCATCCTTATTCCTTATACCCTCAACCTTAAACCCTGAACCCTATATGTTAGACACTCAACCTTGAACATTATCCCTCAACTATAAACCCTCAACTCTCAACCCTATACCCTCAACCATATACTTAAGCCTTAATCCCTCAATCTTCAACCCTATTTCTTAAACCCTGAACCTTACACCCACAAACCCTCATCCTTATACCCTATAATCTCACTCTTATACCCTAAACCTTGAATATTGTTGCTCAAACCTATACTTAAATCCTAAGCCATACACTCTTAACCCTTCACCTATGCCTTATACCCTAAATCCATATCGTTAACCCTAAACCCTTATCCCTATACCTTAGAAACTTAATATTATACAATCAACAAGTTGAATATTATCCCTCAACTGTAAACCCCCAACCCTCAACCCTCTACCTATTACTTAAGACCTAATCCCTCAACCCTCAACCCTATACCTTAAACCCTAAACCCAAAAACCTCAACCCTCATCCCTATAACCTATACCCTCACCCTTAAGCCAAAACTCTTACATACATACATACATACATACATATAACCATACATACATACATACATACAAGTATACATACAAGTATACATACATATATACATGCATGCATACATACATGCATACAAGCATACATACAATCATACAATCATACATACATACATACATACATACAATCCTACATGCATGCATACATACATGCATACATGAATACAAACATACATACATACATACATACATACGAGCGTACATACATACATACATACATATACAAAGATGCATACATCAAACATACATTTAACAAACTTGCACATAAACAATTTCAAGCAAGACAAAACACGAGCATGTTATAATGTGCTCGCGTTATGTCAAGCTTGGGAAACATACAACAAAATTTTGTAAAAGGGAGCAAAATACAAAACAAGACATAACGTGAGTGTGTTATAACACACTCATGTTATATCTTGTTTTGGGAATCCCCAAGCTTTAGGCTTGGATTTGCTTTGGACTTCCAACCCAAAGGTATTTTCTACATGAATTTGCTTTGGATCAAGTCTTGTTGAGTACAAAGCCCTGGCGCCTAAAAAGAGATGAGGCTAGGATTGTGCCCAAACGGATTTTGGTAGAATGGATACCTCTTAGACCTTGGCTCTAAGCTAAAGGTGACCCCCTCGAGGGTATCTCCAACAAAAAAAAAATGTTTTTCAAGATGTGTCCCCTTTGAAAATTAGTAAAATTTCAAATATTCATTAAAAAATAATCAAAAAAATAATGCATAAACTACATGTTAACTAATTTCTCACCAAAGCGATTTTAAAAATATCCAAAAAAAAATTCACCTTTTGAAAGAGCCACAAAAGATGTTAAGTTATGTTTTTTTGACAAAAACAACACCAATTTCTACGACTCTCTTTTTTGAACCCCTTAATCTCTACCACTTTCAAAAAAAAAAATAGTTTGGAAAGTAGACTCAGAGCACTACGAACATTGTTTTTGTTGCATCTTAAAATTTTGAGCATAATTACCCTCAATTTCTCATCCAAAGCCAATATTTCCTAATTTCAAGAAAAAATGACCACTTAAGACCCCTTTTTGAACCCCCATCTTTTTGTACTTACCCATGAAAGTGTATTTAGTTCTTGGAATGCTTGATGTACTATGACTTGGTCTTTGTCTCATACAATATCTCTATAACTATAATGACAGTATTAATTGATTCAAATCAATGAAGTTACTCTTGATCATCTATGACCTATCTATTTTCTTTTTAATTAAGATCAATCTCCTTCAAAGCTAATGAAGAATCTCAATTATAATAACTTTTAAATAAAATGTACACATTAATCCAATTACAAAACCAGACCCATCTAACAAGTAGTCATCATGATAATATGTCCCAATGTGGCTATATTCAAAATGTGAACCAACATTTATACACTATACAAAGGAAACATGACATTGAAGTTGTATTATCATCTCATGAAATAGACATAAGCTTTTTCAAATTAACAAATCAATAAATTTTATTTATTTAAATTTTTTCTTAAAAATTTGATTTTTCTATTGATTCAATACTACTTTCTAATTTATAAAACATTCTATATAAATTGCAATCGATGTAATCATTACACCTTGTTGTGATGCAAATGCTACTTATGATGACTATATATATTATAAGGAACATTGGTATCATACACACAATTTCCATGGAGTTGTATACCCATAAAAGTTTGTACATTGAAAGTTTTCGTACCATCGATTAAAAATTTGACCATTAAGTAAGAATGTGCGATAAATGAGGAAATGGTTGGTTTAGAAGAGACTAGAAACTTTCCTCAATAGGATCACTTGGTAAGAACGCCTAACAAAATAGAAATAGTTAATTTCTTACAACAAATTCGCATAGTCCGCAGTATCTGAACACGAGTCCGCAGTATCCACAAGATTTCCTATCATTGTGACCACTTTACTCATCATAGGACGGGTGTATACATGGGGAGAAATACATTGCATTGCTATACTAAGCATTTCCGACATGTTTGGAATGTCTATATCACTACTTAGCCTCCCATCCAACACTTCTGTGAGCTCTTCTTCGATAAGCTTTTCTTCCATAATAGAGAGAATCCATGTGGGAAGATGTGTGCTATCCCTTGAAGGGTCCTTCCCGGTGAGAAGTTCAAGGAGTATCACTCCAAAACTATACACGTCTGATTCTTTAGATATTTTTCCGCTATCGTACTCCGGTGCCATGTATCCCCTGGATATTTCAGCAACACTTGAGTTTTTCACAAGACCCGCCAAACAAGAATCTGCTAGGCAGGCTCTTCCGTCGTCGTCCAGCAGAACGTTGGAGGATTTTACATTGCCGTGTACCGTACCTGACTTGTGAAGATACGCTAAGCCCGAGGCCACATCCACCGCTATCTCATTTCGCCTATCCCACAACAAGGGTTCTATTCCACCTGCAACACATACAACAATATTATCTTTCTTTAAACAATAAGAGAAATGGCGGATCGCTGTGAGAATATCATGAAAACCATCTAGTGTGTTTATTAATATTAGATGAAATCTTGCCATATAAGAGTTGAAGGGAAATGCACATACTATGTAGAAGAGAGTAGAGGCTGCCATTGGAACGATACTTATATGCAAGAATCTTTTCTTCTTTGGAAGTATAATAAGCCTGCAAGCTCACTAGATTGGTATGCTTCAGTCTTCCTAGTGCTTGAAAATATTGTTCAAAATCTCTTATGTCGTCCACATTAGTTGTGTCTTGTGACGATCTCTTGAACACATAAGAAATTTTTTCCAGATTAGCTCTATATGTAGTACCAAAGCTGCCCTTTCCTAAGACTTCCATGCTGGAGTGAAGAATATCAAAATAATTCTCAATATTCAGGAACACAAGAGAGGGTTGACGTTTATGTGCATTCACGTTCTTCAAAGGAATTGCCCCGGCCACATTTATATTGTATCTTCTGTTGTAATAGAAACATCATGTACATATTAACGTCAATACTTTTGTGCTTAAAAGATGTATGTACATTTTAAATCAAGGGTTTGCAGTAGAATATCAAAGCTTCAAATTTGGGTTGCACTTTTTATTTTCTTTATAAATTAAATCTATTAAATAATTTTAAAATATTGATTATTACTATAAGAAATATATAATTAATATTCTGTAAAAGGATATTTCTTAATTGAGTTGAATCATTTGTTTATTTCATTCAAAATTCTTTTCAAATATCATTTATTTCATCAATTTTTTATAAAATTAATACAATTTTATTTTTATATATGCTATCAAAAACTTATTTTTGATTTATGTAACGTTATCTTTGTAATCGAACACCTATACTTATTTGGAAGGCTAATTGATTGCTATTAAAATTAACCTATCAACTTATAGTCTCTAATCTTGTATATAACTTCTTATGTTCACTTCTTAAATCCTACACAGAAAGGAGATATTCTTGGTAATATTGTACACAAGAATATTTCCTATCATTAACACAAATTCTAATATAATTTACATAAATTTATTGGGAAGCATGCCAAGTATGTTCGGAAGATCTTCTCTGGGATTAAAGTCAAATACGGTATGAACAAACCTAATTTTCTCATAAACAGGGTCTTCTTGAAACGACAAACCATTTTCATGTTTAATGGAGAAGCTGATCATAAACTATCCTTTCGCTTCATAAGAATATATGCAGATGATGAGGGCTTGCAGTTACTGGTGATGGGAGATTGCTAATTCTGAGGCAGAGAGAGTATTGATCAGTCTTAAAAGCTATACATCTGTTTGTGTCTGAGCAGATGTAGAAAACAGGGTACTGGTAGTTGCAGGCATAACTTAATCTAAGGAAAGAGTGTTAGTTTTATAAACACCATTATGTGTAAGGGTTTTTCCTCAAGTCTTCCACCAGCTTCTGCTGGGAGAAATTCAGTAGTTCATGCGACACCTGCGAAAGTCTGCGGCTACGGCTTTCAATTCAGTTAAAATAATCAATATGAAATTCAGTCCGTGGTTTAAGTGAGACTGGTAAGTAAAGAAAGCCAAGGACTTAGATTATTCTATAACAAATTTACGGAAGAAGCGGTAGAAGAGAAAACGGATTTCCAGAAAAAAGCCATATTTTTATGGCAATTCACATTCGTATCTACACCAGGCAAGCCAGAATGGATAATGATTATATTAGAAGATCCCTCAATTTTAATCTCCAATGCTTCTGGTGAAAGTTCTGAATTAAAAGACACACTAGAATTGTAAAGTGTAATGTTGGAATAAGCAACACTTCAAACCTTTTTATCTCAGGGGGAACGATTTGAAGAACCCTAGCTATCGACTTCACTTTCTCGTCTGCAGGACTTTCATCAAACGCTTCTTCCTTGGACGTCACAAGTTCTAAAGGCACCTCAGATGGGTCAAAATTCCCGTCGGATTTTGGGAGCCAGTCGCGAGGATCGTTCCATCTCAGTATGAAGAACTTCATGTTCCTCATAAAAGTAGAAACTTGTGCAAAACAAGGACGACGCCTTGGATCTGTCTCCCAACATTTTACTATGTAATCAGCTAACACGGCTGGACATGAGATCTGCTCCAAAATTGGCCTTTCGCCTCGCACTGTTATCATTCGGTACAAATCTTTGGGATCTACACCAAGGAAAGGCTGCTTTCCCGTCAGAATCTCATAACAAGTCATTGCAAAGCTGTATACATCTGCTTTATGGGTATACTCCTTTAGACTATCAATTTCTTGGAGCAATTCTTCATCTGGGAAGGGAAAAGCTTCGGGCGCCCTCCAGTAACATGTTCCCTTGGGATCTTCACACCGAAAACTGGATAGCCTCAAACTGGCCATTCCAAAGTCGCAGAGCTTAACTCGCCCGTAGCCTTGATTTCTAAATTCTGGAACTGCAGACGGCTCAATGAGAACATTAGAAGCTTTGAGATCCATGTGCATTATTCCCTGGCGGTGAAGGTATTCCATTCCTCTCGAAATTTGAAGCATCATATCCACTGCAACAGGGAGTGCCAGGGGTGCCCTGCCATCAGAATTCTTTAGTAGTTTGTCCAAGCTGGAGCTGACCAATTCCATTACAATATTGCAATGGCTTCCCTCAACACATGTGCCTATCAACTGGACAATGAAAGGGCTCTGTAGCTTGGCTAGAACTGCAGTCTCCCCGTCAAACAGATCACGAGCATCAATCGGAATGTCTTTTACAGCAACCTTATGCCCCAGCCATGACCCCTCGTACACTTCCCCAAAAGATCCCTTTCCTATAGGCTTCCCTATCATTAAATCTTTGGCAGGGATCTGCAGCCAGGTAGGTATACCAGTTGCAGATTCAATTTTACACTCGTTCCTGATGGTTTCTAACAGCTTTTTCTCCATAAATTGTAAAAGCCCAATTTTTTTTTTTCGTCTAAAAGTCCAAGCCTTGGCAGCCGCTTGATTACAAGCCATGAGTAGGTGCCAGTAGTCTTGAAACTTAAAGCTAAATTGTTCTAAATGTAAATTAGACATTTCTGCAAAGAAATCGCTGATTGTTTTGCTGAATTCTGTAAGATCGATCTGACCACTCCATGGTTCGATCGGACAGAGAAGAGCTAAATCTAAGCAAAGAAGAGACCAAGCAAGGTCGTGCATGTGTAGGGCGAAGGCCTCACCTGTGTTAGCCAGTATAAAACATTTCATCCACCAGCTATTAGTTGAGCACTGTTTGAGATATATTTCTGCTTCTTTCATGGCACGATATATCTCCTTCCAAGCTCTTCGCACACGTTTGCTCCAAACGTCGCCACGAGGGTATTGTCCATTATTGTCAATATAGGGGACGAGTTTATCCAGTATATACCTGCGCAAACTTTTCCCTTGCTCGACATGGAACTTGAAGCTTTTCCCATTATTGAGAAGATTGAGTTTATCCAGGGAATCCATAACAAGACTACGAATGTCCAGCATATCTTCCCCATGCGTATCCATCAGATTATAATGAGTTGCAGAGTAAAATTAACTCATATGACTATACAAGAGAATTTGCAGATACGAAGTGGGCGAACGTTCGTAAATGCAGGGAAGCTATGCCGGGTCGGGGACGGGGCGTTTACTTTTTTTGGATTATAAAACCGCGTGTTGACCATAGCCGACGCGTTTGTTTAAACAGGTAAAACTTAAGAAGACATAAAATGCACTGCTATATTATTAAATTGCTGGTGAATTTTATACTTAGAAAGAACAAAAGTGGAACTGGTGCTGAATTTTATATTAAAGGAAAGTGAGTCTATTATCTTCGCCAGAAAGGTACCGACAATCTCAGTAGGCCAAGCGCAGAGAACAAGTATAAAAAATACTGGGCAAAGCAGCTAAAGTAAAAAAAAATGTTCGTGGATTAAAGAATCCATCGCAGTGGCCAAAGAATGAAATAAAATGAATATACGAAAGAAATTGAACAGAAAACTTGGGGCAAGACATATCTTCAGCTGTACGCGGCTGCTGCTTCTTTTATTAAAGAAACCGCGTAGTTGGATAACTACCTATAAAAGAAGACATGGATGGGCACACACGCAAAACCTTTAGACTTTTTAAAGGTAGCACTCAAGTCATGATTAGAAAGAGTAGTGAGTTTGTCATGATTCCCAGCTATAGGAGGGTTGAATCAGAGTTTAAACAGAGATTTAACAAAGCAGAAGAAAACAGAGAATAGAGCAGAAGTCACCGAATACTTTATTCGTCAGTAGATACAATAATTTCAGCTAACAAGCTATACTTCAACTAAACAAATTGACAGCTAATTGTTGACTCTTTGAAAGCGAACTAAAATTGACAGATCTAGTTATAGATTTATATTCTAAATCTTAATAACACGTGCACATTTAGCTATGTTATACTCTGACACTCTTAAGAATAACTAAATTTTGATGGACTCTTAGCATATCTCTACATAGTACAAACTTTATTTTGTCCAATGGCTTAGTGAATACATCAGTCATATTGTCATTTGTGTTACAATACTGCAACTCTATGTTTTGAGACCGAATCTTGTTTCTTACAAAATAACGTTGTGTTTCAATATGTTTTGATATTGCATGATAAATTGGATTGCTTGCCAACTTGATTGTACTTTGATTGTCACACTTGATTGGAGTTGGTCCTTCTTGCTTTTGTCCCATATCTTCAAGAATTTGCCTTAATCGGATAGTTACACAGGTATCACTACATAATGTTTTATACTCAACTTAAATAGATATTAATAAATAGTTGGTTGCTTCCTGCTGCTCCAAGAAACAACACCTAATCCTATACTGAATGCATAACCAATTGTTGATTTACAATCATCTGCATCACCTGCCTAATCAGAATCTAAATAACCTATCAACTCAACATTCAAATGGTTAGTATATTCAATGCCAAAATCTATGGTACCTTGTAGGTATCAAATGACTCTCTTTGGTATTTTCCAATGAGGCTCAAGAGGCTTAGCCATGAATTGACTAAGTATAGTGACTAAATATGCAGTATCAGGCCTTGTAGTGGTCAAGTAGTTCAAACTTCCCACCTATGCAAAGTCCCATTGACATCTGTAGCATCATTGTCACTAGAAAACTTAACATTTTGTTGTAATGGAGCTTGCATATTAAATCTTTGAATCAATTTATCAATTTTCTCACTTTGGTGCCTATTTGAGACCATGCAATGCTTTCTTTAACTTACATACCAATTGTTCGTTTCCCTTCTTTATAAATCTTTCAAGTCGAACACGATATATTTCTTCTTTTAAATCATCGTTCAAAAATGTTGACTTAACATCTATTTGATGTAACTCTCAATTAAATTATTTAAAATAATGAATATTGACTATAAAATGATTTTAATGATTTTCAATATGCAATTTTTTATTTCAAAATTACCATAAATAAGGCAATAGATATGTTGAGTGGTTCATAGTGCTAGCCTATCATGCATTGTTTTCGATGGCACTATTGGCATTGTTATATGGTTCTTGGTGTAGGTTTTCTCTTACCTTGGGATCTTGTATATCTTGATATATGCTATGATATGATGATTTCCATATTTGCATTTGTTCTAATACGATGTGAATAGATATGATTCCATACCACACTGATGTTTTTAACATAGTGTAGGTAATGATGATGTGTCACTAATGGTAATGAATTGAGATCAAGGACACAATTCTGCATATGTATACATGAAGGCACATTTTATAATATTCATATTGGTTGTTAAGTGGTGTGGGTATGCTTGTGCACCTGTAGACAAGACCTCATGTTTGTTATGCTCATTTATATTCAGTAGCATATGAGTTTGTCTTGCCATGTTGACCTCTAGCTATATGGCTATGTGTGCCTTTTTTGTGAGGCACATTGCTATGTAGCATGACTTAGATGTGTCTTTTTCGCGAGGCGTGTTTTCATGTCATGTGGGGCTTTGGTGTGTGCATGCCACAAATGCATGCATGAGGGGCTATTGTTATAGCCGTGTTTTTTCGACATGTGGCCTAAGTGTGTATTTTCCGCTAAGCTTGTTGTCATGCCATGTGGGGTTTTGTATGTATGCATTCGACAAAAGTGTGCATGAGGGGCCATGTTGGGCTTTGTGTGTTAATGCCACAGATGTGCACATGAATGACTATTGTAATAGCCATAACCGTGACTTCCCCCCTTCCTTATTTGGTGGCTAATGTGTTCATAGTAATGTATTGTGCAATTTCAAGGATTGTGAACTTTCTTTTGGTTATTGGTGACCTTTTTATCTTGCTTGTGTGGGCCAAGAATGTTATTTTATCTTTTTTTTAATTAGTTTAGCCACAATTTGCGAATTTTCACTTCCACATAGCTCTTCTAGTGTTGGAATTGAGTGCATGTATTTGTCTTAATGTTGGAATTGAAATTCTTTCCTTTTGGTGTTTATGATATTTTGGTGACTAAGCTAGACCCTTTTTGTTTGCAAATGTTGATCTTATGTTGTGATGTGATTCCTCGCCAGGTTAGTGGAGATGGCCTTGGCTAAGTGTGTATAAGGAAGCAGACATAGAAATTTTTTTGAGAATGGAGTATGTGTGGGTTGTCTGAATAACTATGATCCACTTACCTTCCTAGTGATTTTTTATGACCATCTCTTGAAGGTTAATGCCCTTACACAAACAAGAGGTAGGTCACATGTGGAGTTGTATGGAGGGGCCCTCCCTAAGTGTGTGTGGGCCTGAGAACATCATTCCACATGTTTCTTAGCACTAGTTCTTGGTTACTTGGCGAGGTAGTTGCATCCCTGTGAACTAATATGTGAGTCTTGTGTTGTTTATGTGAACTAATACATGAGTCTTTTGTTGTCCATGTTATATGGATGAATGGATGTATTTGTTGCAATAAATTATTTGCTTCGAGTATAGATACATGTGACTTGCTGGTATTGTTTAATCATGATTTAGATTATGTGAATTCTTTTATCCATCATGTGGAAATTATTATTGATCATGTGATAATGTTTATGTTGAAATTTGATAAATGTACTTTTGGAAAAGAATCTTGTTTTTATAGCATTGGGTATTTCTATACATTTTTATATTTTATCCTATTCAATAGTTGATTGCATGTATTATAGCCTATCTTTTGGTTGATGTTTGTTGGATTCCTGACTTGGGTGTGAGAAAATTCTAGGCATGGTGTGTGATCATATTCACCTTTGTGACTTCCAAGAATTAAGTCAACCGAATGTAATGTCCAACTATTCCTTGCCCTAAGATGTTTATATTCAACATTGTATTTTATGTATTTTGACATACTAGATGACTTTATTTCCATGCGTATATGATGGTTGTGATATTGTACCCCAATGGATGTGCATGCATTACTTCAACTATTATATATTGAACAGGTATATGCTTGGCATGTGCTTTGAGGTTGCAAGTACACAATATTTCTCCACCATATTTTGTAAGTCTGTGTTATTCTCCAACATTGATTATTTCAAATATCACATTGGTTTGTGTTTATTTGTTGTCCCTTATTGTACTTGAATCAAGTATGAAGTATGTCATGTGTGACCCTATGTTTATTTGTTGTCCCTTATTGTACTTGAATCCATTCATGTTGTTGGTTACCAATAATTGTGTTTAAATTTAATAGCTAAATTCATGTGTTTTACTGCAAATGTGTTTGAAATAATTAATTATTGCATTCTAATTGATTAAATATTTTTTGTGAGTATTAAAAATAATAAATGATGTTAATTTTATTACGAAATATATTTTTAAATGATTGCAATTGATATTTAAACTTCGAAATTATTTCATTAAAATATGAATAATGTATTGAATAAATTTAATTAGTTTATTTTAAATTGCAAAAAAAAAAAGGTGATTTTAGTATTTTAAATTATCATGAAATATGTTTGGAGAAAAGGGGAATTTATAATTAGGAATAAAAGAAAATAGAAAAAGTGAATAAGAAAAAACATAAAAGGAAAAGAAAGGGAGAAGCATCCGGGGTAAGATGCTTATATTTACAAACTGCTCTTGCGTATGATGAGCGGAGAGGAAACATTTTTCAGATATGAAATAATCAAACAAAAACAAGAATACAAATTCCCTAGGTAACAAAGTCATCCAGCACAAGATCATGACGGCTTAATTTGGAGAGGATTGTGAATATTATACAATAAAATCAATGTACCTTTCTATTTTGCAAACTGGAGGATACGCTTCTCACAGAGATCGACAGGACAATCAACAAAGTTTATCATCTATGTTGTAAGACTTCCAAGTCTTTTCTTAATCCTTCGATTCAAGCTTTGCTTCTTGTTTGATAGAATATATTTCCACTTTTCCCCTCTCGTAATAGGATTGGACATCATTTAATTAATGGAACACGTGAGTTTCATATCTACTGTCAAACTTCTCATTTTTCTCTTCAACCGTATTTAGAGGGGAATAGCAAAATTACATCAAAATACATTCATTCCATTTCCATAACCATAAATTACTAGATTCGTCCAGCAATTTTTCCACACAAACCTACATTTTGTCAATAGGATTGGACCTCAGACCCATTCGCCCATAACGTAGGCTTCGCCCATAACCTAGGCCTTTGAACCTAAATTTAAATTATGGTTTTAAAAATATTTTAATGTTTCTAAATTCAAATTTTAATTTCGATTTGTAATGTTTATTTTTCATGGAATTAAGAATACATACTTATAAATATAAGGTTATTTCATCAAGTCAAATCCTAAGAAATATAAGAAGCAAGCTAGAACTTTTATGAGACTTCAAGTGCAAGTTTACAAGAGTTGAGTTGATGATCAAGGGGATTCAAGAGCATATTTATCAATGATTTATTGCAGCAATCAAGATCTCAATCATCATGTGAAAGTTTTAAGCATCGTGCATGTTTTTAGATGTAACATTGTGATGTAGGTTTCAAAGATCAAGTCAAGTATTCAAACCATCAATTCAAGCATCAAGATCCACATCCATTGAAACCATTTCATGCAAGATCAAGATCAATATTTTAGACTTCCAAAGGTTTATTCAAGGGTTTGGTGAGTTACAACATTGTATTGTTCCTTCTTTATTCCTTTCACATTTCATTATTTCAACTCAAAGTTTAATTATCTAAAGAGGGTCTGACCAAAGAAAACCCACATTCACCAAAAACAAACATTTTTTATCTCTTGTGTTTATGTTTCAGATCTTAGGTTGAAGAATGATTGAAGATCTCTTGGAGAGCAATATTGAAAAAGTTGTCAAAGTTGCAAAAGTTGTCAAAGTTGTCAGTAATTCATAAAAAATCACCTACAAATCTGATTTCCAAATTTTTGACATTGTAACCTAGATCAAACAAAAGCTATAGATTGACATAAAAGGCTCCCAAAAGTTGGTTGAAAATATTGAGAAAAGACCCATTCACCCATGACCGAATAAGTCTCAATTTTCCTCCCGAAAATTCCTTTTGGTGACTAGTAAGTTTTATCCTTCACAAATCTACAAAAAGTTTGTTGTTTTTGTTAGTATTGACCTTTAAATTGATGTTTCAAGTTTGAATGAGCATAATTGAGTAGATTTTCTATTTTTAGTTTTTCTCTCAAAAGTGTTGTTCAAGCTGAAACCCTCATCTTCAAGCATAATGAAATTAGTAGATTCCCTCATTGAGTTGACTCACCTAAAGGTTGTTAGTCAATTCTTTGTATGGGTCTCATTTCCTAATGAAATAGTGATAAATATGTCTACATTTTAAATTAGTGAAACCCCCCTTCTAAAAGCACCTATTTTTCATCATTTCAAACATTAATCCTCATTCCTCAAACCTTAAATCCTTAAACCATCAACTCTTAAACCCTTAATCCCTCAATCCTCTACTCTATACATTAAACCCTTAACCCTCAATTCTAAACCTTCTACCTTATACTTTGGACCCTCAACCCTAATTGCTATACCCTATACCATCAACCCTTAAACCCTTAAACCATTAAATCCTCAACCCTCTACTCTAATCCCTCGACCCTATACCTTAAACCTTTAGCACATTAATTCTTCAACTCTTAAACCCTCAACCCTTAAACTCTTAATCCCTTAACCCTCAACCCTCAATCCTCAACCCTTAGACCCTCTACCCTCTACCCAATACATTGAAAAATCAACTATAATCCATCAACGCTATACTTGAAACCCTTAATCCCTCAACCCTCAACTATAAACCCTCTACCCTATACATTTGACCCTCAACCCTAATCCCTCAACCCTACACCTTAACCCTAAACCTTGAACCCTTCACCCTAATCTCTTAACCTCAACCCGTAAACCTTAAACCCTTAAACCCTAATCCCTCAATCCTCAACCCTTAAGCCCTAAACCCTAAACCCTTAAACCCTCTTCCCTATACATTAGACACTCAACCCTTATCCATCAACCCTATAAATTAAATCTTCAACCCTCAACCCTCAACCCTTAAACCCTCAACCCTCACCCCTCTACTCTATACATTAAAGCCTCAACCCTTATGCATCAACCCTATACCTTAAACCCTAATATTTTAACCCTCAACCCTTAAACCCTAATCACTTAAACCCTCAACCATAAAACCCTAAACCCTTGACCCTTAAATCCTAAACCCTTAAACCCTCAACCCTTACCTTAATACCTTAATCTTCAACCCTCAACCCTATCCCTAAAGCCTCAAGCCTCAACCCTTAAACCTTAAACCCTAAACCCTATCTCTAAACCCTCAAACCTTGACACTATACCTTAAACCCTAATCCGTCAACCCTCATCCTTTAAACCCTAATCCCTCAACCTTTAAACCCTAATCCCTCAACCCTCAACCTTTAAAGCCTTATCCCTTAAACCATCAACCCTAAATCCCGATCCCTATTGTCAACCCTTAAACACTAAACCCTCAACCCTACACCCTATAGCCTCAATCCTCAACCCTATATTTAAGCCTTAATATGTCAACCCAATATCTTAATGGACCTATACCCTATACACTTAACCTTGAAAACTCAACCCTAAACATTATCCATCAACCCTCAAACATCTATTTTATACAGTATACCCTCAACCCTATACTTATGCCCTAAACCCTCAAACATCTATCTTCTACCCTATACCCTCAACCTTATATTTATGCCCTAAACCCTAGGTAAATGCAATAAGATGAGTCCATGAAACATGAAAGCTTTTGCCTTAGAAAAAAACCTGAAATCGACTTCAACCAAACGGAATCTCGTTTTTTAATAAATGAGATCCCGTTTAAATTCGGGACCCCGAACCAAAAACAGGACCTTGCTTTTTAAAGAACGGAATAACTTTTTGAAAATGGGATCCCGTTTTATAAAAAAAATATTTTTTCAGACTTCACTTTCATCAAATGCTTCACGTTCTAAAGACACCTGAGATTGGTCAAAATTGCAGTTGGATTTTTCAAGCCAGTCACGAGGATCATTCCATCTCAGTATGAATAACTTGATGTTCCTCATAAAATTAGAAACTTCTGCAAAACAAGGACGGTGACTTGAATCTGTCTCCCAACACTACACTATGTAATCAGCTAAAACGACTGGACATGAGGTCTGCTGCAAAATCGGTCTTCTGCCTTGCACAATCATTTGGTACAAATCTTTGGGATGTACACCAAGGAAAGGCTGCTTTCCCGTCAGAATCTCATAACAAGTCATTGCAAAGCTGTATACATCTGCTTTATGGGTATACTCCTTTAGACTATCAATTTCTTCGAGCAATTCTTCATCTGGGAAGGGAAAAGCTTCGGGCGCCCTCCAGTAACATGTTCCCTTGGGGTCTTCACACCGAAAACTAGATAGCCTCAAACTGGCCATTCCAAAGTCGCAGAGCTTAACTCGCCCGTAGCCTTGCTTTCTAAGTTCTGGAACTGTAGAGGGTTATATGAAAACATTAGAAGCTTTGAGATCCATGTGCATTATTCCCTGGCGGTGAAGGTATTCCATTCCCCTCGAAATTTGAAGCATCATATCCACTGCAACAGGGAGCACCAGGGGTGCTCTGCCTCCAGAATTCGTAAGTAGTTTGTCCAAGCTGGAACTGACCAATTCCATTACAATATAGCAATGGCTTCCCTCAACACATGTGCCTATCAACTGGACAATCAAAGGGCTCTGTAACTTGGCTAGAACTGCAGTCTCCCTGTCAAAAAGATCACGAGCATCAATCGAATGTCTTTTACGGCAACCTTATACCCCAACCAGACCCCTCATACACTTTCCCAAAAGATCCCTCTCCTATGCTTTTCTTTTTAATTAAATCTTTGGCAGGGATCTGCAGCCACGTAGGTGTACAAGTTACAGATTCAATTTTACATTCATTCCTGATAGTTTCTAACAGCTTTCTCTTCATGAATTGTAAAACCCCAATTTTATTTTTTTGTTTACTAGTCCAAGCCGTGGCAGCCGTTTGATTACAAGCCATCAGTAGGTGCCAGTAGTCATGAAACTTAAAGCCAAATTGTTGTAAATGTAAATCGGTCAATTATGCAAAGAAGCGGAATTCCCCAAGAGCGATTCTATCATTCCATGTTTCGATCGAGCACAAAAGAGCTAAATCTAAGGAAAGAAGAGACCAAGCAAGGTCGTGCATGTGTAGGGCGAAGGCCTCACCTGTGTTAGCCAGTATAAAACATTTCATCCACCACCTATCAGTTGAGCAGTGTTTGAGGTATGTTTCTGCTTCTTTCATGGCACGATATATTTCCTTCCAAGCTCTTTGCACACGTTCGCTCCACACACCGTGGCCCAGGGATTGCCCATTATTTTGAATATAAGGGGAGATTTTATCCAGTATATAACTGCACAAACTTATGCATTGCTCGACATGGAACTTGAAGCTTTTCCCGTTATTGAGAATATTGAGTTTACCCAGGGAATCCATAACGAGACTACGAAAATCTGTAGGCGTGTCAATGTCCGCCATAACTTCCCCATACGTATCCATCAGTTTAGAATGAGTTGCAGAGTAAAATTAACTCATATGACCATACAAGAGAATTTGCAGCCACGAAGTGGGCGAAGGTTCGTAGATGTAGCGAAGCTATGCCGGGTCGGGGACGGGGCGTTTACTTTTATTGGATAATAAAACAGCGTGTTGACCATAGCCGACGCGTTTATTTAAATTATTAGAGTATTTTAATACATTTATATATTTTAAATAAAATATATTTATAAATAAAATATTATTTTAATTGATTTGACAATTTATTAGTTTTTATTAAAAATATAAATTCTAATGTAGTTAAATAATCAAATCATTCAAAAAAATTTATATGATAGAAAATGGTGGTTGTAAGATTGGAGGCATCTTTGTTTCCACTACATCCAAACTATGAATAATTAGAAACATTATTAAATTCATGTTTGTGACTAAGAAATGTTTGTTTGAGTTTTATTACTTCAGGTCAAATAAAACTATTAACACTTCTATTTAGTGAAAGAAAATTTTAATAGAAATCTTGTACAAGTTAGCTTCAAAATTATATCAAGTGATAAGATAGGGCATATGAATGCAACATGGTATCCACATATTATATTTTGAAATTGTAAAGATAATAGTCTTTCCTAATGTGTACTATGTGTGTAAGACAACATTTCTTGTTGAGGAAAGATCGTGGACAACAAAACTAAGCCATTAGGTGTCATTATGGTGTAGTAATCACAAGCTATAGCTACATGCCCCACAAACTATCAAATGGAGTTCATTGTACTACATTGGATGGCACACATTGCAAAAATGACTTGTCTTTTCACTAAAGTCCTAATAACACACCACATGATAACCAGAAAATATTTACATAGACAAAACCAATAAAATAAAATAGGGTGGGACTCACCACAAAACATATGTGGCATAGAAAGGAATGAGACCACTAGATGACGGAGCAATGGTAGGAATCGACATGAAAAACTTATCTATTGCTCATAGAAAGTCTCATGAACCATTCAACGAGGCCAACATCACATGATTAGGTGATGTGTGTATTGAGACTTGAAAGCTTTTGTAAACCTAATTCACATGCTAGAAAACATGAATAGGCTAAGAAAAAATTGATCCACCTTGAACCATGAATTGGATGAGACAATTAATTTTTCTTGCATATAGTGAAATTTCACTGCAACAATATGCAACACTAAATATATGTGGGAAAACCCTTAGAAGAAAAGCTCACATAACACTAGATATACGTGGGAAAACCCTTACGGGAAAAACCCACACTCCAAACACACAACTCAATATGTATTATATAGCAACAAAGGTTATAATACAATATTAGAGAAATGCTTCATGAGTCTTCAAACTATACAAGAATCTGGAGTAATTCTGACAACATAATGGTTTCTCAAAAATTCTTCAACTTCTCATACTTTGAATGCACTAAGGCATCAAGTATTTATAACAATTGCACATGTATAGGTTCCTTGCATGTTGAGTGGTGACTAATTTCAAGGAGTCAGGTGTTGGAATTAGAAAAGCCATAATTTATGGGTCTTGACTATGACAACATGCCATAATGGACTCGTGTGCACTTTCTAGGTATGATTTTTGGTTTTGGAAACTTTTGGCACCCTCTCTGAATGTTGGAATAATGCACACTTGGGCACCCCTATAAATGTAGCCTGACTGCTATAGTGTGAATTGGAAACCATCACACATGAATCTTACAACTATCATAACTTATCATAGAAAGTTATCATAATTTGTCATAAAATTGATATAGAAACTTACGACAAAGCCACCAAGTTTGCCACAAATTTAGGACCTCCAAAGTAGGATGCCTACCTCTATAATTTCAGTTCACAATTTGCACATGCCACCTTCCATGTAGGATGCCACCTCATCGGTAGGTCCCACAAAATGACAAAAAATTTGGTAGGCAATAAACTTAGGAAATAATTAAATAATCACCAAATCATAAATTAAATGCTAGGACTCAAAGGTTGAGACACCTTAATCCCAAAAATTCTCCCACTTTTTGAAGACCTATTAAGAGTCATCTATAATCAACAACTTAGGGTCGTGAGGCCCATGGAAATGGAACACCATATAAAATTCTCTATGCTCACTAGATTTTTCAATGCATCTACAACATTCATCAAGGTTTCAATCTTCTCCAATTTAACCTTCCCATCTTCCACTCTATCATGAACAAAATGAAGCTGCACATCAATATGATTTGTTCTAGCACAAAAAGTATGATTCTTTGCCAAGAAAATAACATTCTGACTATCACAACAGATAGTGATTTGCCTTACATCAAGCCCAACATCTGAAAACAACGACTTAATCTAAACAACTTCCTTACAAGCATGAGTAGCTTCCGTTTACCCTGCTTTTGCTGTGGACAAAGTGACTACAATCGGGTGCTTACTCATCCAACTAATGGCACCACCAAACATCATAAATACATATCCACTAGTGGATCTTCTTCTATCAATATCTCCCACCCAATTAAAATCCATAAACCCACGAATACAAGCTGAATGTTGAGGTCTAGTAGGATAACCATGAAAACATAGGGCATATTGAAATTACCCCACAAGTATCTAAACACTCTCTTAATTGCATCCCAATACACCCATCTAGGATTAGTCATAAATTGGCTTAGGAATTCCACTGCTTGGGAAATGTTTGGCCTTGTATAGACCATATCATAAATCAAACTGCCTATAACACTAGCATAGGGTACTCTAGTGATGTTCTCCATCTCAAAAGGAGAAACTGGACAATCCTCCAAATAAAGCTTTGTCCCCTACAACACATGAACAACTAATTATCTGCAAGTTTTCATGCTAAATATATCCAACATTGAATTCACATACTTACTTTGGCTTAACCAAATCTTTTTTTTAGCTTTGTCTCTTCTAATCTCCATCCCTAGGATATACCATGTTGCACCTAAATCCTTTATTTTGAACTGTGATGACAACTGAGACTTTAGATCTAAATCAAACTTGTATCTTTCCCAAAAAATAGCATATCATCAACATAAAATTCAATGATGAGAATATGATCATTATTAGTTTTGTATAAAACACAATGATCAAATTTATATCTTAGAAATCTTAAACTCAACACAAAGGTGTCAAATTTTTGGTACCACATCCGAGGAGATTTCTTTAGACCATACAAAGACTTTTTCAACTTTTATACTAGATGTTTTTGAAATGTTAAGCAACATTTTTAGGGTGTCATACTCTTCACATCGAGCCACAAGGGCCAAAAAGGAGCAAGAATAAAAATAGAACATTAAGTAAACATAAAACAAAGATAGCCCACAGACAACACAAAGATGATAGAGAGGCAGCCGAAAGATAGGACACCGACATAGGCAGTAGCTAACTGGTGTTGTCCCAGTTTTTGAGCAGGAGGTCCACGACCTCATCACCAACCCAATCTTTGTTCTCCTAACTATTATTTCCCTCTAGCTCCTCCTTAATAGCATTTGACAGAGTGCTAGTGACAAAATGGCCCAACTTCATGGTGAAGCGGGTCAACCCACTGAACCTTTTGTCAAGCGTGTCCATTCTCTTCTCCAAATCACAGGGCTCCTCCCCAATGCCCATGGTCCCCGAGACCTCTCTAGGCTCTTCGACTAGGGGATGCAGAGAGTGAGAGGCGGAGCCATCTTTAGGAACCTTGCTGTCCTTAGGAGTAAACTGGGGCCCCTCCACAATCTTGTCCTCATCATCCTCAGTTTCCTCTTCCTTGTAATCTTTGCTGTCAAACCGCTCCTCTTTCGAATCCTCAATAATTTTCCTCTTTTTTTTGTTCTTTGCAAGCCTCTCGGATCTCCTTCTGGAATTTTCCCCACCAGTCATCATAGTAGTCCCCATATTAGTGTCTCCTCTAGATTATTTCCCTATTATGTTCTTTCCCTTTCCTTCCCTAACAATCGGTTTTGACGTACCTTTCTCCTTCCCTTTTTTAGCAATGGTGGCCTTGTAGGCCGATTTTGCTGGAGTGGACTTCAATTCACAGAGACCCTCTACCGCGCTGGCATGAGCCTTAACCAAACCAACCTTAAGTTTCTTGGTGGTTATCTTGGCTTTGGGATTCCCCACAATGCCCGTATTGGATTTTTGGGGAGGGCTTTTAGACTCGGTCGGGGAAATATTCACAGCCGACAGGGGTTCAATATCCTCAATGTGCACAGTCATAATAGCTTTAGGAGGAAAGAGGGCCAGGTGGAAGTGATAAAGTCTCAGAATGAACCCCTAATGGAGCGGGAGCGGCGAGAGATCACTAGGGTTAAGGTTGGCTAACTCTTTCCATTTTTCGATCGAGTTTTCCAAATCCATTAGAAGAAAGAAAGGAAAACTAAGCAACATCTTGTGTCTTAGATGATTTAACAGGGAAAAGTGATAAAAAAAAGTAAGTTTTAAACCTACCTTCCAAGGTGACGTACTTCATCAGCTCCAGGCACACCTGATCCCAAGGCTTCGGGAGAGCTTCTCTCTCAAAACCTGACTGGTTCTACACCAGTTCCTCATCTCTTCTGAAAAATTCTTTCAAGCCTTCATTATCTAGTTTCTTGGTGTGTTTCCTAGTGCACTGTAATCCTGTGGCTTGCGCTATGACTTCCTCACTAATTTTAAATGAAATACCTTCCATTGAGACCCTATGATCCTTCCACGAGTTGGGAAACTGGCCAGACAAGTTAGGGTCATGGCCAACCAATATCTCCATAAGAGGAGAAATGCCACCTTCCACACAGATATGCCAAACTAAAGGATTATTCCAGAATTCATCACTGTTATCCGGCTCAATCCTCACCCGCTCGCCACCCATTTTTCCAACCTGCACAGGAAGCCCAAGAGTTTACAAAAGATACCAAATGCAGAAGCCAGCAGGATAACGGATAATTGTCACATTGTATTCATTTAGGCAAGGTATATAGTGATGGTTAATTACGCCAACGTACAGGTCGCATGTGCAGAAGGGAAAATCACCACAAGGTGAATTGACAACGGAGTTAATGAGGATCTTGGGATGATTGCGGCCAACAAGGCGAGAATTGGCGGGCATGTAGGGTTCCTTCTTCTTGAAGAAAATGCACAAAAAACAAGGCAACCTGGCCGTATGACTAAAAATAGAAACCATCCTTAATGTGCCATTTGAGACTCACGCTAAACTAGCTAGCACGAAGACACTAGAAGGAGGCATTCTTTCATAATGGAGAGTCAAATCATTATTAAAACTCTCAAACAAACTAATGCAAGTATGAGATAAAATAAGATATCTCACGATCCCCAAGAGAAGAGATCGCATGGTATGACTCCTCAGATTCATTGAAGTCATGTCCTTCCATCTTTCCTTCACCAAGCCGACTTTTTTATTTGTGTTACCATCCTTCAAATTTACACTCTGCCACCTTTCTATCACCTTAGTAAGCGAACCCATTCACCAGGTCCAAAGGATAGACACGTGGATCCTCTAGTTCGTGCCCCACACACAAAAATATCTAAGCCTATTGTGAGTCAAAAAATCAGAATCCCTCCACATGTACGCCATCTCAGTGTTAAAACTCATCCACGAGACCCCCAATAAAATTAGGTGGACCCCCCATTCAACACCCGTCATCCAAAGATTTAAATTCATTGCAATACTTGGTTGCTTTGTTCCCTCACGATGATAGCTTGATTTTTTGGTGGTAACCTTTCCATTTTCCTCCAACATTTAGCGGAGTCCCAACAATAGCCAAGATTAACCAAGGCATCCGCCACTTGGTTGCCTTCTCTAAAAAATATGTGTCACCTTTTTATCCGTAAATTTGGATAAAAGGAATTTGGCATCCAACAATATATCCTTAGCATTTCAGCCAATTAGTCTATCTTTATTCATAGCATCCATAATAGACTTGGAGTCTCTTTCGATGTGGAGATTAGCAATCCCCAAAGAGACAACAATTTTGAGGCCCATTAGCAACGCATGAGCTTCTGCCACTATAGAAAATTGGAACCCAATACCTCCAGCAAATCCCACCACCAGAGCCCCCTCGGGATCTCTAATTACTCCACCAATACTTGCCCTACCTGAGTTTCCCTTAGCAGCCCCATCAAAATTGAGTTTAAACTAGCCTCTATCCGGAGGCTCCCATTTTGTATTTTTCCTAGCTAAGAGTTTTGAATTATCAAAAGAGTTAGCCTCTAATCCATGATGCCACGCCTTGGCCATTCTTATTTCAAAATCCAATGGCCCCGTCTTTGGGAGTTTCCCATTAAAGAGAGAGATATTCTCCTCAATGAGCCAAACACAAATACCAAAAACATCCTTAGGTCTCCTCTCAACATTCCTAAATACCTTGTTATTCCTCTCCTTCCACAAACACCGACCCAAGATAGGAGGGACCTGATTCCAAATTTCACCAGGCAGAGAGTGGGAATAAGGACCATACCAACCCAGAATGAACGATAAGAGATCCTTGCTCATAACCCAAGGGACATCAAGTTTCTCAAATGCCAGCCCCCAAACTTCGGCAACAAACGGGTAGTGTAACAAAAGGTGACTGACAGTTTCCTCCCCACTCTTACAAAGAAAACATTTATTGGGAATACAAAACCCCGTTTTCTCAAATTGTCTTGGGTAAGAATCCTGTTATGATAGGTTGTCCACCAGAAGAAATTAATTTTAGGGATCATGTGGTGATTCCAAATCTTCTTCCAAGGTTCCTCAACAATATTTTGGTTTGTCAGCAGTCTATAAGCCGATCTCACAGAGAGATCCCCCTGTTTGTTAAAGGTCTAAAAAAACTCATCCTCTTTGTCATAGGATGGAAACCTAGTGCTAGAGAGAATCACTTGAAGGGACCAAGCCAGACAACAAAGGTCTTGAGAGTGGGGGTAGAAGAGGATAAGGTCTCTCCAAATCCTAGCTCTAGGTGGTCCAAAAACATAATAATTGATATGGATGCCAAAGAATCTATGGGTCAGACCCATCATAGCCCTAAAGTAAAAACAAGCCAGAGGGGTGTCAATTAACCAAGTATCTTCCCAGAATATGATTATATTCCCATTTCCCATTTTCCATTTAATCCCTTTCCTTAATAGACCTTGTGTGCTGTAAATGCTCCTCCAGACTAATGAGCCGTAGGGGTGAGACTCCAAGAGACAATTGATCAAAGGCCTATCTTGAAGATATTTGGAATTTAGAATTTTACACCAATCCTTAGTTTTCCTTAACTGATCCCAACAAACCTTGGCCATCAGAGCCCTATTAGAGTTGATAATTGTCCTTACTCCTAGTCTGCCACAATTTTTGGCCTGGTAGACCTTTTCCCATTTCACCAAAGCAAGTTTCTTCTTTTCCTCAGTCCTAGACTAGAGGAAATTCCTTTGAATTTTTTCAAACTTATCAACAATGTCCTTAGGCATCTTAAAAATGGAGAGGAAGTAAGTGGGGATACCTTGGAGAGCCACTGTGAGGAGTTGGAGATTTTCAACATGCCTTAGGATAGAGCCCTTCCACCCAGCCAATTTCTTTTGGATCTTTTCCATAATCGAGTTCCAGAAATCAGTGGTAACCTCCTTAACCATGAGGGGGAGCCCAAGATAAACCGACGGGAGAGATCCACTGACACATCCCAAGACCGCAGTCACCTTGGTCTGCAAATTAGGCATGTAGTTAAAGAAATAAATCATTCTTTTATTGTAATTGATGCTTTGAAAAGAACAAGAGGCATAGTTGTTAAGGCAAGCTTTCCATTTCCTGGCTTCCACCATAGAGGCTTTCCCAAAGAGAAAAGTGTCATCCACAAATTGTTGTAGAACAACTGGATCCAGGGAGGAATCTACTCTAATGCCCATAATGGAGCCCTCTGATAGCAGACCAATGAAGTTCCTGCTGAGCACATCTGCAATCATTATGAAGAGATAGGGAGACAGGGGGTCTCCTTGTTTGATCCCTCTTCCAGTAGAGAAGAACCCAAAGGGGGATCCATTAACAATAACAAAGTACTTTACAGTATTAACACATTCCATAATGAGTTTGATGACCAAATTGTTGAATCCAAATTTAGCCAAGACCTTTAGGATGAAGTCCCATAACACTTTGTCATAATCTTTGGAGATGTCAAGCTTGAGAGCCATCCCTGCATAATTACATCTATCCATTGAATGAAGCAATTCATGGGTGGTCAAAGTAGCATCAAGAATATGTTGCCCAGGGACAAAACCCTTTTGAGTAGGACTAATGATTTTATCCAGAAGAGGTTTGATACAATTTACTAAAATCTTAGTAACGATCTTATAAAAGGTGTTACAAAGGCTAATAGGTCGGAAATTATTCATGGATTGAGGCTCACCAATATTGGGGATAAGAGCGATGAAAGTGTGTTTCAATTGTTTGAGGATTTTACCCAATTTGAAGAAGTCCCTAGTTGCAAGCACTAGGTTCCCACCCACAATATCCCATAAAATATTAAAGAAGGCAGGAGGAAAACCATTAGGCCTCAGGGCTTTGAAAGCCCCCATGCTAAAGGTAGCCAAGCAAACTTCTTCCATAGAAACAGTACTAAGAATCCCCATATTATCTTCCTGAGAAATAGTGGTAGGAAGATTGTTGAGAATTGCACTGTCGAAGGCCAGATTAGGCGCCTCAGCTGGGACCGAATAAGCCTCCTAAAAATAGTTAACAACACAAAGGCCAATCTGAGCATGATTCAAAATCAGCTCCCCAGTAGCATTAGTCAGCTTAAAAATTTGATTCCTTTTCCTATGCTTGATGGCTGAAACATGAAAGAAGGATGTATTCCCATCTCCTTCCTTCAACCATTGGACTCTTGATTTTTTCTTCCAAAAGACCTCCTCATTTTTGAGAACCCGCTCCCATTCCATCCTGGTTCCTCATTCCTAGTTGTGAGTCCGTTGACTATCATCTCCCTCCTCCATTTTCTTTTGTAAGGTCTTCAACTCTCCTTCTAACAACTTTTTTTTTTGAAACACATCCCCAAACACATTCTTGTTCCATCCTTTTACCATATTTTTAATATGTTTAAGTTTGAAGAAAATTCTATACATGGGGGAGCTTTCAAAAGGAATATTCCACCATTCAACAATTTTATTTTTGAAATCAGGATGAGAGTTCCACATTATCTCAAAGTGGAAGGGAAAGGGACCTATAACAGGGCAAATATTAGTGGTCAACAAAAGGGGGTTATGGTCAGAGACCGTCCTGGGCAAGGTTATTAGATTAACATCTAAGACATTAGTCCAATGAAGAGAGAAGAGGAAGTGGTGTAGCTAGACCTGAATTAAGTTACCACCAGCCTGTCTATTAGACCAAGTGAATTTCTGGCCCAAGAGCTCAATATCAACTAAACCCGAAGAATTCAAAAAATTAGCCAGGTCAGACATGCTGTCAAAGTAATCCAAAAGGCCACCACTTTGTTTTGAAGGAAAGAGGGGGGAGTTAAAATCTCTAGCAACAATCCAATGACCTCCCCTATTCAGATTAATTTTAACTGCAATGTTATGCCACAAAAAACTCCTCGCATTCCTCTGATTTGGAGCATAAATATTGATTATAGACCAGGATTCACCAAGGTAAGTGAACGAGGCCCCCACACTATTTTTACAGTGGAATAATTCAAAGCCCTAAAATTTATATGGGTTCCAAAGCACAACCAGACCCCTCGAAGCACCCTGAGCATCACTGTAGACATAAGTTGCATTAGGCCAAATAAATTTAGCAATTTTATCAAAATTAACCTTCATCAATTCGGTTTCTTGAAGTAGGCAAACATCAATCTTATGTTCCACAATATAGTCCTTCAGAGCACATTGTTTGTGGGAGCTATTGAGCCCACGAACATTCCATGACATAATTCTCATTTATGACCTTTTTTAGGACACATCCAATGTCCTTTGCTTTCCCAGGGAAATGTCATTTGTCATTTCTCTCATCCTAGTGTGCCTTTGAGAAGGTTTCCATAGCTTGGAGTCACCTCCTACATCTGCCTTCTTCTTCCTTCCTTTTTTCTTTGGCATTGTCCATATCCCTTCTTCCACAGTTTTCTCAAGCTTCAAACTCCACATACTTTTGGTAGATTCATCAACCATACTGGAGCTCTCTTCCTCCCAGATTTCACCATTCTCAATCAATGCCTCACAAGTCCCCACAAAGACCACCTCAAATAGAGGATCAATAGTCGAAGAGCCAGGGTCTTGAGTCCCCACAGAGACCAACACAAACAGAGGATCAACAACCGAAGAGCCAGGGGTTTAACGACAAAATCCAATAAAGAACTAGGGTCAAATAGTTCAGAAGGTGGACCGAAAGGGGTGGGTGTAGGTAGAGGATCCTCATGTGAATGAGCAACACTTGAGGGAACAAACCTAGAGTCATCAGATGGACGGGGATCATTTCCAGATGGAGTAGTGAGATTTTCCACAGTACATTTAACCTTAACCTCCCGACTAATGGTAGATTTATAGTCAGAAATCAAATGCCCAACTTTAGCACACCTTTGAAAATATACCACTGCATTTTAATAACATACTGGTTGTATCCAACTGCCAAAATTAGAGCACAACTTGACAGAGTTCAGGAGGACTTTATCAACACAAATATTAACACAAAATATCGCAAAGACTAACCTAGAATTTGACTTTGTAATAGAATCTGTGGTGACAAATTGACCTAACAAATCCCCAATACCTTTGAAAATGGCTTCATCCCAATACCCCAAAGGTAAGCCCGACAACTACACCCAAATTGGAGCCAACTTATTCAAATATGTAGCAGGGTCGAAACCTGGTTTCCAATGACACATAGCCAGGTTGTGTTTCCCATAAACCCACAGACCCGATGACAGAGTCACCAGCAAGTCCTCCGCAACCGTGAATCTAAATAGGAAAAGACCACCAACCATCACGGAGATCTCCACACTACCCTTAAGTCTCCAATTTTCTGCAACCCATTTCCGAACCATATCCACCATTGGACAGTACAAAATAAATCTACCCACTACAAAATTCTCCATGGAAGAGAGAATCCTATCACAAATCGAATTAGGAATGTCAAACTCCATCCCAGAATCCTTGACAACCTCAGTTAAAGAAGGAAACAAGGAGGAGACTTTTTTTCCATTGGATAGCACATCCTTCCAACCAACAACCAAAGAGATCTCCACCGCCACCACAGAAGATTCGCCCGGAACCGCCAAAATCTTCGAAAAGCCCGTAGGTGAAAGCACTATCCCCACAGGGGTGGTACCCAACATACATGGGCCCAAAAGAGAGGAGCATGGGTCGGGGGGGGGGGGGCAGAGGGGGACCGTTAGGTACCCCCAAAACAAAGTCCACCATGCACGCAGGAAGTTCAAATGTAGAGGAGTGAGAAGTTCAAACATAGAGGAGTCAGAATTATTTACTTTCATACTAGATGTTATTTCCCTTTAACCATGTTACTATTTAGGATGTGTCATATATATTTCTTCCTCCAGGTCACCATGAAGAAAAGTTTTTTTCACATCCATTTGCTCCACTTCTAAATTATATGTTGTTACTAGTAATAAAAAGAACCAAATTGGTGTCAGCTTCCCAACAAGAAAGAATATCTCACCATAATCTATTCCCTCCACCTGAGAATAACCCTTCACGATCAAACTCTCTTTATGCTTCTCAACATTTCCATCAGGACTAACATTCTTCTTGAACACCCATTTCCAACCAATGGGTTTATGTCCTTTAGGAAAAGGTACTAGATCTCATGTCTTATTAAATTCTTCAAAGTAACAATCTCTTTATCCATGGATTTCATCCAATAATTTGCATCAATTATACCCATTGCCTCTTGCATAATCCTTGGCTAATTAGTGTTCGCAATCAAAGAAAACATACAATTAGAATATAATAGTGAATTTAACCAAACCTTTCAGGTTGTCGCCTAATACAAGTGGACCTCCTCAAAAGCTAAGGTTGAGGTTCTTTTTTTGAGATTTTTGAGCTGCTAGATCTCTCCTCACCATCAAGTCCATTTTGGGCTTTTGGTTCAAATTTCTTAAGGTTAAGAGGAAGTTGAACCACATCTCTTTTTTTGTTCTTCTATAGGCTGCAAAAAATGGAAGAAGGTTTCATCTCTCTAAAGATAAAACTTTGATTGTAGAGAATATTTTTGGCTAATGGATCTTAAAGCTTGTACCCTTTCACACCAATACCATAAATGATGAAGACTCATTTAGCAACCTTATTTTCCAACTTCGACCTTTTTTCCCTTGGCACATGAACATGTCTCAACCAAATACATGAAGATGTCTCAATGAGGGCTTCTTTCCCAACCACATCTTCATTGGTGTCTTCTCAACAAGAGCTGATGTAGGAGATCTGTTAACTAGATAGCATGTAGTGTCAACAACTTCAACCCAAAATTTTTGTTCAAGGCCAACTGCATTAAGAATACTCCTAGCCCTCTCCATCAACGTCATGTTCATCCTCCTTGCAACTCCATTCTACTAAGGGGTATATGGAGTTGTGATGCAAGAGAATCCCCAGCTGTAAGCAATCTTGCATCAACCAAAAATATATTTGCATTCATATTCTTTCTTGCATTACCAGACCCAATCTCGACCTATCTTGTCGATCTTTGGAAAAAAATTCATGTTTTCGTTGACGCTTGCACGTTTCATCAAATTCAGGGTTTAGAACCTCTTGGGACAACACATACCTTTTCTAGAGTTGGGAGATGATATATATATGCATTGTGTAGTTACATTATGAGGATCAAGGATAATGATTGAGTAGATTTGCATTTAGTAGTGGTAAGTCATAAATAGAGGATTTTGACCTGCATGTAAGTCTGGGCTTAGCATCGAATCATTTTGTAATTTGTAAGCCGAAAGGTAGGGCATGTTGTCAGTGAATAAGTTATTGATCATTCGTATATAAGAATTAATGTGTGATTGCCATTATATTTCTTTGAGTTTCTATTGTGTTTACTCTTGCTGCAAGGTTGGATAGTCCTAATTTCAGACCCTCCATCCTTGACTGTACCAAGTGGTATTAGAGCGAGTTTGTGAATTTTGGGAGAGAAGAGCGAGGTTAAACAAAGGAATTTTGTAAGATATCTATGTGGACAAATCACCGACTTGAGGTAGCCTACTTGTGTTTATTAACTAATCGCTGACAGTGAGGTAGTTGCAAACCTGTAGCCAAATCGCCAACTTGCGGCAGTTTCATTGGATTCTAGGAAGAGATGTCGTTGAGGAGAATTCATACTACTATTAATGTAGCTGGGAAGATGGATGAGATGATGGAAATAATGCGAATGATGAAAGTGAGATTGGATGTTGTTGAAGATGATAGGAGAAAAGGATTAAACCCTATATACCTAATGATGAATGTGATGACGACAAAACTCAAATTGCAGATCAAGCTGAAGAGACTATATAAGAGGAAGAATCAAATTAGGTGAAGATGTTGAAGGCTATTTCAAAGATAGGGAAGCGACCTAGAATGGAGATTGTGAACTATAGTGATAACCTAAACCCTGAATAGTTGATTGATTGGATAAATGAAATTAAAGAATACTTTGAATATGAGTAAATTTAAGATCTGGAGAGAGTGAGATTTGCACAACTAAGCTGAAGGGACATGCTACGATATGGTGGAAGGAAGTTCAATGGAAAGAAACAGAAAGGGAAAAGAAAAGATTGTGAAATGGGATGGAATGGTGACAAAATTGAAGAATCATTTAATACCTACGGACTGTGAGTTGGAGCTGCAGAAGAGATTGCAAAACCTAAGATACAAGGAAAATAATGTGAAGGAATACACCGAATAATTCCATAAGATCATCATCAAAACCAAACATAGTGAAGCAAGCATGGAGAAAGTGGAAATATATATATCAATGGGCTAAGGATGAACATTCAAGAAGAGTTGAGTCTGGTAAGGATGAATTCAGTAGAGGAAGCATATCAGTTTGCACTAAAGGTGGAGGAAAAACTAAATAAGAGACATGAACAAAGGAAGAGAGGAAGATGAGGTAGATTTCAAAGAGGAAGGTCACATCCCAGAGGAGAAAGACCATATGGGGAAAAAACAAGAAAAAAGAATCATACCGCAAGGAAGAGAAGGATTAAAATTCATACCAGAAAGGGAGATATGACAACAATTCTTATTGCAATCATAGAGGAGTCTACAATTCTTATCATAATGATGGATACTGGTGTTGGATGGTGTGGTTTTTTTTTCTGATATGTGGTTGTCATTGATGTCAACACTATTAGCATTGGTGTCTTGAAGGTTGTATATGTCGAGGATATTGAGAAAATTATAATAAATATGTTGAAGGCTATCTATGAAGCAATGAAGTTTAGTGTGTTGGAAAGTTCAGTATGTTGGTGTTAAGATGTTGGAGATTAAAGGGTTTTTTGCTGAGTCTATCTAGTTCATCTACCATAAGTTTCAGAGGTGTGCATCAAGATTTGAGCAAGTTATGAGTTTTTGTGTTCCTATAGTTATTTTGTTACTATAGCTGGTGTTTTTGTGGAAGAAGAGAATTTAATTCTAGTAATTTGAGTTGTTGTGTATGCTCCTATAATATTTGTTGATGTTTCTAGACCATTCTCTATCTTTGTTGCATGTCCACATTGATCGGTGTGCTCGTGATCGAAGATTTTTCCTTTGCGTGTTCATTTTTTTATGTTCTTGGTCGACATGGTGAGTGAAGCATGTTGTGGATCTCTGTGGAATAATGTTTAAAGGTGTTTAGTGTTTGAGGATATCATTTTGGGTCTCTATTATGTTGTGGCTGACTTTGGTTGGTGTGCATTAAGAATTGTTTATGAAATTGGGCCGAAAGTTTGTATTCATCTATTATTTTATTTTTGGCCGACAAAGTTGTTGATGTAATTCCATGAAGTGGATATATAAGAGTGATTGTTTCTTCATTTGAGGTGTGTGTGAAAGTGTGAGATGTGAAATATACAAGTGTTACTTGTGCTTGAAGATCAGATCGTTTGATTGCAGAGCAGAGTGTGAAGAAGTTTTTATTTGCTTAACCAGAACTGTAATCAGGCATTAACAGATGTTACCTTCTCAGTTCAAATTCTTTAGATGATTTTAATTTGAATATTTTTGTAAGAAATTGTGTCTTCTTTGAGCAGTGAGCTCTAGGCATTGTGCCTGAATGCATATACATTCCCATTATTCATCTCTATACTTTGAACAGGGTATAATATTGTGGACTGACATCCACCATGGTTTTTCCCCTAACAGGGTTTCCACGTATAAAATATTGGTGTTCTTTGTGTTTTTGATGTGGGGATTGTTTATGTTTAATGTTCTTTCATCAGATCTAAGAATAAGTTGAGTAAAGTTTAATAATTTTAAATATTATGTGACAACTGATTCACCCCCCTCTCAATTGTCTATCTTTGTTTTTCCAACAATTGGTATCAGAGCAAGTTCCTTAGAAGAAAGTTTAATAGTTTGAGGTGATCCGAGATGAAATCATACAAGAAGGATAGTCCTATATTCAATGGTAAAAACTACTCTTTGTGGAAGGATAGCATGGAGTGTCATTTGAAGTGCATTGGTGAACCCTTCTCTAGAAGATTACAAAGAACGTATATGTTATTCTCATGAATGGTCCCTCTACTCCTGATGAGATCAAAGAAGTTGAATACAATATTAGGGCTAAGGAAGCATTGTTGGGTGCTTTGACTAATTATGAGATTACATATGTTATGGATCTGAAGACCGCTTATGAGATCTGGAAAAAGTTGGAAACCTTGTATGAAGGTGATGCTAATGCGAAGATTTTTAAGCTACAAATTCTGAAAGGGAGATATGAATTGTTGAAAATGAGTGAAGATGAGAATATTATTGCTTTCATGCAAAGAGTGAATGGAATTGTGATGGCTATTAGATGTGTCGGTGGAACCTTGGATGAACAAGATATTGTAGCTAAAGTGCTCAGATCATTTCCTAATTCTTACAAATTGAAAGCTCATGCTATTGAAGAACTCGGGACAGTAACAAATGTGACAAGAGATATGTTGATTGGTAAGCTTGCTGCCTTTGAGTTGAGTGAATTTGGTGAATCTACCCCTAAGATATAATATTCATTTAAAGCTACTATATCTGGAAGAAACAAACAAAGATATGATCTGAGAGAAATTTCTAGAAAGACATTCAAGTATGAAGATAAGATGAAATAGATTGAAGATGAAGAAAGAGAGGTAGAAGAGTTGGAAGCACTAATTGTGAAAAGAGAAGCCATAGGACAAGGTAAGTATAAAGAAAAGTTTCCTATTAAATGTTTCTCTTGTAATAAGATAGGTCATTTTGCTTCAAGATGTCTTGAAAGAGTTCTTAGGTCCAAACCTGACAAGCCTAGATTTCAAAAGAAATGTTATTATGCTGAAGAAGGTGTTACTGATGAAGAATCTAACAAAGAAAATGGAAATGAGGATGAATGGGTATTCATTACTATCAAGGAAAATGGTCTAGTGTCCACTAAATCTATTAGTAATAAGAATATTGAGAAAGATCTTGCAGCCAAAATTGAAGAAAAGGATGAGTGGGTGATTGACAGTGGATGCTCACATCATATGACTGGTGACAAAAGAAATTTTGTAAGCTTGGAGAAATATGACGGTGGTGTTGTAAGATTTGGAGACAATAATGTTGGTGTGATTCATGGTAGAGGAAATATTTCTCTAGGTGGTAAACATAATACTGATGATGTCCTTTATGTAGAAGGCTTGAAGCATAATCTGTTAAGTGTCGGACAGATGGTTGACAATGGATATAATCTTTAGTTTAAGGATGGAAAGTGTGGGATACTAGGAAGCTCTAGAAATTAATTGCTTTAGGTACAAAGACAAGAGCTAATATTTTTCACCTGAGTGCTGGTAGTGAAATTTGTTTAATTGCTCAAGTTGATGAAAGATGGTTATGGCATAGGAGGCTGTGTCATGTGAATTTTGATAACATTGTCAAGATAAGCTCCACTCAAGTAGTAAGAGATCTTCCTAAGCTAGTGAAGCCTACTAATACCATATGCAAGGAATGTCATATGGGAAAGCAGACTAGAGTTTCCTTTTGGAGCAAACAACATCATTTTGATGGAGTACTAGATCTGGTGCATACTAATTTGTGTGGTCCCTCCAGAGTTAGAAGTCTACAAGGAGAAAGGTACTTTATGTTTCTTATTGATGATTACTCTAGGATGATATGGGTTGATTTCTTGAGAGAAAAACATGAAGCATTAGATAAGTTTCAAAGTTTCAAAGCTATGACCGAAAAATGAGACGGTTTTGAATATTAAATTCTTAAGGTCAGATGAAGGTGGTGAGTTCACTTCCCCAGAGTTCAATTCTTTCTGTGAAGAGCATGGAATCAAGAGACAGTTATCTGCTCCATGGACACCTCAACAAAATGGAATTGTAGAGAGAAAGAACAAAACAATTGTAGATGCTGCTAGAACTATGATGTTGGAAGGAAATGTCCCTCATATCTATTGGAGAGAAGTTGTAAGCACTATTGTGTATACTCTTAACCGAGTAAGTTTCAATGGTAATTCTAGCAAGACTCCTTTTGAGTTGCGGTTTGGTCATAAGCTTACGGTTAGATATTTCAAAATATTTGGAAGTAGATGTTATATCAAGAGAGATGAAGACATAGGAAAGTTTGATACTAGGAGTGATGAAGGAATCTTTTTGGGTTACTCTACTGAAAGAAAGGCCTACCGGTGCTATAATAGAAGATTGAAGAAAATGGTTGAAAATGAAAATGTTAGAGTTGATGAAGACACTGCTTGATCATCTAGATACTATGGATATGATTTAGATGAACAACATGATAGTACTAATAAAGGAAAGAATGCTCAGACATAGAATCAGGTTCAAATTGTCCCGATCAATCAGGAGAATCAAGAAAGAGAGGCTAGTTGAAGTGCAGAAGAGAGAACAAAAGACCCAAAAGTTCAAGAGAATCCTAAAGTTCTGAGGTATTTAAAGCTAAATCATTTTGGAGATCAAATCATAGGAGATAAGAACAAAGGTGTGTAGACTAATAGAAGAATTGCAGAAGAGTATTGTCTGATTTCCAAGACTGAGCCCATCAATGTCAATGAAGCATGTAAAGATGAACATTGGATGGAAGAAATGAAGGAAGAACTGATGCAGATAGAGAAAAATGATACATGGATTCTTGTTCCTAGACCTCAAAATAAAAATGTGATCTGAAATAAATGGGTCTTTCGGAATAAGCTGAATGAGCAAGGTGAAGTGGTCAGGAATAAAGCAAGACTCGTATGTAAAGGGTACTCACAGATGGAAGGTATTGATTTTGAAGAAACCCTTGCCTTTGTTGCTATAATTGAAGCTATAAGATTGTTTCTTGCTTATGTTGCTTTTAAGAACTATAAAGTCTATCAAATGGATGTAAAGTCAACATTTCTGAATGGTGAGCTAGAAGAAGTATATGTTGAACAACTAGATGGATTTCAACTAACTGATAAGGGAGATATGGTTTGTCAATTGGAGAAAGAACTATATGGAATCAAGTAGGCCCCTATAGCCTAGTATGCTAGACTGGATAAATACTTGTTGAAGATTGGATTCAATAAAGGTATTGTTGACAGTAATTTGTATATTAAGATGGATCATGATAAAGAGTTGATTATTGAAGTCTTTGTTGATGACATCATTTTTGGAGGTGATGATGATTTATGTATGAAGTTTGCTGCTGAAATGAAAAGTGAATTTGAAATGTCTATGATTGGAAAGATGAAGTTCTTTTTGAGATTGCAAATCACTCAGTTAGATAATGGAATTTGTATATCTCAATCCAAATATGTAAGAGAGTTACTAAAAATTTTTGGCATGAAAGACTCAATTCCTGTTGGTACACCCATGGTAACCGGATGCATGTAAACACAAAATGATGATTCTCCTAAGTAAAATCAGACAAGATACATGCCAATGATCGATGGATTTCTTTTTTTGACTCCGACTGGACCTGACATCATGAATTTTGTATGTATGGTTGCTAGATATCAAGTTGATCTGAAGGAATCTCATGTGACTGCTATAAAGATAATTTTCAGATACTTGAAAGGGACAGTTGATTTTGGCCTATGGTATCCTAAAGATGATGATCTTACTTTGATTGCCTATACTAATGCATATTGGGAAGGAGATGCGGATGACAGGAAAATTAATAGTGGCGGTTTCTTCTTCTTGGGGAAGAAGTTGGTGTATTGATTAGGAAAAAAGAGGAATTCCATTTCCTTATCTACTACTAAGATAGAATATATTGCTGCTACAAACAATTGTACTCAAGTAATATGGATGAAACAGATGCTAAGAGATATCAAAATTGTTTATGGTCAGCCTACTGCTATACTCTATGATAATTCAAGTGCCATTAACATTTCTAAGAATTCGGTGTTGCATTCAAAGACAAAACATATATCTATCAAATATCACTTTTTGAGAGACAAGGTAAGTGATAAACAAGTCATACTGAAGTATGTGCCTAATAAGGAACATATTGCATACATCTTTACTAAGCAATTACCTAAGGATACTTTTGTGTATCTTAGAGGGAATTTAGGGGTGTTTTCCCCTACTAATCAGAACTAAGATGCAAGTCTTTGCATCAGTCCATGCATTCACAGTCATATCTTGTTTCAAATTGATGTTATGGTGGTTGCTACTTAGGGGGAGTAGTCAGATGATTCAGATATGTGGTTTATAGCTTGTGTGTTCCTTTTCCATTGATGTCAAAGGGGGAGAAGAGTTGGAGAAGAAGTCATGAGAGAAGAGTCAGAACCTAAGGGGGAGTAAGTGTTGATTGAGAGTTGTGTTGATGGTGTTTTTCACATCATGTGTTGCCATAAATGCCAAAGGGGGATATTGTTGGATGTTGTGGTTGTTTTGTTGATATGTGGTTGTCATTGATGCGAGCACTATAAGTATTGGTGTCTTGAAGGCTATATATGTTGAGGATATTTTGAAAATTATAATAAATATTTTGAAGGTTGTCTGTGAAGAAGTGAAGTTCAGTGTGTTGGAAAGTTCAGTATGTTGGTGTTCAAAAGTTGCACATTAAAGGGTTTGTTTCAGAGTCTATCCAGTTCATCTACCATAAGTTTCAGAGGTGCACATCAATATTGATCAAGTTATGAGTTTTTGTGTTCCTACATTTATTCTGTTACTGTAGCTGGTGTTTCTAGAAGAAGAGAATCTAATTATGGTAATTTGAGTTGTGTATTCTCTTGTGATGTTTGTTGATGTCTATAGATTGTGCTTTATCTTTGCTACATGTCCACATTGATCAGGGTGCTTGTGATCAAAGATTTTTCCTTTGCATGTTCATTTTTTTATGTTCTTGGCCGACAAGGTGAGTGAAGCATGTTGTGGATCTCTGCAGAATAATGTTTGAAGGTGTTTAGTGTTCGAGAATATAATTTTGGTTCTCTATTATCTTCTGGGTAACTTTAGTTGATGCACTTGAATAATTGTTTATGAAATTAGGTTGAAAGTTTGTATTCATCTATTATTTTATTTTTGGCCGACAAAGTTGTTGATGTAATTCCATGAAGCAGATATATAAGAGAGATTGTTTCTTCATTTGAGGTGTGTATGAAAGTGTGATATGTGAAATATACAAGTTCTATGTGAAATTAAAGATCAAATGATTTGATTGCAAAGCAGAGTGTGAAGAGGTTTTTATGTGCTTAATCAAAACTATAATCAAGCATTAGCAAATGCTACCTTCTTAGTTCAAAATCTTCAGATGGTTTTAATCTGAATATTTATGTAAGATATTGTGTCTTCTTTGAGTAGTGAGCTCTAGGCAGTGTGCCCGAATGCATGTGCCTTCCCATTATTAATATCTATACTTTTAACAGGGTATAATATTGTGGAATGACACCCACCATGGTTTTTCCCCTAATAGGGTTTCCATGTATAAAATATTGGTGTTCTTTGTGTTTTTGATGTGGTGATTGTTTATGCTTAATGTTCTTTCATCCGATCTAAGAATAAGTTGAGTAAAGTTTGATAAGTTTAAATATTTTGTGACAACTGATTCACCCCCCCTCTCAGTTGTCTATCCTTATTTTTCCAACAACCAAAGAGATGAGAAAGGATATGACAAGAGAAATTTTAGAGCAACTTGTTTTAAATGTGGAGGAGAAGGACATAAAGCATTTTAATGTCTCCAAGAAAGTAAGAAGAATAAACTCCATGCAAGAACTAGATATGCAGATGAAGAATCAGAGGGAACACTAAGTTCCAGAGGAAGTCCTAAGAAAGGAGAATCACTATTCATGAGGAGAGCATTGTTCTAGAAGAAAGAGGAACCTAAAGAAGCATCGTAGAGGAAAATTTTGTTCTAGACTAGATGTAAAGTAGGAGGTAAGTTTTGTAAAGTTATCATGGATAGTGGCAATATAGATAATCTAGTTTCTGAGTAAATGGTGACAAAGTTGAATTTGGAAAGGAGAAAACATCTAAAACCTTATAGGATAGCTTGGATTCAAGATAAGCACAAGATCCTAGTAAGTGAGCAATGTCTAGTGAAATTTAAAATAGGGTTGTATCATGATGAAGTGTTGTATGATATTATGCAAATGGATGTATGCAATATGTTGTTGGGTAGACCTTGGAAATATGATAAGAAAGCTATGCATGATGGGAGAAGGAATACCTATACCATAACATCAAATGGAAAGAGGATCACCTTGAAACCATTGGAAGATGAACCTGAAAGTGAAGTATGTGGTACAACTAGAATCAATTTGGTAGATGGAATTTCTTTTTTGGATGGACTGAGGCATGAGAACATGTGTTTTTCTTCGATTCTAAAGAAGCATGGAAGCCCAAATGAATAAGAACCACCAAAGAAGGAAGTCGCTGAATTACTAACAGAGTACCAAGATATTGTATCAGAGAATATGCTAGAAGGATTTCCACTGATCCAGAGTATCAGTCATCATATGGACCTTATTCTCGAAGCTATTTTTCCAAACAAGGCTACACAACGGATGACATCGACAAAAAATGTAGAGCTAAATAGAAATATACAAGAGCTGTTGAAGAAGGGGTTGATCAGGGAAAGTATGACTATGAGCCCATGTGCGGTACCAACCATACTTGAACCTAAGAAAGATGGAGAATGGAGGATATGTACAGATTCAAGAGCCATCAATAAGATCATAGTGAAGTATAGATTCCCATTGCCTACGATGGATGACATCATGGATAGTTTGAATGGAGCAAAGTATTTTACCAAGATAGACCTAAAGAGTGGATACCATCAGATCAAGATCAGAGAGGGAGATGTATGGAAGATTGATTTCAAGAAAAATGAGGGATTGTATGAGTGGTTGGTCATGCCATTTGGACTAACTAATTCACCTAGTACATTTATGAGGCTAATGAATGAGGTTTTGAAGAAATTATTGGGTAAGTTTGTCATTGTTTATCTAGATGATATTTTGATTTTTAGTAAGACTAAGGAGGAAAATTTGGAGCACATCCGAAAAGTATTTCAGAGGTTAAGAGAAGAGAAGTTGTTGATAAACATCAAGAAGTGTAGTTTCATGAAGGAGGAGCTATTATACTTGGGATTTGTGATATATGCAGAAAGATTGAAGATGAATCCTAGATAGTTTAGAGCAATAGTTGAATGGCCTACACCTGTGAATGTTGGAGAGGTTAGATCATTTCATGGACTAAAAACTTTTTACCGAAAGTTCATCAATAATTTTAGTAGCATTTGCACACCTATGACAAAGACAATGAGAGGTGACCGGAAGGAATTCAAGTGGACATCAGGATCCCATAAGAGTTTTGAGTTGTTAAAATAGAAGGTAACAGAACAACTTGTGTCAAAATTACTAGACTTTGATAAAGTATTCCAGGTAGATTGTGATGCTAGTGGAAGTGCAATATGAGCTATGTTGAGTCAGGAAGGGAGACTAGTAGCTTACTTCAGTGAAAAATAAAATGATTTCAGGAGAAGATATTCAGTTTATGATCAAGATTTCTATGCAATAATATAGGCCTTGAAGAAGTTGAGACATTACTTGCTATCTAAGTAATTTGTGTTGTACACAGATCATCAAGCTCTACATTATTTGAATTGTCAAGGGAAATTGAACTAGAGACACATGAGATAGGTAGAATTCTTGCAGAGTTACACATTTGTGTTGAAGCATTGGAGTGGGAAATCAAATAAGGTTGTAGATGCATTGAGTAGCAAAAGGAGTTTATTGACATAAATGAGAGCTGAAGTATTAGGTTTTGAAGAACTGAAGCATATGTATGAGGATGAAAATGATTTTGTTGAGGCATGGAAGGCTTGCAAGGAATCGATAGAGATTGATAGGAGAAAATGGTTGGATTATTTCATTCAAGAAGGTATGTTATTCAGGAACAATCAGTTGTGTATCCCTAGAAGTTCAATGAGGGATAACTTGATCAAGGAAAAGGGTATGTGTAGGATCATCATGGAAAAAATAGGCCCTTAAGTGGCAATGAAAATTTAGAAAAATTAGAGTTAGGAAACTTGACGTAAATATTTTAATAAGTTATCTATATTATTTCAAAAATATGTAAAAATAGAGTTTGTGGAAAATTGAATGTAGTTTCTAAACTACTAGGTTAATGTTTGTTAAAAAAAATCTATTTGGTGAAAAATTGAAATTTCAATGCAGTAGTACTTAAATTTCAGGGAAAAAATAAGAAGTAGGTTTATGTCTGACCACCCTAACCATAATAAAATGATAATATTTTTTTACAGGATTTTAGATATAAGTAGAAGACTCATGTTCGGATGTGATGCATATTTTTTTTCAATTTTTTTTCAAGTAAATAATTAATTATGAATTTTTTATTACAACTTTTAAAAAATATAAAAAATCGTATTTCTGACCACCTTAAATTGGTCAAAACTTCATGATTTTTTTTTTTTTTTAATCCTATAGTATTCCAATCATAGAATGTGATGCATGTTTTGGATTCAAAGAATGTGATACTGTTTGAAAGCTATAGATGTTTTTCTATCGGGCTATCAATCAGGACTTTAGTCCTAATTCTAATAGAAAATGAATAATAATTATTTATTAGATTCAAAATAAAGTATAATTTATATTGGTAGAAAGCTGAGAATCTCCTTTACAAACCATTTTCGTTTCATAAATTTTGGCTAAAATAAAAGTCGCCAGCCACATGGGTGAAGTCTTGAAAAGCAAGGTAAGTTGTTAAACACATTTTTCATGTTGACTTCTTAGGATTGGTAGGTCCGAACCAAATTCTAAAACAAGCCCGAGCCTAATCCCTAGGCATTAAATTTTGTGTCATAAAATTGGATATCTGATTCAAGTGAGATATTCAATTTGAATATGATATCTGATATGTTTTAGATATGAGTTTTAAAAAATTTATTCAATTTTTAATATATGATTTCAAAAATGTAATAAAGTTTATAATTTAATATAATATACAAAATAGTTTATAATGTAATATATAATATACAATTTATGATAATCTCTTACTGAATTATGTATAATATTTAAATATTATTTCAATATTTTAGTTAATCTATAAATATTTCAATATGTATATATATATATATATATATATATTACTAATATATATAAAATATTTAAATATGATCTCTTCCCTCTCTCTCTCTCCACCTTTATCTCTCCCAATTCTCTCACTCAATCTCTCTCTCTCTCTCTATCCTTCTCTCCCTCTCTCCCTCAACCCTCCCTCTCCCTCTCTCCCTCCCACTCTCCCTCTCTCCTTCCCACTCTCTCTCTGTGTGTCTCTGTCTCTGTCTCTCTCCATCTCCCTCCCTCCCTCTCCCACTCTCCCTTTCTCCCTCTCCCTCTGAATCTCCCACTCTCCTCCTCTCGACTCTCTCTCTCACTCTCCCTCTCCCCTCTCTCCTCAACCTCAACCCTCTCCCCTATCTCCATCTCCTCTCCCACTTCCCTTTCTCCTCCTCCCTCTCCTTTCTCTCTCCCTAAACCCTCTCCACCCTAAACACTCTCTCTCTGTAAACTCTCTCTCTTTCTCTAAAACCGCTCAATATCTAAAACCCTCTCTCTCCTCCCTCACCCCTCTCTCTCTCTCTCCATCTCCCTCTCCCTCTCTGCCTCTCCCTCTCTCCCTAATCCCTAAACCCTCTCTCTATATCCCTCTCCATCTCCCTCTCTCCCTCTCTCCCAAATCCCTAAACCCCTCTCTCTCCCTCTCCCCATCTCTCCCTCTCTCTCTCTTCTCTCTCCCTAAACCCTCTCTCTCTCCATCCTCCTCCCTCCTCACCCCTCCCTCCCACTCCCTCTCACCCTCTCTCACCTCTCCCACTCTCCTCAACCCTCAACCCTATCTCTCCCTCTCCATATCCCTCTCCCTCTCCCACCCTCCCTCTCTCCCTCTCCCTCTCCCTCTCTCCCTAAAACTTAAAACTTCTCTATCTCATCTCTATCTCTATCTCTCTCTCTCCCTCCCTCTCCCTCTCTACCTCAACCCTAAACCCTCTCCCTCTTCGTCTCTCTCTCTCCCTCTCTCCATCTCCCTCTCTCTCCCTGACCCTCTCTCTCTCTCTCTCTCCATCTCCATATCTCCCTCTCCCTCAACCCTAAACCATCTCTCTCTCCCTCTCCCCCTCTCCCTCTCCCACTCTCCTCTCCTCTCACTCTCCCACTCTCTCCATCTATTCCCTCCCTCTCTCTCTCACTCTCCCTCCCTCTCTCTCCCTCTCCCTCAACCCTAAACACTCTCTCTCTCTCTCCCTCTCCCTCTCCCACTCTTCCTTTTGTTGGGAATTCTACCTCAACTTTCTGTTTGACCCCCTTTGAAGACTCAGGCGAATTCTCTTGTTTTCCTTGACAAAGTCTTTTGTTATGGTGGAGGCAGAACCGAGATGGAACTTGGCATTGTTCCGTTTGCCTTGTTCTGAGTTTGTTCCCATTCCGTCTCCAGCTCTGCTCCCTGATTTCTAGGATCTTCGAGTTTTGTTTTGGCGACGGCGAAACTGGATTGGAACGTGGCATTGTTCCTTTTGTCATGTTCTGGGTTTGGCTCTGGATCCGGCTTCAGCTTCGGCAGTTTGTTTCTCTCTGCTTGGGTCTGGTGGAGGTGGAACCAGTTTTGGAATTTGACAATGTTCGTTTGCCATGTTCTTATTTCGATTTCTGTTTCGACTCTGGGTCCGACTCTTGCTTTTATGATCTGGTTCTTCTGGATGTTTGGATTCTCCTTGGGGTGTTTTCCTCCATCTTGTCCTGGTTCTGGATTGTTGTTTCTTGCAGTTGGTTGAGGCGGAACCAGAACCAGATTGGTTCCTAATCTTGGACTTTTGGTAAAGTCCTATTTTTGTTCCTGTTCTCTCCCCGACCCCGACTCCGGTCTATTGTGTTCCCGTCTTGGTTTGACCCAGAGTTGACTTAGCCCGGTCAGAACTATTTTCGATGAGTTCCCCTTTGCCGTGGGCAGACACAAAACCAAATTGGTTCCTAAACCGGTAATTTCGATGGAGTCATGTTTTGACTCCAGTTCCGTCTCCGACTCCGAATCCGGCAGTGTGTATTTTCAGTGGAGTCCTGTTTCGACTCCGACTCCGACAGTGTTAGAAATGACTTGAAGTCTTGGTCGTGCCTGATGTCTGTTTGACTGTTTTGGTTGCTTTGTCAACTACAATTACTAATGGGTCTTGGACGCGTGGCACCTAGTTGAATAGTGATTGGATGGATACCAAGATAGTTATTGTGGTAGTTGCATTTGTCAACGAAGGGTGGCGAGCTCAACCATTTTGGTGATGGCATTGAATGCAATGACGGCTCATTGTAGGGAGATCTGTCAGATTCGACCAATTACGTGATTTGAGGATGGACTTCATTGCTCTTCTGAGTCAGTTGCATATGGATGAGAGATGTGTTATTTCTCACAAGTTAGACAAGTCAAGGGTTGAGTCATGAATTGCAAAGCAAGTACGAGATGTGCGAGCTGAATGCATGACCATGAGACTGCGAGCAGGATGCGCGGGCATGTGAATGCATGATGCATGATGCGAGATTGCAGATTTTGGACTTACAGGTTGGAGAGCCGAAGGTGTGAAGAGATTTGTAGAGAGATGGAGAGGGTGTTCGAGCAGTTTGCTTAGGCATTGTAACTATGAACACTCTATCTCTCGGATCTGGGCATGGGAATCATTGGAGGCTGAATGATTGGGCTGGCTATGACAGTCATCCGAGGAGCTGAAAGGAATCTTGTGGTTACCTATTATTTCTCTAGTAGAACAAGATGTAACTCCTGTATTAGCTTTGAGCCTGATATTGTACTGTAACTGATTTTTTGTTGCTAAATAATACAATGGCTCGAACTTTTGGAGTGTGGGGTTTTTACCTGAAAGGGTTTTCCCCACGTATATCTTTGTGTCTTCTTTTAGTCTTTTATGGTATTTGTTTATGTTGAATCTATTTCTTGTTGCATTCACTTCTCTTAGAGGATCAATGGGGGATCAACTGTGCTTGTTTCCGCTTTATAGCATAGTTGGTTGTGTCTTTGTTGTGATTTCGAGTTGAAATCACTAAGGCACTACTGTCTTAGATGTCTATCTTGATGACACTCCGAATTTGTATCCCCGACAAGTGGTATCAGAGCTAGTTTGGACGAGGTCGAGGCTTGATGATACCAACAAGTGGTATCAGAGCCTTCTCCTGGTTGTTGAAGTTCTGGGTTTTCTCCTGTGGTGATTTCTTAGCCTGACAAGCTTGAGGAAGTCTGGAGAAATCGGTTAGTGATTGGTCCTTTGGTGAGTGGAAGTGTGTGTTTCATTGATTCAACATACAGTTTGAAAGATGCTGGAAAAGTATGGAGTGGGTCATGTTGTGGCAACATGATCTGGAGCTCCTAACTGGTAACATTGTTCCCGATGCATAGGGCATGAGATGTGTTCATGGTTGTGTTGCAGCAAAGCGTGGTGTTCATACTAGGCATCTGTGTGAGAGGCTCCTTGATGGTATGGACTAGCTTGTGTCATTGTTCAGCTATGGAATGTTGTGCTTGTGCTAGATGTTTCTGACTTAACACTGAAGGCATTTTCTCTGGTGCTCTGATTGCATGGAGGCTATGAGGTGACCTTGGTGGTCTGCAACTTCTGGATAGCCTGGCTCTTCCTTGTGCTTGTGCATGAATGTGGTATTGGAACTGGTCTAAAACGGACTTGTTGTTCCTGTGTGCCTCTTTCTTGCACTTGCATGGTTCAAATTCATGTCTTTGGCTCTGAGGGTTTTGTGTAGATTTTCCTAAAAAGTCTACGGTGCATTCTCTTGTTCTTTCATTGTTCTGGTTTACTGTGATGGTTGTGTGCAGACTCTTGAGTTGTCCAGATGAGTAGTGAATATGGAGATGCATGGGTGTTTTGGAAACACTGTGGTTTTTTGCAGGTTTAGCACGATCAAGGAAAACTTGTGTTTTGTGGAACTGCTATTTGTTATTTTTCTAGATCCTGGTTTCTGGGGTGTGACTGGATGAGATAGCTGCAGTTCGACTGGTTTTGAGGAGTGTTGTCTTCTTTGCATGGGAGTGTTGGTATGTTTCTCCTTCAGCATTCTTGTGGTATGCTTTGATGGTTTTCTAGATTTTGGTGTTTGGGTTGTGGACGTGACTAGCAAATCAGATCTATTGCTGATCTGGTGTTTGAGTCATGATTGTCTGCTTTGGCAGTTCTCTTCGATTATCTCAGTTTTGCAGTTTCCAGTGCAATGATAGATTTGTAGGTTTACTTTTGGTTGCATCCACGGGTTGTACAATATTGTAGGCTGTCCTTACCTACATTCTTATTGTGAGACAACTCGAAAGTGGACTGTCTATATCTACGAGGGTGTAACCGTGTTGTGCAGATCTATTAGCCGACCTTGTTTGTGGTCACTTGTGCATTGGCATGGTTGTTTTGAGATGAGAGGAGGAATGGCGTTTGAGTACCTGAATAGTCAATGATGGGGACCTGAAGCATGTGGATCACAATGTCATGGAGAGCTGGGTACACTGGCATAGTGTAAGCTTTTGACAGTGATGGTGTGGTCAGTCATGGTGCTTGGAAAGCTCAGTGTCATGTTTCAGTGGGAGCTTTAGCAATGATTGGTGTCTTCTTTGGTGTTGCAGAATTTGCATCTGCATGTTCACTATTTGAAGATGTGTAGCACTTTGGATCCATGAAGGACCTTGGTAGTCTTTGGTTGAGTTGCTGGTGGTGCTTGACAAGTGATGTTGGTTTAGAGTTGTTTGCTTTATGTCATGGTATACTCTTGCTTGTGCATTAGAGTTTTGGCATGTTGTTTTGCTCTTGAAGACCATGGATAGTTCACTTCAAGCATGGTATCTCCCTTGGAGATGTGTAGATCATGGTGTCATGATAAGTTCCTATTCTAGGTTATGGAACTTTGACAGTGGTCTGGGGGTTCTCTTTACTTTGAGTACATTGGTCCTATGCTGGAGGACTTCATGGTTATTGAAGTGTTGCAGTTTGGAGTTAGCATGAGATGATAGGTGTTGATACTCATGGATACATGAAGAATAAAGGTGAGGCTTGAATTCTTAAGTGAATGTTGTTGTTATAGCTGAAAGTCCGAGAAGCCTGCAATTTGGTTGAATGTAAATTCAATAGAGACCTTGAAGGAGAATGCTCTTAGGTTAGCCATGATGGCCTGTATATCTTGGATGAGCATATTTCTCTTTTCTTCTTGGTCTACTCGGAAGTAGTGTCATTGTGAAAGGTATTTTACCCATTATACTTTTCAAGTGTTTTATGCTTTATCTTTCATGATATGAATCTTGAGTTGGTTTAGATTCTGGAGGATTGATAATGAAAGGTTGGACAACATAGTTTATCTCCTTGTGCTTTTGAGGACTGGCAGGAGATGGTTATATGGGTAGTTCTGATCTTCTTTGAGGAGCTTACATCCATGTTTTGTTGGATGTTGTCAAGGCTTTTCCCTTTGGGATGTAAAGAAGATCATTCTTGTCACAGCTGGCATTTAGAAGTGTTTGTAGAAGGGCATTTTTCTTATTGATTTGCAATTTCTCTCTTATCTGGTCTTGTTCTTCCTGATTGCTCTTGTGACTTTAGATGTGAGTTACCTTTGTGGTGTCGGGTTGGTTACTGTTTGTGGTCATGTGTTGTCACCTGGGTGATGAAACGAAGGTGCTTGTGGTTCTTTCTTCAGTCAACTTTGGAGGTGTTTGGAAGAACTATGGAAGATAGTTGGGATAAATTTTTTCTTGCAGCAGGTGGTTGCAGATCAGTATGGATGTTCCTTGGAACTACATGGTTACATTTCTTTATGCTAGGTTTGGTGGACTTGGTATTCCTAGATCATTTGTGATGGTGCTTTATTTGCACTCATCTGGAAAGTGCCCTTGCAGTGGGAGTAATTGGATGTTTTTGGTCTATGACTGGTTGACATAGGGTGCTTGTTTGCTGCTGAGATGGGTGGGTTTCTTTTGATGGCATGAGTTCACTTTTAGGTCATACCTTTAAGGTATGGGTGGTTGGATGTTTCAGCATGAGCTGTGGGTGCTGGTTTTAAGTCACGTGGGTTTGATCAGTTGGATGAGGGCAGTCAGTTCATGGTTGCCTTTCTAGCTGGTTGATTTTTTCTTGTTCTAGAGGTGGTTTGAGTGGTGCTTTTCTATTTTTTGCCTTTGCCTACTGCAGGATCATTTGCTTTCATTCCTGAGACTATTGTTGTTTCACCTTGGTGTGTTCCTATGTTTGGAGCTATTTCCTAAGGTGGTGGACATATTTCTGATGTTGTTGCAGTGGTCTTGATTGGTGTGTGAGAGCATGTGTTGGTCCTTGTTCGGGCTTGTTTGGAGGATGCCTAAAAGTCTTTGACAAGTGGGAGATTGTTGGGAATTCTGCCTCAACTTTCTGTTTGACCCCCTTTGAAGACTCAAGTGAATTCTCTTGTTTTCCTTGGCAAAGTCTTTTGTTCTTGCGGAGGCGGAACCGGGATGGAACTTGGCATTGTTCCATTTTCCTTGTTCTGAGTTTGTTCCCGTTCCATCTCCAGCTCTGCTCCCCACTTTCTAGGATCTTCGAGTTTTGTTCTGGTGGAGGCAGAACCGGATTGGAACTTGGCATTGTTCTTTTTTTCATGTTTCGGGTTTGGCTCTGCTTCAGGCTCCGGCTTTGGCAGTCTGCTTCTCTCCGCTTGGGTCTGGCAGAGGCGGAACCAGTTTTGGAATTTGACAATGTCCGTTTGCCATGTTCCTGTTTTGGTTTCTGTTCCGACTCCGGGTCTGATTCCTGCTTTTGTGATTTGGTTCTTCTGGATGTTTGGATTCTCCTCGGGGTGTTTTCCTCTTCCTTGTCCTGGTTTTGGATTGTTGTTTCTTGCAGTTGGCAGAGGCAGAACCGGAACCAGATTGGTTCCTAATCTTGGACTTTTGGTAAAGTCCTGTTTTTGTTCCTATTCCGTCCCCGACTCTGACTTCGGTCTATTGTGTTCCAGTCTCGGTTTGACCTCAGGTTGACTTACCCCGGTCAAAATTGTTTCCAATGAGTTCCCCTTTGCCGTGGGTAGACGCGGAACTGAATTAGTTCTTGAACCTGTAATTTCGGTGGAGTCATGTTTTGACTCTAGTTTCGTCTCCGACTCAGACTCCGGCAGTGTGTATTTTCGGTGGAGTCCTGTTTCGACTCCTGTTTCGACTCCGACTCCGGCAGTGTTAGAAATGACTTGAAGTCTTGGTCGCGCCTGATGTCTATTTGACCATTTTGGTTGCTCTATCAGCTACGATTGCTGATGGGTCTTGGATGCGTGGCACCTGGTTGAATAGTGATTGGATGGATACCAAGATAGTTACTGTGGCAGTTGCATTTTTCAACGAAGGGTGGCGAGCTCAACCATTTTGGTGATGGCATTGAATGCAATGACGGCTTGTTGTAGGGAGATCTGTCAGATCCAACTAGTTGCATGATTTGAGGATGGACTTCATTGCTCTTCTGAGTCAGTTGCATATGGATGAGAGATGTGTTATTTCTCACAAGTTAGACAAGTCAAGGGTTGAGTCATGAATTGTAGAGTAAGTGCGAGATGTGCGAGCTGAATGCATGACCATGAGACTGCGAGCAAGATGCACAGGCATGTGAATGCATGAGCATGGGGCTGTAAGCATAATGCATGATGCATGATGTGAGATTGTAGATTTTGGACTTGCAGGTTCGAGAGCTGAAGGTGTGAAGAGATTTGTAGAGAGATGGAGAGGGTTTTCGAGTAGTTTGCTTAGGCATTGTAACTGTGAACACTCTATCTCTTGGATCTGGGCATGGGAATCAATGGAGGCCGAATGACTAGGCTGGCCATGAGGTTGGCTGTGACAGTCATTTAAGGAGCTGAAAGGAATCTTGCGGTTACCTATTATTTCTCTAGTAGAACAAGATGTAACTCCTGTATTGGCTTTGAGCCTGATATTGTATTGTAACTGATTTTTTGTTGCTAAATAATACAATGGCTCAAACTTTTGGAGTGTGGGGTTTTTACTTGAAAGGGTTTTCCCCACATATATCTTTGTGTCTTCTTTTAGTCTTTTATGGTATTTGTTTATGTTGAATCTGTTTCTTGTTGTATTCACTTCTCTCAGAGGATCAATGGGGGATCAATTGTGCTTGTTTCCACTTTATAGCATAGTTGGTTCTATCTTTGTTGTGATTTCAAATTGAAATCACTAGGGCACTACTATCTTAGATGCCTATTTTGATGATAGTCCGAATTCGTATCCCCGACACCTTTCTCCCTCTCCCTCTCTCTTCCACTCTCCCACTCTCCCTATCACTCTCTCCCTCTCCCTCTCCCTCTCCCTCTCCAAATCCCTCTCTCAATCTACCACTCTCACACTCTCTACCATTAACCCTTAGGTCTATGTGGGCACAAATCAGATATCCAATTTGTGAAACTTCGATGCGTAGAGCTAGAATCTTACCAATGCAAAAAAAAAAAAAAAAAAATTCTATATCAAATATTCGATTGCATCGGATATCAGATTTGTGGGCCATAGAAAAACCCCATGTGGGTAATTTTTGTGCATTCCAACAGACCCTACATTCTGTTTGCAGCATTGTGCAGGCGATAAATGCATAGTTTCAGACATGAAGAGACAAAGATCAACTTTTTGGAGCATCTTGTACTCAAATTTGTCATAAGGAATGATTTTTTAGCATATTTTATGAGGTATAATGGGGAGAATCAGTCGTCAGAAGCAAAAGCATAAGAGAAAGCTTATATAAGAACAAATATCAGAATATAGACAAAGAGATAGAGAAGGTCATAGGAAGAAAAGACAAGGTATGTTAAATATTGGTGAACTTGAGCCCTATGGTCTTTCAAGTGAAGAGGAAATTGAATATGTTCAAGGTGAAAATGCAGAACATGATATTGAAATTGGGAATGAAAATCTTCAAATTGATATTGAAATTGTTCAAGGTGAAAATGTTGGAATTGAAGATGTTGAACATGATATTCAAATTGGGAATGAAAATATTGAAATTGATAATGAAAATGTTCAAGGTGAAAATGTTGGAATTGAAGATGTTAAACATGATATTGAAATTGGGAATGAAATTATTCAAATTGATATTGAAAATGTTCAAGGTTAAAATGTTGGAAATGAAGATGTTGAAAATAATATTGAAGCAAGTGTAAATTATATTTCACTAGATTACATGAGAAATGAAGAACCTTGTGTGGAAGAAAGACATATTCCAAATTCAAGACCTTGAAGGACCCCTAAATGGTTAGTTGAAATTGATGATAACAGTATAAACAATTTTGAAGGCAAGAGGTCAACACAAACTATTCAGTTGTGGGTTAGAAGAATTTTCAACCAATATTTTAGTGATAAGACATTGAACAAGCAATGCCAAATTTTTGTACAATTGTTAAAGATGCAAAAGATGAGACCTTTGCTAGCCAAATTGAAGATTCATGTGAACAAGAAAAACCAAAAAAAAAACTGTTATTGTCAAAAATATTTTTAATGCTCTCAAGTCTATTGGAAAAAATAACAAGGAAAAAGATAAGAGAGCTGCTCAGAGAGTCTTTACAACTGCCCTAGTAAGCCATCAATTGAAAAAGGCTCACTTTATGAGACAAACTTGTATTGATTTTGATGTAAATCATAAAACTTTGGATAGAGAACTTGCAAGAAGAGAAATAATAGATGATCCTCTTCAAAATGATACATGGGATTTTTCTGGGAGGCTTCCATGTGTTGATAAGAAGCTAACCAATAATGTAAAGCAGTAAATTCAATAATTTTGGTATGATAACTCTAGAGTATCACCCAATGCAAAGGATGTTTTAAAGTTAAGAATTGGCAATCGAGACCATACACCACATCCTAAACATTTCTTGGAATCAAGCCAAAAAATGTTGTTCAACAAATTTATTGAAACACATCCAAATATGGAATATCGCAAAGGAATTTTGAAGGTTTGAAGCCATTTTATTGTGTGCCTCTTAAGATTCGTAATACTTGTTGCAAATACCATGTGAAGTTTTCAATGCACCATGAACTATTATGCTATATCCATTCTACTTTGCATACTAATGAAATGTTGCAGGAGTGTGGCTCAATGCTTCTTCCAAAATCATCAAGGGACTTGCTAGATCTATTTTTATGTTCTAGAGATGATGGTTCATTTTTCTATAGAAATGATTGTTTAAATACAAAGTGCTCACAATGTGGTGGCTTGTCAAATTATGTTCAATGTTTTCATGAGGGTTCCGAACATGAATTTGGAAAGAATCTTGTTGAGAAAAAGAGATACGAGATAGTTAAATATACTTTGCAGAGTGGAGGTGAAGGTTCTAGATGTGAGTTGGTTACAAAAGAATGCAGTGTTGCTGATTTTATTTCAGATTTTAAGGACAATCTTTTCTATAAGTATGCAAGGCATAGTCATAGGTCTCAGTGGTTGGATCAACAATTCAGGATATGTGAGGAATATTTTCCAATTTGCACTATTATATTAGTGGTTTATTTTGCAGAAAACTACACATTGCAACCACAAAATGAGGTACAATCTCAGTATTATAATTCCATTCAGATTGCTATTTTTGTCCACATAGCGTTTAGACATGCACCTGATAGTACAGGGGAGGATCGAAAGATAATCAAAGAGTATCACTTTTATATGAGTAATGATAGATCTCACTCGTCCGAGTATGTCCAACATTGTTTCGAGAATTTTTTTGAGTTGTTGCAGGAGCATGATATAGCACTAGGCCAACATCTCATTTGGTCAGATAACTACACAGGTTAATTCAAGAATGCTCATATGTTTTATTGGTTGAGTAGAATGCATGTAGAGAGGGGTGTAATTAATATTTGGAGTTTTTTTGAAGCTAGGCATGGGAAAGGGGAGCATTATGGAGTAGGTGCATGTGTAAAGAGAGCACCAGCTAATGAGAAATTGAAGATTTCAAGAGCAAAATTCAGTGATGCACATTCTATTATTAATTGGTGTAGTTCAACATTGTCACAAGGAGGGACACTTGATTCAACAGTGTGCAAATTCTTTTGGTTGGTTGAGGAGGGTATAGTGGGCCATAGATTGGATTGTCATAAAATCAAAGATTCTTCAAAGATTCATTCATTTTGAAGCCCAAATGCAAGCACATGGACCATTTGGGACACGACAGTTGGCTTGTTTTTGTCAAAGTTGTATTCAGTGTGTGTGGGATCAATGCGAGTCAAGTGACTGGGTGGATACATGGGTTCCACAATATCTAACTCCTTTATCTCAAACTATATCAATAAAAAATGACACAATGGAAAGTTCACTTGACTATGACCGGATTTCAGATCTACTACAACCAGGACATGTTTTTGCAGTTGTTGCATTGCAGGGGAATGAAGAGAGATCAGAATATTGGTTGGCTCAATGTGTGCGGGTAAAGCACAAGCTAACACAATCGATGGAAGATGATGATGGGTTCATGTATCCTACAGGTTCAGTTGTGGTTGCAGGAACTTGGTTGCGAACACACATGATTAGAAAGAATGTCATACCTACATTTGAAAACTATGAGAAACACAAAACCATTCTCATGTATTCACACCTTGTTATAGCAAAAAATGTTAAGTTGTTGAAGCATTATGCCAAACCAAAGATAAAACATCTATGGACACTTAGTAATACTGATCATGAAGCAATATTGGATACTCTTAAGCAAAGAGATGACCCTTCAGGCACACTTGAATAACATATTCAAGAATGGAAGATACAATTCTTAGGTTCATTATGCTTAATTTCATTAGTGTTCTTTATTTAATACTAATATTTTTTATACTATTGCAATGTAGGTATCTTTAATAGTGATATTTTTGGAATGTTTGATCATGGACCTGCTGCAACAATAGCTAGCTTTGATCCTTTCAGAGAGGTATGAGACAGATTAAAATAATATAGATTGGTTATTCAAAGCATCTTTTATAGTTTGAATTACCATCTCATCATCAATTAGGTCATTTAGAATAATATAGATTGGTTATTCTAAGTATATTTTTTGTTGTGACAATATAGATTTATCATTTGACAACTTTTACGATATTCCTAGTATGATTGATCATGCACCTACTGCAACAATAGGCAGCTTTGATCCTTTCGAAGAGGTATGTGACATATTACAATAATATAGATTGGTTATTCTAAGCATCTTTCCTATTCTATGTAGTTTGACTACTACCTTGATGGTTTGTATAGGTGCTTGTCACTCCAGAACGTCAACTTACTACTCTTGTGGAAGACTGTGTCCTAAATGCCTCCAATAGGAAAATTTTGTAAAATTATAATTTTGAAATGTGAAACAATGTAACAAGGTTGTAATTGTGTATAGGCATAATCTATATTGAGTGATGTTTTTTGAAATATGGGTACAATGCCAATGTCTGGCATTGTATAAAGGGTATGTTTAAAATGTAAAGAGCTTTTTCTACTTAATCGAGCTACAATCGAAGGTTTTCTTCCTAGTTATTTCTTGTCGATATGCTCATTTGAACCAGGTTTTTTAATATCTCCTATTTATATATAATAAATTACAGTGGCTTGCCACTTCTTCCAAAACCAAAATTGTAAAAATTTCATGTGAATTTCATTTCCCATGTAATTGATTCTTTGATCTAGAAAAGTGGAAACAAGGTATTTGGGTGTGCATGATGTTCAAGTTGATTGGGTAAAAGTTTTTTGATGCAAGAGCTAGGTGGCTTTAAACAACACAATTACAATTAAAGATGATTTAAACTCCAATTTGATCGTGAAAACCAAAATTGGGTGCAACTTCACTCCCCAAACCTTGCCATGCCCTAAAAAATCATCAAAAACATCTATTAGGACTTGCAGAATCTTGATCCAACCTTAAATATTTCTACCCCCACATTTAATTGATATTAGCATGTTGTAACCACCATTTTTCACGTGATTTCACTCATTTTTGCCATGCATGGCAACTCACCAACTCAACTACAGACCTTTCTATCTCTTTAAATCCAAATATTCACCTTATATAGTCCTAATAACATCTACCATGGCTATACCATTGAGCTACAGACCGTACAATAGATGGTATGGCCTTTTAGCACCTTGGACTCTTAAGGGAAATCATCATTCCAATGTAAGTCAGAGTGATTTGGAATATATTGGGTGCAAAAGAGGACCATACCTACTATAAAAGTACCCATCCTGATGTGTTGTAAAATGAAAGTTGCACCACTTTGCAACTTTTCCCTCAACTAAAAACTCATCACCACGGGAAAATGCCTCCGAGATAGCAAAAATCGAGAGAGGTTATTGTAGATAGTCCTAACACGATCCCATGTTATTAGATGTAGAGTCTATAAGAATCATGATTTTTGAGTAACATTTCATCAAAGATTGTTGCCTTTTAGCACTTTGGACTCCTAAGGGAAATCGCTGGTCCAATGTAGCTTAGAGTGATTCAGCGTATTTGGGTGCAAAAGAGGACCATACCTAGCATAAATGTACCCATCTGAATGTGTTGGAACAATCTGTTTGGTCGTATGAGTTGGAGAATGAAATTTGCACCACTTTGCGACTTTACACTGCTTGCATTTGACAACTTTCCCCTCAACTGAAAACTCATCACCACGGGAAAACGCCTCCGAGATAGAAAAAAATAGGAGAGGTTATTGTAGATGGTCCCAACATGATTCCATATCCTCAAACAAGGAGTCTATAAGAATCATGGTTTCTGAGTAACAGTCCGTCAAAAATTGCTGCCTTTTAGCACTTTGGACTCTTAAGGGAAATCGTCGATCCAATGTAGCTCGGAGTGATTCAGCATATTTGAGTGCAAAAGAGGACCATACCTAGTATAAACGTACCCATACGGATGTGCTGGAATAGTCTGTTTGGTTGTACGAGTTGGAGAATGAAAGTTACACCACTTTGCAACTTTACACTGCTTACATTTGACAACTTTTCCCTCAACTGAAAACTCATCACCATGGGAAAATGCCTCTGAGATAGAAAAAACCAAGAGAGTTTATTGTAGATGGTCCCAACATGATCCCTTATCCTCAGACAAAGATTCTATAAGCATCACGGTTTCTGAGTAATAGTCCATCAAAGATTGATGTCTTTTAGCACTTTGGACTCTTAAGGGAAATCGTCGATCCAATGTAGCTCAGAGTGATTTGGCATATTTGGGTGCAAAAGAGGACCATACCTAGCATAAAATTACCCATCTGGACATGTTGGAACAATCCATTTGGTCGTGCGAGTTGGAGAATAAAAGTTACACCACTTTGCAACTTTACATTGCTTGTATTTGACAACTTTTCCCTCAACTGAAAACTCATCACCACGGGAAAATGCCTCAAAGATAGAAAAAATTGAGAGAGGTTATTGTATATGGTCCCAACATGATCCCATATCCTTAGATGAAGAGTTTGTAAGCATCATATTTTTTGAATAACAGTCCATCAAAGATTGTTGTCTTTTAGCACTTTGGACTTATTCCCAATGAATCATAGAACTCCCTCTTAGGGCAATCTTGATTAGGCCTGGTAGGAAAATCCTTCACATAGTGACCAAAATTTTCACATCTAAGGCATTGAACATGAGAGAAGGTACCACTTCTTCTTGAATGCAGGAGCACCATCTGACCCTTTATCTCTATTCCTCTTGAAGCATCTTTTCTTTCCTCTTTTTCCTTCCTTCTTCAAGGATTGAGTGGAAAGAAAATGAATGTCTTCATTTTTAGGGCTTCGTCCAATACCTCTCGCAACCAACCTTGACTCCTCTTGAATACAAACATCCCTCAATCAATCAAACTTGGGAAGTTTTGATCTCTAGTTGATTCCTTGAATGTAAGACTCCCAAGATGAAGGAAGACCATTAAGAGCCAACATAGTCAAATCCTTGTTATCAACAATATGACCAATGGTAGAGAGTTGATCTCTCAATTTGTAAATCTTCATGAAGTAGGTGATGATAAATTCTCCTTATTCCATCTTAACATGATGAAGTTGTTGCTTCAAGGCTAGAGCACCACTTGTGTTGCTGATCTCATACATCTCCTCCAAAGTCTTAAGCATTTCTCGCGCTGTCTTCAACTTAGAGATAATAGGAACAATATGATCCTTCACGAAATCAACTAACATATTCTTTGTCTTGATATCTTTCTTCCTCCATTGAAATTTCTCTTCCTCATCAGTAGGTTTGAAAACTTTTCTCTCCACACTCAACCAATTCATTTTCGTCCAAAGTGAGCATAATTTTGAATTTCCATGAAGTGAAGTTTGATGCTCCTTCAAGTCTATCCTCAATTTTAAGACCATTCACCATCTTGACTAAGATAGAGATAGACAAGAAAAAAAGGGAATAGAGGTATCGTTGCAATAACAAATCTGATCAGGATCTTTTCCAAACCCGCTCTGATACCATGTTAGTGTTTTAATTATCAGATTATACAATTGAAAGCACTCAAAAAATACAACACATAAGACAATAAACACAAAAAGATACCTTGGTAAAACCCTCTTCTTGAGGCTGAAAAACCCAACAAATATTTCTCTTATTTAGTGAGGGAATAAGAGCAGAAATATGCTTACAACTCAGGGCTAGCTCATGGTTGAATTTGATACAATGAATAATAGTACCTCTCCTAGATGCAAAGATACAATTGAATATGGTTCTTGAAATCGACCCACTGCTCAAGTGGAACTTCTGCTTGGAATGCAAATTATGTTGAATGAACTTGATTGAGGAAATAAACAAACATCACCTTGTATTTATACAAAATAAGATGACTCTTGAAGGAGGTCAGCCTCTCTTGAAAATAATAAATTACAAAATAATATCAAGGAAGGTCGACCTCATCCATTTAAATCAAATGAGTATAAATTAAATAGCCATAGGCTATCATTTAATTTATTACAACTTAATGTGATTGCTATCAAAAATGAACTATTTGATAAAAAGCTTTGGTAGACATGTATGAAAAATATGGTAGCATAGACAAGGCAATGGACTATTTGAAAAAAAGATTCAAAGAAATGTGGTCTCATAGAATTCCATGACACACAAATGCAATTGAAAACTACTCATAGTTTTTAGTTATGCAATGTGAAGTAATTGCATAACTGCTTAGGCTGACTTTGTAAAAACTATATAGTAATTGAAATTTTTTCATCTATGAACATCTAGTTGTTAGTTATGCAATGTGAAGTAATGATTTGAGTTTGAAAGATGTGTAATTCAATGTAGTTAGAAATATACATATAAACTACATAATATAACTATTTTTTTTTATGCTATTGTACATTGATATTTAACTAGTGCTCAAGATAAAATTTTCAAAGAGTTTAATCATGCACATGAGGAAAAAATTAAATTTCAATTGTCAACTTCTATATATCAAATTATCCAATAATCAAGTGTATGTCCATATACAAAAATGACATTGACACCAACTCAAACAAAGTTTTACAAAATGTGGCATATGCCATCTCAATATGTATTCAAAATTTATATGCCAAAATGTCTATCTCATCCTAAACTATTGGTGGATCAGCCAAATGGAGCCTCTTTGAAGCACTCATTAGCTCTTAAGGTAGCTGCACAAGAAAAATTCAAACCACTATTGAGATTAGTTATACTATATAATTTAAAATCAAATAATTAACATCAAAATCAATATACATTGAATTTTAATTGAACTCTAAATTGAAATCTTGATAACCTGAAATATATGTCTCTTCAAAGGGTCAGGAGTCCTAGAATATATCAAACCAATTTTTAAAATTCCAGTCTATATATGTGAACAAAAACATAAAATTGATCCAAGTTAGCATACGATTATTGGTAATAAGAACATATTTACTAAACACAAAATAAAATAAACACATACCTCTTTAGGTTGATCTTTTTTTTTATCTCCTTCAGGTGTTTCGACACCTCCTCCTTGAGGTGTTTCAACACCAACTCCTTGAGGTGTTCCAATACCTACTCCTTTTAGGTGGTGTGTCACTTGCCAACAACGATGTATAGCTCATACTTTCCTGTACATAAAAATGACAAGTACATATGAAACTACCAATCTCTGTCGATGTATGTATAAGCAATATAAGATCTTAAAAGTCTTAATTCAATTCAATTTGAGTTCAATTAGCTTCCCCTTATCTAAATTTGCACCTCCATAGTCTAGACGAGGCTACACCTCACTCGCACTAGGTATTTACTACAAGAGGAAAATCAGATAAAAATATAAGTTATTATATAATTTCATTAATAAAAATTCAAATGAAAAGCAAGTATTTAATAAAAAAAGTAAACAAGTGAGTGCAAAAATATATACTGTGTGTGTGTCCAAGCCAAATGAAATTGCCCTAAGGGTGTTATCAGTCACCCGTGTGAGTTCCTCCTCAGATATCAAATGTTAAATAGACCATGTAAATAAATATTAGCACTTGATACTATCTCTTCTTAATATTCATTTAAAAACAAATGCAAGTTATGAATTTACAATTTAAATCTTACCTGTGTCACTATTCCAACATGCCCCTCTCTAGAAAAAGAGGACTCTATAGGGTGCGCTCCACTCCCCTATGACTGATCTATAATGTCCACATTATGGAGGTCATAATCAAAAGTGTACAAGGGATGCTCAACAGGCTGTACAAGAGGACCCAAGCATATCTGGAAGCACATAGTGCAAGTATGTGGCACACAAATATGTGGACCTGAGGAGGATGATGCAACAACACTCGATCCTTTGCCAATATCACTAGAATGTGTTTGAGCTACTGTAGAAGCATGCGAAACCAAATGACCACTCAAAGAGTGAATAGCCTGAATAGTCTGTGTGGCTGCATCTTAGATAATCTCTGGATGATATACTGGAGGTGGCGGACAAAGGGGAGGAAGGGGAGGAAGGGGAATATTTGGGTGCAGGACTACTCTAACTACCCTTGGTCTATCCTGGGGCATACCTCCACTGACGCCCTGGAAGGGTTTAATGTCAAATTAATTAACATGATGCCCTAACAAAAAATCAGCATATAATTTTTTAATAAATTAAAATGGTATATTAGAATTGTTGTTTGGTGGTTTATCACAAACCATACACCAACGATCCCAAAATTTATCTACAATTTCCCTATTCATGCACCATTTTATAGAAAGTTTTTTTTAATTAACATTCACTGGCAAACCGGTTTAGGGGTTAATGAATAAAGAGGCTATTTGGGCTTTGGTTATTTGGAGATCTTTCACATCATCGTAAGACAATCCACATGCATAATATTCCCTCATGTCTTCTTGCCACAAATGAAAGGAATTATGTTGGGTGGAGAGGGTTTCTATATTTTTAATTATTTCCTTCAATGTGTTTGCCATATCTCTCAATCGAGGGATTGTCTTATAAACTTCACAAATGCCCCTCAATTGCCCCAATTTTTCACCAATTAAGTCTTCAATTGGTGGCTGCAAAGGTGGTCGAGCGTTTGGCTACGGAGGTGGTGGAACATTTAGCATTTGTGCATTTTCATTCTCAGCCATAATACCTGATTAAAGTTAAAAACCAATTAATCTAATTAAAATTACACAACATAAATGAAATTATTATAAAAAAACCCTAGTTTTTAATAAAAATCCAAAAAAAACCCTACTTTTCACAAAAATCCATGACAAACTCTAGTTTTTGATAAAAATACATCAACACTACCTTTTAATCAAAATCCATTTAAAAACATTAATTTTTAATAAAAAATCATTGTAAACTCTAGTTTTTAATAAAAATCAATAAAAAACCCTACTTTTGAAAAATAAATCATAAAAACTACTTAAAATTATAAGAATCTAATTGAAAAATTGATTAAAACATTAAAAAAACCAATAACTTACCTTTCAAATTGGATTTTTCGTGAGATTGGATATTGGATTTCTTCTTCTCCTTGTGCGCTCGCATCCAAATTGTGTGAAATGACTTTTAATAGTCGAGCTTTTTTATTTATATAGGCTTTACAAATCGGATATCCAATTTGTAAAAGTAGGTTTGGGCATTGCTTTGGAGCAATGTACTGACACCCAAACCTAAAAAAATTCAACTTGGCATTTTTGCATTTTTGAGTCGATCCAAAACGTGATTTTTTTCCCATTGCCACTTTTTGGCCCATCATGATCCTGCACATACCCAAAAGAATTGTGGAGGATTAGCAAGAAATTTTGGGATTGACAAGACTGTAGCATTTGTGAGTGAGAACTATTTTTGGCCATAGTTGTACAAGGATGTCAAGAAGTATGTCCAAATTTGTAGGAATTGTTAAGTTGCAAAAGGAAACAGTCATAACATTGGAATGTATACACCATTGACAGTACCAGAGAGAACATGGGAAGACATCAACATGGATTTTGTGTTTGGATTACCTAAGATACTGAGAGGGTTTGATTCTGTGTTTGTGGTTGTGGACATATTTTTTTAAATGACGCATTTCATACCTTGTAGGAAGACCAGTTTTGAAGTACATGTTGCAAACCTATTTTTCAAGGAGATTGTGAGATTACATGGACTGACAATTTGCATAGTATCAGATAGGGACACTAAGTTCATTGGCTATTTTTGAAAGACATTGTGGAAGAAAATGAAGATAGATTTGAAGTATAGTTCAACATTTCACCCACAGACAGATAGACAAACATAAGTGGTAAACAAGAGTTTGGGGAGCTTGTTGAGGTGTTTGACTAAAGGAAAAGCAAAAAATTGGGACTTAATACTATCACAAGAAGAATTTGCATACAACAACTCAGTAAACCAAAGCACTGGAAAGACACTATTCAAGATTGTGATAGGACAACAACCCAGAGGAGTAGCAGAATTGAGAGACATTAGTATGGAGAACAAAAGGAGTGCGAAGGTGGAAGAATTTGCAGAATTCATGGAAACAATGCATACTCAAGTTAAGTAACATCTGGAGAAGATGAAAAAGTCCTATAAGGAGAAGGAAAATGAGACATAAGGAATTTGCAGTAGGAGAGGAAGTAATGGTATATCTGTGGAAATAGAGATTTCTAGTTGGGACATATAATAAGCTAAAGATGAAGAAGTTTGGACCTTGTAAGATCATCAGGGAGTTTGATTCTAGAAATGCATATGAAGTGGAACTACCAGAGGAATTTGGCATATCAACTATATTCAACATTGCGAACCTATATTAATATCATGAAGGAGATTCACCTAAGGAAAAAGAAGTTGGTTTACCAGACCAGATAGCACACCATCCGGAGGAGATCGAGGAATTTTTGGATAAAAAAATTCGATGTAGTACCAGAGGAAGGAAATACAAGGAATATCTAGTCATATGGAAAGGAAGACCAGAGGAAGATTCATTTTGGATTTTTCAAGCTGAGGTATACCGCATTGGTTTTCCCCTAGCCCTTGGAAAGTGAGAGGATCACTTTTCTTCAACCTCGGGTGTCTGATGTAGGAGCATCCTCGGTTGTAAGAAATCTTGTATAAACCAAAAATATATTTGCGTTCATATTATTTCTTGCATTACTGGACCCAGTCTCGACCTATCTTGCGGATCTCTGGAAACATTTTCATGTTTTGGCCGATGCTTGCACATTTCATCAAATTTGGGGTTTGGAACCTCTTGGGCTGACGTAGACCTTTTCTAGAGCTGGGAACCGATATATATGCATTGTGTAGTTGCATTAGGAGGATCAAGGATAATGATTGAGTGGATTCACATTTAGTAGTGGTAAGTCATAAATAAAGGGTTTCAACCCACATGCAAGTCTAGGCTTAGCATTGAATCATTCTATAATTTGTAAGCCAAAAGGCAGGGCATGTTGCTAGTGAATAATTGATTGATCATTCGTATATAAGAATTCATGTGTGATTTTCATTCTATTTCTTTGAGTTTTCGTTGTGTTTACTCTTGCTGCAAGGTTGGACAATCCTAATTGCAGACCCTCCATCCTTGACTGCACCAAGTTTTCTTATTCCTTTCAATCCCATGTTCTTTATAGAACTTATCAAAATCTATAGAAAAAAATCACCATAATGATTAGTCCTCAAACACTTAATCTTCCTACCAAGCTGATTTTCTACAAGGCCTTAAATTCCTTAAATCGACTGAAAACTTCAAATTTAATTCTAAGAAAATAAACAAATGTCATACTATAGTCATATATAAATGAACAAAATACTTGGATAACAAAGGAACAATTATAGAACCAAACACATCATAATGCATAAAGTCCAACTTAGAATATTTATGATAAATGTGATAAAATTGAATATGGTTTTGCTTTCCATAGACACAATGCTCATAAAAATCAAACTCAAGACTACAATAATCAAGCCCCTCAACAGGGAATTTATTTTTTAGGGTTCTCAAACCATTTTCACCAATGTGACTGAGTCTTTGGTTGCAAAGTATTGTCTTCTCTATAGGTAGCTTCATCTCCAAATAATGGACACCCTTTGGTACCCAAAAATAATGAACATTGAAAGTATTGAATCAACCAAACAAAGTCTTATCATCTACCCTTAGCCTTTTGATCCATCTGATCTCATTCTTCTTATTTAATGCCCAATGTCATAGATCTAGAAATAACTAACCACAAATCATGGTCTACAAGCATGTCTTCTAGGTTGAGCTTTCAAATCTCAAATTTTCCTCCATTAAATTTATCTATTTCAATTATGCCAATTGTGCTCACCATCTCCTTCTTGCAATAAGGTTAGCAAACAAGTTATGTAATAGGCTCTCACTAAAACGAGATCAATAAAAAAATCTCTACCCACAAAAGTAACTAGAGGTGATTAGGTTTTTATACCAATTTAAAGGAAGTTGTGTACATGGGAAAGCTTCCTACACCAATCTATCATATGTGAGAATGTGCAAATTTCTAAAATTTAAAATCCTTATTTAGTTACAACAAAGAAGATGCACATAACATGTAAATATAAAAATAGGTACAATAAAAAATACATAACACTAGATATACGTGGGAAAACCCTTACGGGAAAAATCCACACTCAAGACACACAACTCAATATGCATTATTCAACAATGGAGGTTATAATATAGTATCAAAGCAATGGTCTTAAGGATTCTTCACACCACTATAAGAATCTAGAGAAATTCTAAAAACATAATGTCTCAACAATTCTCTCAACAATTCTTCCACCTATCATACTTCAAATGCACTAAGATATCATGTATTTGTAACACTCCAATATGAATAGAGGGTGCCAAAAGTTTTCAAAACCTAAACTCATTCCTATAAATTTCACATGAGTCCATTATGGCATGTTGTCATAGTCAGGACCCATAAATTATGGTTTTTATAATTCCAACACATGTTTTCTCAAAACTAGCCACCACTCAACATGTAAAGAACCTATACACATAAAACCACCAAATTCACACTTGTGTGCCCCCATAAATGTAGCATGAAAGTAATAATGTGAATTATACACCATCGTACATGATTCTTACAACTATCATAACTTGTCATAGCAAGTTTCCATAATCTGTCATAAACTTGACATAGCAACTTATGAAAAAAGCCACTAGGTTAGCCAAAAATTTAGGACCTCCAAAGTGGGACATGTGCCTCCATATTTTTAGCTTATAAATTATACATTTCACCTTCCATGTAGGATGCCACCTCACTGATAGGTCTCACAAAGTGACAAAAAATTTGGTAGGAAATAAACTTAAGAAATAATTAAATAATAACAAAATAATAAATTAAATGCTAGGACTCAAAGTTTGAGACACCTTAATCCCAACATAAGGCATATGATCGTATACAAAAGGAACATAGATCAAATCTAGATTACAAAGTTAAGTATATCTTCATTGGCTATAATTAGTTTTTGAAAATAAGTCTTACAATCTTGTATCTAGAAAGACTAGGGATAGCCAAACCATGGTCTTTAAAGAGATTAGGTCTAGTTCCACTATTTAACAAACAAAGGATGAGATGAAGTTAGTTGTAAAAATACAATCAAAGAGGGAGAATGTTTTACCATATGATGAATCAAAGATTCTCTTTAGTTGGGAAAATGACCCTAGGTCCAATATCTAGATCACTAGGATCAAGCCTTTCCCATCAAACACTGGAATTGCAAATTGACAAGGGTATTAGACTAACTTGCAACCTAAAAGATGAGTCAATCAACCTTGGATTTGAATTCCTTTTGTGGGTTGGGGATTTAGAAATTAGATTTTGATGTGATGCAACAATGTAACTAGATAAACTATTAAATGTAGCGTTCTATTATGAATTATGGCTCTAGGAAAATTCATTGCCAGCAATTCACTGAAGGAAAATTCACCAACGAAAAATTCACCACCAAATAAAATTAACAACAATGGAAAATTAACCACATTAATATATTAAAAATTATTAATGCGATTAATTTTCCGCCATGATGAATTGTTGGCGGTGAATTTTACTTGGTGGTGAATTTTCCATGCTAGTGAATTGCTTATGGTGAATTTTCCTTTGATGAATTGATGGTGATGAATTTTTTGTATACCATGAATTATGACAGAATGAAAATAAACAACCAAATTTATGTTTTAGAAATGCAGAAGGAAAACACTGATGCACCTAGGATTCAAATTTGAGCAAGATCTGGTTGGTCTAGGGTGCAAGGACGCCCTAGAATGAGGACCTGGATCTTGAAATTGCTTTCACAGGCTTTAGGTCCCTATTTTTTAGCTTCTCTCTTTTGGGTTTGGTTGTCGAAACTTTGTTTGTTGGTGAGAAAATGTAGATTCTATGACTTGTCAACTCGTAGGGTTTTGTTGCATGAATGAGAAAATTATCCTCAATCTTCCTCCAATTCACTTTAGATCTATAACTTGTACACATGAATAGAGGGGAAGGGTTGTGCTATATAGGAGATTTCCTCAATCAAACCTCATGTTGGTATTTCTACCTCCAGAATGGAAAAGTTGATGAGAAAAGAGAGATTATTCTTTTAAGGGATAGAGGCTAAATGATAAATAATTAATTGACAATTTTCTACAACTCACCTCTCAGATTTGATCTCCTTGATGGACTGAAGTCATGCTCATCACCTTCAAGGATTTATTATTTCTTGGTTTGATTTGATTTCAAGACATATAAGTTTTAGTGCTCAAAATAAAAATGCATGAAAAACATGAACAAAACTTATATAAATTCTACAATAATATTGATAATTCTACCCTTGATAGTTGAAAATTAAAATTTGAATTTCAAATAATAAATTACTGACACCAACATATTTAAATTTGGAGCCAAAATAGGTAGTCTAGGGTGACTTCTGCCCTAGATTAGATTCTTTCTTTTCAGGGATCCAAAGTGTTGGGGACAAAATATTAAATGCCTACTTTGATTTCCCATATTTAATTTCTTGATAAATGTTTTAAAACGGACAATTATTTGCATGATTAATAAATTAGGTGCATAATTAGGTCCAAGCACATAGGAGGGATAAAAACCTAGTGTGAAATTATCAAGGGTGGAAATTTTCAATGCTACATTTAGCCCCCACTTTAGTGAGAGTATGAACTTACACTCAGATTCACACTAAATTAAGAATATGTCAAGAGGGATTCAATTATCCAAATATTGACGAGATAGGATGTCATTGAATTCTAGGGGAACCACTAGCCCTAAGATTCAAGATCTTATGGAAAGACAACATTAGGGCAAAGGAACACACATGTATGATATGCAATGCAACACAATAAAAATGAAGCATACATGATGAAGACATAAATAATAGAGATAATAACAAAAAATCAAACAAAAATGATGCAACCACAATGCAAAAATGAAGAATACACAAAAAAAAAAAAACACAAACATAAGGGTTAGTACTAAAAGGATGTGAGTTGGTAAGGTAAAGAGACATCAGTCCTAAGTTTGTATCAAATGCCAAACATCATTTCTCAAATTTGATGTTAGTCAAGATAGTACTCTCATAGGGACTAACAAGATGTGTTATGCCAAGTCACTCATGGGCTACAGAGATCCATTGGCTAGAAGGATGTGTTATGTTAGGTGTCCATGCAATATGATAGGTTCCACAAGGTTAGCAAGATATGTTATGCTAGGTGACTCATGAAACACATGGTTCCACTAGCAAGCAAGTTGTGTTATGCTAAGTGGCCATGTTAAAAATGGTGTTCAAGCACATGAACTATCAAGTTGCATTATGTCAAATCAATGAACTATATCGCTAATAAAACCTTAAGGAGAACATAAAGTTTAACGTCACGAGGAATGTTTAATGTCATAAGGGAAAAAAATCACATCAAGGGGTGCATAAACAAAAAAAATCATCTTAGGGGGTGTACAAAATTTAACGTCATTGGGGACAAAAACAAAAAATCCACACCTTAGGGGGCGTTTTGGATAACACCACCACAAAGGGTGCATACTATGGAGACATTTTCCAACTACGTTGAATTCAACAAAAACCTTTTCTCCCTGCATTGATAGAGTGAATGCAAGAGGTGATTGAGGCTATCAAAGTCATCATATTTACCCCTTGTTTTTGAAAACCCTTATGTTATGAAATCACACTCTTTTTGGAAATGTAATACGAAAAATCTATTGATACATATATGAATATATATATATATATATCTTTTGGTCTTTTTAAATTACTTTTTTTTATGGAGATCTTTGTATGCTTTGCATTTAATAATTATAAATTTTCATTTATGCTCATGTGAAATGAATGGAACACTACATTTTATTGTAAGCAATCATTTCTCTTTTGCAAATACATCCTCAATAATGAAGTAATTTTTGGCCTCAAATACACTAGTTAAACATTTTTGGGTAAGTTTTAGAAATGTTTTGGAGTCCACCATAGTTATAGAAACCTACCTTTTTTTTGTCGTATAACTTGAAACCCTTTTTTTTAGTTTTTCTGTTAGTCTTGTATAAAAAGAAATTAGAGATTATTACAACTTTGAAACTTTGGTGGGGATGAAGAAGTTTTGAGAACCCTGTTGGGAACCAAAATACCACCAAACCTTCAATTAATTTGATATTCACCCATTTGATTCTCTTATTTGATTAAAAATTTCTTTATAATATTTCGGGCCCTAAGAACAACCCATGTACTTCCAAAAAGCTAAGACTTTCGGGTAAGATGCAAGCTCTAAAACCGTGTTGGTGATCGACATAGCTTTGAAAACTTGGTTAAAGACTGTGACCTACAAATTAGCATGGGTTAACCACACTTGATCCATGAGGATATGAAGTGAAATTTAGCCACTAAACCTTAGTCCCAATAAAACCATCTAATGTAAATTAAAATGGAAGCCATTAACCTAATCAAGTTAAATTATTAAAGCTCTTAGAAACCCCTACTTTAATCCATTAAAACTTATTCTATTGGGGAATTAGTGTCATGTTGATGTGGAATAATGACCCTTTCCCAATCCCATGATTAGTGAGCTTGTTTCAATCAATTCTATTGAAGAGAATCAATGAAACTGTTGTGATATAAGGATGAAAACATGATTTATTCTAAAATGAGTATGATTCAAGAGTTAATCTACCATGATTTTATGCTAAAAGATGTAGATATGCAAATACTAAGCTAATCTAAATGAGATTTAAACTAAAAATATTAAAACCCTAGCTCTCTAATTAACTAAATGGATGTATGGAATCCATTAATGGAAGCTAAACTATTATGCAACTAATTTAAACTAAAATATGATAAAATTATGTAAAGTATGAGTGTGAGTGTGAGTGATTTCAACAACATAAGTTTGATGTTGAGAGATGGATCCATTTGTCTCTAAATAGTGACCTATTTATATGAAAGAAAATGAGAAATGGAGGGTTGAGATTGAAAAAGCTAATCAATGGTCAAGGATGGAGGAAATAGGAGACATGGATCATGGATTCTCATCAACAGGTGAGAATGCAAGATGATATTTAATCAAGGGTTCTCTTTCCTTCCAAACAATCACACTTTTAACTTGCACAAGAAGTCACAAGCTAACTTGCACAAGAGGTCACAAGTTAACTTGCACATGAAGCTAAGTGAGAATAGGATTTATTAGATAATTTCTAATTAAAGAAGGTTTAATCATGAAATTAGGGGAATTAGAAGATCTAGATGATATTCATTAAATTAAATGATTTAATGTATAGGGAAAAGGTGAAATGACATTTAATTAAATAACTTAGGGTTATATAATTAAATAAGAAGACTTAGAGAATTAAATTAAATACATTGAATTAATCTAATTTAATTTAATGAGATGAAATGTTAGTGTGAAAGGGGATGAATTAACCTAATTAGATTAATTAGATTAGTAGATGAAAATGAGATAATTAATTAAATAGCCAGGCTAATTTAATCAATAAGCAAAAATAGGATAGGTTTCAAGAGGAAATGATGTTAGTATACCTGATTCAAGTGCATGATATCATTCGGGACATTTTCCAATGTCTACATTTTTCACCTCTTTGAAGCAAGTTACCTATTGCTTCAGTTCAAAGGATAATGCTCTTCAGATTAAAAAATGCTGCTCAAATAAAAAATAAAATAAAATTTGATTTTTAGGTGCCCCATTGCTAAAAGATAAAGTTGATTCCCTGCCCCCTCGAGAAATTGGGCAAAAATTTTGAATTTGGGGTTGATTTCTCAACAAAGGTTAAAAGCTGCCCCAAGGGTCCAGAAAGGCTCTAGGATGCAAGAATTATGCCAAAAATGCAAAAAATGATGCAAAATAAGGTTCAAATTGGCAAAATTGGTGAAAATGATGATAAACCCTAGCTTGAAGGTCAAACTAGGGAAAAAACCCTAATTTTCAAGCATAACTAGGGCAAGAAGGGTCACTTTCAATTCATTTATGCATTCAAACCTTAGAGAATCCTTGCTTTTGGAGCTCTGACCCTTGGTAAAATGGCTTAGTTGCGCTTCCCGTTCATCTTTCTAATCGAGTTCAAGAGTACCAACGACGAGAAGACATAGGATCCTAGGTATGTGACTTGAAACCCCCTTTTGATTTTCGCGTTAAGTGCATTTAATAGGGAATCAAAGTTAGGTCAACAAGTGCATCACTATATAGCAATGCTTTGAAAGCATCAAAAGCATCACTATTGATGTTTTAGCGACGCAATTGATAATAGTGTCATAAGTGCAATAGATTGACACATGGGATTTTTTGGTTCAACGACACACAAAAGAGGTTAGCAATGCATGCTTCAAATGGCGAAACAACCCTATTTTTTAATAGGGCAATGCATGCCAATATCGATTTGCTATTGAGTGTAACAACATGCGTCACCAAATAGGCAATGCAACCCATAAAGTAATATAGCAATGCACACCAAAATCAACGACGCTATTGATTTTAGTGACACTATTGATGTTTTGGGTGCAAAGTCTTAAAGTTTGATCAATTTCTTGACTTTTTCAATAGATTGACTCTATGTACATGATGAGTGCAAGAGGATTCGCCACTGCTGATGTCCTAAGAGCATAGATACAAGATTTTTCTGCAACTAGAGACCTTGATGATTTGGAGGTGGAGTGACTTGGGAGACTAGGACTAGGATTCATCGCTTTTATGCCTGAGATTAGGACCCACCTTGCCTTTATGACAGCGCTAGTCGAGATATGGCACAATGAGACATCCTCATTTCAATTTCCCACTGGGGAGGCAATTGTCATAGTTGAGGATGTGTGGCACATTCCGTGGTTACCTATTCATGGAGAGTGGGTCAGTTATGACCCTGATTCCAAAAAATATGCATGTATCTCTCTTTTAAACAGATGATCGGTTGTTCTCATCAGCTCCCATATTGATCTGGACTTCTATAGAGGTGGGTCGAGACCTTTAGATTGTTCGTTGGTGCTCTGATTTGTGGTGTTTTTTCCCTAGACCGATGGGGTAGAGGTTTCAGTCCCGGATGGGGTCTAGCTTGGGAGAGCATGATCAAGAGAGAATTTATGTATTATTGGGGTTTATTCCTCCTTGCCTCCTTGTATCATGATATGCACAAGGCCATCTATAGAGATGACAAGGGCATCCGAGCAGGAGTGACCCTACTACACATATTGGCATACAAGCATATTGCAGTTCTGAAGCCCATAGTTATCCTTGCCGATATTCATGAGGATGAGCCCATTGTTTGCAAGTATAGGTACTGATGACCTTACCACATACAGGGACCATAGGTTTAAAGGCATATTGGCATCATGTCATTTATGAAATGATAGTGTTCAGATGGAGGTTGTGGCTTCAACACCCACAATGGTATGTTGACCAACAACAGTTGGATTTTGCATGAAAAACTTGATATATCTAGGGTTGAGAGTACATTATTGTTGAGCGGTATCTTCTAGATCGAGTGGATTTTAAGTTTGGGGAGATCTAGGATGTACTAGTGGATGATTATACTGCCATATTTTCTAGGGCACAAAGAGAGGCAAAGTGGGGGTTGTCATTTATCCCATAGTGGCGAACAATTATTTTCAAGAACTCGTCACACAATCATGGGGTTATGATCAGGGTCTCCCAAATGTGGGGACCATTCTAGGTTATGATGCTTGGTTTAGGGCACCCACACACCTCACAGATCCAATAGGAGCATACCCGAGAAAAGGCAGAGGTAGAGGTAGAGGTAGGGAAAAAGACCGAGATGGTGGTCGAGGTTGAGGATAGGACCAGGTGCCAGGTGATGGGTGCCAACAATAGCCAGATCAGGGGCACCATGATGGACAACTTGATGTGCAGCAGGTCAAACATATTCTTGGGGCACTACCACTTCCTCCACCTATACAGCTAGATACATGAGATGGGAAAATTGCTGCCCTTATAGTAGAGAGAGCACAACTACAGGTGGACAGAGATCATCTGCAACAATAGTTGTAGGCTATGAGAACATTGAGATACCCAGAGGTCCAGTTGCAACAAAATTTGGATATGAAGCTAGCTCAGCAGATTGGGGGAAGATAGAAGTTGGAGGTAGTGATAGCTTCCACAAGGGTAGCCCAAGGATGAACGATATCGACTCAATTATATAGAGAGGCTATCATAAAGGTTACATACTATCGTATGTACTATCATCGTGACATTTTGTAGGGGATGCGACAACCTAACTTCTCATAGTGGAGTGGTGCACCACCTAGAGTTGAGGATTAGTTGCCAGTTAGGGGTGAGATGAGTGGCCACCAGGGCTAGCCTATGGGTGTAACCACTATTTCAATTATTGCCTAATTTTCTATACAAATATACATTCATGGGATCCTCTTTGATAGCCTCATGGACATTGTTCTTTTGATTGATATACATACATTGATTCAGATATTTGTACCATGACAGTCACAATTTTTTGATATATATATGAGATGATTCGGATTCATGATGTGATATGAATTCCATTTCATGCTTATGAATGCATTGATGCATACGATTCTGAGATGATGTGATATGTGATGGTATATGGCTGCAATGTTATATTATTTTTCAGTATATTTTTCATGAGGATATGATATGTTTATGGGATGGATTAATGATATGATATGTAGATGATATGGATGCATTATTTTTTGTGTATTTTCTTAGATAATTTTATGATATGCATATGTATGGATGGATGATGCAGATGTTCATGCTTATGATATGAGATGTATGTAACGATTTAAGATGATTAGAATAAAAAATGTATATTATTCGTCACAACTTAAATGATAATGCATGATGTATGTTCTATGATATGCTATGATTATGTTGTGATGTATGCATGTTGATGATTTGTGGATGTAGGATGAATGCACTGATGATGTTTTTGTTGATTGTCATGATACCAAGTTAGCATGGAGAGAAGATAGAAGAAACAAGATGGATGACCATTGATTTTGATGATTGCCTCAAAGGATCCAACAAGTCTATGATCCACCGAGACTTTATTAGAGATGGTGATGAGAAATGCATGATGATAATGATGATGATGATGATGATTATTTTCTCATATTTGGGGATCAGGATTTTCCATCATTCCTTATTGTTTGATATAACACATAGACATGATGCATCAAGGTATTGATAACTAGGATGGTGTTGTATCTAGTGTAATGGACTTTGACTCTGCAAACATATAGGATGGTTCTTGTTCACATCTTAACATAAAGAAAACCTCAATGGAATGTAGCTTAGTAGTTCAAAATATATTGGACCCAAGCATATGAAATAGTCAACAATGTACTCTAAACAACTTCCCTACACACAACTAAGCAAGTATGTGCCAAGATTATTTTACACAAATACCCACAAGCACATCAAATGAAAGATAATGATCGATGCCCCATTACTTTCTCTCTAAATAATTTTGATAGACATCATTGAGAGGTCTTCAGAATGGGTCAATAAGATAAATCATAAGGAAAGATAAAAGACAAACAATCAGTGTTATCTATATCTCTTGCACGATTAATTTAGCTAAGGTGATACCTAATACTTATGTCCGTCGTAGGAAGGATACATCTTAGGATATGTTGATTAGGAGTTTTTTGATGTTAGGATGATGATGAGTTTTATGATAAGTCACTGATATAAACTTCATTGACATGTTTACCTATGACCTAGACTTTAAATTTTGACAATTAGGTTTTCACTTTATGAATTGCTACACTTTCTTTCTACTTGCTTTGCCAAAGGTTGAAGGTGACACTCGATTTATTATGGATGTAGGTTTATTGCAGGTGAAAGAGAAATTGGATGGATGGATTTATTTCTTTTGGAATATTTCAATGTTTTTGGTATTTTGAAAAAATTTTGAGGTTGTTTTTCTAGTCTTTTTGAGAGTTTATGCGAATGTTCATGGTTTTTTTATTATTTTAGGCTTTTTAGGGTTTTGAGATTTTTGAATTTTTTGGATTTTTTTTCAAATGTTTAAGAGTTTTGGAGATATTTGAATGTAGGATTTTCTAATTTTTTTGACCAAGAACCTAACCTAAATGACCTATCCTAGGAGCCTCAAAGGCTGATCAAAGATTAGCCTTGCCTACATTATACACAAATAGACCACGTAGTTCGACCAACCTGACTTATTAACAAATGAGATATGGACAGATGAAGGGAATTTTGGTTTATTATGATGGAATCCTAAAGGACCGATGTAAGGTGTCTTGGGGGCACATCAATGATGGCCTTGCCTACATTCAAGCTAAGAGACGATGTAGTTCAATGAGGAGACCGTTTTTTTTTGGATTTTCGATGTTTTGACCTTTTTAGGGATTTCGATGTTTTATGGATGTTTTGGATTTTGAATTTACAATTTCTAAATGTTTTTGGATTTTAGCTATACAATATTTTGAATGATTTTGGATTTTAAGAAGTTTTTATGAATATTTTTGGGATTTTTGATAAGATTTCTGATAACCTTAAGATATACAAGAACTCGATATGATCCCTAAGGAATTTCCCCCAACATGACGCAATGGAGGTAAGAGTCACACTACCTGACGATGAAGCATAAGGAAGCTTGTGTTATAGAGGTATACACTCCACTATCCCGTAATGGAGAAATATCAAGACAATGGTACAATAGTAAGTTTGATAAATAAAAAGATTCATGGCCCCGCTACCCTGCACCAGTTAAAGAAAGAGGTGATGGTGTTGCGGTATAGAGTTTCAAGGCATTATTGCTAGTTGCAGTATTAAATGCATAACTCTTAACAACCCTCAGATCTTGTGAAAATCAATGGCACACATTCAAACTCGAAATATGAGTTGATCACAAAATATTTGGCATAAGGTTGATACTAGTGACGACACGAACAAAATCATAATCTATTAAAATTGAGAAATCAAGATTGTTTTGGCATTCATTTTCAATGATTCATGTGGGAGGCTAGGAGTTCAACAGGGAAAATTTTTGCAACTATCACATACCGAGTAAGTACACTAAACTTATTGAAGCAACTTTACAAGCATAGAATTGTTTGAAATCCTGCATTTAAACATTTAGAATGCTTGAGTAGAGGTTGACATTAGATATCATGCCGCCTAAAAAGAAAGAGCCTGAGATTGAGAAGGAAGAGCCTAAGGGTAAAAAGAGATCAACATTAGGTATCATGCCACCTAAAAAGAAAGAACCCGAGACTAAGAAGGAAGAGCCTAAAATTAAAAAGAGATCATTACAAAAATCTATCTTAGATATCTTTCCTAACTCGATTGAGAAAGGATACAAGAATCTTTTCAATGATAAAACTCATGGTTGTAGGGATGCCCTTATTCCTATTTTGGGGTGGGAATTATTTTGGTATTTCTATGAAAAGAGGGAAGGGAGAATTCCAGTATCAAATCTATGGACATTAGACTTAGCCAGGATAATTGTCCCAAATATCTTCATAGATGTGGAGTTCATTAGAGTTTTAGCCCTGAATTACCACCCTGCTACCAAGTTTGTGAGGATGACGAATGGGTCACTATTGGTAATATTAACAAAAGCTGCAATCATTGAATGCTTCAATCTAAACAAATAGACCCTCACTAAGGTTGACTTGCAAAAGAGTGAGGAAGAATATATTAGGTTAAGGAGAAAACACAGAAGTGATGAAATCCCCATATACATGAAAAGGGGTGTTAACAACAAGGTGATACCTATCTCCCCCTCTGCCACTGAACCGTTTGATGTACAAGATTTTTAGATTTATTTCAAGAAAACCTACTTTTCTTTATGTCATATAATTGGGATAGATGCACAAGAACAAATTCCAGTTAGTTTGATGATGATGGATATGAGAATTCAAAACCCTGGGACAAACATTGAATATGACTTTGCCTCATATCTTGAGAAGGAATTGCATGAAGGCTTCCTACAAGTCAGAGAGAATAGGGCCCTTACAACATTTAGGCAATATTCTTTACTGTGTCACCTGATATTGTAATAGAATAGATATAGATGGACCAAAAGGATGTGTTTGAGTAAGGTTTTTCAACAAGGGATCTTGTTGCCCGTGCAATTATGGTGTTATACATGGGATAGTAGATGCCAAAACTTTGATTATGTAGTGTTCCATGATTACTTTATGTACAGAGTTATAAGAGTTATTGGCCATTCATCGCCAAGATTACACACCTATACTACAACTATTGAGGCCCTTGGCTTTGAAACCATAAAAGGTCATACACATAACTTTGGTGATTGGTTTTTTTCTATAAGATGTCACAATAAACAGGATTTATGGGTGCCCACAGGCCCCACATATATTGCCAAAATGTATTCCTCTTCGGCTAGCCTTTTTAGAATCTATGTGGAAGATGTTGTGGATGGAAAAGGATATCATCCAAGAAAAAGAAGGGTACATTTCTACCTAACATGACAACATGTGAAGAATTATCTGTTGGATATGACACCCTTGAAGAATTACAACATTACCTTAAGAAAAGATATTCTCTGAGGCTTGGAAGTGAAAGGTTTTTTGACCCTAAGGGTCATATGAATTTTATAAGATGAATTAACTTCCTCACAAAGGCTGCAATCACTCATCAAGTGGATTATGAAGAGGATGTGATTAGAAACTTCTTCACTCCCCAAGAGGTATATCAGAGGAAAATGAAATGGGATACCATGATGAAGTTGCAAGAAGAAATGAAGAAGAAGAACAGTGACTTCTTAGGGTATTTTGTAGAAGAATAAAATCCTCTTAAGAGGATAAATTTGATATTTGATAAGTTCAATGAATTGTATACAACTAAGACTATAGTAGAGGAGAAAAGGCCCACCAAATTATCTCCCAAAATGCCAAGTGGTATTGTAATTTCAGAGCCATATCCTAACACTATTTCAGTATGTCATGTTCTTCAAGAATTGCCTCCTGAATAGCCACTTCCTAAGAAACAAAAGAAACAAGAGCCACATAGATTGGTCTCCTATGCAATGAGAAAAGAAGTGGGAGATACATAAGAAGTGGTTAGTGTACTAAGGATTTTTAAGGATGATGTTGAGGTAGTTGATAAACTAGCTCATGAAATTGAAGCTCATAAACCACAAGCTAGAATTGATATGCATATGTAGGGAGAGAGGAAAATGCAAGACGATGAGAGGGAAATTGCAGCTCATAAATTTATTGAAGATGACGATTTCATTAAGACCCCTAAATTTAAGGATTTCTGGGTTAAAATGAAAATGAGAGAGTTTGAAAAAAGGGTAGAGACAAAAAAAAATGGGTGTTGAAGAGTCTCAGCATGATTAGATTGTAGCCTAGAATTTCAATGAATTGAGAATTGATAATGTTGATATTAGCCCACAAGAAGCTAGGTATATAGTTTTGAAGAGTAATCTACTCATTATCTCGGGTATGGAACTAAAGAAGATATTATTACTTGACCAAGTAAGAACACAAGAATACCCAATGATGATTGTTGAATTTGATCTTGATGAGGGGATAAGTGGTACAAGGTACAACCCTAAGATTGAGACCTTGGAATTTTGGGCCAAGCAAAGAAATACACAAAAAATAAGGTTGTTAGATGTGGTACAAGAGATGAGAGGAACAACTATGGTAAAAAAATTAAAGGAAACATCTCCTTTAGAAGCTACAACCATGACAATGCACTCGACCATGTTCACTTGAGCTTCTCTTAACAAAATGGAATTTTTTTTGACAAAATATGAAAAGGAACAAAAATTCTCAAATGATGAGGTAAATAAAATGTTCATAGAAAATGTAAGACTGAAACAATAATTGAAAGGAGCATAGCCCTCATAGAGTAAATAAATAGTATTGTATCAACCTCCTACTACCCATTAACCGATATAAATAGTGCATCCTCTGAAAAAATGGATGTATTGAGACAAGAGATCAAAGAGTTGAAAAAATACAATAATGAAACCAAGGAGGGAGGGAGGGACTAGATCATCATCAATGTCTTGGAAAAAATCTTGGATCACAAGATCAACCGATTGAGGAAAAATTGGAAAGTGTGTATTATTGCTACACTTGATTATCCCAAGAAATTGACTAGATGAAAGCCCATGCACTTATATTGGATCCTCTTTTCAAGAAGTGGTAGCCAATTCATCATACCTTGGTGACTTTATGCAGGGTATTACAGAGAAGTGTAGAAGCTCCTTCAACTTTGAAGCGAACTGAGGAGATGGTTAAGATAGTTATAGATGAATCTCAGTATATAAATGGAGAAGATCAAAATATCAAAACAAGGATGAAATTATTTCATACATTGAAGAAGTTTTTTGTGCCAAGGATATTAAAGAATGATGACCAATTGAAAAATATCAGTGAATGCAGAAAAGAATTTGGAAAAATTGTTCCTAATTGCATTGCTCATGTACAAAAGGATGGTGAATTGAATGTCCATAGCCTCAATTTTATCATGGATGGAATAATAGCCTTGGATACCAGATATTCTAAATTCATTATAGATGGGAGAGGGTTACTCGACAATAGATGGAGGAATAACCTAGATAATATATCAAAGATTCAAGAATACAAATGGCCACATGAATACATAGTATACCAATAGGAGAAAAAGTATTTGGCTCCTACAGAAGAATAGGGCCTTGAAGATGTTGTAGTGGAATAATTGAGCCTTCAAAAAATCTATCATGGAGAGGGGGACTTTTCCAGATTAGGATGATCAAGGGTCTTCTATGTTTATTAACAGACTACAATTGTATTGCAAGTGTTGCGGGCTTCCAATCAATATTGTCTACTTTCTTTGTTTTCTCTTAATTATGTTTTAAGCAAAATTAATGCTTAGTTTATATGAAGAGGCATGAATTTTGAAAATATGCCATATTTTGTAACAGTCTGAAGCTTGTTTCTTCTCTTATAAAAGAGAAACCAAAACCAAATTTTGATATCATTATCATAGGAATTTATAGAAACATATATGACGAGAGTTTTGTTATATAATTATTGTAATATCTATTTGAAGAAATCATTGGAGAAGAAGATTTAATCTAGTGCTCGAATTTGGTCTCAATTATTTGTTGATAATACTTTTTATGATTGTATGGTTGTCTCTAGTTTAATATTTCCTTGTTATTCAAATTAAGTATATCAAGTATATGTTTAAATTTTCAATACACACTGGTTGTCATTGTATGGTTTCTTTTAATTGGTTCCTTCAAGTAAGGATTAAATCCATTTAAATAAATCATAGTAACCGGGAAGTCTTATTTGGATAAATAAGAAGAACCATATAATTGCATCATCACACATCTATGCAAGCCATAGATTCTCACTGTGCCAAATAATTAGAGTTGCAGCTAGAAGTAAGACACATATATCACCCACATCTTGACTCCATTTCTCAATAGGAATAGGCACTGATCATTTTCACTTAAAATATTATTTCACAACACCTTATTCATGTATTTCCAATTTTCAATGTCAGTCAGACCTAAGAAATTATTTCTTTGTTTGTAATGAGTAGGCTTATTTCACCTAATATTTTTGAAAAGTTAAGCAACATTTATGGGGCACTGTACCCATCACAATGAGCCACTAGGGCCAAAAAAGGACAAGACTTAAACAGTAAACATTAATAGAAAAAAACCAGAGACAACCCAGAGACATCAAACCAACAACCAAAAAATAGCTGACAGACCAACAACAAGTGCAGCTAATTGGCATCATCCTAGTTCTTAAACAGGAGGTCGACTGCCTCATCGCCCACCCACTCTTTGTTTTCCTAGATATTATTCCCCTCCAACTCCTCTTTTATGACATTAGACAATGCACTAGTAACAAAGTGGCTCAGTTTCATTGTGAAGCGGGTCAAGCCCCTAAATCTTTTATCCAGAGTGTTCAATCTCTTTGCCATCATGTTTGAATCTTCCCCAACATCCCTAGTCTCCTGAATCCCACCAGGCTCATTCCCAAGTGGAGAGTGCGAGTCAGAGCCATTGCAAGGAATCTTGCTGTCCATCGGAGTAGGCAGGGGCCTCTCCCCCATGTCTACAATCTCATCATCAGACTCATCCTCCTTGTAACCCTTGCTGTCCGATTGCTCCACCTCTGAGTCCTCAATAATTAATCTCTTTTTGTTGTTCTTAGCCAGCCTCCCCGATCTCCTCCTAACAGTTTCCCCACTAGTTAGCTCCATGATCCCCATAACCGTATCCCCTCTGGAATATTTCCCGACCACATTCTTGCCCTTGCCATCTTTAACAGTCGCAGCCTACATGCATTTCTCCTTACATTTTTTCAGCTTAGTGACATTATCAGCCATGCCAGCCTGAGTGGCCTTTAGCTCACAAAGCCCTTCCACCACACTGGCATGAGCCATGCCTAACCCACCCTTAATATTTTTGGTTGACAAATTGGTTTTGACACTCCCCACATTGTAAGTAAAAGGCTTCTAAGGAGGGCTCTTGGACTCGGCCGGGGAGATATGAATCGAAGAGATGGATTTAATGTTCTCAACACAGACAGTGATGGCTTTAAGCGGGCAGAGAGCAAGATGGAAGTGGTACAGGTGGAGAATAAGCCCCTGATGGAGTGGGAGTGGTGGGAGATCACATGGATTATGACAGGCCGCCGCATGAAATTTTTCCACTGAGCTTTCCAGGTCCATAAGAAGGAAAAACAAAAAGCTAAGCAGAGGGAAATGATAGAAGAAACAAGTTTTGTACCTACCTTCCAGTGTCACATATTTCATCAGAGCCATGCAGACCACGTCCCACGGCTTAGAGAACTCAGCTCTTTCAAACCCCACCTGATTCCTGACCGGAGTCTCCTCACCTCTGAAGAACGCCTTAAGACTCTCATCGTTTGGCTTTTTGGTGTGTTTAGGATGCTTTTTCCCCTCACATCTCAAACTCGTAGCCTGTGCAATGACATCCTTGCTAACTTCAAATGAAATCCCACCAATGGAAACCCTTTTGTCCTTCTAAGAACTAGCAAATTGTCTAGAAAGAGTAGGATCATGGCCGACCAGGCATTCCATAAGCAGGGAAATTCCTCCCTCCATGCAAATGTGCCAGATCAGAGGGTTGTTTCAGAATTCATCACAACTATCTGGCTCTGTCCGAGCGCGATCACCACCCATTCTATTAGACTACTTAGGGAAATCACAAAAATGTAGAAAACACCAAAGACAATTGTTGCCAACAAATATCACAAAAGGATGTTTAATGCAAGGCTTATGGTGATTAATCCCTTCATACCATTTACACACGTGGAGGGGAAATATGCAACAGTGAGAAAATACACCACAATTAATGATTTTTTGATAATAGTGGAGGAGGCAGAAGTTGGCAGATAAGAAGGAAAGGCACAACATCCCATGCGGGTAAACCAATAAGCTAAAACTAGTAACCCACCATAAAAAGCCGAAGGAACCTCCAGCTAAATTAGCCGACGTGAAGCCTCTATAATACAACCAGTACTCATCATTGATGGTCCCATCATTATTAACACACTCACTTCTCCAAATGTAATTAGGAGATAAAACAATTAACCCCATTCCCCAAAATGTGACACACATAGTACCGTCATACACCTGATAAGAAATCACGACCTTTCAAATAACCCGCATCACATCACCAAATCTAAGCTTGATCACATCAATTAAGTTCCCTCCCTGCCATCTCATCATTATTTTATAAGCTATACCCATTCTCCAATCCCAAAGAGTCAACACATGGATGCTCTTTCCCCTACTCCACACCTGCTCATCTTTACCCGTAGCACTCCACCTGTCCTCCATACTAATATTGGCATTTATCCACCAACACACCCAAATTAACCAGTGGGCCCCCCAGTCAGCTCTCGTCATCCAAAAGTTGCAAGTCATTATTAACCATGGAAGCCCTTTCCTGCTCTATCAAATCTTGAATGTTTGGCGGCAGTCTTTCCTTTTTCCCCCAACATCTAGTCGAGTCCCAGCCCAAGCCAAGACTCGCCAACACATCCATCACACTGTTGCCTTCTCTGTAAATATGAGTCACTTTTTTATCTCTTAATTTGGACATAAGGAAGCTAGCATCCATCAAAATGTCCTTGGTGTTCCAACCTATGAATCTGTCATTTTCCATAGCATCCGTCATCACTTTGGAATCTCCCTCAATATGGAGATTAACAATCCCTAGAGAAACAACAATTTTGAGTCCCATGAACAGCACACGAGCCTCAGCAACAGGAGCCGATTGAACCCCGATGCCACTAGCAAACCCTGCCACCATATTTCCCATAGAATCTCTTATAATCCCACCTATACTTGCCCTTCCTGGGTTCCCTTTAGCAGCTCCATCAAAATAAATTTTAAACCATCCACGATCCGAAGGCTCTCATTTGGTATTTCTCCTAGCTAAAATTTTCCCATTATCGAAGGCATTAGCATTTAAATCCTAGTGCCATTCCTTAGCCATTTTTATTTCAAAGTCCCTCGGCCCAAACTCCGGAAGTTTTCCATCAAAGAGGAAGATATTCTCCTCTATGAGCCGAACACCAATCCCAAACACCTCCTTGGGGTTCCGCTCAATATTCCTAAAGACTCGGTTATTCCTCTCCTTCCATAAACACCAACCTATGATAGGGGGGGTCTTCCTCCAAATTTCACTAACTAGAGGATGTAAAAAAGGCCCATTCCAGCCCATAGTAAACGATAAGAGGTCCTTGCTCACCTAATGTTAAGATATCTATATGTATAATTAAATCACAGATATTCATTATTGATATTCAAATTTCTGATTACATTGTATTGCACATCTTTCAAATTCAAAGAATTACTTCACATTGCATAACTAATAACTAGATGCTAATAGATGACAAAATGTAAAAAATTGTAGAATAAGAAACAAAAACTATTTTTTTATCAAACAGTTCACTGTGTTGTTGCTTTGGCTAAAATCCTAAAAAAAGTGCTTTTGAACAAGCTATAGATTCTTGGAAAAAACTATCAAAGAATAATAGTAAGCAATAGCATAGACAAGATAGTGAACTGGTTGAAAAAATACCTCAAAGAAATGTGGTCTCAAGGTGATGGAATTTCATGAAAATCCATAACAATTCATTTGTCATGGCATTCATCATGGAATTTCATCACCATGAGACCACATTTGTTTCAGGCATTTTTTCTAAAGTTCATTTCCTTATCTATGCTACCACATTTTTCATACATGTCTACCAAAGCATTTTATCAAACAATTCACTACCTTGCTGCTATGGCTAAAAGCCTAAAACAGGTGATTTCAAACAAGATACATCGATTCTTGGAAAAAATCTATCAAAAGAATAATAGTAAGCAACAAGCTATAGTCTCATGGTTTTTTTTTGGCAAAAAAATCAGCATGATTTTATTTGCATTTTTTTTGGCAATTATTTTGTTTGAAGTGGGGAAGAATCTCTGTGGTCAGTTTTGTGCATTTTTTAATTGTAGGATTCTCACAGTTAGTGAAAAATGTAGTGTTCATGAATGAATGGAAAATATGTGTAGATCCTTTAAATTATACCCATTCTATGCAATGACATTGAATCATTTAGCAAACCATTTTTTCTTCATAGGGAAGCATTTTATTTTGGAACAGTTGACTGAGATAGCTCTTCGTTTCAACTGAACACCCTCTCATGAAATCTCATTAATATTATATTCTTGCATGATCTTATTATATTAAAGGCGATTATGACACCACTGGCTGCTACTACATGGCACCAATCAAGGAAATACAGAGGCCATGAGATTTTGTGGATAGGTTCAATTGAAGTTGGGAGATCTTAAGAGTTCTCTCTCAAATTTTGAAAAGGTTCTGGAGGTCCACCCTGAGAACTGTGAGAGCTTAAAAGTTGTAGGCCATATATATGCTCAACAAGGGCAAGAAAAGAAGGCTTTGTAAATTTTAAGAAAGGCAACTCACATAGATCCACATTATGCACATGCATTTATCAAGATGGGTGAGTTATTAATATTGTCAGACCCCAGTACAACTTAATATTCTCTCAAGATGCCAAAGTCTCTTTTGAAGAAGAGTAGAGAAGAAGAACCTATTGAATTTTTAAACAATATTGGGGTTATTCATTTTGAGTGTGATGAACTAGAGTTGGCTGAACAATATTTTATGGAGGCATTAGGAAATGATGTTCTACCTCTACATAAATCTTTGTGGTCAATTTTGTGCATTTTTTACTTGTAGGATTCTCACAATTAGCGAAAAAGGTAGTGTTCATGAAGGAATAGAAAAGATGCATAGAGCATTTGAATTATACCCATACTGTGCAATGGAATTGAATCATTTAGCAAACCAATTTTTCTTCATAGGGTAGCATTTTCTTGTGGAACAGTTGACTGAGATAGCTCTTGTTTCAACTGACCACCCTCTCATGAAATATCATTCATATTATAATATTGCACGATCTTATCATAGTAAAGGTGATCATGACACCATTGGTAGCTACTACATGGCATAAATCAAGGAAAGCCAAAGGCCACATGATTTTGTGGACAGGTTCAATTGAAGCTAGGAGATCTTAAGATTTCTCTCTCAAAATTTTAAAAAGTTCTCGAGGTCCACCCTAAGAACTGTGAGAGCTTAAAATTTGTAGGCCATATATATGCTCAACAAGGGTAGGCAAAGAAGGCTTTGAAAATTTTAATAAAGGAAAATCGGATAGATCCACGTGATGCCCATGCATTTATCAAGATGGGTGAGTTACTAATATCATCAGACCCCATTGTAGCCTTAGATTCTCTTAAGATAAAAAAGTCTCTTCTGAAGAAGAGTAGAGAAGAAGTACCCATTCAATTGTTAAACAAAATTGGGGTTCTTCATTTTGAGTGTGATGAACTAGAGTTGGCTCAACACAATTTTATGGAGGCATTAGGAAATGGAATTTGGGTTGAATTCATAAATAAAAGCCCTAGTGCCAATTCTGCAGTTTTTCCTATGCTTTTTAAGGATATGGAATTCTTCCATTGACTAGAAGAAGGTGGTTTTTCACTTGAGTTACCAAGGGATAAAGTCACAACACTATTTAATCTTGTTAGGTTGTTTGAATATCTACATGATACTAAAAAAATAAATCTCTAATACATGTTAATATTGTTCAAGTTTCCTGATTATGTAGATGCATATCTACATCTTGCAGCCATGGCTCAAGCTAGGAATGAGATCCAACTAAGTGTAGAATTGATTGGGGATGCACTTAAGGTGGATTAAAAATCATCAAATTCTTTGTCTAAGCTTGGAAAAATGGAACTAAAAATAGATGACTAGCTTAAAGTAAAATAAACAATTAAAGATGCACAAAGTGAATCAGATGCAAATAATTCTTATGTTGACATTTCACTTGGAAATTGGAATTATTTTGTAGCTTTTCAGAATGAGAGGATGGATCCAAAGGTGGAGGCACAAAATATTGAGAAGGCTAGATAACTATATTGTAAAGTGTTGGCATAGAGACTAGGAAATGTTTATGGTACAAATGGGGTAGGCACTGTGCTAGCTGAAAGGGGTCAATTTGATATTACAAAGGAAATTTTTACATAGGTACAAGAAGCTGCTATAGGAAACATCTTTGTTCAAATGCCTTATGTGTGGATAAATATAGCACATGTTTACTTTGCACATGGATAGTTTGTGCTTGCAGTGAAAATGTATCAGAATTGTTTGAGGAAATTCTATTTTGGTACTCACACCCAAATTTTATTATATTTAGCTCGAATACATTATAAAGTGGAATAGTAGCAAGATTGTAAAAAAACATTATTAAGAATAGTATATTGTAATGAGGGTTTAAAATTTGTGTTTAATGTAATGAGGGTTTTGAATTACCTCTGAATTCATTGCAGAGGACAACCCCAAATCTGACTTTTCTGTAGAGGGCCTCAACAACTTCAAATTCATTGCAACAAACTCCGAATTCCTTGCCCTCCTTTTTAGAAGTCTCTAGGTCCTCTCTAAATCTTTATCACCCATGCAAGTAGCTACTATAACTAATCAAAACACCTCAGTTCTAGGCTAATGTGCAACTAATGAATGAAGTGAGGAATTCTACAATGAACACAAATAAACGCAAATAATGAGTTGCGCCAATAATTGGCCAATTTTTTTTTTTTTAAATGTCCAATTTGTATTTGGTGATTAACTATTTAGTCATTTTTATTTCTGTGACTAAATAATTTTTTAGTCAACGACCAAATTAGTCATTTATTTACTCATTTATAGCTGAGTTACAAAAAATTAGTAGAATTTAGTCATTTTTAGTTGTTGTGACTAAAATTTTTAGTCACCTAGTCATTTATTTTCCAAATTCTACTAGTGATAGAAGCAATGTCCTTTATTGAATTAAGTTTTTTATGGACAAGCAAATTGGAAGAAAATTATGATACATACAAAACCCTAGTTGAAAAGAAATTGGATGTCTAGTGGAAGTTTCCATTGTTTGAAGGTAATAAGAGGTACATTAGAATTGTATCAAGCAAGATTCATGATGAATCTATCTGGATTGATAGCGTATATTCAATAACCAGGGAAGCAATAAGGGATTTAATAGGTTTGTGGTCTTTTGGAGCAGTTCCAAGGTGGAAGTCTGTCAATGTCAAAGAATTAATTGAAAATATTGGTGCAAATCTCCATGGAAAGGAACTCACCTTGAGTACATTTGGAAATTTGGCTATCTAGTATGCTGCAATGCTTGTTGGACATAAAATTTTCCTTCCTAACAATGGCTATATAGTCTTTGGTACTACTACTCACATTGCACTTAAAATTATTGATAATGGTGTTGATTATGATCTTTGTCAGTTACTTCCATGACACTTGATGAAAATTTTGAAGGAAATCAAGAAGAAAAAAAAGCATACATTCAGGTATGGTACTTTGATAGTTTGTTTACTTTTCTACTTCATAAAGGAAATACTGGTAATTAGAAAAGTAGAATGGTCAAATACAAAACTGGTAGCACATTAGATAAGAAATTTTATGATGAATCTTGGTGGATCATATGCTCAAGAAGATTCTCTTGCAACATTATTAAAAAAAAATTAGATGATAATGAATGAGAGAATAAGAATACCCAAGAGTGTGGTGGAAAGGTACTCTGAAGACATCGATTTCCTTATCTCTACTAAAATTTTCTTCATGGAAGCAATTGAGCCTAGACTTGTTTGGAGTTTTGAGTTGGATTATGAAGTGACAGAGGAGGAAGTTGTTTATTATGCATAAGTTCTTCTAGGAAGCCCAAAGGACCCTAGTAGATCAAGCTTATAAGATAGGTCTAAGACTAAACCCTCTGGTAGTTCAAGGAGAACAAGTAAGAAAAGGAAAATTATTGTTATTCCTCCAGTTGAGATCAAGCAAGAGGTTATAGAACAAGAAGTACACAAGACATGGATGAAGCAATAAATTTTTTACAAGAGGTAATCCTTGGTGTAAGCATTAATACATCAATGTCTACTATAAAAAATTATAGAATTATGGTTGATTTATTGAAAGCATACATCTTCGGGCTAAAATAAAAAACTGGAAATGAGTCAAAAGCAAGGATTGTAGAGAAGAATCTAGAAGATATAAAAAATAAATATGCATATGCACATCATAAAACCTTGAAGGGATTGAAGGATGTTCAAAATTTTGAAGAAGAATCACATAATTTAATATCATATTGTCTAAAGTGGTCTAACTGGACAAAAACTACAAAGGATGAAATGATTTAGACTGAAATTTGAAATGGCACTCAAACAAATGTTTATGATTTAGCAAGTGACAGGAACAATCATAAGTGGTCTCACATTATGCAACTAAATGATAATTTATTTTCTTTATAGAATTAGAGGACAAAGACAATCAAGCATTATTTGGCACTAAGGGACTTAGTAAAGATAAGGCACACTCCTATATCCAGTGCACTTGCCAGTGTTGACAAACTATCATAAATAAACCTCAACCCTAATATTGTGGAAGAAGAAATAGAGTCTCTAACGAAGATTGAACTATTATACAAGACTCTTGTAGATGTATAAAGTTCTTGGGAAGAAGGAAAATCTACCTGGTTAGATACTTTGAAGAAACTCAAAGGATTTGCATCTTTAGGTAGATATGCCTTACCTTTATCATCAATTATCTTTTCTTAATTTGAAGAAGATGCATACATATATATATATATATATATCTAAGGGAAAAATATAGGGCCCCTGCATGACCTCTTCCATTGATGTCAAAAGGGGAAGAGATAGTGGGAATAATTTTTTTTTTTGTTAATACATTTTGGATGATTGGAAAACCTTTCTAGAAAGTCAAGGTTAATTATGAAAGGGGGAGTTAAGTATTGGAAGAAATAATTTTTTATTCATCACATGAAAATGTTTTTGATATATGCATGTTTCCATCAATGACAAAGGGGGAGATTTTTGGAAGTTTGGAAGTCTATCATTATTGATTTACTTTGGCAACATGAGCATGAAGTGTACATACATCAGTTGATTTGGTTGAACCAGTGTTGTCATTGATGTCAACATTGTGGGGAAGCATTTTGATGAGGTATAAATAACCTCATGAATATAATAAGCCAAATACCCTTCCTAATTTCTACCAATCACTTTTACCATGCCAATTTTTTATCTTTAGGATTAATAATTGCCTACTTTTTGTAAAAAGATGTATAATCTTTATTTCCTAAAATCAATTGAAATAAGCTGACTAGCACTAACATAATGGTATAGTTTTAGTATTGTACATGACATTATACACCGAGTGGACTTAAAGAAGATTTCAAATAGTTGAAGATAAAGCTCTGGAATTCTAGGAACCGTAATTTCAGGAGTGCATAGTGGAACGACCTTTTAATGTTTTTTGTTTTTTGTTTAAAGAATTTATCGCTCACTTCGAGCCTTTAATGTTTTTATGTTATGGGCCTCAGTCCATTGGTCAGTTAAATTTTGTTAGAAGACTTTTTCAATGGTGATCTTTTACACCATCTAAAATCTAGGATTTTGTTAGTAGTTTTGTATATATATGTAACCTCTAGAAACAATGCATATTGGATATTGTTATGCTATCATAATATGTTTTGAACTATGTCTCCATGTTACACTTTTTCTGATATGAATAAAATAATCTTTTCCAGTCTTATTTTGAGTTACTAGTACTGTGCAATTGAATTATTGAAAGGAAAAGAAACACTGCGGAAACACTTTCCTAACGCTAAAACCACAAAGGAGAGGTGCAAAGACCAATTTTAAAACTTTAAAACACTTAAGATGAACACATACAAGGTAACAAGAGTAACATAAAATAAAAATCACAAAGATAACACTAGATTTACGTGGGAAAAGCCTTATGGGAGAAAAACCCACCATGCGAGGTATGAGACAAGCAATCACCAGTAATCAAACTGCCACACGTCAACCACTCAAACAAATCCTCCCGACTCACAAAGTCCTCTTGGTACTTGCCTTAAAAGGGTGTGGAACAAAATGAGCATCGTTGGATTAAAAATATCACACTCGTAGATGCAGGTGTCAACATATCGATGAGGCACTGCATTTCCTCTCACCGATAAGCATTCATTTCGGTGATGAAGGCGAGGTAACTGCAACGACACATTGGTGAAATAAAATTTTGTCTCCCACCAATATGTGAACATTCCTCCGATGAAGCCGAGGTAAATCGACATAACATTCCACCAACTCGAACTCCGTTGGCCCATCATTGTGACACCCATTGAAGTCTCACCGACCAGACAAAGTCTTGGCGACCAGAGACCAAAATGACTACATGAGAACTCCGCGATGTAGTAATAAAGGCATAAAATCATCAAGCCTTTAACAAAGGTCCAAGACAGTAAATTAAGGCACATTTTACAACAAGCTCCCACTTGATGAAGACTTATTGGCCTCCTCTAGACTTTAAATTTATTGATGATCATAGGCCCCAAGGCCCATCAAATTTTCACACCATCTGAACTTGTTCATGCTCATTGGATTTGTTAATGCATCAACAACATTCTTCAGAGTATCCACCTTTTCTAAATAGACCTTTCCATCCTCTACCATATCTCGAACAAGTGATACTGCACATCGATATGTTTCATCCTAGCATGTAAAGTTGGATTTTTCGCCAAACAAATGGCACTCTCATTGTCATAGAAAATAGTAATCTTCCCTACATCGAAACCAATACCAGAACACAAATGACTTAGCCAAAAAATTCTTTGTAGGCATGAGTTGTTGCCATGTATTTTTCTTCCATAGTGGATAAAGGGACTATATCCTGTCACTTGCTCATCCAACTGATTGCACCAGCATTTAACATGAAAGTGTATCCACTAGTGGACCTTCTATTATCAATGTCCCCTGCCCAATCAGAATACACATATCCATGAACACTGAGAGTTCTCTGTGATGCAACCAAGTTTCCATGGTAACACAAAGCATATTCTGAAGTACCCTTTAAATATCTAAACACTCTCTTCACAACATCCCAATGCGACCTTCCTAGATTTTCCATAAAGTGGATTAGTACTCCCACTGCTTAGGAAATATCTGGCCTTGTACATACATTAGATTGCCAAAAACACTTGAATAAGGCACCCTGGTCATGTCCTCCATTTCAGTAGCATGTTTTGGACAATCTTAAACAGATAGCTTCATTCCCTACAAGATTGGAACAACTATCTTCTTGCAATCATTCATACCAAATCTCCTCAGAACAATGCTAACATACTTACTCTATCTAAACCAAAGATTTCTACTCATTTTTTCCCTTGTTATTTCCATCCCAAGAATATACGTTGTTGCACCCAGATCTTTCATTTCCAACTTTGCAGACAACTAAGATTTAAAATCATAAATTATAGTCGTATTATTTCCTATGAACAACATATCATCCACATATAAGGTAATAATAAGCACATAATCATTTTCATATTTATAATACAAAAAATGATTAGATTTTGATCTCACAAATCCCATAGACAACACAAAAGTGTCAAATTTTTGGTACCAAATTCTAGGAGACTACTTCAAACCATACATATATTTCTTTAATTTGCAGACCAGGTTTTCTTTTCATTTTTCAACGAAGTGCTCAGGCTGGGACATATAAATCTCTTCTTCCAGCTCTCCATGGAGAAACATTGTATTCACATCCATCTACTCGATCTCTAAGTCATACACTGCTACCAATGACAAAAGAAATCTGATAGATGTCAGTTTTTTTATAGGGTAAAAGATTTCTCCATAATCAATTCTCTCAATCTAGGAATATCCCTTTGCAACCAAACTTGCCTTATATTTTCCAATATTTCCATCTAGACCTGTCTTCTTCTTAAATACCCATTTACAGCCAATAGGATTTTGCCCTTCAGGAAAAGGTACCAAATACCATGTTTCATTTTTCTGCAATGATTCCATTTCTTCATTCATGGCTTTGAACTAGGAATTTGAATCAGACATACTAATAGCCTCTTCTACAGTCCTAGGCTCATCAGTGCGAGTAATCAAGGCATAGGCATAGTTTGAATCTAACATATAGAAACCATACCTATCAGGTTGTTATTTTTCATGTGTAGACCTTCTTATTGACTTAGGTTGTGGTTCTTCATCTTGAGAACTCTTAGAGCTGCTTGAAATCTCCTCAGTTTTAGGTACACCATGTAGTTCCTCCTTTTTTGGAGCCTGAGGAATTTCAACTACATCATCCTTCTTTTCTCTTTTATCTATCTCCAACTATGGATCAGCTACCAAAGGTTTCAGCTCATGAAATATTACACTTTTGTTGTATAGAACCTTCTCAGTAGTAGGATTCCAAAGCTTGTATCCCTTCACACCAACACCATAGATGATGAAGATACATTTAAAATATTTGTTCTCCAACTTAGATCTTTTCTCATTTGGCACATATGCATATGCCTCACAGCCAAAGACACAAATATGTCTCAGAGAGGGCTTCTTACCAAACCACGCTTCCAATCGTGTTTTGTCAACTAGAGAAGAACAAGGTGAATGATTTAACAGGGAAAATTTTGTAGCCACAACCTCAAACCAAAAATTCTGCTCCAGACCAGCACTTCTCAACATACTTCTCATATTCTTTATTAATGTTCTATTCAACCTTTCAACAACTCCATTCTGTTGTGGAGTATAAGGTGTAGTTTTATGCCTTTTAATCCGATGGTATTTGCAGTACCGTTCAAAATATATAGAACGAAACTCACAGCCATTATTCATCCTCAAGAATTTAATTTTATTTCCATTCTGATTCTCTACCAAAGTTTTAAATTCTTTAAACCGACTGAACACTTCTAATTTACTCTTAAGAAAGTATATAAATTCCCTTCTCGAATAGTCATCAATAAAAGAAACATAATATCTAAACTTTGATAATGAAGGAACATTAACTGGACCAAACACATCAAAATGAACGTAATCCAATACACTAGAAGATTAATTTGGATTCGAATAAAATGAAACACGGTGTTGTTTTCCATATATGCAATGTTCACAAAAATCAAACTCAAGGTTACAATCAATAAGCCCTTCAACAAGATTTTTATTTTTCAAGGCTTTTAAACCTTTCTCACCTATGTGACCGATTCTATGATGCCACAACATGGTTTTCTTAGCTAAGATTTTTATCTCCAAGGAATTTGCACCTAGAGGAGATTCATCATCCTTCTCTATAGGAGCAACTTTGCTTGACTTTACAGAGACATTTTTACATTGAACATGATGTGCATCCAAATTGTAAGGAGTGCCAGTACGTACACCCTTAGCCAACACCATAGTGCCTCTAGCCATCTTACATCCTTTAATCAAGAAAGAAACTTCCACACTAGCATCATTAAGCTTACTGAAAGAAAGTAAGTTACGAGCCAAACCTAGTATGTGCAGTAAATCACCAATCCCTTTGATTCTTCTGTCAGGGAATTGTATTTTGAATCTTCCACAGCCAAAAATCTCCAGTGTTGAATCACTTTCTAGGTACACCTTTCCACCATCATATTTATCATACTTAGTGAACCAATCTCTATGAGACGTCATGTGGAAAGATGCACCTGATTCAACCAGCCAAACATCATCTAATGCCTAATTTTCCAAGGCTGCAATGAAGGCATCTGAATCACTCTAAGAAGAGTCATTGTCTGAAGATTTATTATTATTATTATTATTATTCTCCTTACAATCCTTTCGGATATGACCAGGCTTCCCACAGTTCCAACATTTCACCTTGAAATTTCTACCAGGAGATTTTGATCTCCCTTCAGATTTGGATTTAGACTTCTTGTCCTTCTTCTTTCCTTTCTCCTTCAATCTACCTCAAACAGCAAGGGCCTCTTTAGCCATCTCTAAAGACTTCCTTTGCATCTCTTTTGATAGCAATGAAGGAACCACACCTTCCATCTTGAAAGTAGTGGTCGTACTTCCAATAGCCATTACAAGATGATCCCAAGTGTCAGGTAATGAACATAACAGGAGCATGGAACGATCCTCCTCCTCTATCTTCACACCCAAAAATGCCAACTGAGCAACACCCATATTAAATGAGTTTAAATGGTCTGCAACAATGCACCTTCTTCCATCTTCAAGGAGTACAACTTCTTCCTCAGGAATAACTTATTTACCAAAGACTTTCGCTTATAAATATCACCAAGATTCTTCCATAATGAAGCTCTAGACTTCTCCTCATGGACATTCAGGAGTACAGAATCGGCCAAACTAAGTCTTATCAATCCTCTTGCTTTTCTACCTGAGCTACTTTCCATCTCAAACAAAACTAGGTTCTAACTTTGCAAGACTCCCACTAGAACAATATTAGCATAAAAACCAGCCTTACTAACAAGGATAACACAATTGGCCAAGCTCTGATACCATTTTAAAGGAAAAGCAACAATGCGAAAATTCTTTCCTAACATGAAAACCATAGAGGAGAGGTGCAAAGACCAATTTTAAAACTTTAAAACACTTAAGATGAACTCATACAGGGTAACAAGAGTAACAGAAAATAAAAATCATAGAGATAACACCGGATTTACGTGGGTTAACCCTTACGGGAGAAAAACCCACCACGCGAGGTATGAGACAAGCGATCACCACTGATCAAACTGCCATGCATCAAGTGCTCAGAAAATTACGCCTGACTCACAAAGTCTCATTGGTACTTGCCTCAAAAGGGCGCTAAACATAATGAGCACCGTCGGATTAAAAATATAGCAGCCATAGATGTAGGTGTAAGCATATCGGTGAGGCACTCCATTGCCTCTCACCGATAAGTGTTCATTCCAGTGATGAAGGTGAGGTAACTACATTGGCACATTAGTGAGACAATGCATTGTTTCCCACCGATATGCGAAAGTTCCACCGATGAAGCCGAGGTAAACCAACATAATATTTTTCCAACTCCAAGCCCATCAACCCATCACTGTAACACCCACTAGAGTCTCACCAACCAGACAAAGTATTGGTGACCAGAGACCAAAATGACCACATGATAACTCCATGGTGTAGCGATAAAGACATAAAATCATCAAGCCTTTAACAAAGGTCCAAGCTAGTAAATTGAGGCACATTTTCCAAAAATTATCTTGGATGTATTAATTTGGAAGATATAGAAGTTTATGTGATCCGAGTTAAGCGTAGACATACCCGAGAGTTGGCCACTTGAGAGAATCATAGAGTAAATAAATAAGTATTTTCATTTTCAATTCTGTTATCTTTATTTTGTACATGATAAATGTGAATGAATTTGATTTGTATGTGCCGAGCTCTGTTAGTTATTCCTATAGGTCATAGTTCAAGTGCCAAACTTTAGTTCTATTTATTTGAAATTCTAAAGAACTCGCTCTAGTTGTCAGTTATAGGTTGTTACATTAATTTTTTGTCAAACAGTTAGATGCTAGTTGATGGTTGTTGTCATTTAAACTTTATGGTTTAATTGCAAGAATTTATTTTTAAGTAATTTATATGCTTTCTAGTTTAATCATTTTATGCTTTCTAGATTAACAAATTCATGCTTTGTAGCTTAGACAACTTTACGCTTTATAGTTTAATGGCCTTTTAGTTTAAGTTTTGTTTACAACTGTTCCAAACATTCAAAAAATTTGAGTTAGTCAAGATGTTTCCTATTGCATACAACCTTCGAACATTGTCTAACCAATATATTTTATGCATTTTCAACTAAAGTGATAGGACCTAATGACATCCTGTCACTTTTTGGCATTGTTGTTGGGGAACCTTCCTTTTCTAGTGTTAGTAGGAGATTGCTTGAATACCTCTTTTAGGAAGAAAAATAGTTCTGAGGCTTATTTTTTTGCATGGTTAGGAAATGAGGCTCACACGAAAGATTCATACCAAAACCCACCAAAAGACATTCCAAGGTCACAAGTAGAGAGGAAGAAGTCTCAGTTGAAGAACTTTTTGAAGAATTGATCGAGCAGGATCAACCTAAGACCCCCCGTATACCCCAAAAATTCACCCATCAAAGCAAACACTTGTAGAGGAGAGCATTCCTTTTCCTACTCTAGAAATTCAACCATTAGAGCAAAATTTTGAGGAGGAACACATTCCCTTCAATGTAATGGGTGACCGTAGAAATGGTGCTAATGCTAACGCTAACCTAGCAGGGGGAGTGCGAACATTTACTTATCCTATTGTTATTGATGTAGATGATGAGACACCTATGAAAAATATTTCTGTAGCCTTCTTGCTAACCTTCATAGGTTTATCCTATGAAGACCCTGATTAGTTTCTATTTGAGTTTAAAGTTTTGTGTTAGACATATGACTATAAGAATGATAACCAAAAACTAAAACTCTTTCCTTCCACCCTAAAGGATGTTGCAATGCGTTGGTTTATGGGATTAGCTTCAGGGTTGATAGCCTCTTGGGATGACATGGAGACTTCATTTTTGCAAAAACGCTAGAGTTAATATAGAGTCAGCGATAGGAAAGAGGAGTTATTTAAACTAAGGAAAAATGAAGATGAAATCCTAGAAGATTACCTGGATAGGTTTATCTTCTTATCTAAATGATGTGGTGGAGAAGCCATAAATCTAGAGATTATAAAGACCATATTTCTCAAAGGACTTGATGAAGATGCTAGGAGGAGTCTAGACTTAATGGGAAAAGGGGATGAGTCCCAACTTACACTCAAGGATATTTGTGAGTTATGTCGTAATTTCTCCCGTACTCGAGGAGGCATTCATAAAACTACTCTTTTTAGAGGTTCCAATGAAATAGGTAAACTACATGAGGAGATATCCAATCTTAAAACTAACATTCACATTCAGTTAAATACCACGTTGGATGGAATACATACCAAAACACATAATCCTGAGACCTTATCCATCTATTGTCCTAGGTGTTGAAACACACATCTATTAAGAGAATACCCTTTGGAAAAAACTGATTTTTTCCAAGTTTGCAAGAAGATTCATGCCACTGATCAATGTGATATCTTAAATGAAATCAAGAATTCCAAGAAAAGGACATCTCAAGTTGAGGAGGAGGTCAACTTTGTAAATCAACGACCTGGAGGGAATTTCTATTAGAGTCAGAATCCAAATCCTACCTTGCGACCTCGAAACAATTGGAGTAAGAATTAATGGGTGACACCTTGGCCTCAAGCACCACCCAACTAGGGATATTATCCTTGGGGAACACCTAAGTGGTAAAACTAGTCCTTGGGAAACCCTTAATGGAAGAACCAGACTCAACAACAATGTTATCCTCAAAATCTTTCTCCTCAATGGAATCAACCTCAAAATCAATTTTACGCTGGGCCTAGGAGGATACCTAATCCACAAAAAAATATTTTACCAGCCCCTTAGAACCCTCAACAAAATGAGTAGGTCAACCAACCACAAATTCTAGTGTAGGTTGTTTCTAATCCAAAGAATAATCGTTAGAATACCCCACTGTATTCTACGAATCAGGAAAATGTGACTAGACTTAATGCCATCCATTATGGAAATTTGTAGTTAAGGCGAGGGAAAAAATCTCGTAGCCTACCATAGTTAAGATCCTAGACGATCCCATCAAATAATATGTTGGGATAGCTAAGACATCTTCCACGCCTTTAGAGAAAAACCTAGTCATGAGTACCCAAGACAAGACCCTTCCATCATCTCCAACTAGAACTTCTGAGCTACCTCAGAAGGGTGGTCATCCTCCAACTAATCCTTTAAAGAAGGACTCCACTTTGAAAGAGAAAACTCAAGTACCTTTTCTAGAGCATTTGAAGCCAACCACCTTGAAAATCCCTCCAAAAATGTCTTTATCCATCGAAACCGTGCTAATACAAGAGATTAAACAACTTCAAATTGATGTTCCCTTGTTACAAGCAATCAAAGGGATTCATGAACTAAACCAATTGATTAAATAGTTGAGTATCAAAACACCAGAAATGAAACCAAAATAAATTAATATTGTTCACATAAATGGTTATCTAGCTGAATTTTTGGTTGGACAAACCACAACTTCGAACTATGATGACCTAGGAAATCCACTTATAACAATGACAATTAATGAGGTAGCAATACCTAACGCACTTGTCGACCTAGGAGTAGCCATTAATGTAATGAATGTCGATGCGATGGAGAAGTTGAGACTCACCAATTTATGTCCCACTACTACATTGTTACAAATGACAAATCAATCAATAGCTATTCCTAAAGGTGTCCTAGAAAATGTTCTTGTCAAGGTTGATGGTTGGGAATATCCTATCGATTTCCAAATAATCTAGTCTCTCACACCAAAGGATAGTTATTTGGTCATTCTAGGAAGACCCTGGTTGGCTATAGTTGCAGCCAAGATTGACTGTAGGGAGGGAGGAATGACCATTTCACATGGTCCCAATAGCAAACATTTATTCCTATATCCTCCCGTTACACCTACTAAAAACAACAAAATCTTGGTTGATGAGCCAAATGGTCCTAATGAATAGGAGAATCTCGCCTCACTTGCTATGGTGGTCATCAAACAACATGGTGAAGAGTTAGAAGATGAATTGGAAAACAATATGGAAAATATTACCATGGACTTGAGTGATGAAGAAATGTTATACATCGAAGAGATTCTAGGCCAGCCAATCAATGTTGATCATACTAAATTTGACTACACCAACTTCATGGGATTACCTTGTCCTCTGGCTAATATCATTCCAAAAATGGATCACTTCTTTCAAGTTATTTCCAAACTCCATAGAACCATACCACATAGCTATACTCTCAACACTTTGAATAGGAAATTTTATATTGTTACCTCCAACCATTAAGGGGTTAAAACCATCATGTTATTACTAGGGAAGGCTTTCAATATCAACAATTGGTTGACAGAGCCAAAATAGCACAAATTGTTTGATGTTTTGGTGACCAGATCTAAAGTTTTTTCTTGGGATTATATAGACATGCGAGGAATACACCCAAGTGTTTGTACCCACAAAACCTATACTGAGGATGTTAGACATGTTCGTCAACCTCAACAAAGACTCAATCTTTCCTTGAAAGATATTGTTAAAACTAAAATTGAGAAACTCTTGCAAGTGGGATTTATCTATCTCATTTCTGCAAGTAAATGGGTTTCGCCTCTGGTGGTGGTCCCAAAGAAAAATGGGAAGTGGAGAGTGTGTGTTGACTATAGGGAACTTAACAAAGCTACCCATAAAGATTACTTCCCTCTATCATTTGTGGACCAAGTCTTGGATAATCTGGATAGGAGGAAGTATTTCCCATTCCTGGATGGATTCAATGGATATAACCAGACATAGGTAGAAAAAGAAGACCAATACAAGACAAATTTTACGTGCCCTTATGGAACATTCACATATCGTGTCCTTCCCTTTGGGCTTTTCAATGCTCCTGCAAAATTTGAGAGAGCTATCTTAGCAATATTTGTTGAGCTAGTGAATGATTATGTTGAAGTCTACATGGACGACTTCATTGTTTATGAGTCAACTTATGACGAAGCCCTTCAAAATATGGATAAATTACTAAATCAATGTGAGGACCATTGGTTACCCTTGAGTCAAAAAATAATGTTTGATAATGGTAGAACAAGGGATAGTGTTGGGACACCATATTTCAGCTGAAGGAATAAAAGTTGACCCTAATAAAATCGAAGTGATACAATAAATTGAGACTCTGAAAAAACAAACTGATAATTAAAGTTTCTTAGGACATGTTGGATACTATCAGAGATTCATAAAAAACTTCAAAAAGATCACAGCTCCTATGTTTTCCCTCCTCCAAAATAATTTATATTTTATTTGGATAGCAGAGTGTCAATCATCATTTGAGATTATTAAGGAGAAACTCATCTCTGCTCCTATCCTACGTGGACCTAGTTGGAACCTTTCATTCCATATTTATGCATATGATTCAGATGATAGCATTGGAGTAGTATTAGATTAAGAAGATGAGAATCGGGGAAATTATGCTAACTATTTCATCAGTAAGAATTTGACTCCCACTGAGCGGAATTACAACACCACAGATAAATAATTTTTAGTTGTAGTTCATGCAATCAATAAATTTTGACACTACATTACAAGGTACAAAGTAACTTTGTTCACAAACCATTTATCTATAAAGTATCTAATGAACAAACCTATAGTAAATGGAAGGATAATCAGGTGGTTATTGTTGTTACAAGAATTCAATGTAACCATTATTGATAAACTAGGAAAGTTCAATGTAGTTGTGGATTTCTTATCTTGGATTAAACTAGGCAATGGAGATTGTGCTCCTATCCAAGATGAATTCCCAGATGAAAATATGTTTTCCATCTCCATTAAAACTCCTTGGTTTGCTAACATTTCCAACTACTTAGCCACCTCAAAGTTGCAACCTAATTTCACATCAAAATAGAAGAAATATCTCATTCAAGAAAGCGCTTTGTTCAAATGGATCAATGGGATATTATTTCGATGCGGTCTTGATATGGTTTTGCAATGTTGTGTTAGGGAAGATCAAACATATAGCATCCTTAGAGCTTGTCATGATGACCCCTCTAGAGGTCATTATTCTTCCAAGAGAAAATCCCATAAGATCTTAGGTGTAGGTTAGTATTGGCCCTCTATGTATAAAGATTTCAAGAAATGTGTTTGCCACTATGATGAATGCCAAAGAGTAGGGAGACCCACTAAATCCAATGACATTCCTCTACAACCCCAGGTAGATCTTGAACCATTTGAAAAATGGGGATGAGATTTCATCGGTCCTATAGACCCCCCTTCACAAGGGAAAGAGTACATTTTTTTATGTACTGACTATCTGACTAAATGGGTAGAAGTTCAAGCTCTAAAGGTTGCTAGGGAAGAACAAGTAGTTGACTTCCTGTATAGCATGATTTTTCTTAGATTTGGAGCCCCTAGGACAATTTTCATAGATCAAGGACCTTAGTTTATGTCTAAAGTTATGTTAGCCTTCATTGATCATTTCTAGGTAAGCCATAGGACATCATCACCCTTTCACCGACAAGAAAATGGTCAAGTAGAAGTCACTAACAGGGAGCTAGAGAACATTCTAACAAAACCATTTCATCAGGAAGAAAAGACTGGACCAAAAAATTACCTGAAGTCATTTGGGCTTATAACACAACTTGGAAGTCAACCACTAGTTTTAGTTTGTATGAGTTAGTCTTTGGAAAGAAACCTTCGATACCCATTGAATTTGAATTGCAAAACCTAAGAACAACAATGGAGCTAGGTTTAGATCTCAAATGAGCCTAGATTGAGAGACTCATACAACTTAGTGAATTGGATGAACTCCATTTAGATGTTGTCCATCAAACTAAGCTAATTCAACAATAATGAAAGGTTTAGCATGATAAACCTGTAAAGGGAAGAGAGTTCCATAATGGGGATTGGTCGTTGTTATTCGATTCAGAATATAAAGATCACCAAGGGAAACTAATGGCTCATTGGCTAGGTCCTTATGAAATTTATTAGGTATTTCCCAATGAACTAGTACAGATCAAGCCCATTGATGGTGACACTCAAACTCTATTATTCAATGAACATAGATTACACATCTACCATAAACCAGTTAACAAGGAGGAATTTACAAAAATGGTAGAAATTCAAGGAGAAATCCAATGCATTGACTCTGCTATGGCAGCTATGGCAGAGCCAAAGCAGTTTTTATTTTGCTGCCATATAAAATAAAATAAAAATATATATTTGCATGTGTATGTATTTGTAATTACTTCACAACATTTCTTTTGAATTTCTTATCCTTTGTACTTGGATAAATTCATTTTTGTTTTGTAGGACATCATGATTAATCAAAGAAAAATTCTAGTGTATCTTGCTGCGATGCTCTAGAACTTATTGGCTTGGTTGCTATGGTGCTCCAAAACTTGCATGCTTGACTAGTTACATTTCTTGTATTGTCCCTGCAGTCTGGTGCATATTTCAATGATGCTCTGGAAATTTTAAGTCCAAAGTCCTTTATTTTGCTTCCTTCTTCTCACGACATCTCTCCACGATGCTTCAGAAATTTGCTTGCTGTATTATGGCTGCATCTTTTAGCGATCCAGAATTTTGTTGTTTCTTCCTTCCTATAGATTATTTTGGAGATGCTCCAAAAATTCCACTTTATTCTTACAACGTCATCTTTCAATGATGCTCCATAAATGTTTGGTTGCTGCTCTAGCTACATCTTTCGGTGATGCTCTAGAACTTTTATTACTGCTCCGTCTGCATCTTTTAGTGAGGCTCCAGAAATTTTGTTGTTGCATTCCAGTGACATCTTTCATGATGCTCTAGAAATTTCTTTTTCACTCTGGCTGCATCTCCCAGCGATACTCCAAAAAATTTCCACTTTAATTTTTCATTCTGGGTCCATCTCTCTGCATGCTTCGCAACTTTTCATTCTTCATACTAATCGCATCTTCCAGAGATGATCTAGATTTTTGTAAATTCCCTCTCTTTCCAAATTCTTTGATTTTTTTTACAGTGTCATACATATGCCCATTATTTAATTTTTCTATCACCTTTGAAATACACACCCTACATTGCAATAGTCTATCATAATAAATTAAAATTATTATGGCTACTTTTCTGTCATAATTGATGAGCCGAGTTTATGGTTTAAATTTGATATAGTTTATTATCCATTTATTAAGGTTGTCATAGACTTTGATGTTAGGATATTGATGTTTTTTATGATATTTCCTTGAAACCTTGGACATTGGGAATAATCTCATTTTCATAACTTTTAAATGACATTGACATGTTGTATGAACTATCTATGTTAATTTTACATGTGATTAATGATTTTCGCTTTAAGATAATTATAGATATGCAGTTGTTGTGTGTAATAATATTGTCATGTAGATATAACTAGAGGCTTGCAGTTGAGGAAGATTCCGCCAGCTGGTCATTCTCCATACTGGTCAACAAGGTGGTCATTAAATGGAGGGAAGACTCTTGGCGACTGGAGATTCCTCATTCAAATTGAAGTTGTAACCGCCTTGTAAATACTATTAATTGCCTATTGAGAAGATGTAGGCTTTTCTACTTTGCCAGATTTGTGTTAAGGCAATCATGTCTAACAAGATTCTATGCATGTGTAACCACCTTTGCACTTTCTATGCTTTCGCTAATGTGGCATCCTCTGAATTTGTTGGAGTTGACTGGTTTGCTAGGTTTTAGTGGGTAGCTTATTTAAATAAGACTTGGATGCTCCTTCTTGGGGGTTGGTAGCTAGTAGTTGTTGTTACAAAGGATGCTGATTTGATGATGTACTCACACTCTTAGTTTTTTAGTCATGTTGCTCAATTGTACTCATGTTTTCCAATGAATGAAATGAAGTTAGAAGTTCATGCATTTGAGTTTACCTTATTTTTAGGGAATACTTATCCAAGGGGGCCCACTTGGTGAGTATTTTTTCCTTTAGATTAGTTAGTATTTTCTATTTAGTAATTAGTTAAGAATCTGGCACTGACTATTCCTGTAGCCACTAGAATTCCATTTTATGACTATTCCTGTAGCCAAAGCAGACATAGTAGTTTCTTGTTTGTTCACTCAGATTTTCATTTTTGTCATGCATTTTAGCTTAGTATAGTTATTAGTTGATGCTCAGTAATTATTTGATTTCCTTCCAAGTAATTTACTTTCAACATTATGTCTTTCTTAGTTGTAGGATGAATGTGGCTACTTTGGATTCCTAGTGCACATATAGTGTTGACCCATTTTAAGTTTATGTCCTTGGGTTGAAAAGTTAAACGCACCTTCATGATGATTGAGATAGTTATTGAAGTTAGATGTCCAATATTTGAATCATACTTGTAAGGGCTTAGTTGTTGAATCATTATTGGAGGCTGAAATTTTTAGCGTCATTTTTGGGGATGGTGTCAAACTAGGAAGTTCTTTGGAGTCATTGATAGTTTCTTTTTTGTAGTATTTTTGAATTTTTTTTCTTAGTATACCCCTCATTAGGAAAGTAATGACCCCCCTATTCTTTTGCCAATTATTTGTGTAAGTTGGCTGATATTGAGTTGATACTGCATGCATAGAGGGATGATGGGAGATGCTCATGTGAGATTCCTTCCTAACAATCCTAATTTATTCTAGCTATTTGAGTACCAAAACCTTCCAAGGGATGAAGAAGAAGAAAAGCCACAATCCTTTGCTGATACATTTTCAGATCTAACTAGTTCTGAAGTTTCCTCTAAAGATCAAAATCTGATTGAAGACCCTCTTGCTTTGGAACATCATCAGGTAGGCATGGGTGATGCAAATAGAAACAAACATAACCAACCAAATTTTCCTTTCGCCATTGCTCATCAGAATGAAGTAGAAAACCTCAAGAATATCCATGCTTCAGTTCTTCCTAAGTTTTATGGAATTATCATATAAGATCCTGATACATTCTTGTTTGATTTTGATATACTCTATAGGAGTTATGACTATACCACTGATTCCCACAGGCTTAAGCTATTCCCTGTCACTTTTTAAGAAGTTGCATTAAGATGGTTCATGAGCCTAGGTGGAGATACTATGGAGCCTTGGGAGGGCATGAAGAAAGAGTTCCTTGAGAAATACGAGGAGTATTGCAAGGGCGGTGACATGAGAGGAGATGACATTTTTAGGATGCAACAAAAGGAAGATGAGAACCTAGAAGATTACATTTCAAGGTTTATGTTTTTCCTATAGAATTATCCACACCATACACTCAGTGAAGAATCATAGAAGATGATTTTCTTGAGAGGAATTAGTGATAGTTGCATAGATTTGTTGGACCTGGTGGGAGGAGGAGATATCAACCAAGTTCCTTGGGATGATATCAAGAAGCTATGTCAGAACTATTCTAGAACAACTTCAAAGAAAGGAAGGGCTTGCCAATCCTCCATAGGTAAGTCATCCACTAGTGGAGTTTCAAGGATGGATATTACTCACTTACTGGTATAATTCAAGCAAGAAATCATAAAAAATTTGGCTACTCAACTAGATTCACTTAAGGCCAAGAAGAAACAAGAGGAGGCAGAGGCAATGCTGGAAGAATATTGTCCTCATTGTAGAAAAAAGGACTGTAGATGCAAGATGATAGACAATATTGATAGAAAGCAAATGAAACCTGAGTTCAATCCAATCCAGGGTGAAGATTATCAAGTCTACTATGTTGCACAAAGGAGGACATGGGCTCCAAGATAGGGTATGCCACCAAATCCACTATCTCTTTCTGGTCCATATTTCAATTCGTATTATTTGGTAACCAATGGAAACCCCCACAACCACCCAATTATGGAGGATATCCATCACAGGATTGGAATAACCATCCAAATTCCTGGCCCAATCACCAAAAATCTCCACCCCAGTGGCAGTAGTTTCAAGGAAATTGGAAGCAAACATCTCAATGGAGGGGAAGACATCAATAGCCAAACCAGACAACCAATTACATTCAACCACCTTCTCAGCCTCAACAAATTTCTATAATTCCTCCTTTTTCCAATTCAAGTCCAAATGCACCTAAACCTACTCAACTACCAACTAATAAACAATAGCAGTAGCCAGTATACTTTACTAATCCAAATCCATTCCCTACATATGTTGTGAGTGTAAGTGAAATCCACTTGCATTTAGGAACTAATTTTCTAGGCCCTTCCACACCCATTATCACTGAGCTTCATGTGGAAGAGGAGGAGCCTCTAGATGTCCCCATTCAGCCAAGTGCACCTAAAAATCCTGAACCAGTCTCAGTCAAGAAGACTGAATTTGAACCACCATTTTCCTAGAGGTTGGAAATTGTGAAAGAAAAGGAAGAAAAGGAGGACACAACCTTTGACATTCTAGATTAGTTGAAGCATATATGTGTCCAAATACCCCTATTTTAGGCCATAAAATATGTTCCCATATATGAAAGAGAAACCAATTAAGCATGCCTTAAGAAGCCAAGTAGGAAGAAGAAAGACCCCACTATGGTCCATGTGGTGGGACAGATGGCTGACATCATACTTGGGAAAGTGTTTCTTTCCAAATATAATGACCTAGGGAGTCCTATGGTAGGATTTGTTATAAATGGGATCCAGATAAAGAATGCCCTGATTGATTTAGGATCAACAATAAATGTAATGACTAAGGACATCATACAACAACAAAATATTACAAGTATGATACATACTCCTACTGTCTTGTAGCTTGTTAATAGTTATACTGTTAAGCCTGATGGTATAGTGGAGGATCTTGTGGTAGCTCTAGACTCTTGGGAGTACCCAGTGGATTTTATGATTCTTTCTCCTAAAGCCACACTAGGCGGGTACCCCATTATTCTTGGAAGGCCATGGTTAGAAACAACATATGCTTATATTGGATTCTAGACAGGAGACATGACCATTTCTAATGGAAAGAGCACCAAGAATCTTGTTCTCTACCCTCATCAGCCATCCCATGATAGGAATGATCTCGTATGGCCACATGTTTGTGAAGAGGCTGAGGAAGTCAATTTTGTGGCACAACTTATGATGTTCGGAAGAAATTATTTCATATAGCTTCAAGATGAAGATGAAGTATTGTCTAACATAAGTCAAAACCATTATGAGATCCAGTGAAGATTCTCATGCCCACTATTCCTACAGCCGCTCTTCCTGCAACCGTTATTCATGTAGACGCTCTTCCTACAACCACTATTCCTATAGAAATAGTTATGTCCCATACATTGCTGCCACATGAACTCAAGGTACCAAGAATTAGTGAAGCATCTATGGTAGATTTAACTACACAAGTGTAGGTGTCAGAAGGAAAATATCTAAATATTAACAACAAATTGAGTAAAGAACAACAACTATCATTGGAAAACTTACTGAGGGCCCACCAGAATGCATTTGCATGGGACTATCTTGATATTAAGGGATTGGACCCTAAGCTTTTCACTCATAGGATATACATAAGATATGGTTGTACACTAGTGAGGTAGTCACAAAGAATACTTAACCCTACATTGAGAGAAATTGTAAAAGGGGAACAACAAAAATTGCTAGATGCATGATGTATTTACCACATCTCAGATAGTTAGTGGATATCCTCATTGGTGATTGTTCCCAAAAAGGAGGGAAGTGGTGAGTTTTTCTTTATTATAGGGAACTTAATGTTGTTCCCAAAAAGGACCATTTTCCCATACCTTTCATAGATCAAGTTTTGGACTCACTTACAGGAAAGAAATACTTTTCTTTTCTAGATGGATTCAACGGTTACAACTAGATTCAAATTGCACTAGAGGACTAGGAGAACAGCACATTTACCTATCCATGGGGGACCTATGCCTACTTAGTATTTCCATTTGGCTTATGCAATGCACCTGCAACTTTTCAGAGGGTAGTCATTAGCATATTTTTAGATATCTTTCATGATTGCATGGAAATATATATTGATGACTTCATTACCTATGTTGTTGATTTTAGTGAAGTATTGGAAAATCTCAGAAGATTCCTCCAGAGATGTGAAGACCATAATTTTTCTTTAAATAGTGAAAAGTGATTCATGATGATGCAGGAAGGTGTAGTTCTTGGCCAGTACATCTCTCACAAAGGAATTCAAGTTGATCCTGCAAAGATTGAGGTGATTATCAATCTACCTATCCCTGCAAAACAAAAAGATGTTAGGAGTTTCTTAAGACATGTGGGTTATTATAGGAGGTTCATCAAAGACTTCAGCAAAATGGCAGAACCATTGTATAATCTCCTCACTAAAGATGTTGAATTCCAATGGACAAGAGACTGTGACAAGGCATTTTTTGACTTGAAAGTAGCTTTAACTCATGCTCCTATACTCAAGGGACCTAATTGGAAGTTTCATTTTCACATCCATACCGATGCATCAAGCTATGCTATAGGAGCATTCCTAGGACAAAAAGAATGATGTATTGAAAATACTATTTACTTTGTTAGCAAAAATCTACAAAGAGTTGAATTTAACTATACAGTGACAGAAAAAGAAATGTTAGCAGCCATCTATACCCTAAATAAATTCAAGCACTACATAAAAGGCTACCAGATCTTTGTGCACACTGATCATGTAGCCATTAGATACCTCATGAATAAACCTCTAATTTCAAGTAGGCTAGTAAGATGGTTATTGCTGATGCAGGAGTTTGACATAACCATTGTGGATAAACCAGGGAACGTCAATGTTGTTGTGGATTTTCTTTCAAGTTTGACTACATCAGAGGACAATCAAGTCATAGATGACTCCTTCCCTGATGAGAATTTATTTTCCATCAATGTGCAAACACCCTGGTATGCTAACATAGATAATTATCTGGTTATAGGGAGAGTTCCTCCTCACTTCTCTCCAAAAGAGACGAGGGTGCTCATTGAAAAATATTTTTCTTTCTCATGGATTGCTGGATGTTTTTTCTACATTGGACTAGACCATGCCATGGGAAGATGTGTGAGAGAAGATGAAACATATGATATTTTTCATGCATATCACAATGAACCCTGTGGAGGGAATTTTGTAGCCAAAAGGACAATAATGAAGATTTTGAACAGAAGATATTACTGGCCAACACTCCACAAGGATGTAGGGAGATATACAAGGAAGTGTGATAGATACCAGAGGATGGGCTGGCCAACCAAATCTGATGAGATGCCACTTTATCCCTAGGTAGTAACCACTCCCTTTGATAAGTGGGGATTAGACTTTGTAGGACCCATTGATCCTCCATCAAATGGTAAATCCTATATTTTGGTATACACTAATTATGTAAAAAAGTGGGTAGAAGTTAAGGCCATGAAGCATGCAGGAGATAATGGGGTTGCAAAATTTCTTTATGAGGAAATTATCACTCGGTATGGAGTTCCAAGAGATATTATGACTGATAGAGAAATTTCTACTCCTTATCACCCCTAGGCCAATGGCCAAGTTGAGGTGACCAATAGAGAAATTGAAGCCATTTTGACCAAAACAATGGCTATCCATAGAAAGAATTAGGCAAGTAGGCTACCAGAAGTTGTTTGGGCCTACTAAATTACATGGAAAACAATTACAAGATTCACTCCATTTGAGTTGTTGTATAGAAAGATAGCTTTGATTCCCGTTGAATTTGAGTATAAGACTCTTAGGACTATAGTAGACTTGGGGATGGATATCTCTGCAACAAAAAAGGATAGAATCATGCAGTTGAATTATTTGAATGAGATGAGGAAGGCAGCCTTGCATCACACAAAGTTAGTGTAGAATCAAAGAATAAAGTGGCATGAAAAATTTATAAAGGATAAGAAATTCTAGCTAGGTGATTGGGCACTTCTCTATGACTTAAGATATCAAGATAATGTAGGAAAATTGCAAACAAGGTGGCTAGGACCATATTAGGTGGCTGAAGTATTTTCCAATGGAGCTATTCAGCTCACTACCATTAACCCTGTTAGGTTTAAGTTGTTGGTGAATGGTCATCACCTGAGGTTGTATCACAAGACAACTTATAAGGAGGAGTTCTTGCAACAGTTCACTCAACATGCAACACCCAAACTTTCTGCAGCAAAAGGAAGTGGACCTAGTGTCCCTCCTTCTGGCTAACTAACATATGTAACTTATCATAATAAAGACTTCCACTTTGTGGGTGTATACTTCTTCACCCAATCACCCATCCATTTCCACCTTTCTCTCTCTTACATTCCTCCATCATTTCACTTCATTCCATTTCACCTCATTCCACTTCACTTTCATTAATTTCTTAACTAATTTCTTAAAAGTGACCAAGACTTTCTCCATAATCTTTGCAACAAGTCTTCCACAAATTCAGGTACGTGCACAGTCAATTTGTTATGTCTTAATTTTCTTTTAAGTGCATTCATTTAATCCGTGTACGTTAATATTGATGTTTTTTATAGCATGAATTATTCCCCGCCCCTATCAAATAATCCTTACCGCCTCACATGTGAGGACACAAGTGAAAATTTAGGTTGGGGGGAATGTGTCAATTCCATGTCCGCAGTTTTGTCCATATTGGCTCACGTCAACAAGGTTTAAATTTTTGAGCCGATTTGAATTCTGAGTGAAATGATGGCTTGCATGTGTGAAATGAAAATCAATTGCCACCATTATTCCTCATCATAGCCTTCATTTATTACTCCTTTACTACCTTTATTTCTCTTGTCATAATCTTAAGCCCAAAAAGGAAAATTTAGATGACACCAGCATTGGAAATTTAGCAATGTTGTAGGAATGAGAAGTTTGGCTTTCAGATGAAAATTGCAGGAAGGAAAATTTTGTAGAGAAACTATTTCATTATAGACAACTAATGATGGGAGGTGGGTTTATTCAAAATGAGCCCATGGTTCATGATGTATTACTATAGGATGCACCCTGCTTAACCAAATTCAGAAATTGTGCATCATTAGACTATTTTTTGAAGCTGGATGGTTTTAATGAAGAAGTTGTATTGGAGTTCACCCAAAAATTATCTAAAGGAAAGGAAACAATATAAGGGTCGGAAGTCACAACTACTGAGGAAAGGATTGTAGAAGTTACAGGGTTGCCTGCCGATCATGAGAATTACCCTACTACCAGAGATGGCAGGTCAACTAGGGCTGAATTTACAGAACCTGGTGATCCTCCATTGTGTATAGACAAACAAGGTGTGAAGAGAACACCTATGCCCAAGTTATGGAGGAAAGCAACTATTTATATTGTGAAATACATTACTTGTGAAGGTCGTCAGTTGAATCTACATTCTGTGCATTTCAAAGTCTTGAACCACATAAGGCATGAAAGAAGAATGAATGTGCCAAACATGCTATATCACCTTCTTTCAATCATGGTAGCTGAGACCTAAAAAGGTAGGGATAATTTTGTTTCGCACCATTATTTGATCAAATTATTAGTTGAGAATTCTTTGCATGATGTGTCTAATATGTCTTGGGAAGAATTCTTTAATATTGATCAAATTAGACCAGAGCATTTGCGATCTACAGTTTTGCCTCATAGGGTGAGTAGAAGAAGGAGCAATGTTGGGGCCACTCCTAGTGCCTCAAATTCTAGCACAAGCCCTAGTGAAAACCCTCCTATAGCCAAAAAAACCATTGAGATTAGTTCTTCAGAGGAAGAGCATTCAGATAAAGAAATTTCCTCTCTTGATTCCGATGATGATGTTCCTCTTGGCACCCTAATGAGAACTAGGGCACAGAAGAAGAAGGCAGAAATAAGGAAGGGAAAAGTTAAAAATAAAATGACAAAAAAGGAAGTGCCAAGCTCTAAGAAATGAAAATTTGACACTATTCTTCCTGCAACAAAAGAAAAACATGAAATCTCTCCCAGAAAATCAAAGACCAGTTGGGTCATCCTTTGATTTACCTCTGGAGGAAAGCCCTAAGTTTAGAGAGACATCACAAGAGGATGCAGAAGCTCCAATGGAGTAGGTAAATGTTGAGAAAAAGGAAACATTTGAGGAAGCAACAAGCATGATGTTGGAAAATATTGCTGAAATTGCAAAACAAGTTGGAAGCCAAGAGCATGAGTAAAATCAAGAGCTCCTATAGCATGAGTAGAAGCAAGAGGTCCTACAATCAGAATTGGGAGAACAGTCAACATCCTTGTAGCTGGAGCCTTATGAAGAAAAAGAAAAAGTGCTAGGTAATTTTTTTGTAGGAATACATAGGCCTTTTCATTTTTCAATGCAAATAGTAGTTATGAATTTATGGAAAGAAGTGAAAAGAAGGGAGGAAGAATGGAAAGAGGAGAAATGTAGGTTAAAGAGGGAAATTGAAAAGAAAGATGAAGATATTGAAGATAAGAATGAAGAAATTTTTGTTTTAAAGAAAAAGGTGGATAATATGACAACCGTAGTACCTCAGATATTAGAGTGTAGGGGTCTATGCTTTGTATTTAAAGGAGAAGCATATTTATTTTAAATTAGAAAGGATTTTCTCAAGTTTGAGCCCTCCCATTAAGACCCCTCTTGAATTTTTCAATGCTTATCGGATTGCTCCTCTTGAAATGAAGAATTTGTTGTGTAAATTATATTTGCATAATTTTTTTATAACCAAAGACCATGATTGGAATCCACTGTTGTATGTTGCGGATTTCTAATTGAGGGAATTTATGTCTTGGGTACAAAATGAGATCAGTTGGGGAAAACAATACAAAAATTATAGGAAAATTGAATCCAACACTCCCCTACCCATCAGGGCTGAGTCTAAAAATCCTGAAGGAATTTTCAAGGATTGGCACATAATGCTTTACTGACCAAGCTATGGAAATAGGATCCTGGCTGAGAGAGAAGTAATTTATAAAGAGTATGAGGAGATAGAAAAAACTATAGGAGAATATGTAACATGATACCTATCACAAAGGTGGAATAGCCTAACTGATGACTTGAAACAAACTAAGTCCCACTCCATGCAGAACTATTCTACAACACTTAAAAGGATTGATAGATATATACGGATTGGGAGAACAAAGGGACAATTTTGGCTTCCACTGAATTTTCAGCCACCTATCCTATTGTGGTATGTTCCAAATTTTAGATACTACATGTATGACATAGTGGATGAGAGACAAAGACAGAATAGGTTGGAAAGGAAACAAGGTTTCTATTGGGATCCTAATTCACCCACAATAGAAACTAATGTAGGATAGCTAGCAGCTGCAAATTTTAGGGCATTGACCAAGCAAAAGAACAACCCTTCCTCTATTGAAGGACCAACAAAACCTTAGGTTGAGGGGGAAATGATAAGCCCAATTTATGGTTTAACTTTGATATAGTTTATTATCCATTTGCTACATTTTTCATAGACTTTGATGTTTGGATATTGATATTTTAATGACATTTCCTTAAAACCTTGGACATTGCGCATAAGCTCATTTTCATAACTTTTAAATGAGATTGACATGTTGTATGAACTATCTATGTTAATTTTACATGTGATTAATTATTTTCACTTTAAGATAATTACATATATGCAATTTTTAAGCGTACTAATATTGTCATGCATATATAATTAGAGGCCTACAGTTGTGGAAGATTCTGCTAGTTGGTCATTTTCCATATCGGTCAACAAGGTGGTCATTTAATGGAGGGAAGACTCTCGATGACTAGAGATTCCTCATTAAAATCAAAGTTGTAACCTCCTTGTAAATTCTATTAATTGTCTATTGAGCAGATGTAGGCATTACTACTGTGCCAGATTTACGTTAAGGAAATCATGTCTGACAAGATTTTCTGCATGTGTAATTGCCTCTGCACTTTCTATTCTTTCCCTAATGTGGCATCCTTTGAATCTGTTGGAGTTGACCTCCTTGCTAGGTTTTAGTGGGTAGGTTCTTTAAATAAGACTTGGATGCTCCTTCTCAGGGGCTGGTAGCTAGTAGTTGTTGTTAAAAACGATGTCGATTTGATGATGTACTCACACTCTTAGTTTTTTCAGTAATTTTGCTCAATTGTGCTCATGTTCTCCAATGAATGAAATGAAGTTATAAGTTCATGCATCTGAGTTTACCTTAGTATTAGGGAATACTTATCTAAGATGGCCCACTTGGTGAGTATTTTTTGTTCAGTAATTAGTTAAGAATCTGGCATTGACTGTTCCTATAGCCACTAGAATTCCATTTTGTGACTGTTCCTACAGCCAAAGAAGACATAGTAGTTTCCTATTTGTTAGCTTAGATTTTAATTTTTTTCATGTATTTCAGCTTAGTATAGTTATTGGTTGATGCTCAGTACTTATGTTATTTCCTTCCAAGCAATTTACTTTCAACATTATGTCTTTATTATCTATAGGAAGAATGTGGCTACTTTGGATCCCTAGTGCACATATAGTGCTAACCCATTTCAAGTTTACGTCCCTAGGTTGACAAGTTAAATGCACCTTCATGACATTATTGATATAGCTATTAGGTTATATGTCCAATATCTGAATCAAAGTTGTAAGGGATTAGTTGTTGAATCATTGTAGGAGGTCGACAATAATAACTCCAATATTAATTAGTTGTCCTATCCGCGTTCATAATAAATTCATTGCTACCATCGCCAACTCATATATATATCGCCACGTCAACAAACGTAAGTGATTTTCAAATTGATGATGGGACGTAAGGTACGTACAACTTTTTCTTTAAGTGGGTGATTATTTTGAATAAATATAAATAAATTGGCATGAACCATTACCCTTTCCAAATTTAGTAAATTATGTGATTGTACATTTACTTGAGGTACAAATTTTTTTTAGCTTTTTCCCATGAAAATTAAAAATGGAAGTACAAAAAATCCCAAATGCAACAACTAATTCATTTCCCATCGGTTGTATGAAGTACAGGTGATTGAAAATTTTACATTTTCTTTACTCTACAATTTAGTTTTGTTTAAGCAATTTTCTTTGAGCGCCATGACATTTCAGCAGAAACTGAGTAGAGGCATAAGAAAAACATAGTATGGGAGGATCCAAGCAAAAATATGAGCCAACTTCCATAGACAAGTTATTGGAACTAAGCAGTATTTCGAAATTGTTCTAAAAAGTTGGGTGGTTGGAATTCATAAAGAAATTTGAGGGGCACAACAAGCAACTGGTGAAATAATTTGTGGAGAATTTCTCATATGGTCAATTTGTGGTACGAGGAAAGAGATTCAAGGTGAGTCCTAAGATCATTTCTCATTTATTTGGTCTTAAAAATGAGGGTATTAATTTTTCAGAAACCACCAATATTTCCTATCAGAAAATGGTAGAGATTTTTAGTAGGGAAGGGAAGCCTCGGCCTTTGTTAACTGTAAGTACTAGAGGACATAACAAATGATTTCAGAGAATGTCCATCCCAGATCCATGGAGAACATTAGTGGCCTGGATTATCAAATATTTTACTTGTGAAGGGAAATGTGCAGTAATTGTAGGTTCACCTTTTCGCGTACTCACCCATTTGTGCCATGGTGCTAGAAACTTTGCACTTAGGATTAACATGCCTACTTTTCTTTTTGATTATATTATTAACATGATTGAGAGATTAAAAATTGGTTAAGGGTTGTTAAAGCATCATTGCCTCATCCACTTAATAGGTAAACATCATTTCTGAAAGAAAATAAAAAAGAAGTGGTAGAAATTTCTTCAAAAAATTAAAAATCCAGAGCCTAGAAGACACCTTGAAGAAGGTGAATCATCTGGGTGGGTGACTCAAAATTTTGAAGAGCATTCCCCTAAGCCTCTAGATGCTTTTGAATCCTAGCATGCCATAATAGCTCCTGATGACAAAGCACCGAAAGTTTTACCCAATATTTCAGAAACCCTAGGTCATCAAGGAAATGTAGAAATAATAAATTCAGGAGATGACGAAGCACCTCCTCACAAGAAGAAAAAGAGATCTACAATAACATTTCAAACAAATCCTCCTTTAAGGAGAAGTAAGAGGCTATTTTCTGAAATTAGTGATATGGTAGCTTGTGATCAATTGAATGCCCCTAAAAAGAAAAAGAAAAATATTGAATCCCAATCACTAGTAATTGAGGTTTATCTTTATGAGGAAGCAACAAAAGAAAGTGAAAAAAACTAGTAAATCCCTTGAGGCCGAGAGAAAGGATATTCCATTACAATCAGCACAAGAAGAAGAAGGGGAGCAGTCACCACATCATTTGGGTGTTGAGGATGAAACTGTGGAACATTTTTTTCCCTTAGTTTCCAATGTTACTAAGAAGGGCTCATTTGAGTTGTATAATGAGGAAAATATAGTTAGTGATGATGTGGAAATTTCCAATTTTCCTTTTTCTACTGGTACAGAGGTTGAAAAATCTGATTGGAGAGAAACAAAGTTAGAGGAATTAAAAATAGAAATTTCTCATTTGAAATGTCAGTTGCAGAAAAATGAAGAAAAAATCAATCAACAATAGGAAGAGATAGATGTACACATTGCAGTCTTGAAGAAGAGAGGTCAGGAAATTGCAAATTTTAAAATTCAAATAGAACAAAAAGATAAAACTATTGAACAATTATAATTTTAGGTGTAGTAGTGGAATGAGGAAAATAAAAGGTATGTGACAACATTGATACATTTTGACTCAAATTCCGATGAAAGTTTGTTATAATTTCGACGAACTTTCGTCAAAATTATTTCTTCAATTTTCTGATGAACTTTGAAACATCAAAATTTTGACCCAGCTGACGATGTTGGGTCAGAATTTCAACATTTCAAAGTTCATCATAAAATCAATGAAATAATTCTGATGAAATTTCATCAAAATTTTGATGACCTTTCATCGAAATTTGAGTCAAAATGTATCAGTGCAAATTTATCTGAGAAAGACCAACAAATTAAAATTTTGACTGATAATTTAATGCAAACTATCCAGGCATTTTCATAGCAACAGGAGGAACAAAAAAATGAACTTATTATAGCTTTGATTAGGACTGTTGAATTAGAACAAGACTCGCAAGAAGTTAATATTAAACCACAAATGGAATTAAAGGAAATACACATTGGGCCTACAAATATGGAGTGGTTCCAGGTCGATATTCCTCCAATGCTAACAAAATGGATGGAATGATGTTATTTCTTGAAAGAAGAAGAGAAAGAGAATGCTAGGATAAAGGAGATTGTATTGTTAAAAGAGTCCTATGATAGGATTTATAAGGCTAAGAAATATGCATGACAAATTGGGGAACTATTGTTAGCCTGTAGGAGGCCATCTAGACTATATTCTATGTTTCTGAATGAGCAACTATTAAGATGGAAACTATTATGAATTTCCTACAATCTTCCACATGATCCAGATGATAAAGAATTTATAAAAGCATTTAAAGAATCTATACCTGATCAGCATAATTTATTATGTGAATTATTTGTTCAGAAGCTATTCCTAGAAAGGTATACTAATTTCTTTATTAATCTTTTTGTTGGTGAAGTTCAACTCAGATCATTCATGTCCACAATGAAAAATTAGATTCAATAGAAAGAAAGCACTAAAGAGTATTTACATGCAAAAAATAATGTTGGACTATAGATGAGATACCCTAATAGGAAACCTTCTTCTTTTATAGTTCAATTCTGGAGTATTAAGGTCAATGAAACTATGAGAAGTAAGTATAATGATAATCTCTAAATCTTTTTTGAGCATTTCAAAGTTTAGGGGCGAGAATTTATAGGAAAAGCATTGAATTCTTGTGAAGAGAGATACACTCCTCTTCCTATGAGCCTTAAAATGAGAGAAGTGATTTCACCTACTAATATTAGGTGGTCTTACAAAAGGGCAAAGGCCTTGGAAAATATTCTACAACAACTTAAAATTGAATGGATGGGAATGATATATAGACCTCCATTACTTCTTTCACCACCCCCTACAGTACATGTGACTACAAAACAAAATTCTAAAAATTTACAATCATGGAAATCAAGGGTTAGATTCAATGAGGGTTTCCTTAGGAACCCTAATGATTGGGATAGATAAGCAGAAGATGCATATGACCTCAATGCCAAATATAAGGAATTAAATAGGAACAGGGAAATGGAAAGGCGAAGAACACAACAAAGAGCAGAAGGACTTTCTCAAGTCTCGGAGGGGGAGAGTGATGAGGTATAAATAAGCTCATGGATATAATAAGCCAAATACCCTTCCTAATTTCCACCAATCACTTTTACCATGACTATTTTTTATCTTTAGGATTAATAATTGCTTACTTTTTGTAAAAAGATGTATAATCTTTATTTCCTAAAATCAATTGAAATAAGTTGACTGGTGCTAACATAATGGTATAGTTTTTAGTATTGTACATGAAATTATGCATTGAGTGGACTTAAAGTAGATTTCAAACAGTTGAAGATAAAGATCTGAAAGTCTAGGCACCAAAATTTCAGGAGTGCATAGTGGAACGACCTTTTAATGTTTTTTGTTTTTTGTTTAAAGACTCTATGGCTCACTTCGAGCCTTTAATATTTTTATGTTATGGACCTCAGTCCGTTGGTCAATTAAATTCTGTTAGAAGAATTTTTTAATGGTGATCTTTCACACCATCTAAAATCTAGGATTTTGTTAGTATTTTTGTATATATATGTAACCACGAGAAACAATACATACTGGTTATCGTTATGCTGTCATAATATGTTTTGAACTATGTCTCTATGTTACTCTTTTTCTGATATGAATAAAATAAGCTTTTCCAGTCTTATTCTGAGTTACTAGTACTATGCAATGGAATTATCTTGGATGGATTAATTTGGAAGATACATAGGTTCATGTGATCTAAGTTAAGCATAGACAAACCCGAGAGCTGGCCACTCAAGGGAATTGTATAGTAGGTAGATAATTATTTTCATTTTCAATTGTGTTATCTTTATTCTGTACATGATAAATGTGAATGAATGTGATTTTAATGTGTCGAGCTCTATTATTTATTCCTGTAGGATGTAGTTCAAGTTGTGAACTTTAGTTCTATTTATTTGAAATTCTGAAGCACTCACTCTAGTTTTCAGTTATAGGTTGTTAAGTTTATTTTATGTTAAACAATTAGATGTTAGTTGATAGTTGTTATTTAAAATTTACAGTTTTATTGCAAGCATTTCTTTTTAATTAATTTATATGCTTTCTAGTTTAATCATTTTATGCTTTCTAGATTAACAAATTCATGCTTTCTAGCTTAGACAACTTTACGCTTTCTAGTTTAATGGCCTTTTAGTTTAATTTTTTTTACAACTGTTCCAAATATTCAGAAAATCTAAGAGAGTTTTTCAAGATGTTTCTTATTGCATACAACCTTCGAACACTGCCCGGTCAATATATTTGATGTATTTTCAACTAAAGTGATAGGACATAATGACAACCTATCACATTTTTGGTGTCATTTGTACAGTACTAACTATACCAAAAAAATGATCTATCAAGAATTTGGCTAAGTGTTCTCTTTTGACGATGGTGTGGTTTAGTGCGTTAGTTTTTGGGTCCAAACTTCACTACAAGAAGAGGTATAACTCTGTGCTTTTAACTATATCATTATGACTGGCTTATACTACTATATTAAGATCTCATGATTTTTTGTGAAATGTACTAGAAGATATCAATAAAAAAGTTCAACTTTGTATATCACTCACATCTCTCTATTCAATATATCAATATGGGAGATTCCACAGTTCCTTGAGAAGAATGTTTTTGTGTTGTGGTTCTAAAGTTAGTCTCACTAATGTCAAAAAAATGTGAATTGAAGAAAGATCAAATCTGGAAGTTGTGTGTATTGGGAAGCGCATTTATGATGGAATTTTTTGTGATTAGGTCCAATTCCTATCCAACCTAATACGTGATATGTGTTGAGAAGATTAAATATACATTGCAGATGTTAGTTGGATCTATTTTAGATCCATGCCGACCTAAATTAAGTATTTCAATTTTCTTGGGCGTGAAGATGATTTTGAATCATGTGTGGTGCTAAAAAAAGCTAATTTGCATTGTGTTTGTTTACATCTAATTAGGCCGGCCTAATTGATGTGTGCAAATGAAATCAAGTTTATATATATATATATATATATATATATATATATATATGAAATATTTTGGAGTTAAGAAGATAGATGAGCAAGAAAAAAAATGATATATCAGGTGTGAGTGGTCTCATATGATGTGAAAATGTGAATTCAATGGTAAGAGTTTAGAATCATAGTATATTTGTTGAGTGTTTGCTAAGAAGAGAAGTACTATATACTCAAAGCTTCAAAGGAACTAAAATACAACGAAAGGAAGTTGTACTTTGTATCAATTCATACTTTGGCAGTGAGCCATTTTTGTATTTAATTTAACTTTGGTTGTGAGACTTATAATGATAGTGTGTCCTTGTAGTGAGCCCCTATAATATACTATATCCAGATATATATTGTGAGCTAATCCTCACCGTGGTTTTTCCCATTTTGGGTTTTCCACGTAAAAATATTGGTGTTCATGTGTTTTGTGACTTTGTGGATGATTCATGCTTTCATTCTTTATTTTAGTTACTGTGTTTTGGTGATTGGATAAGTGGTGTTTAAAATTTTAATAGAATAATAATTCATCCCCCTCTCAGTATTCTGAATGTTTAATAGTAAATAATCAATTATAACCTAAACTATTAATATTTTTTGTGAGGATATAATATGAGAATTGACACCAAGGAGAATATGCATTACACATAGAGAAAATAGTTTTAAGGTTCTACGGGCATGCTACCAACAAAATATCTTCCAACCTTGAACTATACTTCTTATGAGAGTAATTTCATAAAAAATTAAAAGTTATCAAACTATATAATATAAAATTGAGATGGAAAATAAGACATGATTTCAACTCCAAGATTTCAATTTCTTAATTGTACAAATTAGTCTCATTCATTCTCCACTTCACGTTCCTCCAATGTTTGTGTTTCTCACCAATTTTTTAGATTTGTACACACAAAATTACCAAAACTAGCTAACATTATTTTACAACACCATTAAAGAGTAAAGGTTACTTGAGTGAAAGTTGTTTGAGGACGTGAATAGAAAGATGTGGAGCTCAAAGGTCCACCACCAAACTATTTGACATCCAAAGTGTGTTATAAGACAATCATTCAAATAACATTCAATTGTTCATATGAAATAATTATTTCTTTGATACTAGTTGCATACCTATGGACTCAATGTCGAAATAAAAAAAGGGTTGGCAGGAATGGTGCACGTATCATGAACACTCTGAACCTGAATTTTCATCGTATTGATTCTACTAATTTAGTTATTTTTAAATTTCAAAATATAATTTAATAAACAAAATTAAATGAACATGTTGAATTTTACCTGAGTATCAATGCTAAATGTTTCATTCAGCAATACATTTGTCATAACCATCTGCTCTACAATTGATGTACATTGTGTAGTTGTACCCCAAGCACTCTGATAATCATACGTGCAAATAACACTGCAAGAGAGACAATGGTGGGGTGGAACTATAGGCATAGAAGTCCCATCCACTTCAAGCTCTACTAGAAGCCTCACACATTGTACAATGCTCTAAGTGAGTGAGCTAATCGACTCCAACATGTCCACCTTGACACTTTCCTTCACAACGGAAGGAACGATGACATGATCCACCATGGGTTTGGACAAGGGACTCAATTCCAACTATGGATTATGTCATGCACCCATTCTATCATGTGTGGAGCCCCCACCTCTACCCTAAAAGTATAAAATGTCAAAAAAAATTGGCACCTTATCGAGGACAAAATCACAATAGAGTTTCCGCAAAAATATTGTGGTACCTCATATTTATTGCATGGAGGTTGGTCAAAAATCATCCACCATTGCTCCCAAAACTTATTTTTTATTAATTCATGGTGGAACCAATGGATGGGGAGCTGCCTGAATGCATGTGATAAAGGTGTGTTGGTTCTTGGGTCTGTAAAAAGGGAACACAAGTTGGCTTTGCTAATTTCTTTTTTTTCACATCTGTATATGAAAGAACACTCTCATAAAATTATTTTAATTCATCCCTCTTATTTGACCAAAAATTGATTTTCTCTCATTTCTAATACATGTGATACAATCGACTTCAGTGATTTAGAAATCCCTCTCCTATAAGGGTGAGTTTCAGTATGCTCAGTTAATCTTCCAATCAATTGTTCAATCTCTCTTTTGTTGTTTTCAATTTGATTTAAGATATTTTCTTGGGTTTCTTGTGGATGCCTATGAAATTATAGAGGGGTTTGAGGTTGTTCTTATTTGGGAGGCTCTTCGTGAGGGGATGCTTGTGAATTTTCAATCACTACAATAGAACAAGAAAATAGCGTCGAATTTTAGTGTATTTTAGTTCATGAATTGGGTGATCTGGCTGGCATAAATAGGAATGGTCTTCTTGGTGCCAAATTTTGCATCATTATTTGTGCTAGATGGTGCGTCGAACTAAGCACCAAGAAATCACAGTGCCATCACTAGCACCGGTAAATAGAACCAAAAATAACACCTCTATTAGCACCTGAAATAGCACCAGAAATAACGTCGAAAATAACACCTAAATTGGCACCCAATTTGGCTTCCAGTTTTGCTTCTATGTTTACTCCCATTTTTGCTTCTAGTTTTTCTTCTAGGTTTGCTTCCATTTTTGCTTCCGGTTTGTCTTCTAGTTTTGCTTCCATTTTTTTATTTCGGTTTTACCTCCAATTTTGCTTCCAATTTTTCTTTCGATTTTGTGCCCACTTTTTCTTTCATTTTGCTTCTAGTTTTTCTTTCGGTTTTTCTTCCATTTTTGCTTCCAGGTTTTCTTCTAGTTTTGCTTCCATGTTTTCTTCTAGTTTTGCTTACAAGTTTGCTTCCAATTTTTCTTCCGATTTTGCTTCTAGGTTTTCTTCTGATTTTGCTTCCAGTTTTTCTTCCAAGTTTTCTCCCGGTTTTTCTTCCAGGTTTTCTTCCAGTTTTGCTTCCAATTTTTCTTCTAGGATTGCTTCTGGTTTGCTTCTAGTTTGGCTTCCATTGTTGCTTCCTTTTTTGCTTCTAAAAATTCTTCTTGTTTTGCTTCCATTTAGTAATTTAATATGTTTTATTTCAATTTAATTAGTTAAATATATCATGCCTCTTAAATAACTCATATGATTATAGAGTAAGTAATTTAATTATTTAACTCATATGATTAAATAACAAGATAATTATTTTTTTTGGGTCGGTAACACAAAAAATTTGTATTGCTTGCAAAGATAAAAAAAAGTACATCTATTGTTTAGTGTCATTACCCACCAAAAGAGCTCAACACTTCTCTGATTTGTTCAATTACGTTCTGGAGGTGTCAAGCATTCATTTTACCTTTCATCACGATCTAAACTATTATTGTAACATGATCATCATCTATAATTAAAACAAGTGAGTCAAATATCTATAATTTAATTGAATTTGACAACATCCATCCTGAGCAGTAAATTAAAATCATCATACGTAATAAATATCCATCCAAAAATCATCGACCACTTTCAATATATATAAATTGACAAGTCAATACTGATAAGATCATCATCATATATAACTAAAACAAGTGAAATTCAAATATTCCAGTACATCAAAAACATGTCAAAATGATACATATCCAATAGTCGACATAAGTGAAAATGATACATGTACAAATGATATAAATAAAATTGATAAATTATGTAACTCAAACTGATACAAGTCAAGATGATACATTTCCAAATGAAATAGTGAAAATGATACAACTCAATAATATAGTACTGTAAGCCATGAAAAGAGTCATCATAATGATATATCAACAATGATCCATGATGCATTTTATATGATCATGAATGTCACTGGTTACTAAAACCAACTATATCATCATCATCATCATCATCATCGCCGTCGTCATCATCATCATCATTGTCATCGGCCTTAGTGTCTTCTGTATCTATATCATCATCATCCTTGTCGTCATCATCATTGTCATCGGCCTTAGTGTCTTCTGTATCTATATCATCATCATCCTTGTCGTCATCATCATCGTCATCATCATCATTGTCATGGGCCTCAGTGTCTTCTGTATCTATGTCATCATCATCCTCTGCCATGTGATCTGTACCGGAAGAACCAATATTTTGTGGATCTATATCATGTTGAGGATCATCTTGATCTTCTAGAAGACCCCTGTTCTACGAAAAAAATATTTAGAATGAAAAATTATTATTATTTCATGCAATAATTTATTTTTATATTATATATCTAATATTACAACATATTATATGAAACCATAATTATATTAAATCATATCAAAGTGCACATACCATAATAAAATTTCAAAAAAGTTACAGCTAATACTTGTGAGTTAGGAGAAACTTCAGCTTTCAAAAACAAATCCAATTAGGCTGGCAACATTAAAAATTAAATCCCTAGCATTATTTATTCTAAGAAAATTTCCTTTAGATGAAAGGATTCAAATCACATCAACCATGTGGTACAAATGATTAAATCCCAAACATGATTTGTAGCAATGAAATAGTCTGAAAATTATTAAATCCCTAGAAGTATTTATGTTAAGGAAATTTCCTTTAGATGCAAGGATTCAAAGCACATCAACCATGTGGTAAAAATGATTAAATCCCAGAAATGATTTGTAGCAATGAAAGAGTTTGAAAAGGCAGAGAGAGCTACACTGGTGACTCGGGAGAAACTTCATCTTTCAAAAAAAAAGCCAATTAGGCTGGCAAATGTGTAGATCAGGCCAACATTTGGTGGAAGAGGATGAAAGATGACTAGAACTCTAGAGGCCCACCATAATGTATTTTGGTATTCAACCATGAGAGTAGAAGAGAGAGCTGATATCATGTATCAAAACATTAAGAATGCATTATTCTAGCTAGTGGAGAAGGAGATGATTACTTTGCTTCATTTTCATTTGCATAACCATATCATGGTGTGGGAACCAAGAAGAACAAGGATGTCTAGTTTTATGTGGAGGTAATGGATGTTGTCCAAAATTTAGGAGGGGAGATCCTAATGTCTGCCAAGAGGCATAAAGTCAGATGAATTAAGTTAACCTACATGTTTGCCAAATTTTACTTCTAATTTTATGACTATTTTTCTTGACTATCAGAGTTTACTTACAAATTTGAAATTTATTTCTGGTCATTTTGATGAGGATATATTCAGCCAATGTGTAAGAACCTTTTGTTTGTATCACAAGCATATGTGAATTGTAATAATTATCTATGGTCTACAACTATATTGTCTCACTTATTGGATCTTCTATTTCAATGTTTTATATGGCCTTCTTTGTTTGAGGTAGCACATGAAAATCTTACCTCCTTTCCTTAGCTGAGAACTGGATTTGAATTTGGAAATACTACACTTTAAAACTAGCTATGGTTTAAGGAGAGCTATTCTAGGTTTGTTGTTGACAACCTCAATCTTCAACAAGGACTTAGATGCATGGAATGAAATGCAAGATTTCAAACTTAGATTTGAATGTGCATAATTTGATTGATTATGGTTTTCACAAGAAGTTGTCTTTACATGACTATTCTAGATTATCAATACGTGTAATAGTGTCTGCATCCTTATCAAGTTTGGCTACCCTTATTCAGAATGCCTTGGTCTTTGGACTCAATACAAAGATGTGCATTGTTATTTCATATTTGTAACATGTAGGACATTTAAGGGGTACAACATATAGAAATTCAATACTGTCATCCAAGGAAAACTTACAAATGGTGTATCAAGAAAAACATAAAATGATTTTATTAGGGTTAATGCTCTCTTCCCCAAAATACGTTTTTTATTATTATTTCAACGCATCTCAAAATTTAATGTATTGATTAAATTTTTTTATGCATTTTAGTTGTTTATGCAAATGATGCATAAATGTTAACTCGATCAGTGTTGTTACTTCAGTAGTTTGAATTCTATGAAAACCAACCATTAGGCCATTGTGTGTGGGAGAATGTTTGTGTTTTTAGTTAACTTTTTTGGATAGCTCTACTGGGTGTTGAGGACATTCCATTTATCTTTTGAATTTTAAGAAGTCAGAGTTTCAAGAATTTGTCAAGCGAGTAAGAGAGCTATGGGAACAACCTCATCTAAAAGATTTTTTACTAGAGTTTGATATACCATTTAGAGAGCTTGGTTTTCATGGAGTTCCTTTCAAATCAGCTACTTTTATTGTTCCTATGGTAAACTGTTTGGTAGATTTGGTGGAACTACCTTTCTTAGTAATCACTATTAGTGAAATTGAGAATTGTTAACCTTGAGAGAGTAGGACTTGGGAAAAAGGAATTTGATATGGCTATTGTTTTCAAAGACTTCAGGCGGGATGTACTTTTCATGCACGTCATTCATAAATCTTTGCTTGATGGCATCAACGAATGGTTGAACTCCATGGATATAAAGTATTATGAAAGAAAAATTAACTTGATCTGGTGGCCAATTTTGAAGACTATTATTGATGATCCAAATAAATTTATTGAAGATGGTGGTTGGGAATTTTTGAATATATGGAAGCTAGTGATTATGATTATGATAATTCAAAAGAGTCAGATCAAGGATACAAACCCTCTAATGTAGAAGAGGAATCATAATCAGATGAGGAAGGTTCAAAAGATGAATCTCTTGTGGATTCAAAGGAGGACGAAGAAGAAGAAGAATATTTTGAAGAGGATGAAGGAAAAACATGGGATGAATTAGAAGCTAAATCCATAAATGCAGATAAGGAAAAAGGAGATGAGTCTGGCAGTGAAGAGGAAAGGTGGCAATGAAAGGTAAAAGCTATAGGGAAGTCTCAGGCACTTGATATTAGATATTCAAGAGGAATTCCTATCAAGAGGCATAAAGTCAGATGAATTGATTTCATCTACATACTTCTATTTATTCATGCACATAAATGGTCATCTTGTAATCATAATATTTGGGCTCTATTTACTCACCCTACACATCAATAAACAAATCAAAATAAGAGATGAAAATTGACATATTAACACAACAATATCCAAATAATTTTTTGAAACTCAAGTATTGCTACCTCGTTCTCCATCTAGATTACAAAAGTGTTCCACTTTTTATTTTGTAACATATTCTTTTCAAATTGCTTTGGATGGCGGCTATATTTCTCCTCCTGTCAAAACATGGCACATGGACTAGATAAACTAATTAATATGCAATCATTTTCTTTTTCCAAGGAAATAAAAAAATATATCATTTAACATATTAAATATACTTACAAATGTACAGATCAAAGCATGTAAACCTTTCTGGCAACTCCGATGTGTGGCACAAAGTTTCTCACACATAGCCTTGGAGGCATTGTCCTGAAACATATACTAATTAAATTTAACTATGCACAAATAAAATTTAAACATCATTTAATAAATTTGATATAATCTTATGAGAAAATTCAAATACTTGCATACTCTCCTCACCGAACTTCCTCTGTGCATTAGACTTTTGTGGTGGCATGCGAGTCTTCCTTCTGTTCCTGGCAGTGTTGCGGTTACTCCTTCAAGTCTTCTACCATTGATGTATGGTAGTGCGGAGATCACCGCTATCCCGCGGCTCCTTCATCAGCTCAGTGCAATAGAGCAGTTTTTACCACATTCTCGCAAGTTTCTTCTTGCTTCTTGGTGATAGTGTGGTGAAAGCTTTTGTGGCAACATTATATTTATAGAGGAGTCCATGGAGAGAGGATGTGGACAATGTAGAAATACTAAATCGCTGAAAGGAAACTAGGTGGACATTGTAGTAGACAATAATGTTAATGACCAAGACTTCTAAATTTTTAGAATTATTTGCAATCCATGTTTATGTAGCAGATGTGGAATTCTTATTTCGCTTGCACACTTATCTGAAAGACAAAGGGTATTCACCATACATTTCCCTTGACAAAGGAAACATGTGGTTTCATTTATTTTTACTGTATATCTCAGAAATGAAATTGTTGTTACATAATGATGCACTGAGAAAATAATATATACAAAAAAATACAAAGAAAATGTTTAAAATTTAACATGTATCCTACTATTTTTTTTTTATCAGTGATAATATTTGATTTTATTAATAATAATGCATAATTTACATCAACTTCAATAATTAAGTCCATCCAACAGCTTCTAAAATATGCCTGTTTAACTAGCACAGTTCCCAACAAATAAGAAAAAAAATTATTGAATCTGACTATAAACAACCCTATCTACTATTACCCATACCCCATACTGTTTACATTTTCAAATAAAAAATAGGGCTTTACCCCAAAAAATGTACAAAAAAAAAACTAGGATATAAACTAAATTTTAACCAAAATTGAGCTTGATTTTACACGGAAGTGCCTGACGTGCTACCCAGTTGCATTGGGCACATTTCCTTGATTGGCTTCATCTTCTTCATTGGGCACAAACATTTATTCTCTCACAACTCCTCTCTGGTGACATCTTTGAGTCTCTCAATGACTGTCTCGACCTCCATTATTTTTACACAAATTTTCAAGGCTTTCCATCCTAGCTTTGCTCTTTCTCTCCACATAGCTTTGGTGATTAATTTTGGCCACCTAATGAAGGGATGATTTATCTTTGCTACTTCAGGGTCCACATCTTCCATTCCTTCGCTCACATCAAAGCCTTCTCTTGGTATAGCCCATTCCAAGATACTTTCCATATTCACTAAGAAATCCTTATGTACCAATGCCTTCATTACTTTCCTCACTTCCTCCATTGACTCTCCTAAGTCTAGCCCCCATGCCATGATTAGTGAGTAAATATCCATATTAGTACGATATATGTGCTTCAAATCTTTGAAGCCATTACCCAGTATTTTTTGCACAGATTGTGCCACCTTCACATCCTTGGAGAGGAACAATCCTCTTGCCTCTTCACAGTTGCTTTGCCAACAAAAGGGTCCAATTTTCTCCTCGAATGTAGAGTGAAATTGGCCTCCATTTCTTCTGTGGTATATTAGATTCCAAAATTCCTGACACCGCAGACATGTTACATTCCTTGCCACTGCAAACTAAGAAGAATCAAATTAAATGCCTTGTGTGTCTTTAAAACACATCCTATTTTTAGTCGTCACCATTAATGTTGAACATATGTCCAACGCCAACAACAATACATTCATCAATTCTTCAAGTCCTTGAGGAATTTAAAACACATTCCTCTACTTGCTAGCATTAACTCCTTCCTACATTTATTACAATGGAAAAATTACCTCCATAGGAATTCCACTAAAATATTCTATCTGAAGGAACCATCTTCGGAGCTCTTCCATGAAATGAGGGTTGAAAACATTAGAAGAAAATAAATACCATAATATCAAGACAAATGTCAGAAAGTATAATTAAAAAGAAAAATCCTTACAATTGGACCAAACAGTAACAACAAATGTGCCCTAATAAATCTTGCAGATTTAAACAACTTGAAAAGACCACTTTGGAGACAACAAAGCAATAAATAAGCATGAAAATCAACACAACAATTGAACACTAAAAATGGATTACGAGTTATAATGTATCTGCTCCATTATATTGCTCAAAATATAAACATACATAACATGAGTTCTTTTGATATGAATAAGTGGATGAGATGGTCTAGTATCTATTCTAATGGATTGAAATGATGATGATATGATGATCAAAATCAAACCTTGGTTTCCATATTTGTACGGGAAGTAACAAGCTTCAGGTCCGTTCACAAAATTTACATCGTTTCTTAACTAAAGCATAATTAACATAACATAGAAACTTAAAAAAGATAGGTTTGCTCCAATTGTTGCCAAACATTAAATAATGCTTGCATTTGTTGATAGGTAGAAGATTTTTATGAAACACATACTAATACCCAAGATCTAACTGGGTTATTAAGATTTGGACGGGATGATCTAAACCATCTTGTAAACCATACTAGGGTGAAAAGAGAAAGATTGAAGAGAACACCTGGAAGTGTTTCACACTGGCTCAAGGTACAATCTAATCTGGTTATGACACTAATAGCTATCCAAATTTTCCTGAACTGTCCATACCTCAACGTTGCATCACAATCTATTCTTCCTGTAGACATGGAAAAAGTACAAATTCATTTTGGCACACCTGATCCCGATTTACTAACAACATTTCCTCCTAAATCACATTCTCAACATTTCATTACATTCTACCCCTTAATTTAATAAATCATTATTTATTGGATTAAGTCCTCTTATTGATGATTAAATTAGTCAATTGATTTAATTAACCTTTGCATCCCTATTTAATTAAATAAATCATTTTATTTAGTTAATTAAATTCTCTAAAGTCCTCATATTAAATTAAATAAATTAAACCTTATTTGATTTAATCTAACACATTCCTCTTTTATTAAATAAATCAACTCATTTATTTGATAAATCATTTCTTCTCAATTATTGACTTAAATCAATTCACAAACCTAAGTCTAAATTGTCACATCACCTAATTCTTCATTTAAGCTAATAAAATCCTTGATTAAATTAATCTCAATCCCTAAATTCCTCTAGAGAATGCAAGTTGCACAATAAATCAAATACTTTGATTTACTAATTCTTCTATTTTCCCTCACAAAGCATCAAAAAGGGAATATTCCTCTTTTGAATTCAAAAAGGCCAAGTGGACTTGGTCCTTCCAACAAGGCATTTAAAGCCTCTTACATGTCCTTGACCTTGAGCCAAGTGACAATAACTTCATTCCTTTTCCCTCTTCAACAAGTCATTTCTCAAATTTGAAATGCCACCTAATTGCATTTATTGGCACTTTGGCCAAAATGTGCTCATTCCTCATCCAATCACATGTGGACAAGTGGCACAATTCCATTTGATGATCTTTTATCCCACATTGCTCAATCTTGCTCATTCTTCCAAGATTGAAATCTATAAATTGGAGACCCTTCTCCTCAATCTTCATCCACAACTCATATGCAAAGTTACTCTCTTCAAGTGAGAACTGATTTTGCTCATTGCATTCACACACTCTTATCATTTTCACAATTGCACCAAGGTTATGCTCAAATCTCTTTGGAGATTTGACCATTTCTTCATCAATCCATATTACAATCATAGGAATTGGGAAAGGGCCAATTACAACATATCATTGGCACCAATTCCCTCATAAGATCATCAACTTATTGGCTTAATTAGGATTTAGTTTAAGTTTCTTGCTTCATTGTTCTTCATTTTCCTAATTTAGCTTAAATAGGTGGATTTTATGGGGAATCCTTCAAATCTTTGCATGAATTTTGATCTAACACTAACAATGTTTGACATCTTTGTGCTCTTGCAGGTTTAGGGGTTCACATTTTGGTGTTAGAGGGAGGGCTTGTGCATTTTTATCACATTTTTTCTCCAAAATTCCACAGTTTTTTCATGTTTTTTGCTCATATATAGGAAACTGCACCACGGACGCATATGTGGCATTGTATTGCACCGCATCCCCAGAAGCCCGCGGCACCATATAGCACCGCAATTGCTTCCCACTGTTGAAATTTTGAAGTTTGCCAACTTTCGCCGCTTACAAACTCCACCGCGTGCCAAACTCCATCGCACCCGCGGTCTCTGTTTTTGTAGAGCACCGCATACAGTCGATTGTGCAATGCTATATGGCACCGCCTATTTTGTTAAGCAGTACTGCACCCGCTAAACAACACCGCACCTACTAAACTCCACTGCAAAATAGTTTGTTTGTCTAAATTTTTAACTTTTTTGCATTAACTTGGTTTGCTGTATTATTGCTCTTTGTTTTTTTTGTCATTTTGCAGGTTTGAGAAGAGGAAAAGCAAAGGAAGAAGTCATTATGAGATCATGTTCACAAAACCAAAGTGTTCTTTAACACTTCTTAAGAAAGTTTGTTAAAAATCTTTGGCCTTAGGAAAACTAATTTTACTTTGGGTTTTAAAAAGAACAATCAAAATTTCTCATGATATCATGTTTATTTTGTGCAAAGTGTTTTTAAACACTTAAGTGTTCTTCAACACTCTTCAAGAAGATTGTTAAAATATTTGATGTTAGGACACTAGATTTTCATTGGGCTATAAAAAGAACAATCAAATTTTGTTTTTCAAAAGTTGCCAAGGGGCTAAAAATAATTTTAGGCAAACACACTAGATTTGGTTTAAAAGAGTAACAATTGAACAAGGCAAACTCACACTTCATTTTGGTGCTTAAAAAGAAGTCATTATTGCTTTGAGGTTAAAATGAATCATTGTTTTCCATGTTTTGCAATCTTTTTGACAAGCTAATATTATCTAAAATGTGTATGCGCTTCTCTCACGCTTCATTGCGATCTTGAGAAACAAAAACATTTTAGTAATATTAGGTTGTTAAAAAGATTGCCTCCATATTTCAATTTGGGCACTTAAAATTGAACAAAACATGCGAGTGTGAGCACGATATATTGCAGAGGTTCTCCCCTTTGTTTTTCAACAAGGGTTGTGTGAATGATGGGATATGTTAGCTCACTTTTGTTTATCTTAGAGGGCCTGCCTTGTGGGAAAAAGTACTCACCCAAGGGAACGACCCAACCGGGAACACGCTAAAGCCAAGCGACTTCCAACCAATATATAAGTGTGGATATTGGAACAAAGGCCAATATCATGAGGATTATTCCGACGAGATGGACAGTAATGGATTCTCACCGATGTTGGATAATCCCCCAGGAACGAAATGCCTGAATTAGAACCCCTTGTTTAGAAAAAGGCCAAAACCTTGTCTATCTTGTTGGTGCAAAAGGTCATGTCCTTTGAAGCTGCCCCACATTATACATGCGGTCTTGTTGTGGAAATGGAAAGTATGCCATGGGAGATTCATGGGTAGTAATGCTTGGCTGACCCGAATAAGTGAGTGCCATGGAGGGGAGCCAGTGTGGTCAAGAATTTAGCCATTCGCACAAGATATGCGCAACTGGATTTATCCAAGTGGGAATCCAACAAGATATTGCCTCATCATCCTAGGATTGTAGAAGTGTTTGGGAAAAATACATTGCTTGGCTCCTAAAACATTTGAAAACGAACATTCACAAAGCCCTCAAGATTTCAAACCCCTTTGAGGAGACAAATACCTTTTAAATGAATTTGAACACTCTTTCTTTCCCTAGGGACTTAATCCTTAGAGGTTTCTAAGTGTTTAGGTTCTATCGTCATTTGTCTTCAAAAAAAAGGTTAAACATAGGGAACTATTGCCCCATTTTCCTCGATTTCCGCATAATGGACCTTGTGGGATGAGAAAGAAAGTGGGACACTAGACATATAGTTTGAAACCTAAGCAAGCAAGTGTCTTGGATAAAAGGAATCTCATTAAACCAAGATAAAGAGACAATTTGAACTTCATGTGATTGTTTCCAATGATTTCCTACAAGATTAAAATTCCAAAGCCCAAGTTCAAGAAAGTCAGCCTAAAAATCCATGAACAATGCCTTGAGATGCTCCTTGAAGTAAGGGAAAGACTTGTATACAATTTTTACAAAAAAGCCTCAAGGAATAACCCCGCATTGTATGCATTTTATTGCCAACAACATCCCCAACTTTTTGAGAGGTTTTCTTTTCTCCCATAAGAAGTCTAGCGTGTTCTTCAATACCGAGTTCTTGTAGGAAGAGTCATCCCCATCCATCTTTTTATCAAAAAAAAACCAATTTCATCCCATCATCAAACTTCTTGAGAACCTTAAAATCACTCATGCTAAACTAAGAGGACTAAATCAACATCATCCTATTTTACCTTAATGCATCTAGGCGAAATGGTCAAATCCCTTGGAAAAATTTACATTTAGGATAATACAGTTTCCTAAGGTTTACTAGTTCGCAAAACACATTTGGCTTAGCACAACTAGCCAATTCATCAACTCGTGCAAGTATCCCCTAGGATAATACAACTTCACTTTAAATCCTGTTTGGCTTAACACATCTTGCTAAATTATCATAACCAACCCAAGTCCTAACAGTTTAGCATACCCCTTCAAGGGTTCTCCAAAAGATTTATCCGCTCATCTCATCTGGTTAGCTCATCACCATTTCCATCATCTTTGATCTCTTAACTTCCCTAGTTCTTCTCTTGTGGGCCTAAAGGGTTAGAATCAAAACGATCCCTATTTTTATGGTTCAAACAAGATCTCAATACAAGAAGGACATGGATAATATTAACGAAATATCAAATTCTATGAACATGAGTCAGCTAACCTCCAAAGTAAACCTTGCGAGATCAAGCAATCCCCCAAGAAACTCTCCTCTCACATCACAAAATCCTCAAGAGGAGATCCATGAGGAAAGCATCACAAACAAAGACATGGGGATGACACAATCCGAAATGATGAAAATGGTTCAAGATCCAGAGAACCACCAAGTTGTTAGTGCCATGTTCAAGTACCTTAACACATTGGCAAGAGGAGGGGTCCAGTTCCCTCCCGACCTTGGCATAAGCACTAGTACGTACATTCTCCTTACAAATGCCTCCCCATCGTCAAATGTCAATCAAGAAGTACCTCACACCACCTTGGTCAACACACCAACCTCACCAAACATGAACACTGGGAGTGCCATGCTTTGAGAATTGCAAAGACATCGCCTAGTGGCCAACAAAGAGGTGGCTACCAACACCACGTCGGATAATTTCATTCTGAAAAATCCATTGCATCCATATGTCCCACTCACATTCCATAATCCCGTCGGTCCATCTTCATTCCATGCCACACCAACATATCAGTTAAACATATCAACTTCTCTACCGCAAGTAGAAGTTGATAGAACAACCAAAGATGTGGATCCATTCTCTTTCCAGGGTAGCCTACCACTTCTACCCCCATCCCCATTCACAACCACATCACCTCTTGGAGTGGGTTTCCCTCCCCTAAGCATCAATAGCTTCTTGGATCTAGGCAACATGAACATTACGTCAAGTTCTCTCATTTTTCCCATGGCATCACAACAACCAATCACAACCATTCACATCCCTCCCATAGGTACATCTACATCAGTTGGTACTCAAATATCCCAAAGCATGCCTTTTCAAGGACCAAACATTTCAACCACACCTCCAACAACCCAAGTCCCAACCACTACCATAACCCTTCCACCCACCACATTGGTTGGCATGATTCCTATTCCACCACCAATCCCACCAAAAGCCAACACAACAAATTCATTTACTACCCTAGTCCAAACCCTTCAAAAGGCCAATCAACAAAGAGTACTCAAGCAACAGCAGCAAGCTCAAGCACAAGCACAAGCTCTAGCGCAAGCGCAGGCTCAAGCTCAAGCACAAGCTCAAGCACAATCCCAAGCGCAAGCTCAAGCACAAGCTCAAGTATAAGCACAAGCCCTAGCTCAAGCGCAAGCTCAAGCCCAAGTACAATACCAAGTGCAAATGCAAGCAATCCATCTCCAAGCATACCAACAAGCCCTGCAAGACTTTCAGGCAAAACAACAAGCCAAACAACAAGCTTTGTTGGCACAACAGCAGCTCGACCAACAATTTGTTGGCACAACAACAGCTAGACCAGCAACAAGCCTTGTTAGCACAACAATAGATTGACCAATAATAGGCTTCATGGGAACAACAGCAGATGGACTAGCAACAAGTGTTACTGGAACAACAACAGCAAGATCAACAACAAGCGTTGTTGACACAAATACAAGCATACCGACAAGCCTTGAACGCACAGTAGAGCTTGTAGCAAACACCCACAAGTACTCTTCCCACCCATCAAATGCCTCAAACGCCTCAAACCACATTCATCCCACCTACCAATCCTAGCAAAGATGTCACAACACAAATCAAACTGCTTTCACAGCAAGTGTTGAACTTACAAGCAGGAAAAACCATGAGAACACCAGGCAACTTGTGCCCATACCCTTTTGATAGGACCCTCACCATGATACCGTTTCCAAAGGGATTCGAGATACCCAAATTTGACAAGTATAATGGAATGGGTAACCCTAAAAACCACATCAGGGAATTTCAAGGGCATTGCATGGAAGTCGCATATGATGACATGTATCTAATGTGACTATTCCCTTGAAGTCTCACCGGTCCAGCCATGGAATGGTTTTCTCGCCTACCCATGGGCATTAAAACATTCGACAAAATTGTAGAAGATTTCCTTAAGAATTATGCTTTCAATATGGGTGCGGATGTTAGTTTGGAAGAACTATCAACACTAAAACAAGCAAAAGGGGAGCTTTTCACATCATTCTTGCAAAGGTGGTGATCCAAGGCCAGCTAGAGCAAATGAACCATATCAGAGGAACAACAAGTTTGTACCATCATAGAAAATCTGGATGAACACTTGGTGTTCTACTTAAAAATGCAATGCATCACTTCATATGAACAATTGATCCCAAAGGCGCTCAACATCGAAAGGGCCCTTACTGTGCGAGGAGGCGCACCACCAACATTCACCCCGCCACAGGACAACCGCTTGTCTAAAAACTATAATGATAAACCTTGAACATGGTCGAGGAATAAAAATATCACAAATGACGATGTGGTAGATGCTAAGGTGGTCATCAGTGCCCCTAAGCAGAATGTCCAATCCTACCATCAACCGCAAAATCATAATCGCAACAATGAGCAGACTAATGTGGTAGTAGCACAGCCACAACCATCTTCCACCAATCAAGTCAATAATGTGGGAAATCAAGGAGGACCACCTCCCTGCAACAAGTTTCCCCCCAAGCGGAAATTCATAGCTCTTGGAGAATCAATTGAGTCCATAATGAAAAAGTTGGTCAAAGAGAACCTCATCAAAATCTCTAACTCCGAGTAGTACACGGAACCCATGACCAGGCCGCCATGGTACAATGAGAACCTCCTTTGTGAATTTCATAGAGTCAAAGGAAACACCACTACCAATTGCATGAGACTCAAAAACATCATCCAAGACCTCATTGAGGATAAGGTCATCAACATCGAGTAGCCAGCCAAAAATCAAGATTTGAAGATATACACAAATCCGATGCCGAACCATAACCAAGGGAACAATCAAGGAAATAACCAAGGAAATAATAAAGGCAAGCAAAAATATGCTAGTGCTAATCTAGTATACGAGGAGATAGTTGGATGCATTGATGAAATGGTCACTATCATAAATATCCAGGGAGCCAACAATGATTGTGGAGTCACCACACGAGGCAGCAAGGTCACCATCATTGGGGCACCTGCTAAGACCCCCATTTCAAATATGAAGGCCATTCCCTATGACTACAATGTCATTGACCAATTGAAAATAAAACCCGCCCAAATTTCCATCATGGAACTACTAAAAATCTTCGCCGCCCATAGCAAGATCCTTGATGAAGCACTAGCAACATCTACCATCACTGCCATCCTTGATGCAAAACAATTTCAGGCTATGGTGGGTAACATCGTTACCCCAAATCTCATTACATTTTCAGATCAAGATTTCCCTCCGTAGCCATCTCATAACCATGCACTCCACCTCTAAGTCCTAGTCCACAAAAAGAAATTCAAATGAGTCCTGGTAGGTGGAGGTGCAGGTCTTAATATTTGTTCATTAAAACTTATAAAGAAATTGGGATTCGCCGAGGATTCCATCAATAAAAACAAGAGCATCACAATAAGGGCATATGATGACCAAGAAAGAGTGTCTCAGGGCACTATCAAAATCCCCATTCAAGTGGGGCCAGCTACTATGGAGACCACCTGTCAAGTCCTCGACCTTGACTTACCTTATAATATCCTCTTGGGATGCCCATGGATCCATGGAATGAAAGCGGTGGCCTCGACTAATCATCAATGCATCAATTTCTCACACCAGAATGAGGAAGTCACCATATATGGAGATCCAGAACCCTTTGCTTACTGCAAAAACTTGGAATCCAAGTTTTATAAGATCCCTCAAGTCCCAAAAAATGATGAAGGCCCATCCACTTCATATATTGACCCAACCAACCTTGCCTCCACTTCTATGATAGAGACACCCGCCATCCCAGATATATATGAGATCAAAAACATGATTCAAGACAATGGATGCGGTGACTACAGAATGAGAAGAAATGCATTCATTGTAGGAGAATTACCACAATCTCCTAGGTCACATGGACAACCTCAGCCAGTTGAAACACCTATCCACACTATTAGGGCCAAACCTTTAGGGTTCCACCATTGGGGGAATCTCAGTAGAGAAAATGTGAATGAAAGGGACATATCATTATACCAAGATGAACGGCCCACTTCCACTCTACCCATGGATGAAACTAGCAAAGGACTGCAAATGATGTATGACATGGTCTATAATAGGAATGAAAGCCTTGGAAGGAACAACGATGGACAACTAGAGCCCATCATTGTAGAAAGAAGAATGCAAAACCTTTGCCTCGGTTGTACCCCTCTGAGTATAACTATGTGTGGTAGAAGTGTTCCTAATAGGGCAGTTAGGTCCTCTCCTTAGGTCTCGGCAACTAACCTTAGATTACCCGTGTCCACAGGCCTACCTCTCGATAACTTCACATTCAACATAACTAAGGTTTGTAGTAGCAGTGACGATGATGACACCATAGGTGGATTACCTAGGCTCTTTGAAGATTCCACCCTATTGATGATTAGTGTCTCACCCGCTGAGCCAATCCAATGAACCCACCAAATTCACTTAGTATACCCCCAACTCATCGATCACGACCAATGGGGACCACCGATTTTGGACTCATTCGAAAATGATGAGGCACTCTCAGAATTCATGGGACTAAGGGATACTATTCTATGTGGGGATCACAAGGAAAGATTTGATATCACTTTAGACACCAAGGCATATTATGGGGAGACAATTGAGTCCTTCAGCCGTAAAAGGAAAATATCAAGAATAAGCTCAGAGTTACTGAGTGAAAACCACATTGTGGCACTCTCTTACCATAAAACAATAAAAATAAAGGATGCATCCAATGGTGAAAACCTCTTTGAGGCACCGAAGGATGAAGGATTCAATCTCCCCCCTACAGCCCTACATCAGGAGAAGTCAGCAGTTCTAGCAGAGCAGTGCAACCCTGTTAATTTGGGAACATAGACAGAACCGCAAATCACCTTCTATGCTGAATCCCTCCTACCAGAGGAACAGGAAATATTAGTAGCATTTTTAAAAGAAAGAATGGTAGACTTTACGTGGACATATGCTAACATGCCAGGTCTAGATCCTGGGGTGGTGGTTCATCATTTAGCCATTTTGCCTGGAGCAAAACTAGTCAGACAAAAGCTAAGGAAGATGCACCCACAAATAGCCTTACTCGTCAAAATTGAGCTACAAAAACTTTTGGATGTTGGCTTCATACGCCCGATCGACTATCCAGAATGGGTATCAAATCTTGTACCGATCTCAAAACTGAAAGGGCACATCTGCATCTGCCCTGATTTTAGAGATCTAAACAAAGCATGTCCTAAGGATGACTTTCCACTACCCAACATTGACATGATAGTGGACATGATGGTCGGGCATGAGATGCTATCCCTAATGGATGGCTTCTCAAGATATAATTAGATAACAATAGCAAAGGAAGACCAACACAAAATGGCCTTTACATGTCCTTGGGGCACCTATTGTTGGAATGTGATGCCGTTTGGATTGAAGAATGTAGGAGCAACATATCAGAGAGCCATGGCATTGATCTTCCACAATATGATCCATAAAACAGTTGAAGATTATGTGGACAACATATTGGCTAAGTCAAGGAAAAGACAAGATCATATATCAACTTTAAGTGCGATCTTTGATAGGCTAGAACAATACAAGGTTAGGCTCAACCCGAAGAAGTGTGTCTTTGGGGTGCAATCAGGAAAGCTGTTAGGATACATAGTTTCAATGAGGGGAATAGAGGTGGACCCTACAAAGGTAAAAGAAATCCTTGAAATGGAAGCACCAAGAACACTAAAACAACTCTGAGGATTGCAAGGTAGACTTCAGTCCATTCACAGATTTATAGCATAGCTAGCCGATAAACAAATCACCTACTCACATCTACTTCACAAGGGAGTAGCATTCAGATGGGATGACAAGTGCGAGCAAGAATTTAATAAAATCAAGGAGTACTTACTTACACCACCTGTGTTGATGCCACCAATCGTAAGAAAATATTTGATTTTGTACATCTCAGCAACAACAGCCACCCTCGGTGCCCTGTTGGCTCAACACGATGAAAAGGGAACCGAGCAAGCCATTTAATATATCAGCCGAACAATGGTAGGGCACGAGCTCAACTATACATCAATTGAAAAAGAATGTCTAGCAGTGGTGTTTGCAGCTCAGAAGTTCAGACACTACATGCTAGCTCATCAGATTAAGCTGATTGCCAAGATAAACCCCCTTAAATATTTATTATCAAAAGCAATGCTTATGGGTAGAATGGCTAAGTGGGTAATGATACTATCATAGCATGATATCGAATATGTAGAAAGAAAGGCGATCAAGGGACAAATCATTATAGATCAACTAGAAGAAGCTCCCCTCTACACATATAACCCACTTGTATCAGAGTTCTTGGATGAGTCCCTTTTTAATCTCGGTGCAGCTAACCACTGGAAATTGTACTTTAATGGCTCCCACACACAGCATGGATCAGGAGCCAACATGTTCTTTATCACCCCACAAGGAGACTACATACCAAGATCCTACTAATTAGCATTCCCATGTACCAACAATATTGTAGAGTATGAGGCTTTAACCATAGGTCTCAAGATTGCATCACAATGGCGAATAATGGCATTAAAGGTCTATGGGGACTCATAGCTTATCATCAACCAAGTCAATGGTGAATACCAAATTAAGGATGATAAGCTTACGCCTTACAAGAAGGTGGTGGAAGCACTCAAGGAATCATTCATTGACATCACTTTTGAATAGATACCAAGGACAAACAACAAAGCAGCAGATGCAATGGCAACCATCGGATCCTTGCTGGACATCCCTCAAAATGTCTCAAAACATGAATTCCTTGTAGAGAAGCTTCTCGTACCTATGTTCAAGGTACCAGAGTCAAAATATGCGTGCAAACTCATTGGTCTTGGTGATCTTTGGTACCATGACATATTCACCTATCTGAGATTAGGAATTCTCCCAACCGACATCACCCCAAACCTCAAGTGAACCTTTGTCAAAAGGTCCTTATGATTTGTCATCCTAGGAAAGACCCTCTTTCGTAGAAGTGTCGATGGAACCCTGCTACGTTGATTAACACATGAGGAGGCCTTGACTGCTTTAACTGAGGTACACAATGGCACGTGTGGTTCACACTCAAGCGGTATGACCTTGGCTAAGAAGTTATTGAGAACTGGGTACTATTGGCCGACAATGGAGAGAGAGGCACATGAATTTGTCAGAAGGTGTCTACAGTGCCAACAGTATGGAGACCTTATTCATGCACCAGCTCAAGAGTTACATCCCATTGTAATGCCATGGCCCTTTTCACAGTGGGGGCTCGATCTCATCGATAAAATCTCACCCACCTCATCCAATGGCCACAAATTCATTATCACTGCCACTAAGTATTTCACAAAGTGGGTCGAAGAAATCCCTATGACCTACATCATGGGAAAACAAATATCCAAGTTAATCCTGAACTACCTTATTTGCCGATATGGTGTTCCCCAATCCATTATCTCTGATAATGGGACACCTTTCAAGAATAAGGATGTCTGTGATTTGTGTGAAAAATTTAAAATCCAACACCGTTTTTCCACCCCATACTACCCACAAGACAATGGCCAAGCAGAAGCTACGAATAAAACCATTCTAAAAATTCTCAAAAAAATAGTCAATGACTCTAGTCGTGACTGGCATCTATAGCTAAATCCCACCTTATGGGTGTACCACACCAGCACCCGCATGCCAACTGGCGCCACCCCATTCTCTTTGGTCTATGGATCAGAGGCCATCCTCCCAATTGAGATCGAGCTCCCATCCTTGAGAATATCTTTACGAAACCTCATCACAGATGAGGAATACAAGGTTACAAGGCTGAATGAGCTGGAATTGTTAGATGAACAGTCAATGCATGCCCTAAATCACCTACAGGTCTACGAGAAGCACCTAAAAAGAAGCTACAACAAGAAGATTAGGCAATGTACCTTCCAAGTTGGTGACCTTGTGCTTAAAGAAAATTAAAATAATGTGCCAAATCCAAATAGCAAGGGAAAATTTGAGCCCAACTGGCTGGGACCCTTCATCGTCACTGCAAGCTACAAATTAGGAGCATATCAATTGTCAACACCAGAAGGCGAACCTCTGCAGGAACCTCTGAATAGCTCTCATCTCAAAAAGTTTTATGCCTAAGAACTTGCAAGGTATGAAATCAAAAAATACAAAAACATTGGAAAAAAGTCCTGAAAAAATGGTTACCTTGATGAAAACCTGGCAAATAGGCATCTTGGTGACAACAAAAAAATCAGAAAAAGGAATGAAAATAGTAAAGAGAAAAAATTTGTGCTCTAGTGAAAACCATTCCGGTGGTGCTTTGGACAAGTACCTTGGTGAAAACCTAGCAAACAGGCGTCAAGCATAAATAAAGCACTCTCTATCTACCAGGTTTTGCACAACTCACGCATCCATTCCATCGTGCTCCACTAATCCTCCATCCACCCATCCATTCACATCCATATCATAGCCTGAATTGGTCTCCACGGTGCTACTTGGCATTTCCTAAAGAGGTCAGTTTGTCCTACCTTCATTCAAGCAGAATATCGCACCACGTTGGGGGCAGGTTCCCACATCACTTTGGCTCGGATTCGTGTATATCCTCATAATATTCTTCACAATCTAATCATGCAAAAATCCAAAACATGTTGGAATATCAGAAAATCTTCAAAAAATTTCATCATTGAGTCTTGTCATTTTTTCACCTTGTCGAACTACGTTGTCTCTGAGCTTGAACGTAGGCAAGGTTGATCTTTGATCATCCCCCAAGATAGTTAGAGTCAGTCCTTGGGCATCCATCACATTGGCAATTCGTTTTCCCATCTAGTCTACATCTTAAGTTAGTCCTTTGAGCAATAAAATGGCAACCTGTTTGTCCATCTTATCATCAAGTCAGTTTATCATCTGTCAAACTACGTGGTCTCTTCATATATAACATAGGCAAGGCTAATCTATGGATCAGCTCTCGAGACCCCTAAGATAGGTCTTTAAGTTATTCTGTTCATCATAAATCTTGAAAATCCAAAAACATTCATAAATCTCAAAAATACCAAAAACATTTGTAAAATCTCAAAAAATTCCAAAAACAGCCTCAAAACATTTGAAAAACCCAAAATGGTGCATCTGTTTCATCTCACTTTCACTCGTGATTGTCGCTGCTCATAATAAATCAATCGTCACCTTCACTCTTTGGCGAGTCAGTCAGAAACAAGTCTAGCAGGTTCCAAAGTGAACACCTAAATCGTCAAGTCTCAAGTCTAGATTAGTAAGCAAGCAAGTTGGTCAACTTAGAGTATCAATAGCTTATCACCCAATCAGTCCTACCAAAACCCTGATCACTACATGTCCTAGGATGAAGCTTTCCTACGATGGACATAAGCATTAGGTACCCCTCACAGTAGTTTAGTATTGGCTAGCGGTATGAAGGACATTAGCTTGTTTGTTTACTATTATCTGGATTTTTATGACTTATTTTATGTTGCGCTCATTTCAAGGACCTCTCAATGATGCCTATATATAACAGGTTTAGAGAGAAAGAAATGGGGGAAATGATCATTATCTTTTTATCTATTCTTCTTGTGGGATGCCCTTGTAAAATAACTTAGTCATATATGCGTCATTTGGTTTATGGAAAGGATGTTTTAGATGTCTTGTTGACCACATAGGAAAGCTTGCTTTTCTGTGTTTTGGTCCGAGATGTTTAGAATGTTTGAACTACACCCTGAATGAAGTACGTATGTTAAGTGTGAACAAGAATACTCCTATCTGATTGTCAAGTCAAAGTCCATCACACTAGGTGCCATGCCATCCTAGTTCTTAATACCTTGATGCATCGTACCTATGTGTGTTATCAAACATAACGCAATTGACCCTTTGAAAATCCCAATTCCTAGCAATACAAATCATCATCATCATGACTAACTCATTAACTCTACATTTCTTCTATCTTCTTTCCACACTAACATGGTATCATAATAGTAATCAAAAGCATCGCCCATGCATACACCCTGCATCCACACAATCATTAGCATCAAAAATACATGGCACCATATCATTATCTTAAGATATGAAGAATAAAAATAAGTGTTATTCTAAAAAACATCCTAAGCATAACATTACATCATACATCATCATTATCATCATTTGCATCCATTTCCAGTCGCATATCATTACACCATCATACATTACATCCATAAAGCATGAAAAACATACAAAAAGAAATGCATCCATTATATACATCACATCACATAAGCATAAGAATGGAAACATCTCATAGCATCATACATTTGCATAAACATACATCTACATACCATACATGTACACCATACACATCATAAAAGGGTGAATCATCTCATATATATCATCAAAAATCAATGTTATGATACAAAATCGGATCAGGTGTCCATCAAATACATAATACAATAAGGCCAAGATACTGCAGCCCGTATATCAAAAATGAAGCAAATCTGTAATATGATCAAAAGGGGAGTGGGCCCCGCTGGCTTCTGCCCTCCCCATCCTATCTCTCACTGTGTGCCTCTACTGGTCGCCTCCCTGTCTGCTAGGAGAAATTCGGCACTCTGCGGTCTGATGGCACTACCTATGGGTAGTGGTGCCGATAATACTCGGCCTCTCTGATGGCCTCTTTGTAGTCTCGAATATCAATCGATCGGCCCCGGGATGAGGATGCTACACTCTCTAACTGCCTCCGCCAACCCATCTCTTGATCCCTCTTGGATCGTGCCCGATCTCTCTCTATGGTCAGAGCCTGGACCTACCCCTATAACTGCTGAATCAACACATTTCTATGGTTGGGTTGCCCTGCTGGCTGCCCTGCTAGCTGCCCTGCTGGCTGTCCTGCTGGCTGCCCTGTTGGTTGTCCTGCTAGCTGCCCTGCTAGTTGCTGCTAAGGATCTACCCTCGGCCGACCATCCTAATCCCCTACTCAGACAGGTGACTGGTGTGCCTTGTCTGTGGGAGGTGTCTGATGAGGAGGTGCCTCACCTCGTCCTCTACCCCACCCCCTGCCAACTGCCTGACCCCTGCATCTATGTCATGGAACAACTGCACCCGAAACTGTGAATCTGGGTGGAGGTCAAAACTAGGCCCTGTAAGCTGGAGTAACCCCTGCATCTACCGACACCTGATCATATGGCCACGATCGAGCCACTAACTACCTAAAAGAGGACACCACCTCGACCGCTGGGATGGGCTGGCCCCATGCTGTCTCTCTAGTCATCCATGCAAAAATAGCCACATACTGATCATCAACCTTGTCCGAAAGGTATCTCTCAATCATAGTATGCTCTCGGCCCTGCATCAGTCTGTCTTGCCGAGCAAAAAAGAGCTGTTGATCATCATCTCGCCATGGACCGATACCCATCCACGGTCTCCAAACGAACTCTCTCATCTCATCGAGAACTCGCCGCCAGTTCGGAATACCACCTGCTCCAGTAAAGGAAAAGTGCATCAATGCCCCATCGTACCACCAAACAAGGGGATCATCTGTCTCTAAGGGAACTGGTGTGATGTCTGGATGAAGCACTGAGATCCTCTCCCATCCCCACACATGCAGTAAAGTGCCTCCTGCCCCGATGGACCTGTTGTCCAAGTAAACAAACTCATGAAGGTCTCTATAAAGGGACGCTAGTAGTACTGGTCCCCAAGTGAAGCACTCCCTCTGATGAACCATTTGATCCCATGCAAGTCCCCATCTTGGACTAAAGTATCAGCCCCGCCGATTAGGTACCACAAGGCCTGAGATAATAGCAGCAATGATCAGTCGATATGTGTGCACGCAGTCACGATATATCTCTAGATCGATCTGACCATCGCAGAACTCAATAATATCCATCTACATCACCCTGTAATAGGCTTCTCTGCCGGCATCTGGATCATAAATAACTCGGCTCCTGTGAATGGGCAAGCAAAAGGATGCGCCATACATCCTCGAGTGTGATAGTGGCCTCGCTAGTAGGAAGATGGAAGGAATAGGTCTCGCTATGCCATCACTCCGCTAGAGGCGTAAGCATGCCTAGGTTAACCCGAATAGGAGGGGTGTACACAATGTACCAAAGACCAATGGGACCAAGATGCTCCTGGACCAACTCAGGCATAGCCCCTGATCTACTAAGCACCGGCCATCAATGCTCCCGTGAATAGAGTACACCAGGATCCTCCTACACAGGGAAGGCTGTCATGTCAGAAAAATAAAGTTCCAAAGTTCACATCTGCCCTAAACTAGCAAATGTGGCGATGTTTGCGGGTGCGGCACAGTTTGGAAAGTTCCAAACTACACTGCTGCAGTGGAGTTTGTCATTTTAGCAGTCGCAAAGTGACCTACGTGGTGCAATTTTCATATGCGGTCCTGTTTGGTGCAAACCCTAATTTACTAACTACGCCACATGGTGGAGTAGGGACATGCGGCAGAATTTTGGGTAACTAAATGTTAAATTACAAACTGGCCCGCATGGGGAACTTGACATATGCAGTGCAATACAACACCGCGTGGTTGCGATAAGACATTTTCCGCGGTGCCATATACTTGGTAAAAGGTTTAAACCCTATTTAATGTGTGTAAAATGAAAAAATTAAAAGCGGGATAGGGGTACATACCACGGGTCCTGCGCCGACTGGCCGTTGATATGTCTGAACCCTCTCCGATATGTGCCTGGGAAGTTTTCATTACGCCATTTCCACCAAGACTCAGAGCTAAAAATGAAATTTTCTAAAGGATAAGAATGCAAAATGAATTGAAAATGACCCCTCAAGGTCTACTTAAGCCTAAAAATTAGGGTTTTTTGACCTAATTTGACCTTCCAGCTAGGGTTTTAGTCTTCTGAGCCCGTTTTCATCCAACTGAGAGTCGTTATGCATCCCTTCTGGCATTTGAGTGCACTTTTCTAGCATTCTAGGGCATTTCTGGTTTGTCGGGCACCTTCTCATCTTTTTCGCGAGATCATCCAAAAAATCAAAATTTCCGTCTGATCTCTCAAGGGGGCAATATCTAGCAGTATCCTTCTGCTGGGACAGCAATGGGGCATCCAAAAAAATTAGGAAATTTCAAACTTTGATCACAATAGTTTATTCTTTGAAACAATGCAACAAGTACATCGCTTCAAAGAGGGGCAAAATGTAGACATGGAAAAAGTACAAATTCATTTTGGCATGCCTGATCCCGATTTACTAACAACATTTCCTCCTAAATCACATTCTCAACATTTCATTACATTCTACCCCTTAATTTAATAAATCATTATTTATTGGATTAAGTCTTCTCATGTTGATGATTAAATTAGTCAATTGATTTAATTAACCTTTGCATCCCTATTTAATTAAATAAATCATTTTATTTAATTAATTAAATTCTCTAAAGTCCTCATATTAAATTAAATAAATTAAACCTTATTTGATTTAATCTAACACATTGCTCTTTTATTAAATAAATCAACTCATTTATTTGATAAATCATTTCTTCTCAATTATTGACTTAAATCAATTCACAAACCTAAGTCTAAATTGTCACATCACCTAATTCTTCATTTAAGCTAATAAAATCCTTGATTAAATTAATCTCAATCCCTAAATTCCTCTAGAGAATGCAAGTTGCACAATAAATCAAATACTTTGATTTACTAATTCTTCTATTTTCCCTCACAAAGCATCAAAAAGGGAATATTCCTCTTTTGAATTCAAAAAGGCCAAGTGGACTTGGTCCTTCCAACAAGGCATTTAAAGCCTCTTACATGTCCTTGACCTTGAGCCAAGTGACAATAAATTCATTCCTTTTCCCTCTTCAACAAGTCATTTCTCAAATTTGAAATGCCACCTAATTGCATTTATTGGCACTTTGGCCAAAATGTGCTCATTCCTCATCCAATCACATGTGGACAAGTGGCACAATGCCATTTGATGATCTTTTATCCCACATTGCTCAATCTTGCTCATTCTTCCAAGATTGAAATCTATAAATTGGAGACCCTTCTCCTCAATCTTCATCCACAACTCATATGCAAAGTTACTCTCTTCAAGTGAGAACTGATTTTGCTCATTGCATTCACACACTCTTATCATTTTCACAATTGCACCAAGGTTATGCTCAAATCTCTTTGGAGATTTGACCATTTCTTCATCAATCCATATTGCAATCATAGGAATTGGGAAAGGGCCAATTGCAACATATCATTGGCACCAATTCCCCCATAAGATCATCAACTTATTGGCTTAATTAGGATTTACTTTAAGTTTTTTGTTTCATTGTTCTTCATTTTCCTAATTTAGCTTAAATAGGTGGATTTTATGGGGAATCCTTCAAATCTTTGCATGCATTTTGATCTAACACTAGCAATGTTTGACGTCTTTGTGCTCTTGCAGGTTTAGGGGTTCACACTTCCTACACATAAAAATGCCACATATTAACCCCTTCTAAATACAACTCAAAATACCATGAAACAATGAGTCCCCTATATTAGTAAGTAAATAGGCTGTCTATAGGGAATAGTTGTATTTTATACAAAGATTCTCATGAAAGGAATCTTCAAGTGACAGTGAGCGAGTTTTTTGAGATTGTAGCTAATGGTGCAATATCCAATCTTAAAGGCAGTTAGCAAAGCAGTAAATGTACAAGAAGATCAAATTGTACACAAAAAACAATTCATAATGTTATCTTTCATAATGCCTTAAGTTTGAAGACAAAAATATCATTGTATCTTGATGAAAGTAGTGACCTTAATGGTCAATCACTGGCAACCATGATTTTAAAAAATGGTATTGTGCTTATGGAGGCAACATTTTAAGCAAGGAGGTGAGTGGTGGTTTGGAACAATGGCAGGTACGAAGGAATTTCTTTATATGTATACTATGCAGTCTAGCTTAAGACAAAATTCTTAGAAGAGATTGAAGGTGGATTAGGGAACTCAAGGTTACCGTGATAAATATTAAAGAAAACATTGAGATCTATTTAAAAGCCACTATCATGAAGATTTTAAAGATGTCAAATGTAAAACCCTAGCAGTTGGAGTAATGAACATAGTGTGAAAGAGGAGAGTGTGCTAAGGCAGATTTAGGAGATCTCCACATTATCTAATCATAGGAAAATACATCATTTATTTATTTTTTAAAATTAAAAGAAATTATTCTAAACCCTATATAAGACACATTGATACTTCAAAAGCATCTGATTTATTTTTTAAAATTAAAATAAGTCATTCTAAACCCTATATAGGATATATTGATACTTCAAAATAATCTAAAGGAATTTGAGATTATGCAAACATATGTCAATTAAATACCTGGATTACAAATAGTAGCGCAAACATTGTAACCCTTGTTGATCAAAGCTGGAATTGATAAACAACAATGAATCCTATGCCTCCTATCACACACATCTCCTTACCATTCTCTATCATTGTTTATTGAAACACTTCTCCATTTTGGTGGGCTACACCTAAAAATAAGGTTTCAACAAAGGTTTTATTATATGTTTATTAAAATGAAAACTCCATTTTGGCGGGCTATGCTTGAAAATAAGATTTTGACGAAATTTTTAGAGTATGTTTATTAGAGTTTTAGAGTATTTTGGTGGGCTATATTCTTGATTCCTTACATGATTTATTCAAATGGATTGTGACTGACATGATTTGCTGCATTTAGTGTTGTAAATTGTAATGATGCCATGATTACCGTACTACCACCATCTCTTATTATACCCGCTGTGGTATGGTGTTATTTTTCCCTTCCCTTTTGTTGTTCACAATACTACTGCCTTGCTCAAGGCTTCTTGCTATGGGGTTGCGGTGTATACCGCTCTACCCCATATGTTTCTCACCTTCTTGGTGATATAGCGGAGTATGCTTTTGATAATTACTTGAAGAGTGTCGATGAGACAATCTTATTTTTCTTACCGATATCTCAATGTCTCATCGACATTAGATCTTATGTTCCTCTGATGTTAGTTTCTAGTGTCGATGAGACAAGTTAATATATCTTTTTGATATGCCACTATCTCATTGATATTTTCCTTCAACGGTATTTCTTTATATATCGGTGTAACTCTTCCATGTCGGGGAGACTCATGATTATCGTTGTTGTATGGCGGTGTTTTCCCCTTCCCTTTAGTTGTTTACCGCACTACCACCTTGCTCAAGGTATTCTTATTGTGGGGTTGCAGTGTATACTGCTCTACTGCATATGTTGCTCACCTTCCTAATGGTCTAGCGATGTATGCTTTTGATCATTACTTGAAGAGTGTCGATGAGACAATCTTATTTGTCTTACTGATATGTCAATGTCTCATCCACATTACTTCGTTATATCCAAGAGTTGTGTTTTTCTAAGCACTTGTAGATATACCTTGTCAATGTGATGTAAGTTATTCTCTCCTTGATATGCCCGTATATTGTTGAAATTTCATTTTTTTAAATCATCGATGAGACATATAAATAAGTCTCTTCGACATAGGGGTGTCTAAACTGGCACCAAACCCAAAGCTAAACTCAAAGCTAGAGTCAGAGCTAAAAGTGGCGCTAAACTCAAAGCCAAAGGCGATGCAAATTAGTGCCTAAATTAGTGTTGACTTGTCCTGATCGACGCAAATAAATGCCAAAAATAGCACTATCCCAATAAATAGCACTGACGTTTTCAAAAAAATGGCAAAAAATACATTAAAACAATGGGTGGAAGAAAAAAACAGAGCAAAAAATGGAGCAAATCACAGGGATTTGTTGTAGTGAATGTTTGGAGGTGAAGATTGATTTCCTAGAAATTAAAACATTTTTTTTTGAAAAAACCTATTTCAATCTACATTCTAATTCAAATTTGAAATTAAAAAAATATAAATACATACCTCTTCGATCTCTTCCATCTCTTTGACATCTTGGTGGAATCCTCGCTAATAATTGCAAGAAAAATTTGATCTCCTTTTGGCGAATGCTAGTTGGAAGAGAAGAAAATGGGAGCTAGGGTCACGGGTTGCAGAAAAAATGAGGTGAAAATGACCCATTTGTTTTTAAAGTAACTTTTCATTTGGTGAGCACCAAATTTGGCACTTGCCAAATGGTTAAGTTGTTTGGTGATCGCAAAATGGTTAATTTCACATATTTTCAACAATGTGACACCTTTTTTGTGTCACAGATTATTGCACACACCCATAACTTAATCTAAGGATAGTGCATTCGTTTCATGAGACCCATTACAAGATAAATGAATGGGAACATTGCTATGTCTTCCACCAGATTTTTTTGGGAGAGATTCAATAGTTCATGTGACACCTACCAAATTTAGTAGGTACAACTTTCAATTTAGTTGAAAATATCAATATGAAATTCAGGGCGGCCTGAGCCAGCCTGAGCAACTCTAAGAAGAGGATCAATGAGGTGTGATTTCTAAGACCCACATAAAATTGCATAATTTGAAGATCATATACTTCTTCTACACCATAGTAGTATATAAGGTAAGTAAAGAAGGCTAGGGACTTAGACTATTCTATACCAAATTTAGGAAACACGTGTTAGCATAAAAAATAGATTTACAGAACTAAGCCATAATGTTAGCTCAATTCAAAATTGTATCTACAAAAGGTAAGCCAGCAAGGATAATAGTTACATTATATTATCCCTCAATTTAAATGTCAAATGCTTCTATTACGGATTATGAAGTTCAAGGGAAATGTGAAAACCCTAAATAGACACACTAGAATTATAAAGTGCAATGCTAAAACAAATAATAATTCATTATTTTTTATCTCAGGGGGAATGAAATGAAGAACCCTAGTTATTGAATTTTGTTTCTCATCTGTAGGGCTTTCATCAAATGCTTCTTCCTCAGGCATCACAAGTTCTAAAGACACCATATATGGGTAAAAATTACCATTGAATTTTGCAATCCTCTTATGAGTATTGTTCCATCTCAATATGAAAAAAATTATGTTCCTCATAAAAGTAGAAACTTTTACAAAACAAGGATTATTCCTTGGATTTTTATCCCAACCTTCACTATGTAATCATTCTTTCACCTCACACTGTACTCATTCAGTTTAAATATTTTGTATGTACACCAAGGAAAGGTTGCCTCCCTATGAGAATCTCATAACAAGTCATGGAAAAGATGTATACATCTACTTTATGGGAATACTCATTTAGAGTATCAATTTTTTGTAGAAATTCTTCATATGGGAAGGGAAAAGCTTCAGGTGCCCTCCAGTAACATGTTCCTTTGGGATCTTCATATCAAAAACTTGATAGCCTCAAACTAGCCATTCCAAATTTATAGAGCTTAACTCATCTATAGCCTTGCTTTCTAAATTATAGAACTAAAGATGGTTGTATGAGAACATTAGAAGCTTTGAGATCTATGTGCATTATTCAATGGTAGTGAAGGTATTTCGTTCCCCTTGAAATTTGAAGCATCAAATCCATTTCAATATGAAGTGCCAAGGGTACACTTCCAATAGAATTCATAAGTAATTTTTCCAAGCTAGAACTAACCAATTCCATTATAATATAGAAATGACTTACCTCAACACATGTTCCTATCAACTAGACAATTTAAGGGCTCTATAGCTTGGCAAGAACTATAGTCTCCCTTTCAAATAGATCACAAGCATCAATCAGAATGAATTTTACGGTAACCTTGTGCCCCAATAATGACCCCTTGTACACTTCCCCAAAAGATCCCTCTCCTATAGTTTTATTTTTTAATAAATATTTGGTAGGGATCTAAAGCAATGTAGGCAAACTAGTTTCATATTCAATTTTACACTCATTCTTGATGGTCTCTAATAGCCTCCTCTCCATGAATTGTAAAACCACAATTTTTTTGTTTCAAAGTCAAAGCCTTGGAAGTCATTTGATTACAAGCCATCAGTAGGTGTTAGTAATCTTGAAACTGAAAGCCATTTTTTTTCTAAATACAAATCATACATTTCTGCAAATAAGCGGAATCATCCAAGAGTGATTTTATCATTCCATTCTTTGATTGAGCATGAAAGATCTAAATCCAAGAAAATAAGAGACCAAGCAAGGTCATGTGTGTGTAGGGTGAAGGCTCACCTTTGTTAGCTAGCATAAAACATTTCATCCAATAGCTATCAATTGAGTAGTGTTTGAGGTATATTTTTTCTTCTTTTATGGCATGATATATTTCCTTCCAAGTTCTTTGGACACGTTTACTCCAAGATTTGCAACCCAGGTATATCCAATTATTCTCAGTATAGGGAATATTTTATATAACTATTGTCATTTCATGCCACCCTTTGATGATCCATGATTAATAATCCATCTGAGAGATCCTACATAGGCCATCTTGCATGAATTCTCCTTGAAGGTTCCCAAAATTGGCTAAGTCCTAGGTTTCTAGGCTTTCAAACTTTATCTTATCTGCTTACTTGCATTCCTTATTCATTGCTCCTACTCCTTCTTCTCTTCCTTTCTGTTTCCTCTAAGTGTTTCAAGTTTTGGCCTTCGACCTTACCCTTTACCCCTTACTGATCTTTCATGGTAAGCCTCAAGCCTTATCCTCGATCTCGAAAGCTCTATTAAAATTTTCAAAATTTATCTATCTTTGTTTTTCAGACTTCGGGGCTTAGGATTCCCTCTTACCTCTTCCATATTTTCACCTTTCTCCTATCGGTCTTTAGGTGTTGATCTTCTGCCTTACCTTTTCCCTCTTACCATTTTCACTTTGCAAGTCATAAGCTTTCATCCTGACCCTTAATCCTGGAAATATAACCTCTTACTTTTGGACATCAGACTTTTGGACTTCTCCCTTTTTCCTTTTCATTTTTACTCCTTCAAAAATTTGACTAAGTGTTGGGTTTTCAAACATTGGGATTCAACCTTCTCCTTTACCTCATACCTTTCTTTCATAAGAGGTAAACCTTCTCTCCAACCCCAATGGTTCCTTTTGAACTTTGGCCTTCGCTCTTCCTCTTTCCCATTTTTGCATTTGCAATAAGGCGTAAGCCTCATCCCTGACCTCCAAAGCCTGGAAAGTGTTTTTTTTTTTACTTCGTAGTTCCTTCCTTCTCTCTTATTTCCTTTGGTATGTGGCAAGTATTAAGCCTGAAGCTCAATATCAGATGGCCTGATGCCAATGTGCATAAAGTATGAAGTAAGTGGCATGAAGTAGGACCAACTCTCGACCACTAACAAAGATGTTTTTTCATGGCTCCAAACTGTTTAATGCTTAGTAAAGGTTTACTTTCGAGCCTAACGCCCCAACCTTTCAACATATTTTGACGTGCTTGTTTTGGGCAGCATCATTAATGCTTGAACCACTTTTGAGTGGCCTATTTTTATTTGTAGGATTCAAGGATAACATTTATTGCATCCCTTATCTTCTAAAAGTGGATTTTATGGGTGCACATGCCCATTTATTGTGCATTTTTCACCTTCCTTGATGGATCCATGCCCTAATTGCAATTTTCATGGAGGGGCTCCATTCTTCCACACACAACCTTCATTGCTAACCCTGGTTAAGAATAGGGTTTGGTTTGTGGTTCTAAGTTATGTATGATCTATAAAGGAAATAAATGTATTCATTTCAAGGGTTCTTCCTTGGATTTTCTCTAGCAAACTTATGTTATTTTTATGCATTTTTGCAACTATAAAGTTGGATTTCATGTCTTTGTGTTAATACAATCACTATTTTACCTCTTCCTAATGCTTGTATCTTGTGTATCATTTGATAATTATTTGAATGCATGATTTTTCATCATTTTTACTAGCTATATGGGTGTGCTAATCAGTTGTGAGTGTTAACTATGGGTAATCTACACCCTTTTTAGGATCTTTCAGACCCTAACCTTCATGTTTCCTTTATAAAATTGGTGAAATAAAGAATTGTGTGAGCCTTTCTAGTGGTTTTGTTGATTACTTGTACAATCATAGGTGGGAAGAAACATATTAAACTTGGTGAACCATAATTTCCTTTATTTTATGATTTTCTCCTTCTCCCTATTTCCTCATGTAGTTCATAGTTAGAGCTTTCTACCGTTGGGTTGGTCCACCCACTGTTGCACCTAGTTAAGAAAGGAAGCCAACCTTCTTCAAAGATTCAACCTCACTATGTAAGGTCCCACACCTTGAGGAAATTTCCATTGTTTTGCTGGATGTTGAACCTCTTGTTCAACATGGTGCAATTTTGAGTGAGAACAATAGCAAAAACACTTCCACTTTTTGAGCTTTTTGTGGACCCAAATTCTTACATCGGCCCATGAGCTCCTTATGTACCTTCTCTTGCACTACGGGGTAAATTTAATTACTTATCATTCTTATCTCACTCTCATATCTATTATCATGAATAGTTTTTAAAATAAAGTGTACTAGAATGTAGGAGAGAAAGAATGAATGAGGGAGATAGGGAGTGGTAGGGTGGGATAGATAGAAGGACCTAAAATTGAATTATTAGGAGGGGGATATGTTATGGTGAATTGTGGGACATAGGAATCCAAAAAAACTTATGAACAATAGGAAGAATGGGTTCTTTATAACACAAAATTGGATCCTATAACACCACTTTTCTGCTATTATCATTCAAGAATGTCCTAGGATCCCAAATTGGATTGACTATCAACCCAAAGATGAGTCAATTGTCAATAATGGATACCTATGAATGGTTCTTAGGTTTTGAGGGGTTCACCACCAAGCAAAATAATGGAAAAGACAACTTGACATTCAACTCACAAAACCTAGTAATGCAAGAAAAATGATGAGTACCAATGACAAAATTAAGTAACAAAATTTTAGGATGTGTGTACCTGGGATGTTTGGAAATGTGATGTGGATTCTAGAAATGCAAAAATGCTGTCAAAATATGATATGGAGGACTAAGACACCCTTAATCTTTTCTTAGTCCCATTGCTATTTTTTGGGGCAGATGCAGAATCTTCGAATGTCGGAACAAAATCTGAAAGAATCTTTGCAAAATACCACTTGGAGGACTAAGATTCCCTTACTATTATCTTAGTCCCAATCTGAATTTCTAAAATCTTTGAATGTGATCCTAAGGCTCAATGTCTGCATTTCCTTCTTCTCAGATCTGGTCCTAAAACTTTTAGATCTAGCCTGTAGGTGACTTTCCGTGAAGATGACAACTTTGCAACTTTACAACTTTGCACCTCAAATGATCTCCAACCTAAATATGAAAACATAAAAACACAAGAGAGGAAAAAATTGTTGATTTTAGTAAATTGGGGTTTACCTTGGTAAAACCGCTTGTTGGTAATTAAACTTTGGAATGAAATAAAATAATGAAGGGAAATGATGAATGAACAAAGTGCTATGTTGCAACTCACCAAACCCTTTTTATGAAATTTGCAAAATTGTGTGAGGTGGCTAGTTTGAATGTAGATCTTGAATCACATGAATGCTTGATAGATCTTGACTTGAATTGCTTGCTTGAATCAAAACCCTACATCAAAAATGTTAGCTCAAAAACACACATGATGTAAGAATATCTTTGATATGATGATTGAATTTTGATGATGGCTCCAAATGATTTATCAAATCCTCTTGAATGCTCTTGTGAACTCAATTATGTTATAAGGATGAATACTTGAATGCTTCTTAGGAGAAAATGAGAGAAATAACTTTTTATTTATACTTATCTCTACTTAACATCCCAAAATTACACCAAAAGAAGCCAACATATGAATTCATTAATTAAAGGAGGCTAAATCTCACTAAGATTTGAAATTAGATCCCAAAAATAACTTGAGGAGGACTAAGATGCCCTAGATGGCATCTTAGTCCCGAGGCTTGAAACTCGAGGAGCAGACTCCAAAAAGGGGCCCATTTAAGGCACATTTGAAATCAGGGTCCCAAGACCTTTAGGGGACAAATATTCCCTAGGTGGCATCTTAGTCTCAACCCAAAAATCAAGGACACACAACCAAAATAATTATATTATCATTTACCCTTTGATGTTTGTTAGGATTAGCCATAAAAATATATAATTTATTAGGCTTGTGGATGCAAAATAGGACCAATTAAGACATAATTAAGGATAAACAAAGAAAGGAGGGCCCAAACAAGTGTGAAAATACAAGAGTATGCATTTTCCTACACTACATTTAGCCCCTAATTTAGTGAGAGGATGAACTTGCTTCAAAATCACACTAAATTATCCAACCACACAATCGAGAGGGGTTCAAATGTATGAATGCTAGTAAGATAGGATGACAATGACCAAGAGGGTGGCCAAGCCCCTGAGATCAAGATCCTATGGAAGACCAACATAGGCACAAAGGAACACACTTGCGGATGATATATGGAGCCATAACTAGATCGCAAACATACACCTTTAAAGATAAAAAATGATAAATGAAAGGAAAACAAAAAATGCAATGGATCAAGCTTCGAATGGCCATCCAACGTGCTATGGACTGGGTCTAGGCTATTATTCCAAAAATATTTTACAAGTGGAATGTTTTGTCTACTATGCAAACAAAAATGCATGCTCACAAGGGCTAGTGAAGCTAGTTGTCCACTAGGTGAGCCCCAAGAAATCCATATCAAAGTCATACCCCCATGACTATGATAAGATAAAAAAGAAAATGAACGCTCACAAGGGCTAGTGAAGCTAGTTGTTCACTAGGTGAGCCCTAAGGAACCATATCAAAGCTATACCTCCATGAATTTAATAAGGTACAAAAATGCAACACAACAAGAAAGAGGGGTTTTCAAAGGGATTTTTCTTAGTTCATGTGAGGTCTTAATATTAGGGGACATTGTTCCTAATGTCTCCAAGAGAGGTCCAATCAATGGATATAATATTCACAACTTAGGTAATGCAGTGTGTCACATCACCGCTAAGATAGATCAAGCTCTTGAAGGACATTAATCCCAATGTTTCCACAAAGATAAAAACACATCACATGAAATAAAAAAAATAAAATCAATGAACATTGAAAAAAAATGCCAAAAAAATACCAAAATAATGACAAGATAATGCCAATGTATGCCCCCACTTTAAAGAAATTGCTAAACACCATGTTGTGAGCAATTACTTTAAAGTAGAAAAAACATGAAAAACGAGAAGAGGGTTTCCCCCCAAGAACACATAAGGGATCTATGGATTCAAGGTTAGTATCTGTCTTTTCTACAATGATATTAGAGATATTAGAACTATCCTCATTCCCCAAATACACATATAACTGGAAGAATGACACAAAGAGAGTGAAAATAAAGAAAAACCTTTTGAGTCAACATGGAAAAGACATAGGGTGTCTCAACACCTTGCATCATCCCCAAAATGAAAACACAAGACAAACATGAAAGGAAAAGAGAAGATAATGAAATTATTTTGGGTCAACATGGAAGAGACATAGGGTGTCTCGATGCCTTGCGTCATTCCCAAAAGGAAAACACAAGAAAAAAATGCAAATGAAAGGTAAATACCAATGCAAAGGAAAAATCTTATGACATATAGAAGAGTGAAGGTACAAATAGAGGAATGTACATAGAGAGAGAGAGCATCAAATAGAATAGGGGATCACATTACACACATGCAATCAACCAGAAATAAAATGAAATAAGACTAGTAAAGCACATGGAAGTCAACCATCCAATACGTCATTTGCATCCCAATCTTGTTCACTATATGCATAATGTAGATCACTAGCGAGAGGGAAAACATCAAGTTATATACTAGGAGAATCACTAGGTTTAGGAGGATCATCACGGTTATTATCGTCTAAGCTCATAGAAGAGGAAAGTAGAAAATTCAACTCATTATGCTCTTTCTCATCAATTTTAGCAGTTTCTTCATCGTCATCCAAGTTAACCACAACAAGAGGATGAATGACAATATCCATAGAAGGTGTTGATCCTTGTTGTGTTGGAGACATATGATTTGTTGGTTCTGGTGATGGAGGAGGATCATCATTTATTGCTTATGTCAAGTTCAGATTTTGATTTTCTATGTTGTTCTCTCCGTTCATATTCTAAGAAATAGAATGACGTCTATGCCTAGGCTCTCTAGAATTTCTATTTCTTTTTTTACAGTTTTCAAGTTGTGTTTATGTAGGAGCAGGTTTATCAACCATAGGTTCATTTTCTTCATGTGAGGGAAGAATAGAAGAAACCTTGGGAGGTTGTTCAACCACTTTCTCTTTGGCTTTATAAATTTTCTTAGGAGGTGAATTAATTTTTTTTGGCTTTCTCTTGGCCTTTTGTAGGAGATAGGCAAGGGATTTTTTATAGATGGGTCTTGGTTAGATGGAAGGGCTTTAAGTTGGATATTGTTTTCTTTAAGGGGTGGAGGTTCAATTTCAAGGGATAGCTTGGCTATGCATTTTTCTTTAAAAATTTGGTGGGATAGGAAAAGGAAGTCCTCACAGGGTCTTATAGGTTCCATGGGCTCAGGCCAAAAATAGTCTAAGGAAAAATTTCCGCGGGAAGACGGAGGTCTAAAGCCACAATAGTTCACAGTGAATATTTCATTGCCACTGGAAACTTTAAGCACTCATGGATAATGGATGGGACCGCATTCATGGAGTGAAGTCATTTGTAGCCTAACTTCACATGAAATTGATCCGAATTAGAGATGATGGATAATGATACATTTAATTTCTTTGGTCCTACTTGTAAAGAGAGTGTCATCGAGCCCATCATAGCAAGAGAAAAACCATCATGCGTTTTAATCCATGTCATTGTCTTATCAAATTCTCTCCACAGATAGGATCAATTAAAATCCCAAGAGTGGGCCTGTCATTGATTATGTTGGCTATGTAAAGAGGACCATCAAGTGCATTTTTTATTGTTTCTTCTAAAGAGAAAGTAATGTAGATAGGAATTTTGGTTTGTTGTTTATGAGGCTCGATGTCGATCACTCCTATCATTGTACTAATAGGAATTTGTTCACTAGTGTCCATCGGATGTTGTTCATCTTCATCCATAGGATTTTATTCATTATTGTTCATGTTATCATCATTTGTGTCAACATTCATCACATCGGGCTTAGTTTCACTAGCCTTAACAAATGAAATATTGTGGTTAGGCATGGGATTGGTAAAGATTTGAAAGTTTTGGTTAGGAGGAGATACAAATTTATTACCTTTATCATTTACACCTCCAATTTGAATATGATTAGAATTAATGAGGTATTGCACAAGATTTTTAAGACAATTGCATTGTTTTGTATCATGTCCTTCTTGTTGGTGATAAGCACAATAGGCATTGTGTCTAAAGCTTAGAGGTAACAACTTGCTAGGGTCAAGAGGTTCAATAGGAGGTAAGGTAAGCATGTTTTTTTTTAATATCTGATTCATGATGTTTTGAAGTGTGTCAGGTAAGGGAGTAAATTGTCTTTGTGGGTCCCTAAAAATATAAGGATTAGTCTTCTTTATAGAAGCTACTTGGGTATCAACTTGTTGGGTAGGTTGGGAGGTATAATTTAGTTGGAGGAAACTTTTATTTTCTCTTTTGAAAGGCTGGTAGGTGTTTTAGTTTGAAGGTTCAGACTTTTCAAGATGGGTAGAGGTGGTTTTTAGTTCACAACTACATACTGAATTCCGATAAGCTTTAAGAGCAGTGCATAAGTGCATGAAGGAAGGGAATTTCATCATGGTGAGCTTGTCTTGTATCTTTCTTTGTAAATTTTCTATGAACATCCTTTGTAGGTGAGAATCAATAATTTTCACACTAATTTGGGAATAGAGAGATTGGTAACGTGAAATAAATTTAGTGACTTTTTCACCCTCATTTTTCTTAAATCTCATCAAATCAGCTAATGTCATTTTAGGAACCATATGCACTTGGAAATGGTTAATAAAGGCTTTAAAAAATTTATTAAATGAAGGAATTGAGCTATTCGGTAATGTAGAAAACCAATCCAAGGAAATGTCTTTCAAGGATTGGGGAAAAAGCTTAGCCATAAGTTTATCCTCAAGGATAAAGTCACTACATAAAGCAGTAAAAGCATTAACATGATTAGCAGGATCTCCCTTTCCTCCATATTCCTCAAATCTATGGATCTCTATACCTTGTGGCACTAGAGTTCTAAATATCTCTAAAGATAGTGGGTTGCTTTTGACATAGTATGAAGAAGGACCATTTTGATTTTGATTTATGGTGGAAACTTGGCATTGAATGGATGAAAGGCTTTGTAAAAGGTGGTTAATGATAGGGTCATTATTTGTGTTTTGAGATGGAGGTGAATATGGTGGTGGTGTTTATGTGTTGGAAGGACAATTGAATGGATTTATTTTGGGAGGAGATATTAGGTTAGATGCCACATAGGTATAAGGAGAACTAGTGGAAATATTCAAGGTAGGAAGGACATTGCTAGTTGGTTGCATCGTTGTCTTTTGAGGACTTGCATAGGTGGGAATGGAGATTATGGTTGAAGGGGGAGGAATTTGAATTCCACCCTCATTTTGCACATTGTTTGAAGCTTGAGCACCATTGGTGGTGGAAGAAAGGTGTTTTCCGAATATTTGAGCTATATTATGCACAAATTCTAGTCCTTCATCGCTTTCCATCATGCGGTGAATACTATCTATGGTAGGTATAACAGTGTTGGAAATGTTTTCAGTACTTATGCTATCTTGTAAATGGGCTAGGTCTTCATGCATTTTCATTATGTTTTCTTGAGGGATATGATCAACCATTGTTTAAACACTTGGAAAAACACTTATAGGTAAGGTAGGCATAGCAAAAGAGGTATCAAAGGTACAATCCATACCTAGTGAACTAGTACCAACACTAGAAGTAAGAGAGCTATATAACCCAAGATCCACAACAAGTGTTTTATTGTGGGATGCCATGAGTCTCACACTTTGTCTAACCACATTATTAGTAGTAGGAAACCAAGTAATAAATATAATTCAAGGGATAAACCAAAGAAAGTGCAATGAACACTATACCCTATGCTTAGAATTACACTTGAAATAAAAGAAATTAAAATAACAACAATTTTGCAAACTGTAACAGAAAATTGAAAGCATCCAACAGAAGCACAAAAAATAAATTTCAAACCCTAAAAGTTGCAAAGTCAAAGTTAGCAAGAACTACGATGCTAGTAAAGGTGTCTTGGTCCTACTGATGAAATTATGAGGTTCTAGAAACTAGAACAAAATGCAAACAACTTAGATAAGGTTCTGAGCCAAAAATCCAAGAGGGACTAAGACGCTAGTAAGGGCATTTTAGTTCCAATAAAGGTTTTTTTTAGGAAAACAGAAAAAATTGAGTTGATAACAGTTTTCCTAGGTTTCCTACTTAGGGACCTAATGTTTAGAAACAATAAAGTATTGCAATGAATGCAAAAAAAAGTGACTAATAACAAGCAACTGAGTGCAATTTTTTCAATTTTGAATGCAATAACAATATTCCTAAATGCAATTAGGATGATTGACAATGAACATTTTAGTTTTTCAATGAGATGAGATGATGCAATAAAGAAAAAATGCAGGCTATATGTACTTTGACTAATGCAAATAAGAGAAACTCTAGATGCATTTTCACTAATGTAAGATGCAATGCAAAAATGAATGGAACCTAGATCGAGGACCTTAATGCTCTCCAAATCAGAAAAATAAATGTCCAAAAATGTCAAGTTTACCAGAATGAACAATAGGGGAATGGGTGCTTTATAACCTAGGTCATATAACACCAATTTTCTCCTATTATCATTAAATAATTTCCTAAGATCCAAAATTGGATTGGCTATCAACCCAAAGATGAGTCAATTCCCAACAAGGGAGACCTAGGAAGGGTTCTTAGGTTTCGAGGGGTTCACCACCAAGCAAAATATTGGAAAAGATAACTTGAAATTCAACTCACAAAACCTAGTAATGCAAGCCAAATGATGAGTGAAAATGACAAAATTAAGTAACAAAAAGTTAGGATGTGTGTACCTAGGAAGTCTAGAAATGCAAAAATGTTGTCAAAATATTCTAAGGATGACTAAGATACCTTATTGTTGTCTTAGTCCCGCTGTTATTTTTTGTGGTAGATGCAAAATCTTTGGATGTCAGAACAAAATTTGAAAGAATATCTGTAAAATACCACTTGGAGGACTAAGACTCCCTTACTATTTTCTTAGTCCCGATCTGAATTTCTGAAATCTCTGAATGTGATCCTGAGGCTCAATGTCTGCACTTCCTTCTTCTCAGATCTCTAGTCCTGAAACTTCCAAATCTTGCCTGTAGGTGACTTTCTATGAAGATGACAACTTTGCAATGCAACTTTGCACCTTTACAGCTTTGCACTTCAAATGATCTCCAACCTAAATCTGCAAACATAAACACACAAGAGAGGAAAAACTTGTTGATTGTTAGTAAATACGGGTTTGACTTGTTCAAACCCCTTGTTGGTAATTAAACCTTGGAATGCAATGAAATAGTGAAGGGAAATGATGAATGAAAAAAGTGCTATGTTGAAACTTGTTGACGTAATTAAATGTTTTGTACCTTTTCTTAGGTCATAATTACACCTTAGTTAAGTTTACTTAGGGACAGCATAGGATTTGTTGGAGAATTTCCACCTTTGGTGGACTTATCTTCTTATTACTTTATCACTTCCATATTTCATGAAAAAACTCACCAAACCCTTGTTATGAAATCTGCAAACTTGTGTGAGGTGTCTAGCTTAAATGTAGATCTTCAATCACATGAATTCTTGATAGATCTTGACTTGAATTGCTTGCTTGAATCAAAACCCTACATCACAAATGTTAGCTCAAAAACACACATCATGTAAGAATATCTTTGACATGATGCTTGAATCTTGATGATGGCTCCAAATGCCTGATGAATTGCTCTTTAATTCTCTTGTGAACTCAATTATGCTATAAGGATGAATACTTGAATGCTTCTTAGGAGAAAATGAGAGAAATAACCTTGTATTTATACTTATCTATGATTAACATCCCAAAATTACACCACAACAAGCTGACATATGGATTTATTAATTAAAGGAGGCTAAATCTCGCCAAGATTTGAAATTAGATCCCAAAAATAACTTGAGGAGGACTAAGATGCCATAGGTGACATCTTCGTCATGAGGCTTGAAACTTGGGGCACAAGCTCCAAAAAGGGGCCCATTTAAGGCACATTTTAAATCAAGGTCCCAAGACCTTTGGGGGACAAAGAAACCCTTAGTGGCATCTTAGTCCAAACCCAAAAATTAGGGACAAATAGCTAGAATAATTAAATTACCATTTACCCTTTGATGTTTATCAGGATTAGCCATAAAAAGATATAATTTATTAGGCTTGTGGATGAAAAATAGGACCAATTAAGACATAAATAAGGATAAACAAAGAAAGGTGGTCCCAAAAAAGTTTGAAAATGAAAGGGTATGCATTTTCCTACACTACAACTTGAAAATAAGTAGACAAAAGTGAAAGAGATAGATAATGTATTGATTGAAGACATTCTTCCTACTCTTGAGAAGTTGAGGAAGGAGCATGTGCAGTATGTGCAATGGGAAAATGGAAATTGAAAACTGGAGGTAGAATGTACTAAAATGTATGAAATGAAAAAGGAATATTCTCTATAAACACTTGAAATGAATTATACCAAAGAGAATGCGATAGATAATTTATTGAGTGAAGATATTATTTCCACTCTTGAGATGTTGAGAAAGGTGTGTGTGTAGTATGTGCAATGGGAAAATGGAAATGTGGAAGTGGATAAAGTCAAAAGGTTTTGTATTGCATATGAATTTTTCAAAGCAAAGAAAGTGAGAGATGATGATATAAGTGGAGTTGAAAAAATGAAGTCAAATATTTTGAACTTAAGAATTCCATGGAACAAATACAATTGGAAATACATGATAAGGAAAAGGAAAAATCAGTTCTAAGTACAAAAAATGAGAATCAGTTGGGTGTAGACATGAAAGTCTTATCTGAAAATGTAGAAAAGTCTTGTAAAGAACTTGTTAAAAGAAAAATTTGCTTTCTCTAAACATAAAGACACTCCAAAAGCTAAGAAAAAAGTGGCTACAAAGATACATAAAAGTATTCAAGACATTGAAATCTCTATCCAACAAAGGGATGTTGTCCTAAGGGCTGATTAGGGAGCAATTGATCTAAAGATTCAAGTAAAGATACGAAAATAAGTTACAAGATTATGAAAATGAATAGCAGGGGATTTTAACAAGTAAGAGAAGTGGGGATGAAGAAAAATGTGGCAATGATCAAATTTTAGATGCAAAAGAAATTGTTGGAAGTGTTGAAACTATAGAAAAACAATAAAAGACTAAAATTAACCACTTAAAAAAGGAAGTAAAAGATGTGAAGAAAATTTTATCATCAAAAGAAAATAAGCTTAATGATATTCAGAGAGAGCTACAATCTAAAATACAAGAAGTTGAGAAAATAAAGACAACAATGAAAGTTTTTTCTTATGAAGAAGGGTGCATGGAGACATTAGAAAAAGAGAATTCGCAAGAATTTAAGGTAGTTCAAAACTTGAAGGCTAATATCAAGAACCTCAAGGCTAAATTAGGAAATGTTAAATTTACCTATAATGATCTTGCAAATAATTTACATATATCAAAAGTCAAATGTGTTGTTGCACAACTTATAAAAGTTTAAACTACATTAATGGTAAATTTTGAAGGTTCCTTTCAATACACTTGTGTTGTGTAAACAATGTTCAATGAAAAAGACAACTAAGAGGGGGGTGAATCAGATGTAACAAATTTAAACATCAAAAACCTCAATAGTAATCAGATCCACATGCATTCATTAAACCCTTATTTTTTAAAGTGATTAAACATGAAATACAAATAACAAAAACTGAAATAAAAACACCATACACAAGAGAATGCCAAATTTACGTAGAAAATTTTGTTGGTGTAATTAATTATTTAATTACACTTTATTAATTTTACTTAGGTTTTACTTAGGTAATAATTAGTCTACTTAATTAATAAGCAAGATTTATTTAGTTGAGTTGTTTTTATGTCAACATTAGGGTTATGCATACATTGCTTTAATAAAGAAATTCATCTTATGTAATTTCTGAATTCTGGGTAATAGCAATTTGCACATCTTCATGCAAAACTCTATTTTTTTATTGTTTCTCTTTTGTGGAAGGATTTTTTGGTTTGCATGTCTGATATTGGTTTCTAACATGGTATCAGAGCCTTGAAATGCAACCCCTTCACAAATTTTGAAGAAAAATATTGTAGAGCATGTTCGGCGTTCCTCGAGGATTTCATGCCTTAAGCCTATTGATGAAAAATTTTGGATCAAATTGGGCATCTCCATTGGTTTTAGAGCCCTAGAAAAAGGCAAGATTGGATTTTATTTTATTGATTTTGGTCATCGTTGAAGAAATTTTTGAGGGTTGCAAGCTCGATGATTTTTTAGAAACTTTGGGGGTAGCTGATTTTTTGGGGCACTTTGGGCTCAAACGGAGGTCACCATCACGTTCACAGTGGCCAAAAACCTTAAGAACACCTTTTGTTTCATTGATTTTGGAACAATTGGTTTTTCAAGAAAAAGAAATTGTGAGGGAGGTCTTACGGCTTCCCTAGCATGCTTCACAAGGCCAAATTTTCTCGATAATCATGCAAATAAAAACACACATTTTTTTGTGCAACCAATTCAGAAGGCAGGCGGTGTTGCCGTGCTATCAGGTGGCCACTAGACAGCCACACGTCAACTGCTTAGTTCAGCGGCACCACCTAAAGGCCACCGACTAGTCAGCCCCCATGGGCCCTTGCATAGAGGCCACAGTCACATGGGGGACCGGTTAATATGCGCCTAGCCCCTGATCACCTCCTGCAGACACCCGCTAGTCACATGGGGGACTGGTTGCTATGCGCCTAGCCCCTGATCACCTCCTGCAGACACCCACTAGTCACATGGGTTGTTCTTATTTGGAGTTTTCCAGTGTTCCACGACATTGGGTTTTTTGTTTCTTTTTCATGATTCCTTGATTCAATCAGTGACTCTCATCTGGTTTCAGTAGTAAACAAAATTATCTTTCCTTTCTTGTCGGATTCAGGTTCCATTGTTACTCCACAATGTTCTTCTAGTGCTTATTTATAGCAGGTCATCTCATTGAAGGGGGGGTTTGTCCCATTGGATTTTCTCCTCTTTCTCTTACATTTCATTTGTGCATGGGTACCTGATTAGGCCTTGTTGTCAGGACCATTCATGCTTTCTTGCATTCATCTTAGTTTTAGGTGCATGCTTTTTTAGTCTCCCTAAGTTGCACTTAAGGGAGGGTGTTGGTGTAATTAATTATTTAATTACACTTTATTAAGTTTACTTAGGTTTTACTTAGGTAATAATTAGTTCACTTAATTATTAAGTAAGCTTTATTTAGTTGAGTTGTTTTTAGGTCAACATTAGGATTATGCATACATTGCTTTTATAAAGAAATTCATCTTATGTAATTTATCAATTCTGAATAATATCAATTTGCACATCTTCATGCAAAGCTCCACTTTTTATTGTTTTTCTCTTCTATGGAAGGCTTTTCTAGTTTGCATGTCTGATCTTGGTTTCTAACAAATCCAATGAGGGAAAAACCATGTTGAGTATTAGCTCACAATATAAGTAATTACAAAATTGATACAAGGGCTCACTACCAGAATAGGATACATTGTCCAAAAAGGCTCACAACCAGGGCTCACTTCCATCGAAATAACACAAGAAGATAGAAGAGAAATTTTACACAAAGAAAAACTTTTGAATGCAACAAGGAATCCACCACAAATGATCCAACACTTTCACATCCTTGTATGAAAGATTTTAGACACCTTCAACTCACTGCCTTCAGGAATCCAATACTTTGAATTTCATTGTTCTCTTCTCAAATTTGTATCACACACATCACTCGCATCTATCTTGTCTCTCTCTTGCATCTTAAAACACCATTAATCTTATTTATATCAACCTTAACCTTGTAAACCTTCTTCAAGGTTGACAACTATCTATTACATTTGAAAGTTAAAATTAGGTTGGCACCTAAAAATTCCCGCGTTGGATAGGAATGAAGGCAAGCTAAATAAATCCTTAATTAGGACCCAAATCAATCCTAACACACTTCAACACGCTTCCATAAACTTTGCATGTAGTGCTAAGACAAGGTTGGTCAATACCCATGCTAAACACCATAAAACATTAACTACATGCTTCCTTAAATCAATCCAAAACATTCAAACAAAAAAATCACTTGAACATGATCTAGAATAATTCTCAAATCACCTGAGATACAACAAAGACTTCATCCAAGAACACATCATAGAAATAATTCAACCCAAAAAAATTGGTAAACCTTTTTCGCACATTGACGCATGAAACACACACTATACTTGTAAGAGAGGGGGGCCAACCACGTCAAGGCCCTAGGTCACAGAGGGCCAAGAGCAACAAGCTGCCCTAACTTACCTTAGTTTAAAGGACTGTTAGGAAATGAGGGATGAGAATGATGAGAACTATGAGATTCTTTGATCACTCTATAGACGCAAGGCTTGAAAGGAGACTACACGAGTCATTTTTCAAGATCAACTTTGTGTCTTAGATAGCTCTCTATCATAGGATAGAAGCATAGTTCTAGGATGACAGCGTGACACACTCGTGTCTCTTAGGTGTGCTAGCGTGCGTACGGCCAGAGAACCATAAAAAAAGGTCTAATCGCTGGAAAATAGACTATCAACCTAGATAATGCTTTCTAAGGCAACAAAATAACAATAAGAAATATAAAACATATAAACGGATGCGATAATGTAAATATATTAAAGAAAAGGTGACAAAAATGATCTCACACAAAATCTTGTTCGCCAGCTCACTCCAAGATATCTCCACCTACACACAAAAAAGAGAGAAATTATTGGGAGGTTGTTTAGGGGTCTGACTCAGTCAAACCCTAGTTTTTTTGTTTCCACCTCCATAGATAGCCAAGTTTGCAATGATATAGAAGTATTATGATAAATAAGGAAATGAAAGCAATAGAACACAAAACACTACTAAACAATAATGTGCTAACTCAACCAAGTAATAGAGAAGGGGAGTAGGGAGCTTACCACCTCCACCCTATTGGGATGTTTTCCTTAGCTTTCTGGCATGTTTCTCCTTCGGCCTTGGATTTTCCTTCATGTTTATGGCATTTACCGCCATATCAAGTGCGGTCTCCTTCCTCACTGCACTGTCCAGGGTATCAGTCTTTCCTTTTGGATTTGGCGGTTACTGCCATACCATAGACAGTGGGTCAACTCACCGTGATAGCACGGTGAGATAGACTGTGGTGGTCTTGGTGGTTACCACCACCACCGCGGTCAATGAGTTCACTCACCACGGTGACCGTGGTAAGACCACCAGCCACCTGGTTGGAGGTTATCGTTGTACCACAGTCAGTCAAGTGACTGACTGTGGTGGCCGCAGTAAGACCGCCAGCTGTCAGCCATGGCAGTTACCACCATACTGTGAGGCGTGCCGATTAGGGATGTGGTAGCGTGGTGGTGGTCTATGGGCTAGAGCTTGAAGGAGCTTGGATGGCTTACCGCCATACCGCAAGGCATGTTGGTTTGGGTTGTGGTAGAGTAGTAGGAGCTCAGATGAGCTCGGGGAAGAGTTTGATCGAGTTGGACTCAGTGTCAGAGCGACAGACGAATGACAGGGTGCCACGTGGCAAGTTGGCAGCATCTGGTTGGCTGAAGATAGAGCACGATGAAGACTTGGGACAGAGCTCGAAGGAGCTTGGATGGCTTACCACCATACTGCTAGGCAAAACAGTCAGGGTAGTGGTAGTGCGGTAGATGATAGGGTGAGCTCGGGCGAGCTCACTGCCATACCGCAACAAGTATTTTTGAGCTCGGCGGTAATGCAGTAAGAGCTTGGATGAGCTCAAAAATTAGTTGACCGAGTTGGACTAGTTTGACCAACTGTCAGATGCAACCAACAAATGGATGGTGGACACGTGGCTTGGCTCAGCAGGTTGTTTGGCTAAAAGCCAAATACAGTTATTGTTGCTGACTCAGGGTGGCGAATAGGAACCTGATTAAGGCAAGAAGTTATTGCATGGATGGCTCAATGCAAAGGATATTTTTTCAAATCAGATGCATGCCTAGTTGTTCAATGCATGAACCTGAGCATCAACGATTGGTTGGATCATTGAATACGATGTATGGCTCGATCAAATATATACATTAATATATGTAAACCAAAAGGTGATGGTTATGAGGTTGAGCTGTTGACAGAGAGAGAGAGGTGAAGTGTGTTTGAGTAGTATGCTAAGGAATTGTAACTACAAACACTCTATCTCTTGGATCTAAATGATGTGAGCCTGCTATGAGACTGAGTGGTTGTGTTGGCCGAAAGGCTGGCTATGATAGTCTGTTATGAGGAGCTGAAGGGAATCTACATTGTGTGCTGTGAAGGTGTAGGAACAGTGTGAAGGTTCTGGTTTTGTGTTGCCTGCCATTCTCCAGATGAACAAAATGTGACTCCTGTATAGGCTATGAGCCTGAGATTGTATTGTAACTATTTTCAATTGCTGAATAATACAATGACTCAATCTTTTGGAATGTGGGGTTTTTTACTCGAAAGGGTTTTCCCCACGTATATTTGTGTGTCATCCTTTTTGTCTTTCATGGTTATTTGTTTGTGTTGAATCTATTATTTTTTTGCATTTACTTCTCTCATAGGATCAATGGGGGATACTTTGTGCCTGCTTCCTCTCTATGGTACAATAGTGTGTGTCTTTGGAGTGATTTTGAATTAAAATCACTAAGGCACTATTGTCTTAGATTCCTATCTTGACGACAGAACCGAATCCTTATCCCCACTAAGTGGTATCAGAGCTAGTAGCTTGTTTCTCATGATACCAACAAGTGGTATCAGAGCATGTTTGAAGTAGTTCAAGGCTTGATGATACCAACCAGTGGTATCAAAGTCTTCTCCTGTGATGATTTCTTAGCCTGGCAAGCTTGAGGAAGTCTGGAGAAATGGTTGGTGATTGATCCTTCACTAAGTGGAATTGGGTGCTTCATTGATTCAACACATAGTTTGAAAGACATTGGAGAAGTATGGAGTTGAGCATGTTGTGGAAATGTGATCTGAAGCTCCTGGTTGATAACAAAGTTCCTGATGCAAAGGGCGTGAGATGTGATTATGGTTGTGTTGCAGCAAAGCCTGGTGTTCATACTGGGTGTTTGTGTGATAGGCTCCCTAGTGGTATGGAGTTGCTTGTGTTGTTGTTCAGCCATGGAGTATTTAGCTTGTGCTTGGTGTTTTGACTTAGCACTGAAGGTGGTTTCTCTGTTGTTCTGATTGCATGGAGGCTATGAAGTGACCATGGTGGTCTGCAACTTCTGGATACTCTAGCTCTCTCATTTGCTTGTGCATGATTGTGGCGTTGGAACTGGTCTGAAATGGACCTATTGTTCTCATGTGCCTGTGTCTTGCACTTGCATGGTTTTAGATCCATATCCTTGGCTCTGGAGGTTTTGTGTAGATTTTCCTAAAAATTCTATGTTGCATTTTCATGTTCTTTCATTGTTCTAGTTAACCATGATGGTTGTGTGCAGACTCCCAAGTTGTCCAGATGAGCAATGAAGATGGAGATACGTGAGTGTTTTATAAACACCGTGGTTTTGTAGGTTTTACATGGTTAAGGAAAACTTGCGTTGTGTGGAGTTGTTGTCTTCTATTTTCCAGATCCTGGTTTTTTGGGATGTGACTGGATGAGATAGTTGCAGCTCAACATGTATTTGAGGAGGTGTGATGTCTTCTATACATGGGAGTGTTGGTATGTGTTTTTCTCATTCAACATTCTTGTGGTGTGTGCTTAATGGTTTCTTGGACTATGGTGCTTGTGTTGTGGACATATTTTTGCAAATTAGATTTGGTCTTTGATCTAGTGTTTGAGTCATGGTTGTCTTCATGGCTGTTCTCTTTGAGATCTCATTTTTGTAGTTTTCCAGTGTGATGATAGATTTGCAGTTGTTGAAGTGGTTCTCTAAGTTGTGTCTGTTGAATTAGCTACCCATTGATTGTAGCGAGACAACTCGAGAGTGGGCTATCTATATCCACGTGATTGCTTCTGTGTTGTTGCAGATCTATTAGCTAACCTTGTCTGTGGTCACTTGTGCATTCGCGTGGTTGTTTTGAGATGAGAAGGTGAATGGCATTCTGAGTACCTGAATAGTTAGTTATGGGAACCTATAGCATGTGTGTCATAATGTCATGAAGATCTTGTTACATTGCTTAGTGTAAGCTTTTGATAGTGATGGTGTGGTCAATCATGCTGCTTGGAAAGCTCGGTGTCACGTTGCAGTGGGAGCTTTAGCAATGACTAGTGTCCTTCTTTGGTGTTGCAATTGTTCTGTTCTTTTGTATCTGCATGTTCAATATTTGAAGGTGTGTAGCATCTTGGAGCCATGGAAGAAATTGTTAGTTTTCGCTGAGTTGCTGGTGGTGCTTGATAGGTGATGTGGTTTTGATTTAGAGTTGTTTGCTTTATGTCATGGTTACTCTTTCTTAGAGTTTTGGCATTTTGTTATGCTCTTGAGACCACAAATTTTTCACTTGAAGCATGGTATCTCCGAAGGGGGATGAGTAGATCATGGTGTCATGATAATTTTTTGAAGCTTTGACAGTGGTTTGGGGTTTCTCTATGTTTTGAGTGCATTGGCCACATGCTGGTGAACTTCATGATTGTTGCAGTATTGTAGATTGGAGTCAGCATGAGATGATAGGTTGCTGATACTCATGGATGCATGGAGAATAAGGTGAGGCTGGAATTCTTTTGACAATGTTGTTACAGTTGAAAGTCCAAGAAGCCTGCACCTTGGTTGAATGTGAATTCAACAGAGACCATGAAGGATAATGCTCTTGGGTAAGTCACGGTGGCTTGTATATCTTAGAGGAGAATCTTTTCTTTTCTTCTTGGTCTACTCGGTAGTGGTGTTACTTTGAAAGGTATTTTCCCATTATACTTTTTAGGTGTGTTATGCTTTATCTTTCATTAATATGAATCTTGAGTTGTTTTAAGATTCTGGAGGATTCATAATGGAAGATGGATAAAATTGTGTATCTCCTTGTGCTTTTGAGGACTTGAAGGAGATGGTGTATGGGTTAGTCTGATCTTCTTGATGCTTACATCCATGGTATTCTTAGGTGTTGTTAAGGCTTTGGGATGTAAAGAAGATCATACTTGCCACAACTGGCATATTGAAGTGTTTGTAGAAGGGCATGTTCTGATTTTCTATTTCTCTCTAACGTAGTCTTTTCTTCCTGAATGTTATTAACTCAAGATTTATGATGTCTTTGTAGAGCCATGGCAGCCTTTTGTGGTCATGTGCTGCCACTTTGGTGATGATGCATAGGTTCTTGTGACCTCTTTCTTTAGTCAATTTTGGAGGACCTTGGAAGAACAATGGTAGGTGTTGAGAGAAACATTTCTTGCAGCAGGTGGCTGCAGGTGTTGCAAATCAGTGTGGATGTTCCTTGTAACTACATGGTTACTCTAAAGTAAGAAACTCATAAAATCCAAAACACCGACAATTCTTAAATTAATTTCATTATATTTAAAGAAAGTTGGAAACTTCATTCATTAAACTTTATTTAATCCAAATGATTCCAAAATATCAAATTAAAGTCTACAAAGATATTCAAAATGCATCCAATTACATTCATAAATAAGTGTCATCTTTTACGACATTTATAATACAAAAGATTGTAAAAGAAATTTTACAATTTCAAGACTTAGGCATTCTGCCACCTTAAGTTCTACAATAATCATACAATAATAAAATACAATAGATATATGAAGATATCTTCATTTAATTTTCAATCCAACTTCTATTCTTCAAACATGAAGACGCGAACAAGGTTTAGGTGCTTTTTCCACCCAACCTCGAAGCTTACACTTCCCTGGAATTCTTTAGTCCATCAAAGAATACACGACCCTGCATGAATCGTTTAGCAAAAAGAAGTCAACAAGCAGGATGGAATCTGATGCGTGCCTAGTATAACTAGTAATTCCACAAACATTTTCATTTTTCTAATTCATTTAAGAAACAAGAAATTTTGATACTAGGATATGGTAGAGAGTTATAAATATTCCATCTATTTCAATGGTCATTAAGCTACCTGGCCAAGTAAAATGTCATGCATGACAAATAATGGTAGTTTTGGAAAAGCAAAACTACTCTCTCTATAAACCCATATTTGGCACCCGTCCCAGAAGGTAAATTTCCAAACACATGTCATGCACATTCAATTATCAAGCATACATGGTTCCATTCAAAGTCAGAAATAATATTTCTCAAACACATGAACTGCACTTTCATTTTCAAGAAAACATGGTTTTTAATGCAGTAATTTCACAATTTCAAATCTTAAATAACATTAAGTTCATATTCACAATAAAATAATAAAATAAATAAAGAAGGTGTATCTCAAGTATGTAACTAAGTACATATTAAAATGAGAATTAAATGAGCACACTTTCTTTCATTTCATTTGCTCATGAAATTTAATAACGCTATAATATAGCCTTTCTTTAATTCATTTAATGTCAAGGTAATTATTTTTTCTTACTTTATTTTCTTTTCTATTTTGTTTTTCCTATTTCCATTAAAATTATATCTTTTCAAAAACATAGAAACCTCACATTTACTTATGTTTCGTAAACAATTTTAAATCATTCCTAGAGATTTAACAATTTTCACTTTTACTTTTCTATAATATTTAAATACACAAAATTTATTTTATCTTAACATTCTAAAAAAAACATTCAGCAATTTTTATTTTGTGATATCTTTTCTTTGAAAGTTCCAATTCTTTGTTTGTTCAAATAACGAATATAGTTTTTGTTTGAAGGTTTTCTAAATCTACAAACATGTTGTTTGGTTACAATCTTTACTAAATGTTTATATTTCAAATATATATAAAAATCATTCTGTTTTCCATTCAAGTTTCAATGAATTTCTGTTCAAATCTATACTTTATCTTCACTAAAATAAAAATACAATCTGGTGTTTGATCTTTTCCTAAATTGATAAAAACAGTGACAAACACATTTTTATTTGAAAAGAAGGAAAATAATTAAACTTAGATATTAAATTGCTATGAATTTGAGAAATAACAATTTAACTATCGAATCAACCTATAGCTGAGTGTTTTCCCAAATCTGGAAATGAATTTTGTTTTCTCTTTCTCTATCAATTTTTTGTCTATGCTATTTTCTTCCTGTTGTTGATAATTATCTTTTTGTTCTGGCCTCACGTTCTATTCTACTATTGTTGTTGGCTTATCCTGTTTTCTCATGTATCAGGGAGAGTTCTCCTTTTAACTATATTTTATCCTCCCCTTTGTTGTGCCTCTCTCTTCCAACCCCACCTTTCACAAGATCTTTAATTTTTTTCTATGAATAAAAGACAACTCCTTATCCTATTGGTCATCCCTGGGAGATTAGGTGAATGAAGTTAAAATAGTTCTTAGACTGTTCTATGTTCCCTCTCAACTGGCTGCATGTTATGTTCGCCTTCATGCGAATATGGAGATAGTTGTCCTTTGTTCTCTTCTCAAAAATGAATTCCCTTATCTTGATCTCATGTGAATGGAGTTAGCATAACCAAAACTAAATCAATTCCTTCCTACCACACATGGGAGAGCCAGAAGAAGCCAATCAAAACATAAAAATGTGTTATGATATTGCTATTAGGATTCAACCGTGTAGTTTTCGAGTCAAACTCATTGACCCATGATTACTCATGAATCATGGGTCAATGAGTTTGACTTGAAAACTACATGGTTCAATCTTGATAGCAATATCATAATTTGGCACACTGTGGAAGAAACCTCCTACTTATAAAAATGTTTTTTTCTGTCCAACTCCCTTTCAAAAATGGATTTCTTTGTTTTTTTTTAAAACGAATTTCTCTTTTTCTTGCCATGTTCTCTTCCCTGTTGGTTGTGCCTGGGAGATCACCAACATTAAAATTAAATCTTTGTCCTCTTCTCCTGGCCACACATGGGGTTAAGGAGAATGAAATAAAATAATCAAGATAAAAACTATTTTTTTTCAGCTTCCTCTCCAAAAACGGATTTTGTTTTTACTTCCCTTTTCTTAATTCGCATTTACTCTCTCTCTCTCTCTATTTTTTTTTCTCATGAAAATGGTAGTAGTTATCAAAGAAATCAGATCCATTATTCATGCTTGATCTCCAGAACTCCAAGTTTCTCTCTTTGTTTGCATGCAAATTGATTGAAAGGTGGTTTTTTTCATTTTGATAACTGTTGTTTCAATTCCAATTTTGAATTTTAACTTCCATCGTATTGTTTTTTTCTATTCAATTTCAATTATGAACGAAATTCATTTATTTATGATTTCCATTTAAACATATCTTTCCTCTCTCATTTATCAAATGAGAAAATAACAATTAAATCAATAACGCAATTTTTACATTTTGTTCATTTTCACAGTTAAAAATTTATTCCAATAATTTATAATAAAGACTTTACATTTGGTATCAAAGCAACCAGGTTCTACACTGAAACCTATGAGCTCATTATGCAATAATGCATAAACCTTATCAGAATATAAAGGTTGAAAATTTCTTGTGCCAGAATGGCAAGAGAAAAGAAATCAAGGAAGTGAAAAGGAAGATGTAAGCATTAGTAACTTGTGTAAGTTTGGGCTAGTTAAAGATTCGTCCCTAGAATCAGAATTCCTAAACCAACAACTTATGATGAAACCTAGGATTGTGGAAGATCATGCAATCGGGTTATGTAGGAAGGTTAGGAAGAATAACCTGTACTTACATGACTCTAAGAAAAAGAGAATGAGTAGGAATGAGATAAATTGAGCTATAGCAACCTACAAATTGTGAAAGATTCAGGAACTCTTGGATTAGTGTTAACACTACGAATCTAAGTATGCAAATTCAACATAAATTATAATGTTCAAGTAGGACATGAATGAAGGAATTATCCTCAAGGGTTGGGGAACTCATGACTTAAAATTTTGTGTTAAGATAAAGATCTTGTTAGAAAAGAGTTAGTACCAAGGAATTGAGAAAAGACCAAAACGGTTAGAGGAAAGAATCAATGAGGTTATTGAAGTTTTTGGAATCAAAAAAATTATGAATAATGGTTCCAAAAGGGAATAGGAATACAACATGGCTCTATGTGTTAGGACACTAGAAGTTGCAAGGAAAGCAACACTCTGAGTTGAAAAGTTCATCAACAAAAGAGGTTTGTGAGCATGGATATTCCTCCATTAAAAAGGATATTACAAAGAAGATGGAATATTAATTGTTACTGATAATTCATTGGATCTCCTACGGAATGATCCAATATGCTGAATCTGTGAGATAAAAAAAAAACAAAGAAAATCTAACTTTGAGAAAAGTGCATTTAAGGTATGCCAGAGGTAAGGGAAGGCAATGAAAATTCAACGTGAAGGAATGACAAACCCTTTCCAAAGAAACAAGTAAATTGCTAGAAGTTCAACGTAAGAAGAATGAAAGTTGCGGAAACACTAAGGGGGGGGGGTGAAGAGAGTGGATTGACTCAAGCTAAGTACCCCACCCAGTAAAAACTTGGTTATGACTTCTTTGCAAGTCATAAGAACAACTAAGTCATACATTTTATGACCACAAGGGAAAAATGACAAGTGGAAAGGTTAAGAACTATGACCTTTATATCTTATGATTATTTGATCTAAAGATCAAAGGATATTATTATCAATGCCTTAGAAAAGGATAGGTAGATAACTTGATCATGATAAGGAAGATCATTGTCTATGGGATTGACAAGGAAAGATCTAAGAGACTCGTGATTGGAAGAAAGTGTCTCTATACTCCTATATACTTTATATAGAGAATTCAAATAACGATGTTATTTCTATGTGAAAATAAAAGTAAGATGTGACAATATGTGAACCACACCAAAATCTCTTAATGAGAATGATAAATCACTTAATCACTACCTTACTCTTGAATGAAACCTTGGGTTAAGGATAACCTAATTGGGACAAGAAGTTCATTCAATAAAGAGAGAGATCTTATGATGAGACTAAAACCTATTAAGATGGGTTACGTACTGGATTACTCTTTAACACCTAAGTAGGAATTAAACCTGAATGAGTTGTACATTGGGTCTTGACTATAGCCATATAGAGTGGGGAAATCTATAAACAATCGGACTAGTCAACAATTAAGGATTCCATCCTAAGAATTGGAAGGGAATATTGGGTTTAAGATTTGCCATATCATTGGAGATAATGAAACTCTATAAGGATAGAAGCATAGGAGGGATTCCTAGTAAGTTAAAAGAAGTCATATTATTGACAAGAATTTACTTTAAGTAGCTCTTATATTAAAAGAGAAACATATTCAAAAGGAAGCCTCTATTGTCATGACAGAACATCATAGAATTTTCACTTAGCAAGAAATGCTGAAAAATCTTACGGAGAAGAACATCAAAATTGTTACTTGTGATCAAAATGGATATATTAAAGTTGAGACTATCCTATATAATTAAGAAATCATGGAGTTAAATGTTAGTGCTTGAAGATTAGATATGAAATTAAATTTGTTATTATCTAGAAATCAACATGATTGAACGAGGATTAATACTCAAAACTAGTATCAGATTAAATCAAGGAAATTAAATTGAGTTAAAAGATGAATTGAATCTTTGAAAATAATCCAAGGACAAAAGAAAATCCACGGTAAGGATGTCCTGAGATAAATGGGAATTATCTCCACAAAAACCTATAACCAATTACATGAAGATTAATAAGGACCTAAGATCAAAATAGGTTATCACTTAGTCAAAGGATAGACTATTGTTGGATATAAAAGAACCTATGTGTCCAAAATTTGGAAGATTTGAGAATGGAACGAGGAAAATAATGTCAGAGTTAGAACATCGGAATGACAAAGGGAATTGTCAGATAAGGATCCACTATGATCCAGAAGAAGAAGGAGTAAGAAGTTGCACATAATATAGCAATGTAATGTCTAGTATGCCAGGAAATGAAGACCAGAAGTCATCATTGGTAGGACATGTAACTCTCTTTGAGATTCTAGAAGGAAAATGGTAAAACACAAGACAAATTGATTTGTCAGTGTTAGTAGAATAACATAATGTTCTGGTGGAAAGACTCATCAAAGGAACCAACAGTTTTTGGAAACCCGACTTATAGGATTTTGATCCTAAATAATATATTGTGGGTAAGCAGTTGCTTAGGAAACCTAAAAGGTTATTTCAGTTTAGCAAATAATGATAGGGTTGAGTAAACCAAAATCATACCATGAGACATTCATTTGAATAAATGTGCAATATATTATTTTAGTCAAAGAAGTAAAATGGTGGACTAAATCTTGAATGATTTGTAAACTTCTAAAATTGACGTTTGAACAATTATATGAAAAGAAAGGAAACTCTATTAAAGCTGAAAAAGTCTTGGATATAATCATAGACTTGATAAATGTCAAAAATGAATAATAGAATGAAGTGATCAATGAAACTTAATTTATAATAAAGCTTAAGTGTGGAGCAGTATCAAAATTTATAAGTGTCTAGGAGCAAGGTTATGCTCGAGATAGACAAGTAAATAAGGGAAAGTACTTTATGGTAAGGATACTGAATGTGTAAGTGGCGGATGGACTCAGGTTATGAGTTGTCTAAAAGTGTAAATTCAAAGGAAAGGATTGGACCCATGATGTAGTGTATAATACATTGACATTCCTCTTCCATTTGGATTATACTAAGGATAAATGCATGGGAAAATGAATTCCGATCACTAAGTATAGATATTATTATATATTGGATGTATTTATAGAATAAAGCTCTTGGGAGAGTAAGTATGTGTGAAGCATACACAATCTCCCTATGTGATAGTAAGGACACTTGAAGCAAGGTCTAGAAAGGACAAGATTATTGTATAGAATGAATGTTTGTAAATCTTACGTATTTTGGGAAATCATCAAAGTTGGCTATGAGATTTGTGGGACCCTTTGATGTATTGGAATTCATGAATCTAGTTGCTTATAGACTAGTGTTAGCAGGGATAGTACTCAGTACAAGGTCTAGTGGGACCAGTATACTGAGGATGGTTCTATATGGGAGGATTTTGTGACGATTGACCATCATTTTCCTCAATTGCTTTCTTAGAGTAGTATTTACTTAATGCATGAGATACTTGATACTCTAGTTTTTGATTCACTTGTTGTGAACTTGGATAGCGTGGATGCTACTATGGATTGCTTATGCTTATGTTTTAAGAACTATGATGTTAGTTATTATATCATTATGATTGAGATACCATGTTTTATTGATGGGGCTACTATGCTTATTGATTGATTAATAAGTCATCGAGACGATGTCTCTTCCAAGAGGGGAAAGATGTCACGTACTGATTATTATCAATTATTTAATTGCAATTATTAATCATGAGATTTGCATGTTTATGTTAGATGATTATAAAAATTGGAATTGAGATTGAAATTGGATTGAAATTGAAATTCAAGTGAAATGATTTGAATTCAATATTATGAAAATTTGGGGATTGTCATTGCTGATGAGAAATTGAGTGCAAGTGAACGCAGGAACAAATAAATGAGAATGAAGGCGAGAACATTGATCAGGTAGAGTTATTTTAGCCATTAGATGTTAATGAGGATGATGGAATCTCACACACCACTTAATTAATTAGAAAATATTTTGCATGATTAAATGATTTAAATTTTAATTATTATAATGGCTATGCATTTGTTGAACGAAATTGCGAAAAAGAATTTGTTTGTTTTAAATGACAATTTGATTATTGATGTGATGAAATTAATTTTTTATTCAAATAAATAGTTCTTTGTGTAAATATTTTATTATTAGCTGAAAATAATAATGCTTTATTCTAAATTATTGGAATAAATTTTTAATTGTGAAAATGAACAAAATGTAAAAATTTCGTTATTGATTTAATTGTTATTTTCTCATTTGATAAATGAGAGAGGAAAGATATGTTTAAATGGAAATCAGAAATAAATGAATTTCGTTCATAATTGAAATTGAATAGAAAACAACAATACGTTCAAAGTTGAAATTCAAAATTGGAATTGAAACAACAGTTATCAAAATGAAAACAAACACCTTTCAATCAATTTGCATGCAAACAAAAAGAGAAATTTGGAGTTCTGGAGATCAAGCATGAATAATGGATCTGATTTCTTTGATAACTACTACCATTTGCATGAGAAAAAAAAACAGAGAGAGAGAGAGTAAATGCGAATTAAGAAAAGGGAAGTAAAATAAAAATCCGTTTTTGGAGAGGAAGTTGAAAAAAAATAGTTTTTGTCTTGATTATTTTATTCCATTCTCCTTAACCCCATGCGCGACCAAGAGAAGAGGACGGAGATTTAATTTTAATGCTGGTGATCTCCCAGGCACAACCAGCAGGGAAGAGAACACAACAAGAAAAAGAGAAATTCATTTTTTTTTAAAAACAGAGAAATCCATTTTTGAAAGGGAGTTGGACAGAAAAACACATTTTTATGTTTTGATTGGATTCTTTTGGCTCTCCCATGCATGGTAGGAGGGAATTGATTTAGTTTTGGTTATGCTAACTCCATTCACATGAGAACAAGAGAAGGGAATTCTTTTTTGAGAAGAGAACAGAGGACAACTATCTCCATATTCGCATGAAGGAGAACATAGCACACAACCAGCTGAGAGGGAACATAGAACAATCTAAGAACTATTTTAACTTCATTCACCTGATCTCCTAGGCACGACCAATAGGAGAAGGAGTTGTCTTTTATTCATAGAAAAAAAATTAAAGATCTTGTGAAAGGCACGGCTGGAAGAGAGAGGTGCAGTAGAGGGGAGAATAAAAGATAGTTAAAAGGAGAACTCTCCCTAATACATGAGAAAAGAGGATAAGCTAGCAGCAGTAGGAGAATACAAGGTGAGGCCAGAACAAAAAGATAATTATCAACAACAGGAAGAAAAGAGCATAGAATAGAAAATTAGCAAAGAAAGAGAAAACAAAATTCATTTCCAGATTTGGGAAAACACTTAGCTATAGGTAGATTCGATAGTTAAATTTTTATTTCTCAAATTCATATCAATTTAATATCTAAGTTTAATTATTTTCCTCTTATCAAACAAAAATGTGCCTGTCATTGTTTTTATCAATTTAGGAAAAGATCAAACACCAAATTGCATTTTTATTTGAGTGAAGATAAAGTATAGATTTGAACATAAAATCATTGAAACTTGAACGAAAAACAAAATGTTTTTTATATATATTTCAAATATAAAAATTTAGTAAAATAAAAATACAATCATGATTCCAAAATATCAAAATAAATAGTTTAATGAATGAAGTTTTCAACTTTCTTTAAATATAAATGATATTATTTTTAAGTATTGTCGGTGTTTTGGATTTTATGAGTTTCGTAATTTATATTTACTTCTTCAATAAGTAGGGTTTGGTGGAATTTTATGCCTGGATCATGTGTGATGGTCCTTTGTTTGCATTCATCTTGACAATACCCTTGTAGTGGGAGTACCTGGATGTGTTTGGTCTTTTGACTGGTTGACAGAGGGTGCTTGTTTGCTGCTGAGATTGGTGGTTTTATGATGGCATGATTCTACTGTTGGTTGTCATAATTTTGAGGTATGGGTGGTTGGATGTTTCAGCACGAGTTGTGGGTGTTGGTTTTCAGTTGCACGGGTTTGATCAGTTGGATGGACGGCAGTCAGTTATATGGTTGCTATTCTAGCTGGTTGATTTCTTGTTCTAGAGATTGGTTCTCTTTCTATGTTCATGTGGTGCCTTGTTGTTTGTTGTTGTTTTTCCTTTGCCGCCTGAAGGGTCATTTTCTTTCATTCCTGAGACTAGTGCATATACGCCTTGGCTTGTTCCTTTTCCTATGTTGGATGTTTAGAGTAGTTACCTGAGATGGTGGACATTTTGAATGTCGATTGCAGTGGTTTTGGTCCTTGTTCGTGTTTTGGAGGATGCCTGAAAGCCTGCGTCAAGTGGGAGATTGTTGGGATGTTTGTCTTAGCTTTTTGGCATGTTTCTCCTTCGACCTTGGCTTTTCCTTCATGTTTATGGCATTTTCCACCATACCATGTGTGGTCTCCTTTCTCACTATGGTGGCTGCGGTATCGGTCTTTCCTTCTAGCTTTGGTGATTACCGCCATACCGCAGGTGGTGGGTAAACTCACCGCGGTAGCGTGATGAGACCGACCGTGGTGGTCTTGGCAGTTACCGCCATCACCACGGTCGGTGATTTCACTCACCGCGGTGGCCATGGTAAGACCGCCAGCGGCTAGGCTGGCGGTTACTATTGTACCATGGTCAGTCAATCGACTGACTATAGTGGCCATGGTAAGACCGCCAGTGGTCAGCCATGGTTGTTACCACCATACTACGAGGCGTGCCAATTGGGGGTACAGTAGCGTGATGGCGGTTTGTGGGTCAGAGCTCGAAGGAGCTCGGACGGCTTACCGCCATACGACTAGGTGTGTTGTTCTGGGCTGTGGTAGAGTGGTAGGATCTCAGATGAGCTCGGGCAGAGTTTGACCGAGTTGGACTCGGTGTCAGAGCAGTAGGAAAATGATAGGTCAACACGTGGTAGGTTGGCAGCATCTAGTTGGTCGAAGACAAAGAAAAGTGAAGACTTGGGCCAGAGCTAGGATGGCTTACCACCATATCGCAAGGCAAATAGTCATGGCAACGGTAGTGCGGTAGATGATAGGGTGAGCTTGGGCGAGCTCACCGCCATACCACGGTAGGTATTTTTTAGCTCAGCAGTAACGTGGTAAGAGCTTAGATGAGCTTGGAACTTGGTTGACTAAGTTGGACCGATTTGACCGACTATCAGATGCGATCAGTGAATGGATGGTGGACACGTAGCTTAGTTCAGTAGGTTGTTTGGCTAAAAGTCAAATGCAGTTATTACTGTTGACTCAGGGTGGCAAACAGGAACCCGATTAAGGCAAGAATTTATTTCCTGAGTGGCTCGATGCAAAGGAGATCTGTGCAGATCGGATGCGTGCCTGGTTGTTCGATGCATTAACCTGAGGGTCAGCGATTGGTTGGATCATTGAATGCGATGTATGGCTTGGTTAGAGATATACATTAATATATATAAACCAAAAGGTGATGGTTGTGAGGTTGAGTTGTTGATAGAGAGAGAGGTGAAGTTTGTTCGAGTAGTATGCTAAGGCATTGTAACTGCAAACACTTTGTCTCTTGGATCTAAACGATGTGAACCTGATGTGAGACTGAGTGGCTGTGTTGGCCGAGAGGCTAGCTATGATAGTCTATTATGAGGAGCTGAAGGGAATCTACACTATGTGTTGTGAAGGTGCAGGAACAGTGTGAAGGTTCTGGTTTTGTGTTGTCTGCCATTCTCCAGATGAACAAGATGTGACTGTTGTATAGGCTATGAGCTTGAGATTGTATTGTAACTATTTTTTGTTGCTGAATAATACAATGGCTCGATCTTTTGGAGTGTGGGGTTTTTTACTCGAAAGGGTTTTCCCCATGTATATCTGTGTGTCATCCTTTTTGTGTTTCATGGTTATTTGTTTGTATTTAATCTATTATTGATTTGCATTTACTTCTCTCAGAGGATCAATGGGGGATACTTTGTGCTTGCTTCCTCTTTATGGTACAGTAGTGTGTGTCTTTGGAGTGATTTTGAATTAAAATCACTAAGGCACTGTTGTCTTAGATGCCTATCTTGATGACATAACCGGATCCTTATCACCAACACGCTCAAAGAGCTCAAGGCTAGTGGGGGAGAAAATGAGAGGAACTCAAGTCTTTGTTGCAATGGTGTTGTCTTATGCTTTCTCTATTGAAGTGATGGAGTGATGAGATTGCTACTTGAATGCTTGAAGTGCTTGAACATGTGGATGGGATTGTCCAAGATATTTTGTAGTAGATTGTGAAGGAGCTCAGAAATGAAAATGAATGAAGGTGAAGAAAATGGCCATATTCGGGTCAGTCAGCTAAAGGGAGGCGTTACAATTCGACTTCCAATGGGAAGTTTAATGCCTCTATCTACTCTAGCCATAGGAATCTTCTAGGGATGTAAGCATGCCACATGGGTGTCCTCGAAAGTTTCACTTCTTTCAACGCTCAAAATAGGTGCCAATTGGATGGGAGGCAACAAGCTTAGGTGGAATTTATCCTTCGAAATTGGTTTTCTAAAGTGAAGGAGGGTAAAAGGGGAATTTTCTCAAGGGGTTAAAATTCTCTCCTATACATTTTCCCCCCACTTTAGCGAGCACAAATACTGATGAGTGCTTTGATAAAGTATTTCAAAGAAGTAGTAGGGTTAGAAATGTATACCTGAACCATTGAGGAAGTAGACCATGATCTGGCGAACCTAAGAGTGTAGAATAAGCAAAGGAATTCATAGCTCAATAGAACTATGAAGTTGAAGGATGAAAGCACCTCACAAGCCCACAAACCTACAAGGAAGGCACCTCCCAAGAACTCTCACATGAGGGAAACTGAGAAAAGTGGACTTCACATAGTCTAAAAGAACCTTCATAGGTGCACCCATGAAGTGACATGTTTACTCGCAGATAGAACATTAGGAAGATGACACACAAGAAAGTAAAAAAAAAGTCACACATACCATCTCCAAGTTGGAATACTTTCAAAGGGGTCCCTCGAGAACCCTTCAAAAGGAAGAGGGGTCCACTCAAAGGATGCACTTTTTGAAAAGTGAGGTCTAGTCAAGTTGCCCCCAAGCTAGATGCAAGGATGTGAAGCCAGGTCTAGTTGGGTTGTCTCCAAGCTAGATGCAAAGATGTGAAGTGAGGTCTAGTTGGGTTTCCCTTGAGCTAGATGCAAAGATAGGTCTGGATGGGATGCCCCTAAGCTAGATGCAAAGATAGGTCTAGATAGGCTGCCCCCGAGCTAGACACAAATATGTGAAGCAAGGTCTAGTTGAGCTACCCCCAAGCTAGACGCAAAGATAGGTCTAGAAAAGATACCCCCAAGCAAGATGCACAGATAGGTCTAGATGAGTTTCCCCCAAGCTAGACGCAAAGATAGGAAGTAGGTCTAGACGGGCTGCCCCTGAGCTATATGCAAAGATCTTTCTTGAGAAAAAAACTTTCAAAAGGGTCCCTTGGGAAACTAGCGTGAAAAATGAGGGTCAACTCAAGGGACATGTGGTTCGAAAGCTGGTGCCTTCTTTCTTGAATTGATTCATCATCAAGGAATCCTTTTGAAAGATCAATTCATCAAGGAATTCAAAATGAAGAACATATCCCCATATAAGGGGAAGGTAAAATATATTCCCAATTCAGAGGAATATTTTCAAGTTCTGTATTTATGAACCTGTGATGAAGGAAACATGTTCCATTAGGGTTTTCAAGTTGAGAATGCAATTCTAACAAGAGGTGTGTGAAGGTTCTTGAGAAAAGATTCATTCAAAATGAATGTATTTTCTAAACACCAAGTAATGTAGAAGTGGCATTGTCATGCATGAAAGGGACAACCCAAGGAAAGAAAAGAGAAAGATAAAGGAGAAGCAAAAAAAAGAAAGAGAACATGAACAAAGGGCACAGGAGTAGCTTGATATTTTGGGGTCAGAGCTTCTCATAAATATATATGTATATTAATAGTATATAAATGAATTGTCATCAACCCCGTACTACATTAGGCCATGTGAGGAATGCATGAGAAGAAAAAGTGAAAATAAAAAATTGGGTCAACATGGAAGGAATCCTAAATTCTCTCAATGCTTTGCATCATCCCCAATTTTCCAAAAATCAATCACCAACCTGGAAGAATGATGATACAGATAGAGGAAGGTTTACAACACAAACACCACACCTGTATCTAAGCACCAACATGGGTGACAAGGGTCATCTAGGAACATATAGAATGATTACAGGGGAAACACATCACAACACACACACATCTAATCTAAAGATCAAGAAGGGGTCTCCCCCTAACACTAGTCAACCAGGAGGTCATCAGCTTCCCACTCTAGATCATTGTAAGGGGAAGGAGGATGAGCCTGCAGTGGTTGAATGTTAAGGGGAGGAGATTTTGACCCTCCCGCAACAAGGGTGATGCAAAAAAAATCAACCCTCTTTCATAAACTCTCAACAATTGTTTGCAACAACAACAAAAAACTGCAATAAGTTTTCTTCTTTGTTCATTCAAAATCTCATAGAAATTCAAGAATTACATAACATAAATAAAACTAAATGGTTGTGCAACCATATGAGCTGATGAAAATCATTAAAAATATAAAATATGAATGGTATAAAACAACAAGGATCAAGCCCCAAATTTATGTCCTTCAATCCAACTTCTTCACCAGATTATAGCTCCTTCAACCTGCATTCATCATTAGAAATCACTGCTGCAAAAAAACCATAAAATAATGAATCTTCTTGCTGTTGTATCACACCTTTAAACCTGCAACAAAAAATTATTCTTGGTCTCTTCCAACCTTCTTTTAGCTAAAGCTCTCAAGCTCTCTTCACACAAACTTCACTAGCTCACTAGCTCCCAAACTATGGGCTTCTATGCAAATAAAAATTGGTGACAATGGAGTATTCAAATCCTTTCTTCAATCTTACAACATCTCCCCATCTCACATATAAAACTCCCAAATACACCTTCCAAAATTATAAGGCTTGAATATATAAATTTGTGACTAAGGAAAACCACTATGGTTTTTCCAAAACCACAAAAAAAAACCTGTCACTTTCTTCCATTACTACTTCATCATTAATTTGCATCTTTTAATATGGTCTTCTTGGTTTTGTGTGCCTCTTTCTCAACTTTCTAAAACATTTTGAAATTCTTGATTCTTTCTACCATATGAGAAAGTTATGGTCATTTTACTAAGACTGGGTGTCATAGATACAACCCCAAACATGCAACAACATGCAAAGCTTGTGGCCAACATGAAAATACATGCAAGAAACATGCAATATTATATTGCAGCCCATTTCACGACGCATTTACATGCAAATAAGACTTTTTTACCCTTTCAAAAAGTGGACACCCAAAAGGCATATTCCCCTCCAAGATGCTTTCATTATTTTACCAAGGCTTATTTCCCATCTGATTTACATTTACAATTTCACACCAAGGGAATTTAAATTGTTGCAAATTAAAATATTATTCTCCTAACCCCTAAGCCCTTATTAAAAATAAACAAAAACTAAAAGAGAAATATTTTTGGTGATGCAATATTTCCTTACACCCTGGATGATCCTGCATCAAAGGGCTAAGGAAGAAGGACCCATGAGGTCTTCGTCATTCAAATCTTGTGGGTCTAAGGTCAATGATTTCATGAAGATCACTGAAAAGGTCAGAACTTCATCCACCGAGTTAAACATGCACTTGACAGGAATGCCATGTTTCACCTCGACAAACAAGGAATATTGCGCTTGAGGTTCACCACTAAGCTCAATGAGCAATTTGGGAGTGGTGACAAACTCAAGAGAGGTCGAGACTGGTTCTACTACTAGGAAAAAACAAGTCAGTGTGGGGCCAACTTTTGGAGAAGGTGAGCTCCTCTTACATCCTTCATTGCTGGAAGGACCACTCTCTACCTTCTTCTTCGCCAGAGGATGCGAACTCCCCATAGATGAGGCAAGAAGAGTAGAGGAAGAGGAGGAGGAAAGAACCACAGTAGATACAACCAAATTGTTAGTCATATCTATGGGCCTTGGGAAAGGAAGAACATCTGGGATGGATGTTAACAAAGGTAGCTCTACTGAAGGAGCGATGAACACCTGCACCTTTCCAGGGTTACACGCATTTGCACTCACATCGAAAGTCAAAAGTGATACAGAGTTGGTTTGAATGGAAATATAGGGGAGGAGAGAGGAGGAAATAGTTGAGGGCCCTGATACAGGGGTGGTCATCTCCTCTTCCTTCTTCTATGAGGTGAAATTCTTAGCTAAGAGAGCCCTTCGATGGTGCTTGCACTCGCGTGCAATGTAGTTTTTGCGACTCTTTGAACTAGAGACCGGAGGTTGCAAAGGAATGAAAGGCTCTTGTTTAGCCATAGGAGTGTCATCCATAGTTTTTTCTAGTGGAGGTATAGACTTTGAGATGGGATTAGGAGGGACAGGTTCTAAAACAACAAGAGGAATCAACTCTAATGCCTTAGCAATGGGCCTCTTCCCGTTCACTTCTTTCGGATCAGGAGTGGTAGGAGGTCGCGGAGGCTGGGACATAGAGGGTTCTCCATGAGGGATTTATGTCCACCATACCAAATGGGACTAGGCTTCATGGGTAAGACAAGAAGCTCAAATGCACAACACTTGGCCCTTTTCTAGGAGGGCATCGTAGGATTCTCTCACAAACACGAGGCAGAAGTAGATGGCACCATAGCGGAGGAATAGGAAGCATTAGGCTGAACATCGGAAGAGGAAGAAGGAGGATCTCAAGACCGCTTCTCTTCTTCTCTTCTACGTACCTTAGCGATGTCACTATCAACTTTCAGGCAAGCCCTATGTGAAATAGCATAAGGCGAAGGAGGGAATCTAACTTTTGGCCTAGCACATCCTTTCAAGTAATTTTGATATGTATGATATAGGAGATCTTTCCTGGGTGAGATAGGACCAACGGGTGCAGGCCAAAAGTAATTTAAGGTATAGATTCCACACGCAACCAGTGGTCTATAATTGGTGTCATGGAGTACATGTACCAGACCCCCATTAGTGAATTTCAAACACTTATGCACAACCGAGGGAACTGCATTCATAGCTACCAGTTAGGGGATACCTAGCTTCACCCTGAAGAGTTCAAACCTTGGGATGATATCAAACATAAGGTTTATGAATTAGGTCCCATGAGGACCGTTAGGACAATGCTTCCTATAGGAGGTACAAAAATGTTTTTGTGTGTGCAGATAGTACTCTCAAGTGCATTATATCCATCCTTGTGCAGAAGCTTGATTAACATGATCTCCTTTGTTATAACGTTTACTTGAGATGTCAGATTAATGAGAAAACTAGCCATAGTATTCCCATTTATCCTCACAAGAATGTAGAGAGGAGATGGTTCCCTATTAAAGCCCATCGGAAAGTCCTGCGAAGTCAAGTTGATATCCTTACCACTACTCATAGGCTGCGCAGAGGACATAGGCTGATTTAGGAAAGAGGCATTTACACACACTAAAAAACACTTCCACAGAGCCTCCTAAAGGTTACATGACAGGACAGTGACCCAATTCATGTTTCTTTACACAACACTTTTAAAACCTTCCAACTATGCCTACTAGGGGTCATAGGTTGGGTTGCAAGGAAAAATCCTTACAACACTCCTAGGATATGAGGAAAGGAACTTTCAGTATCGTAGAATGGAACAAAAATGGTTCACATCAGGCTCACAAAAAATGTAAGAGGGGGACCAACCACATCAAGGCCCTAGGTCATAGAGGGCCGAGAGAAAAAGGCTACCCTAACTTACCTCTGTTTAAAGGAGTGTTAGGAAATGAGGGACGTGAATGATGAGAAATATGAGATTTTTCAATCACTTTGCAGACTTGAGGCTTGAAAGGAGACTAGGCGAGTCGGTTTTCAAGATCAAATTTGTGTCTTAAATAACTCTTTGTCATAGGATAGAAGCATGGTTATGGGATGACAATATGGCATGCTGGCATCTCTCAAGTGTGCTAGTGTCCGTACGGCCAGAGAACCAGAAAGACAAGGTCTAATCGCTGGAAAATAGACTATCAGCCTAGCTAATGATTTCTAAGGGAACAAAATAACAGTAAGAAATATGAAACATATAAATGTATGTGATAAAGTAAATAGATAAAAGTGAAGGTGAAAAAAATGATCTCACACAAAATCTTGTTAGCCAGCTCGCTCCAAGATATCTCCACCTACACACAAAAGAGAGAAATTTTTGGGGGGTTGTTTAGGGGTCTACCTCAGTCAGACCCTTGTTTTGGTGTTTCCACCTCCATGGACAACCAAGTTTCCAATGATATAGAAGTAGTATGACATAGAAGGAAATGAAATAAATAGAACACAAAACACTACTAAACAGTAATTGCATTGTCCTATGCTTGCTCTAGTTTTGGGGGAGAAAATGAGAGGAACTCAAGACTATTGAAATGGTGTTGTCCTATGCTTGCTCTATTGAAGTGATGGAGGGATGAGATTTTTTCTTGAATGCTTTAAGTGCTTGAACCTATGGATGGGATTGTCAAGAGATTGTCTAGAATATTGTGACGGAGCTCAAAGATGAAAATTAATGAAGGTGAGTGAATTAATGAAGATGAAAATATCTATGTGAATTAATTCCAGTAGCTTGGTAGCATATTGTTCCTTTCCTTTGAAACTAATCCTTACTTTCTTTCCAAACTGACAATCTTTGTAAACAACATTGATAGGCTTTGTAATTCTTGGTAAGTATCTCATTGCATGAACTAAGCTAATTCTCACCAAATTATGAAAATTCATGTCACAAATTCTCTAGTGCCATAACCAACTGTCATTAATCTGAGACATAGAGCAATGACCATCTATCATAACCCAATTTTATTTCATATTATTATAATATGGTAAATTGAATTATTGAAGAAATTCAATAAATTTTATATGGAAATTTTGGTATTTTTGAAAAATTGAATGAAAGAAGTTGATTGATGCTGACTTTGAATTTTTTTGGAAAATTATTTTATATGTAATCAAGAATTGAACGTTATTGATCAATTTGAAAGTGAAAGTGTGTATTGTAGGGTGAAAGGCTGAAGGACGAGAACAGGGTACAAGTAGGATTGTTTAGCTAGATTGAATGATAAGCTAGTTGGAATTTGGGTGCACACACCACAAATGGCATGATGATTTTCATTTGAGCTATTTTGCATATATAAAAGAATGCAATTTTATGACTTGAAATGTTTTAGTGATTGAAAATGAATGGCTTGTAGATTAATTTTCTACTCAAACTCTGTGTTTTGAAGAAAATAGAAGTAAGTATTGAAAATCAATTCCTTTTTAGTTTACATATATAGATACTCGAAATGAAAATTTAAGTTCCTTACTTTAAATGATGTTGTTGTTGACTTCTTTTGTGGCATTTTTCCTTGATGTCAAAACTACCCTGGGTTGGTGCCTAGGAATTTCTCAGTCTGGTCTTATTATGGCATTTGACATTGGCATATTTACTTCATGTTGATTATTTAAGGGCTTGATCACTATTGTGCTTATGGCTTTGTGAACTCTACATGAAATTAGTCCTTATCACTTCTCAACGCATTGGATAGTATCTCTAGCACAGTATATGCTATTGGAATTCAATGTGATGGAAAATTGGCTTTGGTTAAAGGGATTTAAATTGATCTCCTATTTGCATTTACATCGGGTCAAAATGATTAATATTTATTTGAGCCTAAAAGCCAATAGCGGGTATAACACTCAACTTTGGTAAGACCACGCTTAAGACATCTTACCGCAGTATCGCAGACTATTAGAAGAGCAACTACGATAGTGTGGTGAAAGCTATTAGCGGCATGTAAATAGCTACCGCTGCACTGCAGGCTATTAGATAGGTAATTGTGGTAGTGCGGTGGAAACGGCTAGCGACATACAAGATGGCTACCCCTACACCGCGAGCTATCAGGAAGTTAACCGTGGTAATACGGTGGAAGAAGTTAGGGGTTAAATTGGAGCTACTATTGTACTGCGAGTAGTTGGAAGCGACACCGCGGTTGGGTGGTAAATGATGCGGTAATAGTTAGTGTTAGCTACTGTTGTACCGTGGGTAGTCGGAAGGGTGGCCGTGGTTGTGCAGTAAGGAAACAAATGTCAATTTATTCCTGTCGGCATGCAATTCGTTGATCTTTTTGTAGATTTCAAAGTGTATTATGCGGTTTTGATTAATTATTTTTTGTACTCTCAGACTCCAAATTCTATCATATAATGCAAAGGATTTCATGTGGAAAGTAGGGAAAATCTTTATGCTTCATTGTTCGAGGGTTTGGAACCCTAATCTTGCCACCTCCATGGAATTTCTCTCTCGGTCGTTTCACTATGAATTCAACCATTTTTTTCGGCAACTCTTGGACAACGAATGGAGAAGATTGAAAGACTATCACCATGGTCGTTTCTCTTGTCAGGTTCTTGGCATCGGGTGAATACTCAAAATAGAAATGTGGCTCAAGTTGCTCAGCTACTCTACAGGTCTAGTAAATTTCTTATGGAAAATTATTTTTTGGTCCTCACAGGTATTCATCTATTTTATCTTTATAGAACCGTTACCTTCTCTGATAAGGCTAATAAGGGATAAGTGTTTGCTTCTACATGGCAGTTGAAGATTTGGTTTATTATAGATCTTATGCCTCTTTTGTTTTTAGCACTACTTGTGCAGGCTACTTGAGAGAATAGGTTTCAGTCTGCCTTCTATATTTGCATAATGCTTGGATATTCCTGTTAGAAGAACTTCTTCATATTGATCTTTCACAGATGGACATTGCAACACATGGCATTTTTGGTCAATTGAAGTTTGGTAACCTGGTAATCATCTTTGTTTTATTAACTGAAATAGAAAAACGAGCAACCATTGTAACCTTCCTTGAATGTAATGATGAAATCTGTAATAAGAAGAAAATAGAGAGATTAGGGCTCTAATGTATAGGAAAAACAAAAAGAGGAAAATGTGGGTTAACTGTCTTTAAGTGAAGATCAATGAAAAGAGGAGAAAAACAAAAAATGCATAATTAATTGATAGAGTGATGAAGAACAATGAGACAATTATGAAATAAAAAGGGAAAAACTTGTGAGAGTACATCACAGTGATTTTATTGAAAAAATTTGAGCTCTGAGATTGAAAAATCTGAAATATGAGTTGATAATCAAGTTGAATTAAGGCTTGCCAATGACTGAAATTCTGAAAGTTCATTTTGAAGCTTTGAGGATTTTAGATATTGTCTGTCAAGAGGCACTTGATAGACAAAAGACAAATAGAGAGGTCCTTTGTATCATTGTATGATTTACTAAAACAGTAAAGGGGTTGGTGCTCCTTGAGATTGGTGTCTCTAAATGAGGGGATGTTTCTCCTTGAGTTGGTGCTCAGAAATTAGCCTATAAGGCATTGTAAGCAACGGTTTTGAAATTAAGCCAATAAGGCAATTTAGGAGTGGTTTTTCTACCCCAGGAGGGTTTTCCACTCGGAAATTTATGTGTCTCTCATCTGTGTGATTTATGTTTATCTTGCATAATATTTTCTTCAATCATTTATGTTAGTGTGCTCATTCATTTGGTCAATGATCTAATACTTTAAGGCTATTTAAAAGTTTAAAGTAAAATTTGCTCAAGTCTGTCATGCAAATTTAGTTTGTACAAATCCGATGCAAAATGTCTTCCATAAGGTGAATTAACTTCTACATTTTGTGCTCATTATAAGAATGCTCAAAATTCTATCATAAGCAAGTTGAAGTTGCATATTACGAAGTTTTATAGTACTGTTGATAAAGCACATCAAGATTGTTCATAAATTGCTTATGGAAAATTCATTTTTGGTCCTCATAGGTATTCATCTATTTTATCTTTATAGAACTATTACCTTCTCTGATAAGGCTAATAAGGGATAAGTGTTTGCTTCTGCATGGTAGTTGGAGATTTTGTTTATTATAGATCTTATGCCTCTTTTGTTTTTAGCACTGCTTGTGCAGGCTGCTTGAGAGAACAGGTTTCAGTCTGCCTTCTATATTTGCATAATGCTTGGATATTCATGTCAGAAGAACTTCTTCATATTGATCTTTCACACATGGACATTGCAACACATGGCATTGTTGGTCAATTAAAGTTTGGTAACCTGATAATCATCTTTTTTTTATTCTCTGAAAAAGAAAAATGAGAAACCATTGTAACCTTCCTTGAATGTAATGATGAAATCTGTAATAAGAAGAAAATAGAGAGATTAGGGCTCTAATATAAAGGAAAAACAAAAAGAGGAAAATGTGGGTTAACTGTCTTTAAGTGAAGATCTATAAAAGAGGAGAAAAACAAAAAAGACATAATTAATTGACAGAGTGATGAAGAACAATGAGAAAATTATGAAAAAAAAAGGGAACAACTTGTGAGAGTACATCACAGTGATTTTATTGAAAAATGTTGAGCTCTAAGATTGAAAATCTGAAATATGAGTTGATAATCAAGCTAACTTAAGGCTTGACAATGGCTGAAATTTTGAAAGTTCATTTTGGATCTTTGAGGATTTTAGATATTGTCTGTCAAGAGGCTCTTGATAGAAAAAATATAAACAAAGAGATCCTATGTATCATTGTATGATTTACTAAAACAGTAAAGGGGTTGGTGCTCCTTGAGATTGGTGTCTCTAAATGAGGGGTTGGTGCTCCTTGAGATTGGTGTCTCTAAATGAGGGGGTGGTTCTCCTTGAGTTGGTGCTCCTTGAGATTGGTGTCTCTAAATGAGGGGGTGGTTCTCCTTGAGTTGGTGCTCATAAATTAGCCTATAAGGAATTATAAGCAATGGTTTTGAAATTAACCCAATAAGGCAGTTTAGGAGTGGTTTTTCTACCCCAGGAGGGTTTTCCACTCGGCAATTTATGTGTCTCTCATCTGTGTGATTTATGTTTATCTTGCATAATATTTACTTCAATCATTTATGTTAGTGTGCTCATTCATTTGGTCAATGCTCTGATGCTTTAAGGCTGTTTAAAAGTTTAAAGTCAAATTTGCTCAAGTTTGTCATGCAAATTTAGTTTGTGCAAATCTGATTCAAAATGTCTTCCATAAGGTGAATTAACTTCTGCATTATGTGCTCATTGTATGAATGATCAAAATTATGTCATAAGCAGTTGAAGTTGCATATTATGAAGTTTTATAGTACTGTTGATAAAGCACATCAAGATTGTTCATAAAGCTTTATTTGAACAATATCATATGATGCTTTTAATATGGGTTGTAAATGTTAGTCAAGTCTCATGTCAATCTGATCTAAAATGCTAATGTTCACTTTCTTAATCAAATCTATCTCTTTGGGTTAAATGAGTAAAAGTTTCATTATCCTTTCAAAGTTAAAACTTAAAATCACTCCACTCTGATTCACCCCCCCTCTCAGAGTGAAACCACTTCCAACAAGTTGTATCAGAGCATAGGGTCCTGCATTAGGTTTCATACCTAGGATTGATTTTGGTCTTGGAAGTATGTTTTTGGAGTGTCATAGAGTATTCATCATGGCTAAGTGCAAAAGGAACAAAGGTCAAAATAAAACTACTTTTGTCAAGAAAACACTTGATAAATCAACCCCTGCCAAGTCTAGTGAAGTTTTGTCTCAAGAATTACCCCTGCTAGTTAATACTTAAAGTGATCATGTAGTTGGTGAAGAAGATCACTTAGTAAATGACTTTGAACAAGAATTTGGCGAAAAGGATTGTGAAGGTGATGATTTTGAAGTTGATTTGGAGGCAAAACTACTTGTTGCCTTAGATGAGCTTAAGAGGATTAGAAAAGAAAATCAGGATCTTAAGGTACGCTTACAGGAAAGTGTTAGTGTCAATAAAGTTATAATACAAGATCATAATGATGATAAAAAGACTATTGGATTTCTTAAAGTCCAAATGGTTGATAAGAAAAAGACTGAAGAGGCATTAGAAGCCAAGTTAAAAGATAAGAATGAATTATGCAATTAACTGGAAAATGAGGTTGCCTCATTTAAGAGATGTTCAGATAATGATTTTGTGTTAAAAGAACTAACTCTTAAAGATAAATTGATTATCAATCAAAAATTTGAAATTGAAGAATGCAAAAGGATTGTTGTTGTTGTAAAGTCTGATTTGGAAGTTAAACAGATTGAATGTCTAAAACTTGAAGGAGAAGTAGTTACTTTGAGAAAAGAGCTTGAAAGTGTTAAGATTCAATTGGTTAAAAAATAGAAATTTGATTGTAGTACTAATTTATTGAATGAGATGATTGGAAGACAAAAGCATTTTAAATATCCTACAGGAGTGGGATATGAAGTTGGACAAAGCTCTGCAGAAGAATCTAAACATGAAATAGTTTTTGCTACTGCAGATGGAAAGTCATTTATAGCTAAGAATACTCCAAGATTGAAAGTTAATCTCGGTCACCATATTGCTGTTGCTCAGATAGAAGAAAAGTGGGTAGATGAAAGGAAAAAAAGACCATCAAGATCTCAGTTTATCAGATATAACCACTCTTAATTTCATGGCTATTGTTAATGTTGTAATGCTTATGCACATAGAGCAAGAAATTTTTGGATGAATAAAAGTCATAATCATGTGCTAGTAATGTCAAGAGAGGTTCATACAACATGCCTAGAAGAAATTATTCTCTCTTTGGTCTAGACAACTCTATTATATGTTATAGGTGTAATGGGTTTGGACACAAAGCACAGTGGTGTAAGGAAATTTTGATAAAGCCATCTATGGACTACATGTTCAAAAAAAAGGAAAATAATACCATGAGTAAGGAAAAGACAAAGCCTATACAAGTATGGAGAAGAAAGAAAGAAAAGAAAAATGAGGAACTAAATCTTATGCATGTTGCACAAGAATCATCTCTGAGCATTTAAAATGTTGTATGAAGATAGGGGGATATATTAATTCTTTCTAAATAAACCCCTTTGATATCAAATAAAAGGTAGCAAAATTTTGTTGTTTCATAACCAATTTATCATCAAATGCAAGACACAAATTTTTTTTATTGTCTTGCTGGGAATAATAGTGACAGTGTGTGATGATAACTGTCTTATTGCAATGATCCATCTATATCATCATTAAGGTAGAAGATGATTTTCTCATATGAATTTTTGTGTTGTTGCTTTGATACCTTTTGTGTCTTTGGGAATATCCACAGTAAAATATACATATGACAAAATTTACACTGTCCATCACTGGTGAACAAATTGTGATTAACCTTACTTTGTTGTAATGTATTGGTTGGGCCAGAAGGATCAATATATTTTCTTTTTACTTATCAGAATAGGTGATGGTTTGTGTTACTCAAAGAGATTCATGAGGTTAAGATTCTTGAACAGTCAAGTAGTGCTCTTTTTTCTTTTGTCATCAAATCTTGCTATATTGTCTCATCTCTATTCGATACATTGAAACCATATCTAATAGAAACTTGATAAAATTTAGTGCCTTGATTTATTTGAATAATGTTTCAGCAACAAAGCAAGTTAAGACAATGAGTTGTTTGAGGTCTTAATTGAAATAATGAAAGAGGCAATTAGTTGAAAAACATTAATGGTAAATTTTGAGTTTTGCAGTAGTGTGCTTGGAAAACATGGACAACATACTATGTATTTGATTTAAAATCAGTTTTCTAGAGTCATTGTTGTTGGTGTAGCATGTTTTGACATTGAGTATGTTGGTACAGTATATGTGTACTTGAGAACAAACAAACAACATTGATAGAAGTTTGGGTATTCTTGGATGATAAAGCTTTTAATATGCATCTAATGATCAATATTTTCATTTGACAGTTGGTTTCTACATGATACTGATAGTTTGGTGACTTGAGACTTATGTAGTGGACTGTATGCTACAGATTTGGCTGCTTTCTGTTATTTTGGTAAAAGATGTTATTCTGGAGAACAAGGTTAGTTGCAATAAAAATGTGTTGGCCTAATTATCTCACTACTAGTTCCTTAAGTAAATGTTGAATATGTAGTTATATATTCTTTCTTGTTGAGGTATATAAATATATTTTGGCAGCAGAATACTTAAGTGCTTCATTTTCCAATGAATTTGATCATCATACAAATTTATTATATTCATGGAGAAATGTGCATTAAGTTATTGAATCAAAAATTCACTGTTTGAAGATTTTGCACATCTTCAATAAGTTTGAGAAAATAAATGGTGTGTTACAGATCAAAAAAAATAAAAAAATAAAGCTTATTTTTTGGGGGAGCCTAGTTCTATGGTTGCTCTCTTACAACTTGATGATCTCTATTTGTTGCTCTAATTGTATTTTCAGCTGGTTCATTGGTTGTTTGTCCTTGGTAACAATACTAGTGACACATTTACATAATCTGGGTGGTACATACTGTGAACATTTGGTTCTTGGTTCACATGTTTAATGGAATGCTCTTAGTTTTATATGTTGGTACTAATGTTTACCATATGCTCATTACAACAAGATATGCATTTGTAAATGGCCATTCATACTGGTAACAGTGTGTTTATAGGTGACAATAGAAGATGAAATTTAATATGACCAAAAGGTGGAACAGTCAGCCTTGGTGTGCAGTTTTGGTTATGAATCTTTGATAGGTTGCTTGGTTTTGGTTGTACAATGATGCTCAGATTTGCAGCCTTATGGTATTGTTGGTTTTTCAGTCATTTTTTTGATTGCTCTTGATGTCAAACTCGAGATTGATACATTTGTTTAAATTCATGACATTAAGATGATATCCATTAGCATTCATGGTGTGGAAACTTACAAAACTTATTTCTCAGGATATTCATGCTTCCTATTCATATTTCTCCTTTTGCAGATGTTTATGTTTTTGTTGGACTGACAGTGAGAATTATGCTTATGATTGTTCAGGATCATGAATTCAGTTTATGTTACTGGTCATGGTTTTTGAATGGGCATGTATTTTTTTCAGGTACAAATTGGTATAACAAGTGACCATGGTATTAGTTCTTAAAAAGAGGATTCCCCTACATCCACATCAAGACATAGGTGCTTGAAAGTATTGGTTCACTATTTTCTATTCAGTGTTTTGGTGATCATAATGGCACATATTCTTACCTTCACCAAGCACCATAAATTGTTTTTTTTTGATTCACTTGGCTTATGGTATTAGGTTGTTGTATTGCATGGAGAAAATGGTGGTTGTATATCACAAGTTTCTTCATTTGTCCTTATGACAAAAAGGGGGAGAAACTGGTGGTTTAGATGGCTCATTTTTTTTTCCATCAAGGAAAAAGGGGGAGTTTGTTGACTTCTTTTGTGGCATTTGTCATTGATGTCAAAACTGCCCTGGGTTGGTGCCTAGGCATTTCTCAGTCTAGTCTTATTATCACATTTGATTGGCACAGTTGATATTTGGTATTCATTTGACATTGGCATATTTACTTCAGGTTAATTATTTAAGGGCTTGATCACTATTGTGCTTATGGCTTTGTGAACTCTACATGAATTTAGTCCTTATCACTTCTCAAGGAATTGGATAGAATCTCTGGCACACTATATGCTATTGGACTCAAATGTGATGGAAAATCAACTTTGGTAAAAGGGATTTAAATTGATCTCCTATTTGCATTTACATCAGGTCAAAATGATTAATATTTATTTGGGCCTAAAAGCTGACAATAGGTATAACACTCAATTTTGGTAAGACCGTGCTTAAGATGTCTTACCGCGGTACCGCAGACTATTAGAAGAGCAACCACGGTAGTGTGGTGAAAGCTATTAGCGACAAGTAGGCAACTACAGTTGCACCTCAGGCTATCAGACAAGTAACCGCGATAGTGCGGTGGAAACGACTAGTGGCATACAAGATGGCTACCGCTATGCCACGAGCTATCAGGAAGTTAACCGCAGTAATGCGATGGAAGAAGTTAGCGGTTAACTTGGAGCTACCACTGTACCGCGAGTAGTCTGAAGCAAGACCGCGGTTGGGTGGTAAATTATGTGGTAATAGTTAGTGTTAGATATCGTTGTACCGCAAGTAGTCCGAAGGGTGGCTGCGGTTGTGCGGTAAGGAAACAAATGTCAATTTATTCCTGTCGACATGCAAGTCATTGATATTTCTATGGATTTCAAAGTGTATTATGCAATTTTGATTTATTAATTTTTTTCCTCTCGGACTCCAAATGCTATCATATTATGCAAAGGATTTCATGTGGAAAGTAGGGAAAATCTTTATGTTTCATTGTTCAAGGTTTTGGAACTCTAATCTTTCCACCTCCATGGAATCTCTCTCTCGGTCGTTTCACTGTGAATTCGTCTATTTTTTTCTGCAACTCTTGGATAGCGAATGGAGAAGATTGAAAGACCATCACTATGGTCATTTCTCTTGTCAGGTTCTTGGCATCGGGTGAATACTCAAAATAGAAATGTGGCTTGGGTTGCTCAGCTACTCTACAGGTCTGGTAAATTTCTTATGGAAAATTCTTTTTTGGTCCTCATAGGTATTCATCTATTTTATCTTTATAGAACCGTTACCTTCTCTGATAAGGCTAATAAGGGATAAGTGTTTTCTTCTGCATGGTAGTTGAAAATTTGATTTATTATAGATCTTATGCCTCTTTTGTTTTTAGCACTGCTTGTGCAAGCTGCTTGAGAGAACAGGTTTCAGTCTGCCTTCTATATTTGCATAATTCTTGGATATTCCTATTAGAAGAACTTCTTCATATTGATCTTTCACACATGGACATTGCAACACATGGAATTTTTGGTCAATTGAAGTTTGGTAACCTAATAATCATCTTTGTTTTATTCTCTGAAATAGAAAAATGAGCAACCGTTGTAACCTTCCTTGAATGTAATGATGAAATCTATAATAAGAAGAAAACAAAGAGATTAGGGCTCTAATATAAAGGAAAAACAAAAAGAGGAAAATGTGGGTTAACTGTCTTTAAGTGAAGATCTATGAAAAGAGGAGAAAAACAAAAAAGACATAATTAATTGACAGAGTGATGAAGAACAATGTGAAAAGTAGGAAACGAAAAGGGAAAAACTTGTGAGAGTACATCACAGTGATTGTATTGAAAAAAGTTGAGCTCTAAGATTGAAAATTTGAAATATAAGTTGATAATCAAGCTGACTTAAGGCTTGACAATGGCTAAAATTCTGAAAGTTCATTTTGGAACTTTGAGGATTTTAGATATTGTCTGTCAAGAGGCACTTGATAGATAAAAGATAAATAGAGAGATCCTCTCTATCATTGTATGATTTACTAAATAGTAAAGGGGTTGGTGCTCCTTGAGATTGGTGTCTCTAAATGAGGGGTCGGTGCTCCTTGAGATTAGTGTCTCTTAATGAGTGGATGGTTCTCCTTGAATTGGTGCTCAAAAACTAGCCTATAAGGCACTGTAAGTAGTGGTTTTCAAATTAAGCCAGTAAGGTAGTTTAGGAGTGGTTTTTCTACCCCAGGAGGGTTTTCCACTCGACAATCTATGTGTCTCTCATCTGTGTGATTTATGTTTATCTTGCATGATCTTTCCTTCAATCATTTATGTTAGTGTGCTCATTCAGTTGGTCAATGCTTTGATACTTTAAGGCTGTTTAAAAGTTTAAAGTCAAATTTTCTCAAGTCTTTCATGCAAATTTAGTTTGTGCAAATCTGATGCAAAATGTCTTTCATAAGGTGAATTAACTTCTGCATTCTGTGCTCATTATATGAATGCTCAAAATTCTATCATAAGCAAGTTGAAGTTGCATATTATGAAGTTTTATAGTACTGTTGATAAAGCACATCAAGATTGTTCATAAAGCTTTATTTCAACAATATCATATGATGCTTTTAATATGGGTTGCAAATGTTAGTCAAGTCTCATGTCAATCTGATCTAAAGTGTTAATTTTCACTTGCTTAATCAAATCTGTCTCTTTGGGTTAAATTATTAAAAGCTTCATTATGCTTTCAAAGTTAAAAGTTAAAATCACTCCACTCTGATTCACCCCCCCCTCTTAGAGTGAATCCACTTCCAATAGTTAGATGGAACTTATAAGCCATTCCAAACAAAAAATTAATAAATGAATGCATAAAAATATTTATACATATATATACATGTATGTAAATAAATGTAAATATATCCATTATTTGAATAAATGGTAAATATGAATGAGATCATATAAATACATTTAGGCATATATATATACATATATATATTACATATATATACATACATATACATATCTATGTGTATACATATACATATATATATGTACATATATTCATATTCAAATTTCATATTGAATTCAAATTCGATAACTGATAATTCTAAAATTGGACTTTTGAAAACAATGAGAATCCACAAAAGGCATTGCACAAAGGAGTGGATTGCCACCAGATTAATGACCACATTCAAACCAAGTAGTGGTTGATGGCTAGGAAATAATTCCAACATATGTAACATGCAAATGATAGAGTTGTTACCAATTTGAAGATACTTGGGCGAAAAAGTGGGGGAAGAAGAACCTAGGGTTTGAAGGAAAAAGAAGAAAAAAAGCAGCAGAAGAACTCGAGAGAGGAAAAATATGAGGGAAACATCACAAAATCTTGACAATTTGGAGGTAAATTGATTTCCTTTAGCCATCGATTTGATTTAATTGCCATTATCAAAACATGCTTGAAGATTTTCCTCATTTTAATGGAGTGTTAACATAGCATCACAAAATGTGAGTTGTTGTTATGTGTTTGATGTGGCCTTGAAGTTGAATGCATGAAGTTAATGTTTACCACCTTATGGCAAGAACATACCCTATGGCTTGCGTAGTATGGAAACCACCATATCTTAGAGCTTTCACAACTATTATATAGAGCTAGGCTGAGGCTCAACCATTATCTCTATCTGCATTTTGATGCTAGCTAATGAAGGATATCATAATTTACTCCAATGACTATGTGTTTTATTAAAATTATTCTTTTTTCAAGGATCGACTACGATCTTGTGGGAGGGTAAAAAATCCTTGTATTTTGTATTTCTTTTGTATACTATCAAATGCTTGCTATTAAATGGGATGATAATAGAGAGGGGCTTCATCGAATGTTTCTTAAGCCTTGCATATGTATGTATGTTTTTATTTAGTGAGAATCTGACCTTATTCGATAGGAACGATGGTATGAATCCAAGTTTGAGATTCACTAAGAATTGCTTGGGTTGATCTTGAGATCGATGACCTAGTTCCTAAATGTGAATATGATACAGACATGAATCTGCATGTTGAATATTACTACATGCATGGTATAGAACAGTAAGCCCATATGGGAAATTTCAAATATATCTTTGATGCTTAGGAAGAAGAAACCCGACCATTGAGATTGGTCGACCCAGAGTAACCATAGTTTGTTTGTTGCAGCGTGAAAAGGAAGGACTATTTTTTGAACTTGAAACTTCTATCCCTTTTTAATTGAAATATTTTCTCAAGTATTTCATTGAAAAACATGAAAAACATAGTTATTTATAATATTAAAGTTGTTCATCAAATTTTTAGTGATGCAATTTTTTAAATTCTGAATTATAGACATTCTTTCCTTATGTATGAAACTAAACTATTTGATTTGTTTATTTTCATTTTATAGTGGAAATCCATTCTGTTGTGAAATGGTGATCATTTACTTGTAAAGTGATCCTTTAGCATGTAAACATCTTGAGATAATCAAACAAAGTAAAAAAAATTATTTGTCTTTAAATGTAACTATTTAGTTTGAAACAGTATTATGTTGATGTAAATGGTGGTTATTCTTTGCAATCGAGACTATTTTGTTGAAAAGTTATCTTTGTGGCTGAAAACAACATGCTTTATAATTGTTTAGTAGGAAACAATACAAGTTGTTCTATTTGAAAAATGAATGTACATATGTAAACAACATGCTTTAAAATTGTTTAGTAGGAAACAATACCTGTTCTATTTGAACAATGAATGTACATATGTAAATAATATGATTTATAACTATTTAGTAGGAAATAGTACTTGTTTTGTTTAAACAATGAATGTACATATGTAAAAAGCTCACTTTATAACTATTTAGTATTCATATGTAAACAACTTGTTTTATGACTGTTTAGTAGAAAACAATACCTATTCTATTTAAACAATGAATGTTCTTATGTAAACAAAAATGTTAGAGTATCACATTTGTAAGAATGTAATAACAGTATGCGTGAAACTGTTAGCAAAGACTTGTTTTGATTCTTCATTTTTGACAAAGAAACGTCAAATGGAATACTATTTTAAGATTTTAATCTAAATTAATGATTATTTGAGAATCTATGCACAAATTTTAACATAAGTAGGCACATATATGTGTATGCACATAGACTTCATCTATGTACATACACATACTTGTGACATACCTTATTTTGTTTTTAGTACATTTAAGAAAAAGGAAAATGCTTATGATGAAAAGTAGAAAATAGTCATAAGAATGATATGATTGATTGTTGAATTACTCTATGAATCATAAATCTAATTTCTATTTAGAGAGTAAACTAGAATTCTGATTTTTCTTTTGAAGAAATTTATGAAAGAATATTTAATACTTGAACAAAATAGTGATACCTTAGTTGACTAGAGCACCTCAAGGTAGATTCTACTAGAGGGTAGATAGTTGTTATGAGATGTATTGTAGAAAGTTACCTTCCAGGATGGGTGCTAAAATGGAGTTTAGAGAGTATAGGTTTTCTTTACCAGAACCTAGTGTTTGTTGTTGTTGCAACACATTTATTATTATTGGCCAAGCAATATAGTTCATTATGTATGTATGAACTCTATGAATTCACTCTCTATTATTCTTAGCATAGATCTTGCATTTTCTTTTCTAACTTGTAGATAGGAAATGCATGTTGATGTATGGGCACACACCAAATTCCACCTTGCAGATTGTTCTCTTGCTAATTTTTTTGTGCAAGGTCGGGCATTCTTCAAGTCAAAAGAATATTGAGGAAGCGTAAGCTTTGTGGTTGGGTAGTAAAGTGCTTCAACCATGTTCTCATCCACCAGTGGAGGTGATCGTTAAGGAATAACCTTAGTTGTTCTCAAGACTAATATGGTCTAAGACGTAACTTGATGTAATTCATTCATTTACTTGATGTAAATTGTATAATGTAATGACTTTGTGGTCTTAGGAGCCAAGTCAAACTTGATATTGTAATTTGACTTTTGAAGTGAATATATAAATCTTTGACTCATTTTAAATGGACATGTGTAGCTATGATTGACGTTAGCCACTAGTTATGTATTTTTAATTTGGAGTATACTCATGTGTCATTTACAATAATATTAATTAAGTAATAATTCAAATGGGTTATTATATTTGGTATCAGAGCTTAGGGTTGAACTCTAGGCCTTTTGAATCTACCATAGTTTGACTATGGGTATTTGACCCTTGACCCAAAATTTGGTTTTCCTGAGAATCGATCGAACCTAAATTGAATGTAAAAAATGGTAAATTCAAAGGTAGGATGAAGTAAAGGGAAAACTATTAGGACATCAGTAAGAGCGATGTAAAGGAAGAAAACGCTAAGGTGGAGGTTCCATCGAAAATTCCCGATGATGAAACTCTAGCTCAGGCTCTTACATGAATCAAGCTAGAGAGAGGCTTGAAGATTGAGAATAAGAAAACACCAAAGATCAAAAATATTTTTGCAATATGAGACTAGTCTCTAGGGTGTGGACCTAATGCACCCATGTTGACTAAAGAGGAAAATGAGAGCCTATGAGCTCAACCATCTTCTTATGTAAAGTGCAATGTAAATTAAGATGATGAACCTTAAGAATTTCCTCTTTTTGATGCTGAGAAATTATAATGATGTAACAAGAAACCTATTGTAAATAAGGGTCTATTGACTCACCTTTAATATAAATAAAATCAGATAATATTTTAGGTATGATCAAAGAAGGAATATTAAATGTGTGTATTATGCATGAATGTGTATGTCTTCTAGATTGAGAGATGTATGCATATGAAAAAAAATATGTGATGTAGCATAAGAACATTTATTCGTAGAACCTTGTGTTGAGATGCGATAAATGTGAATGTTTTGTAGGATAAGTTTGGGATGCCATGGTGACCACCAAGCAATATGCGGGTGGTAGTGGTTCTGATAATGGACCGAACAAGAGGCTGGAGAAAATTCTAGAGCTTCTAAATCAACAAGAGTCTCACATGGATCAGATAGAGCAAAATTTCTAAGTGGCATGTGAGGATCGACCCGTAGGAATGCATAAGGTAATCAAGGAGATGGTGATCCAGGGGCAAGTCCATGAGGATGAATTGAGGAAGAGCTTGGGAAATACCTCAAAAGAGTAGCACTGCCCAAGTTTGATGATAAGGTTATCAGAGCAAGAGATGAGGCTTGGATTATAGAGATGGAAAAATACTTTGGGATTTTTAATCTTTTTTAATAGACCAAGGTGACATGGGCTACATATCAGCTCTCAGGTGAAGCAACGAATTGGTAGAAAAATGAGAAGTTAGAATGAAATATTCAGTCTACTGAGATCACTTGGGTACTCTTCCTTCAAGATTTTAGGAAGATATGGTTACTATAGATTTTCTTTGACAAGAAAGTGATAGAATTTTAGAACTTAGCCCAGGGAAATATGACTGTGATTCAGTATTGGTAAAAATTCACCAATCTATTAAAGTACGTGACTCAGTATCAGGGGGATGAACGGTTTTGTATCCAAAAATTTATAATGGGACTCAGAACTCACATAGGATCTTAAGTGGATATGCATGAACCTCAAACCATGAATGAAGTTTTCGTAAAAGCCACCAAATAGGAACAAAAGTTGCAGCAGCTATCCAATCTTCATAGCAACTCAAATTCTAAGTTGCGGTATGGGAAGAATAAATTTAATAAGGGAGATAAGAGCCATAAAATCTATAATCTCAAGAGGGGAAATGAGTCACAAGAGAAGAGTGAATATGGTAATGGTGGAAAGAACAAGGAAGAAAACAAGGGTAAGGGTAAGGGTGACCATAAGCAAAAGGGCTTTAGAGAGGAAAATCTAGGAGGTTGAAAAGGGTCTCAAGATGGATGTTATACTTGTGGAGGCAACCATTATGCCTTGAATTGTCCTTAGTACTTGAAGTCACGGAAATAAGGAAGCTACCAGCAGACTCAATATCACCATATCCACATTGTAGTGGATAACAAATAGGTAGAGTATCAGGCTTCACCAATTTAGCTAATGAGTAAGCTCCATGGCCAATCTGTCTATATCTTCATTGATATTGGATCTACTAAATTTTTTCTAGATCCTAGAATAATATCCAAGATACACATTAGACCTGGATACATGGAAAATTCATGGACAATATAGTATGGTAATCGAGTAAAGAGAAGGGTAGATACGTGTCTCTTTTGTAGTGAATTAAGCTTCCAACCTTTCAAACTCAGGTCAAATTGTATGTGGAACCCTTAATCTCATATGATGTAATCTTGATAATAAATTGGTGAACTATGAGGATGATGAGGTCAATTGTCTGGATGATTATGGAAACCCAGTTGAGGTATGTGGAATGGAGAGACCATTCGAGCTTAGATAGTTTCTACGATGAAACTCAAGAAGGCTTGTCGAAAGGGGTGTGCAATTTATACAGTGCATGTTAGTAAACTTGACAACAAGGAACTGCATTTAGATGACTATCCTATTCTCAAGGAGTTCCAAGATGTATTCCCTAACGAACTTACGCAGTTTCCTCCAAAGCAAGAATTCAAATTTTCTATCGACCTTGTTCTAGGAGCTGAGCCTCAATCCAAGGCACCTTATCAGATGACCACTAAAGAACTCTTTGAGTTGAAGGCATAGCTAATGGAATTTTTGGATAAGGGACTTATAAGACCCAATGTCTCCTTGCATAGAATTGGTTAATTTTTTGAAAAATAAGGATGGAAATTTGTGTCTATGTATAGATTATGGGATGTTGAACAAGGTTACCATCAAGAACCAGTATCCACTCCCAAGAATTGATGATTTGTTTGATCAAATGAAGGAATTGATCTCAGGTTAGGGTACCATCAATTGATAATTAAGGAAGAAGATATTCCAAAGACTGCATTTAAAACTCGATATGGAAATTATGAGTTCACAGTGGTACCTTTTGGTTTGACTAAAGCACCAACAACCTTTATGAACCTCATGAATAGTATGTTCAAATATTTCTTGGATGAATTTTTCTATATTTTCTTTGACAACATTCTAGTCTACTCAAATAATGTCGAAGAGCATGATAGAAATTTTAGGATAGTTTTCAACGATTGAGAGAAAGGAAACTCTTTGGGAAGATATTCAAGTTTTCATTCTATCAAGATAGAGTGCACTATTTGGGCCATATCGTTTTAGTTGAAGGATTATTCATAGACCTCGAGAAGATCAAGGATATCGTAGAATGGTTAGTGCCTCAGAATGTGTTAGAAGTTCATAGCTTCATGTGCCTCATAAGATACTATAGGAAGTTTATGCAAGGGTTTTCCTAGATTTCATCCCCTATTACCTCACTCCAAAGGAAGGGAACATGGTATGAATGGACAAAGAATGTGATCAGGCATTCCAACTCCTAAAGGAGAGGCTAATGATAACACTAGTGCTAACTATCCATGATCCTAATGGGAGATTTATAATAATCATAAATTCTTCAAGAGAGGGATTGGGAGCAGTATTAATGCAAGATGGAGAAGTGGTAGTATATGAATCAAGTAAGCTCAAGCAACATAAAATGAACTATGCACCTCATGATTTAGAATTAGTGGCCATAGTTCATGCCTTACAAATATGGAGGCATTATCTTTTGGGAAAGCCATTTGAACTCAAGACAGACCACTTAGGATTGAGATACATATTTACCCAGCCAAACCTTAATGCACAACAAAGAAGGTGATTGGAATTCCTTAGCGAGTATGACTTTGGAATTAAATATATAAAAGGGAAAGAGAAAAGAGTGGTTGATGCTCTTAGTAGATGAAGGCATATGGAAGAAATGATCTCAAAAAGGTCTAACTTGAGACAACAGGTAATTTAAAATCTGCTAGGGGATGAGCACTATGAGAGAGTGAAGAGTGCCCTAGCAGTAAATCCTTCGGATCGTGAGTTCAATGGGTATGAGATTGAACCAGATGGTATTTTGAGATACTAGAGAAGAATGTATATTCTTGACTCTAGGAAGCTGAGAAAGTTGGTTTTAGAAGAATTTCACATTGCAGCTTATTCAAGACACTTCAGAGTTTCCAAGATGATCACGAAGTTGAAGACTCTGTATTTTTGGCCAAAACTCAAGAGGGATGTAGTAGATTATGTAGTCAGATGCTTGGAGTTCCAGCAAGTCAAGGTTGAGCATGCACATCTAGTTAGGTTACTATATTCTCATGACATACCTGAGTACAAATGGCAGGTCATCAACATGAATTTTTGGTGCAGGAGCACCTACGAAGCACCTAGACAAATTACTAGGAAATAGGAAAGTTTTGTGAATTTTTTCTTTTCTTATATTAAGGTCATGTGGACCATTGCTTTATGAGTTAGACTTAAAGAAGATTAGTCTGGAGCTATCAGTAGAGTTTATGTTATGAGTTTAGACACTCAAGATTAGTGGTTAGTTTTGTTTTGCAATTTTGGCAAATAGGGTTTGTGGTCACTTAACTGGCCATGAAATAGTTGGGGCTCGAGCCTAACTAAATTGGAGTGTGTACTTAAGGTGTGCCTTGACCAATGTGCAAGGTTGGAAGGCATAGAGAATGTTTGCAAGTTTGAAAATTTGAAATAATGCCAATGAAGGACAGTGAGAATACTGTTTGAAATTCTATGTTTTCTTGTAATCTGGTGATCAAGAGTGATAAAGGCCTGTAGAATGTTGTAATTAGTGGTAATTTCTTTGCTTTGTGTTTGTGTGGTAGCATATAGGGTGTGAGTTCAATTAGCAGGTGTGTTGGTAGTTGTTTGTTTTTGTTTTCTTGTCATTTGCTAACCTGACTGGTAAAGTGGCAAGGATGGAGTCTTAGCTTCTTTTCCCACTGTACTTGGTGTATGGCCATTTGGGGATTGGAGCTATACTCCATGTATGTCCATAAGATAGGCTTAGGAGTGTCCAAGAAGGCAGGAAAGATGAACAAAAACTGGTCCTAGGCGAGCTTGGCAGTGCCTGGCTAGGACAGTCCAAACACAGTGCAAAGCACTAAGGTTGCAGGGGTGATCCAGGTGGATCTTTAGGACCTGAAATTGAAGTGTTCCAATTTCTCTCAGAAGTAGTGCCATTGCGTAGAGCACATAATTCTGAATCCGGTGCAACTTGAACGGGCGAAAAAGGAGTCCGTTTGCTCAAGTTACGTGCAGTCAAAGTTCGGTCAAAGGTTGGTCAACTCAGCTATCAGGGACGAGAAAAAAGGTGGAAAATTCATCATCACCAAATTGGTCGAATTTGACATCATTGTGAAGAGCTCGTCGTCACGATTCCAATGATGTTCGTTTTGTGCAAATCGGACGTCGTGTGCGCAAGTTAGAGCCAGTCAAAGTTTTCGGTTGACCAAGGTACAAGTGGTATGGTTGCTGACGTCAGCATGACGTCATCCTGCTGACTTGGCAGCAGGGTCATCGTACGGATGATGACGTGGACCAATGGGGGCTTGACACGTGGCAGTCTGTACGATCCGTACACATGATGTGGCGTGGTGACATGTCTGATGACGTCAACAAAGTCTATGAATTGGGCGATGACACGTGTCTTGATGACGTGGCAGTTGGCTGTGTTTGTCCGGCGAATCCCTGGTTGACACATGGCTTGTCGGTGGTCGGCAATTACGTCGGTTTGTTTTAACAAAAGATTTTTGGGGCTCGACCCCATGACCTCCCCGGAAATAGCGGACGGTTGAACCGTTGCACCGTCGGCCGATGCCTTTACCAAATATAGGTGGCCGTTTCTTTTGTTATAAATTTTGTTTTAAACGGTTTTAAAAGAACTGATAGTCGGGAGTTGAACCCGGAACCGCCGGGCTCCCAAAAGGTATTGTCACCGTTGAGCCACGAAACTCATTCATATATATGAGAGCTCGGTTTTGTTTTGTTAGTTGTTAGGCCCGAATGCCTAAAGCAAAATAACCAACTAATGGTTATTGGTTTTAAATCAAAACAAACCCCTCAAACTAAAAGCCCAAAATAAATTGAACGAAGGGCTCTAAATTAATTTGAAAGATTAAGGGGTTGTTTATTTGATTTATATGTAAATATGGAGGATTTTATAACTTTGTGGTTATTCCCCATATCGGGTAAACTTCAAGTATAAAAGGGAGGAGTCTTGGAGTGTTTTTTAGGGAGCCATTAGTGGGGATCAGCCATTAGTGAAAGATCCATTAGTTGATCATTCTCCATTGTATTCCATTCTCTTGGTCTTTGAGAGGCTTTTGTGAGAGAATTTTTAGAGGGAATTAGGAGAATATTTGAGTTGTGATGTATTATTGATGTTTTGAGTCTTGTAGTAGATCCTATTAGGCAAAGTCAGTTTTCTTCCTCTTTGTTAGTCATCCCTAGCCTTGAGAGCTTTTGAGAGGGGTGTGAGTGAGAGACTTTTTATATGACTTTGTGGAAAGGCTACAAGATATTGTAAAGCAGTGTTACAAGAGGCTCGTGGAGATTGTACTGCGTTTCAGAACATTTCAATACATTGGTCACTCGATTGAGCTCGACCCGGAGACGTAGTCACGTTGTGGCGAACTCCGTAATCAAATTGGTGTCTTCTTGTCTCTCTCTTGATTCTATGTTTTGAATTCCTTCTGATTAATGTTCCTGCTACTTCATTGTTGATGTCTTTATTCCTTTGTTCATAATCACTTAAGCAACATTTGTCATAGATCCCTTCCGCTATACGGATCAAGGGGTGTCAATTCCCTAGAAAACCAAGGTGTGTGATGGATGTAGGAGACCTTATAGAGGTCTGGAAAGAAGGATGGAGCCTTGAAAAACTGTCAGGAGGAAGCAATAGCTGACTGTCCTAGGAGCAGGTCAAGAATAGCCAAAAATAAGCCTAAAGTGGCCCAGCTCATGGACAGAGCAGGGTACGGACAATACAGTCATCAAACCCAAAAAATCATCAAGGTGTGGGCATAGGAAGCACAAACCCCAAGAAAATAACTTAGGTCATTTGGAGAATTTTGGAGAGGTTTCCACTTTTCTCAGGCTAGGAGACTTAATTGGGGGCTCAAGGCTTGTAGCCTATTTAAACCCTAGAAGAGGGTTTGGTGAGAGCGATGGAGAATTGGAGCTTGGTGGAAGATTAGGAACCCTAGAGGGATGGTCTTGAAGCCATGGGAGATATCACACACCCCTGCAATAGATTTGTGAAGGTTGGATAGATAGCTAGCCCTTAGGAAGGTTGAGGGTTAAAGAGGAAATGGCAGAGAGAGCACCAAGATTGACTTGGTTAGGAAAATGGAGATGGTAGTAGGGTTGGCCAGGATAACCAGGGGTGCCTAACAAGCATTAGGGCCTATAGATTAAGGTGGTGGAGAGTGACACCACAGGGGTTCTTGAGGACTAGGACCCAGGGCATGGAACAGGGAGTGTTCCAACCAACCCTTCCCCATCAATTTTGTATAGGGGTTTTCGTTGAGAAAGAATTAGCATGATGTTATCTTGGTCATGATTAAAATTTTTACTGAGGTTTCACACTTCATTCTAGGAAACCTTAAGGATGGATTGTTGACCCTGGCTAAGAAATTTGTCCAGGAGATCTTCTACTTACATGGAGTGTCAGAGACTATCATTTCTAATATGGATATATGAATGACCTCAAGGTTTTGGATGACCTTGAATGTTGCATTGGGGACTAAACTGAATTTCAGTTTGTCTTATCATCCTTAGACTGACAGGCATACAGAGAGGGTGATTTAGGTAGCCTAAGACCTCCTCTGAATGTATTGTATGAACCAAAAATATAGGTGAGAAGAATATTTTCCTTTGGTAGAGTTTTCTTACAACAAATCCTATCATACATACTTAGGCATGGCACCATTTGAATCCTTGTATGGGTGGAAGTGTTGTAACCCCATTAGTTGTGATAAATTGGAGGATAGGATAATAGTAGGACCTAAAATGCTCAAGGAAATGGAAGAACAAGTGAAGGTCATTAAGAGTAGACTAAAAGACATGACTGACTGATAGAAGAGTTATGCTGACAAGAACCAAACTCTTAGACAATTCACAATAGGGGATAACAAAATTTTGAGCTAAACCTCATAAAATTTCTATTAATTTTGGAAAGTCTTCCAAGTTGGCCCCAAGATATGTGGGACTATTTTAAGTCTTGGAAATGATTAGCCCAGTTGCTTATAGACTAGCTCTACCACCTAATCTAGCTCAACTTCATAATTTGTTTCATGTTTCCTTGATAAAGCCATATCATCCTAATGTGACTCATATGCTTGATTGGAAATCCTTGCAGGTACAGGATCTAGGAGTGGTGCTAATGGAGCCCATTAGAATCCTAGATAGATGCAACATTAATTTGTGAAGAAAATATATTGCTCAGTTTAAGGTCCAATGGGACTAGTACTTAGAGGATAGTGCTACTTGGGAGGATGTGGAAGAAATAGAATGCTCCTTTCCACATTTTCTTTCTTGAAAAAGAAACTCAATAATTTTGTTTGAATTTTTTTGGATTGATATACTATGATATTTCATGCTTTAAAATTATGATGTTGAAATAAATATATATACATTTTGATGTGATGTTGAAAAAGACATATAAATTTTGATGTGATGTTGAAATAGACATATATATATTGATGTGATGTTGAAATAAACATATAAATTTTGATGTGATGTTGAAATAGACATATATATATTGATGTGATGTTGAAATAAACATATAAATTTTGATGTAATGTTGAAATAGACACACACACATATATATATATATATATTGATGTGATGTTGAAATAGACACACACACAAAAAAACACACACATGTATATATACATATATATTGATGTGATGTTGCAATAGACATGTATGTTCAAATTTGATAAGATGTTCTTTTATTTCGACTTACTAGACATCGGGGCGATGTCTCTTCCAAGAGGGGAAGGATGCCATAACCCAATTTTATTTAATATTATTATAATATGGTAAATTGAATTATTGAAGAAATTCAATAAATATTATATGTAAATTTTGGAATTTTCAAAAAATTGAATGAAAGAAGCTGACTGATGTTAACTTTGTGAAATTTTGGAAAATTATTTTATATGTTATCAAGAATTGAATTTTACTGATCAATTTGCAAGTGCAAGTGTGTGCAGTTTTAGGGTGACAGGTTGAAGGATGAGAACACAATTGAAGTAGGATTGTTTAGCTGGATCAGACGGTAAGCTAGTTGGAATCTAGTTGCACACACCACAACTGACATGATTTGCATTTGAGCTATTTTGCATATATAGAAGAACATAATTTTATGACTTGAAATGTTTGAGTGATTGAAAATGAATGGTTTGTAGATTAAATTGTCTACTCAAATTTTGTGTTTTGAAGAAAACAAAAGTATTGAAAAACAATTCCTTTTTAGTTTACATATATAGATTCTCGAAATGTAAATTTAAGTTCCTCACTTTAAATGATATTGTATGGAACATGTAAGCCATTCCAAACAAACAACTAATACATGAATGCATATAAATATATATACATATATATACCTGTATGTAAATAAATGTGAATACATATATATATATATAAATATAAATATAAATATATACATTATTTGAATACATGGTAAATATGATTGAGATCATATAAATACATTTATACATATATATATACACATACATATCTACATACATATATTCATATTTAAATTTTATATCGAATTCAAATTCGATAACCGATACATTCTAAAATCAAACTGTTTGAAAATAATGAGAATCCATAAAAGGAATCACACAAAGGAGTGGAATGCCACCAGATTAATGACCACATTCAAACCAAGTAGTGGTCGGTGGCTAGGCAATAATGTTGATGCGAATAACATGCAAATGAAAGAGTTGTTACCATTTTGAAGATACCTGGGTGAAAAAGCAGAGGGAGAAGAACCTAGCTTTTAAAGGAAAAAGAAGAAAAATAGTAGGAGAAGAACTCGAGATAGGAAAAATATGAGGGAAACATCACAAAATATTGACAATTTGGAGGTAAATCAATTTACTTTAGCCATCAATTTGATTTAATTTCCATTATCGAAACATGCTTGAAGTTTTTCCTCATTTTAATGGAGTGTTAACATATCACCACAAAATGTGAGTCGTTGTTCTATGTTTGATGCGACCTTGAAGCCAAATGCATGAAGTTATTGTTTACCACCTTATGGTGGGCATATGGCCTACAAACTATGTAGTATGGAAACCACCATATCTTAGATCCTTCATGACTATTATATAGAGCTAGGTTGAGGATCGAAGAGCCTCAAAAGGCTTGGCCATTATCTCTATTTTCAATTTGATGCTAGCCTATGAAGGCTATCAAAATTTATTCCAATGACTGTGTGTTTTGTTGAAATTATTCTTTTGTGAAGGATTGAATTCGATCCTGTGGGAGGGTAAGAAATCCCTTTATTTTATATTTCTTTTGTATACTATCAAATGCTTGTTATCAAATGGGATGATAACAAAGAGGGGCTTGGTCGAATGTTTCTTAAGCCTTGCATATGTATGTATGTTGTCATTGAGTGAGAAGCCGACCTCATTCGATAGGAACAATGGTATGAATCCAAGTTTGAGATTCATCAAGCTTTTCTTGGGTTGATCTTGAGATTGACAACCTAGTTCCTAAATGTGAATATTATACAAATATGATTCCACATCTTGAATATTACTACATGCATGGTATAGAACAGTAAGCCCATATGGGAAATTTCAAATATATCTTTGATGCTGAGGAAGAGGAAACCTGACTATTGAGATTGTTCGACCCAGAGCAATAGTAATTTGTTTGTTGTAGTTTGAAAAGGAAAGAGTATTGTTTGAACTTGAAACTTCTATGCCTTCTTCGCTAAAATATTTTCTCAAGTATTTCATTGACAAACATGTCGAACATAGTTCTCTATAATATTAAAGTTTTTTATCAAATTTTTAGTGATGCAAGTGTTTAGATTCTCAATAATAGACATTTTGTCCTTATGTGTGAAACTGGACTATTTGATTTATTTATTTTTAGTTTATAGTGGAAACTCGTTCTTTTGTGAAACGGTGATCATTTACTTGTAAAATGATCCTTTAGCATGTAAACAACTTGAGATCAAAAAACATAGTAAATGACATTATTTATCTTTAATTGTAATTTTTTAGTTTGAAATGGTATTATGTTGATGTAAATGGTGGTTATTCTTTGCAAATGATATTGTTTTGTTGAAAATTTATCTTTGTAGCTAAAAATAGCATGCTTTATAATTGTTTAGTAGGAAATAGTACTTGTTCTGTTTGAACAATAAATGTACATATGTAAAAAACACGCTTTATAACTGTTTAGTAGGAAATAGTACTTGTTCTATTTGAACAATGAATATACATATGTAAACAACTTGCTTTATAACTGTTTAGTAGGAAACCGTAACTTTTCTACTTAAACAATGAATGTTCATATGTAAACAACTTGTTTTATGACTGTTTAGTAGGAAATAGTACTTGTTTTGTTTAAACAATGAATGTTCTTATGTTAAAAACAATGTTAGAGTATCATAGTTGTAAGAATGCAATAATAGTATGTGTGAAACTGTTAACAAAGACTTGTTTTGATTCTTTATTTTTGATAAAGAAACATCAAATGGAATACTATTTTAAGATTTCAATCTGAATTGATGATTATTTCATAATGTATGCACAAATTTTAATATAAGTAGGCACGTATATGTGTATGCACATAGACTTCATCTATGTACATACACATACTTGTGACATACCTTCTTTTCTTTTTTTAGTACATTTAAAAAAAAAGGAAAATACTTATGATGAAAAGTAGAAAATAGTCATAAGAATGATATGATTGATTGTTGAATTACTCTATGAATCATAAACCTGATTTTTGTTTAGAGAGTAAACTAGAATTTTGATTCTTCTTTTGAAGACATTTGTGAAAGAATATTTAATACTTTAAAAAAATAGTGATACCTTAGTTGATTAGAGAACGTCAGGATAGATGCTGCTAGAGGATAGATAGCTATTATGAGATGTATCTATGTAGAAAGTTACCTTCCGAGATGGGTGCCGAAATGGAGTTCAGAGAGTATAGGTTTGCTTTACTAGAACCTATTGTTTGTTGTTGTTGCAACACATTTATTATGCTTGGACAAGCAATATAGTTCATTATGCATTTATGAAATCTATGAATTCACTCTTTGCCATTCCTAGCATAGATCTTGCATTTTATTTTCTAACTTGTAGATAGAAATTGCATGTTGATGTATGGGCATGCACCAAATTATACCTTGTAGATTGTTCTCTTGCTAAACATTTCGTATAGATTTGGGCATTCTTCAAGTTGAAAGAATACCAGGAAAGCCTAAGCTTTGTGGTTGTACAGTAAAGAACTTGAACCATGTTCTCTTCCACCAGTGGAGGTGAACATCGAGGAAGAAACTTAGTTGTTCTCAAGACTATTATGCTCTAATATATAACTTGATGTAATTCATTCATGTACTTGATGTAAAGTGTACAATGTAATGACTTTGTGGCCTTAGGAGCCAAGTCAAATCTAATATTGTAATTTGACTTTTGAAGTGAATATATGAATCTTTGACTCATTTTAAATGGACATGTGTAGCTATGATTGACTTTAGCCACTAGTTATGTCTTTTTAATTTGGAGTATATTCATGTGTCATTTACAATAATATTAGTTAAGTAATAATTTTGAATGGGTTATTACACCATTTGCACCCTTAAGCTAATAGATGTTTCCATTAGTCCTCTTACTAGCAACAATCACAATTCTAGACCCTTTTCTGATCTCACATGTTTCATCCTTAACCACAAGATTATATCCATTGCAACACATTTTTCCAACACTCAAAAGATTATGCCTTAAACCCTTAACATAGTAAACATCTTCAGTATTATGCTTGCCATCAAAACTTATTGTACCTATTCCACAAATCTTAGCACCTGAATCATCTCCAAATTTAACTAATCCACCATCATATTTTTCAAGCTTAAAAAAATTTCTTTTGTTTCCAGTAATGTGATTAGAGCAGCCACTGTCAATAACCCAGTAATTATTATCTTCTTTAACATGAAAATCAAAAACCTAAGTACCTTCAATTTTATCCTTTTTCTCCCAAACACTTTCCTTCAGACAACTTTTAGAGTTAGTAGAACTGGATTCTTCTTTAATAGCCAAGAACAAGCATTCATTTTCATCAAAATCTCCATAATCAGATTCATCATCAGAAATACCATATTCTTTGACATATTAACTTGTTTTAATCATCTTTCCTTTATTCTCCTTACTCTTATTGCTCACATCTCTATTTGGACATTTTGAAGCATAATGACCTATATTTCCACAACTAAAGAATTTGAAAGGTAGTTTACCCTTGTACTTACCAATTCCCTTTTTCATTCTTTGTACAAAGTTAGCTTCCACATCATCAAGATTATCTACATATGAATCTTCAATATTTTCTGATTTTCCAACCTTAAAAGCAATCTCCACTTTTGTACCATTTTTCAAACCAAGCTTTCTCATTTCAAATGAAGTTAGTGTACCAATCAACTAATATCTAGAATAAGTGATGGTTTCAGTTATTAGCCTGTTTTCTATTACTTTAATGCACACTTTCAAACACTTTTTAGATATACTCTCCAGACAATACTCCTATATTATACCATCTTCTCATACTTATTATATAACCTTGGACCTAAATCATAGTAATGGAAATATGGTTATGACATAATAGTATTGCATGGTTTATATGTAATTATGTATGAAATGTGGATGGAATTCTATTTTTTAATTATGGTAGTTAGCCTTGTGCATATGTTTTATGAATTAAACTTTTTGCAGCCAAGGAGGAACTGTAGCACATAGCAACTAGAAGCTATAACCCGCAACAAAAGGAAGAATGGGATAGAAAAATAGAATAAGTTCTAGATTAAGCTGAATATAATAAATATTGTATGAAGACACTTAATGGAGTTGAACATGCATCATTATGACAAGTTAATAAAGTGTTGGAGAAGAAATATTTTTTTAATAGGATTCTACATAATTGTTTGTGTGTTTTACATGCAAATATGTTTCATAGAGTTTTAGTTCTATAAGGATTCTTCTTTCCTTTCAGTTATAGTTGGAAAAATTCAATCTTAACTATATGCTTTGATATTTAGGAGTGGAGGTTAATGATTGCAATTAGTTGTTAATTAGAATAAGACTTCCTCATGCTTGTATATAGCCAGTGGTTGAATCTTTAGATAAGTAGTTGATTTCAGTATTTTGTTATTAGTTATTTTTTAGTTTCAGTTATCTACAAACATAATGGTTATTTAGAATGATTTTCATTGAATACAATCTGCACGAAGAAGATTTTATGTAATATTTTGTGATATGCAATGAATGATGCATAATTTTACATGGATGCATAGAATCTGATAGTTAGATTTTATTTTAGTTAAGTGAGAATAGCCACTTGAGAAGGCCACTCAAGGTAACTTTTCTTCACTTCATTTATAGCTGTTTATTTTTGTTTAGTAGTTCTTTTATTTTTATCATTACTTCATGAATTACATGCAAGTTAAATTATAATCTCATACTTTGATTATTAGTAATGAATGTTCATGAGCATACATGTATTTGGTTAACCAATAGTACTCTAGAGGTTAGAATTAGTTGAGTTATTAGTTTTGATCAATTTTGAGTTGATATAGTAATACTTTATTAGCAATAGTTCAGTTACAAGTTAAGTTGTAGGAACCTATAGCCATTAGCACTAATTTTTTCTTTTACTATTTTGTAATTCTGTGATTTTTTAGCAAGTAGAACATATTGAATAGGATAACTGAGGTAGCTTTGAGTCTTTGAAGGCACATACATTGCAACACCATCACAAGTTTACAAACCTTGGGTTGAAATTTTAATGTAGTCTTTGCAATGTTGAGTGGATTGTTTAGTCAGATATACCTCTGAATTCTATAGATCTACCAAGTTTACAATACATTAATTTAAACTACATTTTTGGAACCGTTGTCGAGGATGGTGTTATCTTCATAGAATTTTTTTATGAAGTTTCATAGTTTACATTTTTGTTTTCAGCATTAGAATGGTTAGATTTACTCTTTTTCACGACACCAGAAATATACACTAACACTCTATAGGACTGCTACTATATAAAAGCTATATTTCATGTATGTGGAGGTAGACATATATTCTTAGGGTAGATTCCTTCCCTCTACATGCAAAGAATCCATAGAAAAAATTGGTGAATCCAGTATTTAGGGGGAGGGTAATATTGAAGGAGAAATTTCCCCATAACCAACATCTAGCACACCAATAGAGGGGACATATCAAACCATGGGAGATGTAGTGGATGATCCTAAATGTGACACCTTTGATTTACCAATCCCTAACTAGGAAAGGGCTACCGTGTTGAAGAATATACCTCCTTTAGCCTTACTAGTCTTTTATGGGTTAACAACTAAGGACCCAAATACATTTTTATTTGAATTTGATGTCCTATGTAGAAATTATGACTATACTTCTGATGCTCATAGTCTCAAACTCTTCCCTTCCACTCTAAGAGATGTAACCCTAAGATAGTTTATGGGATTAGGTAAGGATGTTGTTCCTAATTGGGATACCATGAAGACATTGTTCTTGGAGAAGTACCAAGAATATTGTAGGGGACCTGATAGGAGAGATGAAATTTATAGAATTTCACAAAAGGAGGATGATCCATTAGAATATTATGTGGAGAGATTTTAGTTTTCCTTGAAAAAAAACCCCCAGAATAAGTTGTTTGAAGAATCCCTCAAGTTAGTACTTTTGAGGGGAGTCAGGGAGGACTATATGGATGCCTTCAACCTCATTGGACAAGGGGATATCTCTCAAATACCATTTGAAGATATCTTCAAGGTCTGTAGGGATTACTCTAGGACCTTCACTAAAAGACTGAGATATGACATCCACTATTGGAAAATTATCTATAGGGGTTTCAAAGATAGAATTGAGCAATCTGTTGTCCAACATGATTGAGGACATTATCATCCATTTAGCAACTCGGTTTGATACTCTCCACATTAAGAAGAAGCAAGAGGAAGCTAAAGAAATTCTCACTGTATACTACCCAAGTTGTAGGCAAAGGAAATAAATTTGTAAATGCAAGAGGGTGGCTAGTATCCAACAAGATAAAGTTGAGAAACTTGATTTCCAACCACTTGAAGGAGAGGATGGAAAAATATTTTATAAAGCTCAAAGAATGCCATGGAAACAAAGGAAAGGTATGCCACAAGACCCTCTTAGCTTTAATTCATCCTTTCCCATTGGAAATCAAAACTTTTCTGCTTGGAACTCTCAGCCCTTGCTAGCAAACCAAAATCAATGGAAAAAACCTCAACAATGGTCACAACCCCAGCAAAATTGGAATCAACAATAGCCAAATCCTTGTTCACAACAAAATTTATAGGGTTCCAATTACAATCCTCGATGACCAACTAAGCAGAACCAGTGGCAACCTCAATGGAAAAAAGGTCAATAGTGGCAGCAAAAAAACATGAAATATCAGTAGCCTATGCTTCCTCCTCAACCCAAAAAACAAGCCATTATTCCTCCATTAAATCCTACATCCCAGCCACCCAAGCCACCATAAATACTTTCCCAACCTACACCTAACCCTAGCAACAAGCCTTTTCAGTAGGCTTATACTAACGAAGCTATGCAATACACCAATTATGGGGTACAGGTGAGTGATGTCCACCTCAGATCAAGAAAATGAATTGTTGGACCTTCATCCCCTCAAATTATTGAGATGGAAGATGAGGAACCTACAATTGAAGATTCAAAGAAAACACCTTTTGAACCCGAGTCAAATCAAGTACATCAAACTACCTCAAGTCCAAAGCCTCCTTTTCCTGAATGCTTAGCCATTCAAAAGAATCACACACAGGCTATCAATATTCCACAATCAGGTCAATTAAAGGATATGAGCGTCAAGATTCCACTCATCCAAGCTATCAAATACATCCCTATTTATACTAAAGTTGTGAGGGACCTATGTCTTAAGAAACCAACGAGGAAAAGGAAGGATCCTTAGATAGTCCATGTCTTGGGAAACCTTGCTGATATCATGTTAGGGAAAATTATTGTCCCTAAATAAACAAACCCTAGTAGTCCAATAGTGGATGTCAAAATTAATGGAACCCTTATCAAGAACACCTTGATAGACTTAGGGGTAGAAATCAATATTATGACTAAAGAAACAATGCAATTACTTCAGTTAGCCAACCTCAGACCTACACAAACTATTTTACAATTATTTGATAGGTCAATAGTCAAGCCTGGAGGAATAATTGAATATTTAATTATTGCATTGGATTCTTGAGAATTTCCTGGTGATTTCTTAGTTTTACAGCCAAAGGTTAATCTTGCAAGATACCCACTCATCCTAGGCATACTATGGTTAGCGATAGATGATGCATTCATAGGTTGTAGGTCTGGAAATATGATAATATCTAATGGGATAGTGACCAAGAAATTGGCCCTCTATCCTCTAGCCCAAACTAATGTTGATCTTGAGCAAGCTATTTGGCCCACTCTGGATGAGGAAGACAACTATTCCTTGCAGCCATTGATGACCATAGAACGTAACCCTTTATTGGATGATTAGGATTAATATGAGTTCATTTCTCACATACTACGAAATGACTGCAACATGAGCCCGCAAAAATAGGATTGTCTCATATGCCTTCAAGGCCCCCTTGCAAATTATTATACCCACCAATTCCTTAGAATAAATATCTCAATTTTTTCATTCATTATTGCCACAATAGTGTTTACCAATTATTCCAAGTCACAACCTCAAATCTATGCAAGAATCATCTAAGGAATTAGAATTCATGCTAGGCAAAATGTTGAACATAAAAAATGCCTTGACTGAAGAGCAACAAAATTCCCTACACACAGTGTTGTAGAAACACACAACAACATATGCATGGGATTACCAGGATATGAAAGGCATGGATCCTAACTTATGTATGCATAATATATATATCAATGATGGTTATAGGCCCATTAGACAACCTTAACATTGAATGAACCCTACCTAAAGAGAAATAGTGAAAGCTAAACTTCAAAAAATCATTGATGCGGGCTTTATTTATTCTATATTTGACAGTGAATGGGTCTCACCTTTGGTCATTGTTCCCAAGAAAGGTGGAAAGTGGAGAGTTTGTGTGTATGACAAAAAATTGAACACAACCACAAGGAAGGACCACTTTCCATATCCCTTTATAGATAAAGTTCTAGACTCTTTAGTTGGGAAAAATTACTTTTCATTCCTAGATGGTTTTAGTGGTTACAATTGGATAAAAATTTCTCCTAAAGATCAGGATAAAACCACATTCACTTGTCCTTAGGGTACTTATGCTTAATTTGTTCTTCCCTTTGGTTTATGCAATGCTCCAACTACCTTAAAAAGGGTAGTACTCAACATATTTTCTAATCATTCTCATGATTGTATGAAGATATATATGGATGATTTCACCACATATGGAGAGACTTATGAGGAAACACTCAACAATCTAGAGAAAGGTATTGAAAAGATGTAAAGAACACAATCTATCACTCACCAATGAAAAGTGCTTTATGATGATGACACATGGAATTATTTTAGGACACTTCATATCTAGTGCAAGCATTCAACTTGATCCACATAAAATAGAAATGATTTCTACATTACCTATTCCATAGAAGCAAAGAGATATCATAAGTTTCCTTGGTTATACAAGCTACTACAAAATGCTTATTAAAGACTTCAGTAAGATTTTTGCACCATTTTTTATTTTTCTAAGTAAAGACATTGAATTTGAGTGGACATCAGAGTGCCAACACTCCTTTGAAGAGTTGAAAAAATACTTGACTCAAGCACCTTTTTTGAGGGGGCCAAATTGGACTTTACCTTTTCATATACATAAAGATGCTTCAGATTTACTATTGGAGAAGTTTTGGGTCAAAAATAAGGTAACAAAGAGTATGAAATTTACTACATTAGCAAGTATCTTTAGTGGGTAGAGCTAAATTATACTATGATAGAGAGGAGATGTTGGCAATATTGTATGCTATCAATAAATTCAGGCATTACATTAATGGTTATTTAGTTTTTGTCCATACAAACCACATTGCTATCAAATGCCTTATGAAAAAACCTGTAGTAGGAAGATGATTAGTCAGATAGCTACTACTTCTACAAGATTTTGATATTATAATAGTGGAAAAACTTGGTAAGGTTAATGTAGTGGCATATTTCCTGTCAAGATTGCCGACACAATCAGCTAAAGGGGTAGTGGATGATTCATTTCCAGATGAAAACTTGTTTTCTCATAATTTACATGTACCATGGTATGTTGATATTTGAAATTATTTAGTAACAGGGTAGATTCCACCACACTTTTCTCCAAGGGAAAAGAGACAACTGGTACACAATTTTTTTCCATACTCTTGGATATCACGTTATCTGTTTTACGTTGGCCCTGACAACATCATAAGAAGGTGAAGTATTTTGATATCATGAAGGCTTGCCATGATGAGCCATGTGGATGTCATTTTTCAAAAAGAAAAAAAATATTTAAGATCCTCACAATTGGTTATTATTTGCCAACTTTGCACAAGGATTCTGTTAAATACACAAGGAGTTGTGATAGGTGCCAAAGGATGGGTAAACCAACAAGAAGTGATGAAATTCCATTACAACCTAAGTTAACACAAGCTCCCTTTAACAAATGGGGTCTAGAATTTATTGGACCAATCTCACCTACTTCCAATAACAAGGAATATATTCTAGTTTGTACTAACTATCTAACTAGGTGGGTGGAAGTAAAGGCCTTACAATTTTCCAGAGATGTAAATGTGGCTGAATTCTTGTATGAGGATAAATTTACTGGGTATGGAGTACCTAGAGAAATAGTCACTGATCAAGGTCGACAGTTTACTTTAGACCTCATCACCAAATTGGTTGAAGAATACCAAATTGGTTGAATTATACCAAATTAGGCACAAGAAGTCAAAACCTTACCACCCTCAGGCTAATGGTTAGGTGAAGGTTACTAATAGAGAAATTGAAAGTATTCTCACCAAGATAGTGCAACTACATAGGAAAGATTGGGTTGCAAGGTTACTTAAAGTAGTATGGGCATATAGAACAACCTGGAAAACAATGACTAGTTTTAAACCCTATGAGATAGTGTATGGTAAAAAAAAAAATCCTTCAAATTGAGTTTGAATATAAGATATTGAGGACAAAAGTGGAATTGGAAATTGATCTAACAATAACTCAAAAGGAGAGGTTACATAATTTAAATACATTGGATGAAATTGGGATGGAGGAAATCCATCACATTGGGGTAGTACAACAACAAAGGATGAAGTGGCATGATAAGTATATCAAAACAAAGCAGTTTACTTCAAGGGACTAGGCATTTCTATATGATTCAAGGTAGAAAGACTTCAAAGGGAAACTCCAATCTAGGTGGTTGGGACCCTATTAAATTAGTCAAGTCTATCCTAATGGAGTAGTCATGTTGCACACCATAGATGCAATCGAATTATCTCTTTTAGTTAATGGCCATAGATTGAAACTGTATAAGAAACCACTACAGAAAGATGATTTCATTTTCTCCTTATTTCAGCAATATGGTGGTCGCAACAATCTAGCTACAAGTTCAGACACATAAAGTGATATTTCAGCAACACATGACATACCAAGCATTTCAAGTGACCCAGTGATTGAGCTACACAACTCAATGAGATCACTCATTATTAATTCCTTATTTTATCTCAAAAGAACACACAACATGGTTATAATGATGTTTATATTTCTCTAAAGGGACCTATTTTTATTACACATTTAGAATGGTCCTATTGCAGTATGGGCATGTAGCATAATAGTTGTCAACATTCAATGGGTCATGTTACCAAAAGTACCTATAGCATCATCTCGTAGAGAAAAATTTCAAATTACTTCATGCCACACTAACTGCAGTACACACACATTCACCTCAAAATATTCACATGCACTATCAATCTTTTCATAATAATTACTCACAACATGAATCTTTTATTTCTTGCTGACAATTCCCATTTTAAAAGTTTGAGTTGTCATAGCACTAGATATTATCTATCTAATCCAATTTATTACCTTACATCTGCCACCTCACAATTCATTCACCTATAGTTATTTTTGGTCACATCAAATCAAAATAAAGATAAATTTTATTTAGTTTACATGCGCTGTGATCAGTTAGTCTCTTTCGGCAAGTACACAAGGTATGCTATCAAAATTACCATAGATTTATTTAAGCTCTCATTATGTCTTTGACACTAAATTATGTATGAAAAATATTCATACCATTAATTTCCATAATTTATAATCATACCCTTCCCAATCACGAGTTGAACTTAGGTCACTTCAAATAATAAGTTGGGGGGAGGGTACAAGTTAGCTAGTTTTTTTGAATTCTGCCACCTAAACTAAAATCCAATAGATAGATATGACATGCAAAAACCTCCTAAAATTACATATTTTTGTTGATACTTCCAATTTTCAATTCCAAATTCGGTGAAATTTAGGTAAATTCCAACCTAAAATTACATCTTTTTGTTGATACTAGAAGGGGAGTTGTAGTTATGGTATGATAGTGAAAGTGCATGAAGAAATAACAAAAAGGAGAAGGGTTTTGAAGGTGGTGGAATGAAATTAAGTTGAATTTTCAAGGCTGAATTATTAAGGTTAAACACATTGAGTAGAGAAAATAAATTAATACTGGGGGACAATGTTATCAGGAGAGAGTTCTTGGCTCACAAGCAAATACTAGAAGATGCAATGGTCTTACCTATTTTTACTAGAGTTGGTTGGCTAGATTATTTCCTAAAACTAATAGAATTTGACAATGATATAGCAAGAAGGTTTTCGAACACACTGGAACATGATGAAGCAATGATGAAAGGACTATTAGTGTATACATCTGAGGTCATCATAACACAAGTTTCTAGGTTACCTAGAAGTGGAGCAGAGTTTCCAATACACGTTGATGCAGTTGCAGCCAAAGAGGAATTTTGTGAATGAGGAGAGAATTTTGACTTGTCTTCACAAGGTACAAATATGCTCTCTCTTCCATGGTTATGGGCTAATTTTTCTTCCTATATTGTTAGATATCTTACCTTGTGATGGCAGGCAAAATATTTTGTATACAATACATTTTAAATTGCTTAGTCACCTTCGACACAATAGGCTGACAAATGTGCCAAACTTTCTTTATAATATGTTGAAAAGAATGGCATCAAAGTATCGAAGGAAACAAAGTGAAATTGTGCTATCACACCACTGTTTGATTGCCCTACTAGAAAAAAGAAGTTTGAGAATTCAATACACATAGGTAGATTGGGAAGAATTTAAGAAATGTGAAGATATTAATAGTTTACTAGATGAACCTATGGTACTTGAAACTTTAGAGCCACGAGATGAACTTGTAAGAGAAATCCATCATGTCTCACCTATGGCTTCACCTACCTATAGCCAAGGTGAGCATGAGGAGCACAATGTTTCAGAGTCTAGGTCACCAGTAATTGAGTAAATTCCATCTTCTTCAAAATCACAAAAACCAAAGAGTAGAAGAGGCAATACATCCACATCATATACACCTTCTAAAATAGAAAAGAAGAAAAAGGATGTTGAAAATAAGAAGGATGTTCAAAAAAATAAAAAGGATATTCAAGAGGAGAAGAAGGATCTTAAGGAGAAACCTACACCTAGATGATCAAACAGATTAAAGAGACAAGGTGTCATGAGGGTAAATATAGAGAAACCTGAAGCAGAGAAAAAGAGAAAATAACAGTAGGAGGAACGTGTCATGCTAGTAGAGATAGACTCTGAGGGAAGGGGGATATCCTTGGTAATGTAAATATATCATTGAAAAGGAAGAGATACATTTCTACCACTTCTGATTCAAAATCAGGAGATGTGTTTACTGCTAAGAAAACATAAAAGAAAACCCTAGATAGTTCTACCTATGATCACTATGAAGGGGGAGGTAATGAGCAGTTCATGGAAATAGAGGAAATGTATATAGAAGAAATAGATGTTAGGAAGGAGCTCGAAGAAGCCTTGGAAAAAATTAAACATTTGGAAGAGTTATTAGTACAAAGCTATGAAAAAAAGGACAAGGAGAGGGAAACAAAAATATAGGAAATGGAGGATAAATTTCAAACATATGGCCATGGTACTAAACTTGATTTGTTGGCACACTTGGCCATAACTAAGACTAGGGATGGAGAACTGGTAGTACCAGATCAAAGACCTCCTCCCATAAGAACTCCAATTTACCATACAACCTTGTCACTAGGTTATCAGTTATGGAGAGTGACTGATGAGTTTGAACAAGAAAAAGAAAAGTGGAAGAAAGAAAAATAAAATTTGATTGAAGAACATGTTAAGGAGCTGGAAAAGAAAGATATGAAATTAAGGAAATCAAAAGTAAAGATGGAAGAAGTGGAAAAAAAATCTACACATATCATAAGATGTAGACCTCCAACAAGGACATATGCATTATTTCTATAGGAAAGATTTATAAGTTTTCAGTTCGGTAGGCTAATTAGTAAACAACCAATTGGGATGAGCATAAGTTTTGAGTTTCTTAATGTGTTTTTTGATTCTACACCTGAGGAACAAGATCAATTGTGTGAATACTATTTACAGAACTATGTGGTGCCAGATGAAATAGAGTGGAATCCTTTGATTTTTGTAGGGGATCTCCAGTTAAGGGCCCTAACATCTTATTATAGAAATGAACAACTCAGGGGTGAAATAATGGAAGAATATGAGGAGAGGAAGAAATCACTTGCTCTCCCCATAAGGAAGGAATCTAAAAACCTTGATGCAGTTATAGATGAATGGTTGAAAATACTAGATCATAAAGGTGTAGGTAAGAAAATTATGAAAATAAGGATGACAGATTACAAAAGAATACAAACATGAGCTATGGGTTTGTGCCAAAAATGCTACAGTTATATGCAAAAAATATGGAACAAATTGACCCCAGAATTAAAAAGAAAGGAACGTCATTCCATGTATAATTTCACCACCATGCTTGAAAAGGTACACAAGTATAGGAAAATTGTTGTTGACATAGGGATTTATTGGGTACCACTCATATTTCACCCACATATGTTATTCTATCCAGTTCCATATTGGACCGAGGAGAAAGGTGAGAACTAGGAACACTAGAATGAGGAAACTTGTAGCTTATAGAGGTTTCTACTTGAAACAGATCTAGGGAGTTGACACTATTATGGACCTGAGGAAAATCACCTTGCAATATAACCTATACCCCTAGTGTTTTTCTTGAGGATAAGAAAAAGTGTAGTTGGGGGGAATGTTGGGTTTAGTTATTAGCCTATTTTTTGTGAATTTCATGCATACTTTCAAACACTTTTTAGGTATACTCTTCAGAAAATACTCCTATATTATGCTATCTTCTAATACTTATTATACAACCTTGGACCTAAACCATAATAATAGAAATAAGGCTATGACATAATAGTATTTCCTGATTTATATGTAAGTATGTATGAAATGTGGATGTAATTATTATTTTTAATTATGGTAGTTAGCCTTGTGCATATGTTTTATGAATTAACCTTTTTGCAGCTAAGGAGGAACTATAGCACATAGCAACTGGAAGTTGTAACTTGTAAAAAAAGGAAGAATAGGACAACAAAACATGGGAAGTTCCAGATTAAGTTGAATGCAATAACTATTGTATGAGGACACCTAATGGAGTTGAATGTACATCATTATGACAAGTTAATAAAGTGTTGGAGAAGAATAACTCTTTTGTTAATAAGATTTTGCATAATTTTTTGTGTGTTTTACATGAAAATCTATTTCATAGATTTTTAGTTCTATTAGGATTCTTCTTTATTTTCAGTTATAGTTTGAACAATTCAATCTTAACTATATGCTCTAATTTTTAAGAGTGGAAGTTAATGATTTCAATTAGTTGTTACTTAGAGTAAGACTCCCTCATGCTTGTATATAGCCAGTGGTTGAGTCTATAGATAAGTAGTTGATTTCAGTATTTCATTATCAGTTGTTTTTTACTTTTAGTTATCTACATACATGATGGTTATTTAGAATGATTTTCATTGAATACAATCTATGAAGAATATTTTATGTAATATTTTCTGATATGCAATGAATGAAGTTCAATTTAACATGGATGCATAGAATTTGATAGTTATATTTGGTTCTAGTTAAGTGAGAACAACCACTTGAACAGGCCACTCAAGGTAACTGTTCTTCACTTCATTTATAGTTGTTTATTTTTACTTCATGAATTACATGCAAGTTAAATTAGAATCTCATACTTTGATTATTAATAATGAATGTTCATGAGAATACATTTATTTGGTTAACCAGTACTACTTTGAAGGTTAGAATTAGTTGAGTTATTAGTTTTGATCAGTTTTGAGTCGATACAATAATACTTTATTAGCAGTAGTTCAGTTACTCATTAAGTTGTAGGAACCCATAGCCATTAGCACTAGTTTATTTCTTTTAATGTTTTGCAATTCTATGTTTTCAGCAAGTAGAACATCTTGAATAGGACAACTTAGGTAGCCTTGAGTCTATGAAGGCACATATAGTGCAGTAGTATCACAAGTTTACAAACCTTGGGTTGACATTTTAATGTAGTCTTTGCAATGTTGAGTGGACTGTTTAGTCAGATATACCTTTCAATTGTGTAGATTCTACCAAGTTTAGAATACATTAATTTAGACTCTATAATAAGTATTAAATTTTTTGACTTCCTCAATAGCAGATAATTTTTCACTGTATGAATCAGGAAGAGTTCTAAGAACTTTATTTACCACCCTAGGTTCTTTAACTTGTGTACCAAGACCTCTGATAACACTTACCAATTCATCAACTCTCTACATGTAGGTATAAATTTTTCATCTTTAGACATTCACATGGTTTCAAATTGTGCCTTAAAATTCTACAAATTATCTTGTTTGACCTTGTAATCTCCTTCATAAATACTTTAAAGATTATCCTAAACATCTTTAGTAGTCTTAAGATTCATAACTTTAACCAATTCAGAATTTGAAAGACTGTTCATCAGAATAAATCTTGCCTTAGCATTTTACGTCATGTGTTGGTCTAAATAAAGTCTTGTACCTAGTTAATGTTAGGATTTAGGTGTCATCAACCTTGTAAATACTTTAATTAATTATTCTCCTAAAGTGTTTTGTACATTTAACCATAAGAGGTGAAACGGTTTGACCAACGGTGGTGAAAGAGACAATGTAAATGTAGTGTTACGTATCAAAACCCAAAATTACCGTAAAAAACCCTAAGGTTTTCCAATTTGAATATAATTTTTGCATCATTAACCTAGGGAATTTTATTCGTTTATATTCATATATCACTATCGTTCCTTTAAAAAAATATTTTCCATCCATATATACCTTGCACCATATACCATTGACATAGCATTTATTTAAAATCTCATTTACCGCGGCCTCCCACAAAGGGGCTTGTGGTATGGAAGTAGTAGTTAGCAAGCTGGCCTGAAGTGCTTAAAGTGCCACCACACGTGGTCAAGTCATACACCACGGTAGCTCAGTAGACAATCAAGCACTCGGCAAAGACATGCAGTCAACAATGAAGCAACGGTCAGAAGTAGCCACCGTGGTTAAACCACAAACTGTAGTGACTGTGGTAGCGGTTGGAAGATGGCAAAGAAGAAGCCATCGTGGTACTATGGATGATCTCTTAGTAGACCACGGTGACTGTGGTGGATGGTTTGTAAGAGGTGAATGGTAAGTAACTGACGATAGTGGGGATAAACGATGAGGCTAGCAGTTGGCATGATAGTTACCATGGTACCACAGGGAGTCATTTAACAGACCGTGGTAGCATGGTGGGTAGTCATGAGTAGGCAAAGATAACCATCAAGGCTAGGTACTATGATATCGCAGGTGAAAAAGTCCAAGCCCGCGGTAGAGCGGTAAGGGTGATAAACGGCCACGAGGAATAAAATAAATAAGAGCAATTAAACTATTAGAGCTAAGCTTATGTAAGAAATATTTAAATTGCCAATAAGGAAAATTATTTAAATATTTCATTTTTTACCAGAATGTAAATGGCTGTAACTGGAAAATGAAGGGGCATGACTCTTCGATTATTCTATATAAATGTATTGAAAATGAGGTAGAGTGGGGGTTAGATTTTTTTCCAGAAAATAGAGTGGGAATGAAAATAATGTAGAGACCTTCTTGAAACAGGGCAATGGAAACTAATGTTTTTAACTGGTGAAAATCTTTTGGTTCAGTTGTTGAGATGTTATAATTTGTATTATTTTTTTATCTTGGTTCTCTCCAATTCAAAGACTTTTGATCATTTGAGTTAATGTATCAAGCATAAATTTTGATTCATCAAGGTGCATGTTTTCACTTTGTGTGATTTTTATTTGCTAGTGTCTCAAGTCAGAATTAAATCCCTTCAAGTAAGTAATAGTGTTTGAGAGATTTCGTTTGGATAATTTAAGAAGAACCAGGTTAGAAAACATTCTGGCATAATTTATGCAAGCCATAAATAAATGAAATTATATGTCAGTCATAAGATTTTATTTTATAAAGTGCCTAACAACTAGAAATTAAACTAGAGAAGGAAAACACGTATCATTTTCTATTTTAACTCCATTGCCCAAGTGGATAGAAGGCACTGATTTGCCTCAACCTAGAGATAAGATTTCATACAAGTACGTTTTTTCAAAACCTTTTAGTTGTGCAGTAGGAGTAGGATTAGTTGTAATGGTTTTAATTTGTTCACTTCCATTTTCCATTGTGGATAGATTGCTCAACTAGGAAATACATGTCAATCTGCATCATTCATTAGGTTCACCCACTTAGGTCTAGTAGAACCTAAAGAGAAGAAGGTTGAAGTGCATCAATTGACCTTGTACGTTGGCCAATAGCATGTGAGAGATTGGCAACCTCTCGTGGTTCAAACCTGCTTTTTGAGAACCAACAGTTTGGTGACTCCGATGGGGACACATTCCAGAAAGTTTTCAGCCTATCCATCTATTGAGTCAACAAATTTTTACATTTTTGGAGATTCCATTGGGGCAAACCAAAAAAATCTTTTTCATTTTCCTACTTTTGGAAAAGTAGGTGGCGACTTTGTTTTATCTAATAAATAATGCATGGGTGTTGTGAAGCAGTAACATTTTATCAAGATGGCAGAAGAAGAAAGAAGAAAACAATCAATAAGAGAGTTGAAGGAATTGAGGCAACAAAGGCTGTAATTAGACCAACAGATGCTACAAGTGAACCAACAATTGCTGCAATTAGGAGTCAAAGGTGCTCAAAATATATCACCAAATAGGCCATCATACAGTGAGAATGAAGACACAAGTGCCAAGAGATCTTGGAAACCATAAATACCACATGATACAACTGAGAACTCTGGAAATAAAGGTAATGTACTCTATTCACAACAAAGTACTTTTGATGAGTGTATTTAAATTGAAGAGAGAGGCAAAAATCTTGTGGATGTTTTTTTTGATATAAGGAGATATAAGGGAGAGTCTATGATTTTTTTATACAACAAAATGGTGGATGTTTGTATGCAATTACCTCCTCATTTTAGGCCCACAAGATCCACGTTTGTTGCACAATTCCTAAGAGCATCAAAGCCTGAATCAGTTTATTGGTCAGATTCATTAAAACAACAAGCCTTTGATGTAGTAAATAAATTTATTGATTCCATGCTTGGGACAATGTACATAGATACTAATTTGGAAGATGATAGGGACACACCATCTGGAGAGTACATCAGCAATGTTTTAGGAGCTGAAATTGAAGAAGATATCATGCCTTCCAACAATGAAGACAAGGAGAATATCTCTTGCATAACAGATTGTGAAAGTGTATGCTATGAGGGATCCATTGAATACTAAAATTGAAAGGATGAAGTTATGGATGTTGATCTACAACAGGGTGATTATCAAGAGGTTGGAGACATAGTTGAAGATATGGAAGCAGAGACCTATTCACTTAGCAATGAGCAAGTTTCAAATTTGTTAACTCTAGAATACCAAAGGTATGCACATGAAGATGATTCAAAATTTTTGGTTCTATCCTACATTTGTTTTGATAGTGAAAGTAATAACTCATATGACTCCATGTGCATCTCTCACAGTGATGAGGAATTATTTGAAGCTAATAAAAGATCCTTGTCTGTCCAAGAAGAGGTATGTGATTTGAATGATTTTTTCCTTCAAGGAAAGGATGTTGGTTTGCATGTTATTGATGATGAGTGTTCAGTATTTGTTGATTCAAGTATGTGTGAGGTTGACTGTCTAGATCAAGAGTATGTGTCAATGACAATTGATGATGGAAAAGAACTGGAAAGTATTTCTGATTTGATTGATTCAGAGGATGTTGATGAGATAACTTTTTTTGATTTCCAAGAAAAGCATTCAAATTTTCAGGTCCTAGTACAACTGTTGGATCATTCAACAACATATCACAGTGAGCATGCCTATGAATGTTTTGTTGAATCTGGGTACACTTTGTATGTTGAATATGACAAAGATTTTTCATAGTAAGAATAATGAAATGCAGACTGATGAGATGAATATGAATCAGATTGAATACAATGATTTCCTGAAGGTTTTCAATGATAGTGCATGTTGAAGGGTAGGTGGAATGGATAGTTTCAAAAGAAATCTGATGAGCTCTAATCAGAATAAAATCTATGACAGAGGAAAGTACAAGTTTTTCCTTTTTAGTGTGGTATGGGGCCATTCCTTGTGGTTTAATTATTGAACCATAGTAGACATAGAGGATTAGGGATTACCACTACATGGACAATTCCTAACAAACCTCTTTAAACATTCTTTTCCATGCATAGTAATTTTTGAAGGGTCTAGGTTTGCCAATACATGGTCAATCTCAAAAATTCCCTTATTGGAAGTATTTCTTTCTTTCCATGTACAGTAGTGTAGGGTTTCCATTCTCCATGCTCCATTTTACATCTCCTTCATGGTTTGATTCATTCCCTTCATCTGCCATTGCCTTGATTTTCATATCATTTACTTGGTCTTCTCTCCCAGAATTCTAGATTCTTGCAGTGATTTGAAAAACCACTCATCCCCAATAGGAGCCACTGTTAGAACCCAAAATTATCGTCAAAAAACCCTAAGGTTTTCCTGTTTGAATCTAATTTTTGCATCATTACCCTAGGGAATTTTATTCGTTTATATCCATATTTCACTATCCTTCCTTTAAAAAAATATTTTTCCATCCATATATACCTTGCACCATATATCGCTGACTTAGCATTTATTTAAAATCTCATTTACCGCTTTACCGCGGCCTCCCACAAAGGGGCCTACGGAATGGCAGTAGTGGTTAGCATGCAAGCATAAAGTGCTTACCGCACCACCGCATGCAATCAAGTCATACACTACGGTAGCACTATAGACAATCAAGTGCTCAGCAAAGACAGGCAGTCAACAATGAAGCAGTGGTCAGAAGTAGCCATAGCAGTACCATGCATAGTTAAAGCACAGACCACGATACCGCGCGCGGTTAAAACACAGACTGTGGTGACCGTGGTAGTGCTTGGAAGACGATGAAGAAGAAGCCACCGTGGTACTGTAGACAGTCTCTTAGTAGACCGTGGTGACCGTGGTGGACTGTTTGTAAGCGGTGAACGGTAAGTAACCAACAATGGTGGGGATGAATGACAAGGCTGGCGGTGGGTGTGATAATTACTGCGGTACCGTAGGGAGTCATTTAATAGACCGCGGTAGCATGGTGGGTAGTCAAGAGCAGGCAAAGATAACCATCAAGGTTAGGTACCACAATACCACAGGTGGAAAAGTCCAAGGCCGCTGTAGAGCAGTAACGGTGATAAACGACCACGAGGAATAAAATAAATAAGACCGATTAAAGTATTAGAGCTAAGCTTATGTAAGAAATATTTAAATTGCCAATAAGGAAAATTATTTAAATATTTCATTTTTTACTAGAATGTAAACAGTTGTAACTGGAAAATGAAGGGGCATGACTCTTCGATTATTATGTATAAATGTATTGAAATTGAGGTCGAGTGAGGGTTAGATTTGTTTCCAGAAAATGGACTGGGAATGAAAATAATGTAGAGACCTTCCTGAAATAGAGCAATGGAAACTAATGTTTTTAACTGGTGAAAATCTTCTGGTTCAGTTGTTGAGATGTTATAATTTGTATTATTTTTTATCTTGGTTCTCTCCAATTTGAAGAATTTTGATCATTTGAGTTAATGTATCAAGCATAAATTTTGATTCATCAAGGTGCATGTTTTCACTTTGTGTGATTTTTATTTGTTGGTGTCACAAGTCAAAATTAAATCCCTTCAAGTAAGTCATAGTGTTTGAGATATTTATTTTGGATAATTTAAGAAGAACCAAGTTAGAAAACATTCCAACATAATTTATGCAAGCCATAAATAAATGAAATTATATGCCAGTCATAAGATTTTATTTTATAAATTGCCTAACAACTAGAAATTAAACCAAAGATGGAAAACACATATCATTTTCTATTTTGACTCCATTTCCCATGTGGATAGAAGACACTGATATGCCTCAACCCAGAGATAAGATTTCATTCAAATATTTTTTTCAAAACCTTTCATTTGTGCAATAGGAGTAGGATTAGTTGTAGTGGTTTTCATCTGTTCACTTCCATTTTCCATTGTGGATAGATTGCTCAACCAAGAAATACATGTCAATCTACATCATTCATTAGGTTCACCCGCCTAGGTCTAGCAAAACCTAAAGAGAAGAAGGTTCAAGTGCATCAATTGGCCTTGTATGTTGGCCAAAAGCGTTGTGAGGGCTTGGCAACCTCTCATGGTGCAAACCTACATTTTTGAGACCCAACATTATCGTTACCGTTACTGTTTGTCCTTTTGGAAAAAGGACAAAATAGCTAGGCGTCCCACTTTGGAATCTTCTAGAATGAGGTTGTTGGGTCAAAATAAGGTGTTGTAAGAGCATCTATGAAATGTATGATAGTTTTCATAAGATTCTATGATAGTATGACAGATTCCCTATGATAGAATATGTTATTCTTGGACCCCAGGAGCCCATGCATGAGAGATGCCTTATGACAGTTGTAAGAGCATATGTAAGAGGTTATTTTTGGTATTTTTTACCATTTTCAAGGAGGGTAGTGTGGGTTTTATCTAGGTGGTATTTCTGCCCATTTTTTGGTGAAATCATGGTGGTTTTCATCCTCACAAATCTCTATAAATTAGGGCCTTGAGCTAGAGTTATTCAATTCAGTTTGCAGGTTTGCAGGGTAACAAGGTGCTGCCAGATTTTACAAAGTTTGATAAGAGAAGTCTATTGTTGTATGTAATATTTTAGATTGTATGTAATATACTTTCCTCTCTTTCTATGATGAAGTTTTTTCCTATAGGGGTTTCTCCACGTAAATTTGGTGTTGCATGTGTTATGATTTCTCTCTCTCTCTCTCTCTCTCTCTCTCTCTCTCTCATTATTTCTTCACACTAAGGCTAAAGGTTAATCTACATATTTCAGATTTGTATTCACTTATTTAAGCTCATATTTCAAGATTTCTTCACCTTGATAATCAACATTTGGTATCAGAGCTAACGGTTCTATTAAGGAAGGGATGCTTTCCTTTTAAAGTGTTGAAGGTTTTTTACTGTAGTAGGAACTTTTGTGTTGTGGGTTTTGCGGATTTGTGAAATATTGCATACCATGGCCTCCACCTCTCATCAAGATATTGAGAATTTCAATGGAATTGGTTACGAGATGTAGAAGTTGAAAGTTGAGGATCTCCTTGAGGAGAGAGATTAGTGGTTACCAGTTTCAATTGATATGAAGCCATCTACTTCAACCTTGTTAGATAAAGATTGGAATAAGTTAGACAAGAAGGCTCGAGGTACCATTCGGTTGTGTCTCATAGACTTTTTCCTCTTGAATGTCTCTTCAGAAGATACAACATACAAGCTTTGGAGTAAGATAGGTGAAATCTAGTAAACTAAGAGTTTGTCTAACAAGTTGTATCTCAAAAGACGTTTATATTCATTAAAGATGAAGGATGGTGATTCTATTGCTAAACATTTGAAAGCTTTTAATTTGATTATAAGTTAGCTTGCATCTATTGATCTTAAAATAGAAGATGAGGATAAATGCAATTTATTGATTTTCTCTTTGCCAGAATCTTGGGAAAATTTAATTGTTGCTATAACAAGTGGTGGTGCAAAACCTAAGATGGATACTATTATTCCCATACTTATTTTAGAGGATATGATCAGAAAGACCATGCATAGTGTCTCCCAAGATGCCTTGCATGTGTGAGGTAGGTCCAAGGAGAAAGGGCCTAAAGGAGATAAGAAGAAGGATAAGTCTAAAGGATGATCTAAGACCCTCAGAAAGAGCAGAGTGAAGTGTTGGAACTGTGGTAAACAGGTACATGTAAAGAAGGAATGTAGAAAGAAGAAATAGAATAGAGATTCCTCCATGGAAAAATCCTCTAATAATGGTGATTCTAATGCTTTGATTATTTCAGCTAACACATTTTGTAATGATGCTTGGCTTATTGATTTCACGTGCTCCCTTCCATATGAATCCTCATAAGGATTGGTTTTCTACATAAAAATAATATTATGGAGGAGAGGTCTTCATGGGTGACAACATGCCACAAAATATTATCGGTAAGGGAAAGGTAAAGTTGTGTTTCAATGATGGGAGGGTTAAAATCCTCGATGATGTTTTACATATTCTAGGACTTACAAAAAGTTTAATTTTGGTTTCCAAGTTGAATGATTTTGGAATGCATGTGACATTTGAAAAGTCTAGTTGGAGGATGGTAAGGGGAAGTTTGGTGGTTGTAAAGGATTTTAGATAGGGACTTTTTTTATGCTACATATCTCTACTTTTTGTAATTCCTCTTTTGTAAGTAGCACTGAAAATGCATGTATGTTGTGGCACCATAGTTTGGGTCACATTGGTGAAAAATTTCTTAGGACCATACTTGATAAGAAACTAGTACATGGTATTTCTGATTATTTTGTTGGTAAAAATGATTTCTATGAGGATTGTGTGTTTGGTAAACAAAATAGGTCATCATTTCCTAAAGGAACTAATAAATCTAATGGATCATTATAACTAATTCATCTGGATGTATGTGGTCCAGTGGATATATATTCTTTGGGTAGATCTCATTATTATGTTTCCTTCATTGATGATCACTCAAGATATACTTGGATTTATTTTATGCATACAAAATCTGAAGTTTTCACCAAATTTAAGGAATTTAAGGCATTGGTTGAAAAGAAAACAGATTATAAGATAAAAGTATTGAGATCTCACAACGGGGGTGAATATTGTTCTAAGGAATTTCATTAGTTTTACAAACATGCAAGAATTTTTAGGAAAAATACTACACCTTACACACCCCAAAAAAATGGGGTAGTAGAAAGAATGAACCATACATTAGTGGAAAGAGCTAGGAGCATGTCAAGTAGTGCTAAGTTAGATAAATTATTTTGGAAAGAAGTTGTTGGTACTGCTTGTTATTTAATCAATAGATATCCTTGTAAATCTCTTGTTGATAAAACAACTAATGAAATGTGGTTGGGTAAAAATCCTTCAATTTCACATTTAATGGTCTTTGGTTGTGAGGATTTTGCTCATGTGCCTCAAGAGAAATGGTCTAAACTGGATCCCAAATCTTAAAAATGCATCTTTGTAGGTTATGGTGAAATTTTTAAAGGTTATAAACTTTGGAATCAACTAACACGAAAGATGATATTTTCTAGAGATGTAATTTTTAGGGAATTTAGAGCTATTTTGAAGATGAGCAACCAAAGGAAAAGTCAAAGATAGTGCATTTTGAAACTAAGCAAGAAGATGCACATGTGGAAGAATCGAGAGATGGACAAGAATATGGAGAAGAAGAAGAGAGTTCTGAAGAATTTGTTGTAATAGAAGAAGTTGAAAACAATGAGGATGAACATGAGGAGGAACCTCTTACTCCACCTTTGAGAAGGTCCACAAGACAACAAAATCCAATTGATAGGTATATCCCACCTCATTTTCGTTGTAAATTCTATGTGTTAAGTACTCATGATGAACCTAGATCTTTCAAGGAGGCTCGCTCTTCAAAAGAATGTGAGTCTTGGATACAGGCCATGTAGGATGATATGATGTCTTTGAAAAACTGTGACACCTATGATATTGTTAGTTTTCCCAAAGGAAGAAAGGTTATTGGTTATAAGTGGGTATATAAAAATAATTTTGGTGCAAATGGTAAGTTGGAACGGTACAAGGCCAGATTAGTGGCCAAGGGCTACTCCTAGAGAGAGGGATTTGATTTTGGTGAAATATTCTCTGTTGTTGCTAAGTTAACTTCTATTAGATTCCTTTTGTCTATTTTTACTACTTATGATTTAGAAATAGAACAAATGGATGTTAAAATTACTTTCTTGCATGGGGATCTTGAGGAAGAAATTTATATGCAACAACTTGACGATTTTGTTATGAAAGGAAAATAACACTTGGTTTGCAGGTTAAAATGGTCTCTATATGGTTTAAAACAGTCACCTAGGATGTGGTAACAAATTTTTGATGATTTTTCATTAAATTTGGGTTTTGTTTGAAATGAAGAGGATCACTGTGTTTATTTTAAAGTTATTGATGATCAGATACTGATTATTGTCTTATATGTGGATGATATGTTGTTCATTGGTAACGATAAGGCTATGATTAGGGAACTTACAACTTAGCTTTCTGGCACATTTGATGTGAAATATTTAGGGGCTGCTAAATATATTCTTGGGATGGAAATCATTAGGGATCGGGTTCACAAAGAGTTTTGGTTAAGTCAGAGTAAGTATATTAACACTATTTTGCAGAGGTTTAATATGTAGGACTGTAAACTAGTAAATATTCCATTTCCTAATAGTACTAAGTTAAGTTTAGACATGTGTCCTAAATTGGATTATGATATTTATAGAATGTCTAATGCTCCTTATGCTAGTGCTATCGGTAGTTTAATGTATGCAATGATTTTTACTAGACTAGATATAGCCCTAGCAATGGGAGTTCTAAGCAGGTTTATGTCTAACCCTAGTAGAGAACATTGGAATTTTGTTAAAAGGGTATTTAGATATTTGCAAGACATTTCTGATTAATATTTGGTTTATCATGGTACTGACAATATTGATGTCATTCGACATACAAGGTTTTTTTGATGTAGATTGGGCAGGTAACTTGCATAGTCAAAGGTCCACTAGTGACTATGTGTTTAATTTGTTTGGATGAGCAGTGAGTTGGATTATTAAAAGACAACCTATTGTTTCTTTTTCCACCACTGAAGTAGAGTATATGGATGCTACACATACCTCTAAGGAGGCGGTTTGGTTATAGAGACCTGGTAATGGTATTGGTTTTGACTACAAGATGGTGAGGATTAGTTGTGATAGTCATAGTTCCATATGTTTGGCTAAAAATCCTATGTATCATGCTTGTACTAATCATGTAGATGCTCAGTATCAATTTTTACAAGAAATGGTTGAGAATGGATAGGTACTGATTGAAAAAGTTGATAGTTTGGATAATTTTGCAAATTCTCTTACAAAGCCATCCACCATAGATAATTTCTCTTTGTGTAGGAAGGCCATGGGCCTTGATCACTATACTTGGTTCTATGTAATTGTATCTTTATGGGTGTAATTTACAATGTATGATGTCAAGTGGGAGAATGTTAGGATTTAGGTGCCATCAACCTTGTAAATTCTTTAATTAATTATTCTCCTAAAGTGTTTTGTACATTTACCCATAAGAGGTGAAACTGTTTGACCAATGGTGGTGAAAGAGACAATGTAAATGCAGTGTTACCATTACCATTTGTCCTTTTGGAAAAGGAAAAAATAGCTAGGCGTCCCACTTTGCAATCTTCTCCAATCAGGTTGTTGGGTAAAAATAGGGTGTTTTAAGAGCATCTATGACATGTATGATAATTGTCATAAGATGCTATGACATTATGACAGATTCCCTATGGCATAATATGCTATTATTGGACCCCAAGTTCCCATGCATGACAGATGCCTTATGACAGCAGTAAGAGCATTTGTAAGAGGTTATTTTTGGTATTTTTGACCACTTTCAAGGAGGGAGGCATGGGTTTTTCTAGGTGGTATTGCTTCCTATTGTTTGGTAAAACCATGGTGGTTTTCATCCTCACAAATCTCTATAAATTGGGGCCTTGAGCTAGAGTTATTCAATTCAGTTTTGTAGGTTTGTAAGGTAACAAGGTACTGCCAAATTTTATAGAGTTTGATAAGAGAAGTCTATTGATGCATGCAATATTTTAGATTATCATTAATATACTTGCCTCTCTTTCTATGGTGGAGTTTTTTCCCTTAGGGGTTTTTTCGCGTAAATCTATTGTTGCATGTGTTATGGTTCTTCTAACTCTCTCTCATTCTTTCTTCACACTAAGGCTAATGGTTAATCTACATATTTAATATTTGCATTCACTTATTTAAGTTCATATTGCAAGCTTTCTTCACCTTGATAATCAATACTTAATTCATTACTAGGGGACTTATTTACATGTTAAGTTTACTTAGTTCCTAGGAATCTTTCTACAAGGATGTTAGTTGTCATTAGCTGTTACATTATATTTTGACTTGTAACACATCTGAATTAGGTAGTAGTGATAAGTTGTCTCATGTCATATGATTAAGACACTTGTCATAATCCTATTTCATATTATGTCTCACCTTGGCTATATAACCAAGGGGTCTATCATACACTACACATAACATTGAATCATATTTGTATAATTGATAAGAATAACTTATTCTTGTCATATTCATATTCTCTCTTTGTGCTTTCCATTTGCCTCTAGTTTTTGGGTGGCTATCTCCATAGACAAATCTAACATGGTATCAGAGTAGGTTCGGTGCCTTTGGTTAGCCATTTTTGAGAGATAGTGGTAAATCTTAAAAAGTTGAGTATGCTCTTCTCTTGCATCATATGATGATCTAGATAATTAGAAAAACTTGATAGAAATACTAGATTTTGTGGGAGTAAATCTTGAAAAGTTGAGTATGCTCTTCTCTTGCATCAATTATTTTCTTATTCTCCATATTATTGTCCATCTCTTTGTTCTTCCACATGTGCATCTTCTTGCTTAGTTTCAAAATGCATTGTCTTTACATTTTCCTTTGGTTGCTCATCTTCAAAGTTAGCTCTAAATTCCTTGAAAATTACATCTCTAGAAAATATCATCTTTTGTGTTAGTGGATTCCAAAGTTTATAACCTTTAATATTTTCACCATAACCTAAAAAGATGCATTTCCAAGTTTTGGTATCCAATTTAGACCGCTTCTCTTGAGGCACATGAACAAAATCCTCACAACCAAAGACCCTTAAATGTGAAACTAAAGGCTTTTTACCCAGCCACATTTCATAAGTTGTTTTTATCAACAAGATCTTTACAAGGAGATCTATTAATTAAATAACAAGAAGTACCAAAAATTTCTGTCCAAAAGAATTTATCTAACTTAGCACTACTTAACATGCTCCTGGCTCTTTCCATTACTGTATAGTTCATTCTTTATGCTACCCCATTTTTTTGGGGTGTGTAAGGTGGTCTTTTTCCTAACAATTCCTGCATGTTTGTAAAACTCATCAAATTCCTTAGAACAATATTTACCCCCATTTTCAGATCTCAATACTTCTATCTTATAATCTATTATCTTTTCAACCAAAGCCTCAAATTCCTTAAATTTGGTGAAAACTTCAGATTATCTATGCATAAAATAAATCAAGTATATCTTGAGTAATCATCAATGAAGGAAACATAATAATGAGATCTACCCAAAGAATCTGTATCCACTGGACCACATACATCCAAATGAATTATTTCTAAAAATCCATTAGATTTATTAGTTCCTTTATGAAATGATGACCTATTTTTTTTACCAAACACACAATGCTCATAGAAATTATTTTTACCAACAAAATAATCAGAAATACCATGTACTAGTTTCTTATCAAGTATGGTCCTAAGACCTTTTTCACCAATGTGACCCAATTTATGGTGCCACAACATACATACATTTTTCAATGTTAGTTACAAAAGAGAAAAAGGTAGAGGCATGTATCCTAAAAAAATTCCATGTCCGAAATCCATTAGAAACCACCAAACTTCCCCTTACCATCCTCCAAATAGACTTGTCAAATGTCATATGCATTCCAGAATCATTCAACTCGGAAACTAGAATTAATTTTTTTGTAAGTCCTAGAATATGTATTTAACATCATCAATGATTTTAACCCTCCCATCATTGAAACACAACTTTACCTTTCCCTTACTAACAATATTTTGTGAGTTGTTGTCACCCATGAAGACCTCTCCTCCATCATATTTTTTGTATGTATAAAACCACTCCTTATGAGGAGTCATATCGAAGGAAGCACCTGAATAAATAAGACAACCATAATTACACATTTTGTTAGCTGAAATAATCAAAGCATTAGAATCGCCATTATCAGAGGACTTTTCTGTGGAGGAATCTCTATTTTGTTTCTTGTTTCTACATTCCTTCTTTACATGTCCCCATTTACCACAATTTCAACACTTCAGTCTTCTCTTTCCAAGGGTCTTAGATCATTCTTTAGACTTATCCTTCTTCTTATCCCCTTTAGGCCCTTTCTCCTTGGACCTACCTCACACATGCAAAGCATCTTGGGAGCCACTATGCATGGTATTTCTCCTCATCTCCTCTAAAATAAGTATGGGAATAATAGTATCTATCTTAGGTTCTGCACCATCACTTTTTATAGAAACAATTAAATTTTACCAAGATTATGGCAAAGAGAAAATCAATAAAATGCATTTATCCTCATCTTTTATTTTAACATCAATGTAGCCCGACATACATGTATTTTTATCTTCAATATTTCATGCAAGGTTGTGAAAGTGTTGGAGCATTTGTGGTGGATTCCTTGTTCCATTAAGAATTTTTTTTTGTGTAACATGTCTCTTCTATCTTCTTTTGTTCTTTCTATGGTAGTAAGCCTTGGCAATGAGCCTTTGCTACGAGCCTTTTTGGATAGTGTGTCCTATTGTGGTAGTGATCCCTTGTACCGGTTTTGCAATTAATTATATTGTGAGCTAATTCTCACTATGTTTTTTCCCTCATTGGGTTTTCCACATAAATCTAGTGTTCTCTTATGTATGGTTTTTTTATTTCAGTTTATGTTATCTGCATTCATGTTTAATCACTTTAACAAAATAAGGGTTTAATGAATTCATGTGGATCTGATTATTGTTGAGGGTTTTGATATTTTAATTTTCTACAACTGATTCAGACCCCCCTCTTAGTTGTCTTATTCATTCAAAATTTGGTATTAGAGAAAGGTTCCTTAGAGAAGATCTTAATCGCTTGAGGTAGATTCAAGATGGCAAAGTAAATTGATTGCCCTAGATTTGATGGAATAGAATATACATTTTGGAAGACAAATATGGAAGGATATCTGGAATCTCATGGATTGGAGATCCAAAAGGAAATAAAGAATCAGTATGTTGAACCTTGGAATGGCATGAGAACAAGTAATGATATCAAGGCACATGATGTTAGAATTGGCTATGGAGATAGCCACCCAAGAACTAGAGGTCAAATGAAAAGAAAAAAGAGAGAATATGAATATGACAAGAATAAATTGTATTCTTATCAATTATGCAAATATGATTCAATGTTATGTGTAATGTATGAGAGACCCCTTGGTTATATAGCCAAGCTGAGACATAAGATGTCATAACATTATGACAAGTTTCTTAATCATATGACATGAGACAACTTATCACTACTACCTAGGTCACATGTGTTACAAGTCAAAAGATAAGATAACAAATAATGACAAATAACACCCTTCTGGAAATATTCCTAAGACTTAAGTAAACTTAACATGTAAATAAGTCCTCTAGTAATGAATTAAATAGGTACAAGACTTTATTTACACCAACACCCCCCTTAAGTGCAACTTAGGGAGTAGCAGATTATTATGCAAATGACACAAATACGTAAGGATGGGTCCCAACTACTAGGCCATGTTAGGTACCCATGTACAAATGCAAAATAAATCTCACATACAAAGAAAAGGAGAAAATCTAGTGGGACAAAACTCCTCCCTAAAAGAGAGATGAAATACAAAAATGAAATACTCTCAATGATGCATGAGAAGTCCAAGATCCCATGTGATGAAAAACACCCTCCATAAGAGAGAAGAATAAGAGAGATGATGTATCCCTCCCTCAATGTATAATTTGGCACTTTATATTTAGTCCATTTACAGTTGCTAGATGTCAAAAACAACAAGCTAGACTTGATCTTAGTGCTTACAGATGCCAAAATAGGCCACAAAATAAAGTACAATTTTTGGTACAAAATGAGATCAATCTGATCATACCACTGAAAATTACATGAAAGGTTATGCACTTTCAAAAAAACTTGCACCCAAAAATGTTATCATAGGAGCAAGATATGACCTCCTGAAGTTCCCAAAATGAGGATGAAGCAAAAAAACCTGTGAGTTTCACAATTTATGGAAAATACAAATACCAAAACCAAAAATTGTCTCAACCACTACAAAGAGCGTGAAATTTTTCCCCAAATCAAAAGAAAATTCTCACAAATTGGAGGTCGTATGAGCAAGTTATGGCTATTTGAAAATTGACTACAAAAGTGGAAAAGTAAATGAGAGGGGGTAGAAAAATCCTAAAGGCCTATTGACGCAGTGCTAACATCATCAAGTCATGGGCCTAAATTTGATGGCCATTTGGCTATCACAGGTTGTCATTAGGTTTGTCGAGATTTGCAAAATATTCTCAGAATCTACGACGAACAAAATCTTTTATCTGCCAGAATATTTTTTTCTTGTCAGAAGAATCTCAGAATATGTGATGAGAATATTCAAAGAAATATTGGTGAGCTTTGATGCCGATTGAATTTACAGTTGCCGAATTTTTCAAAAAATCCACTAGATGAACTTTATAGTCGTCATCTTAATAAACACCACCGGTTACTTATGATATCGCTAGTTTTTTGAGTTTACCAACCACCTGCCAGTTAGGAGGCCACAAAGACGGGACCTCCTTCCCTTGCCATGTGGAAAGACACATACACATAGTACATCTATGGACTTGTACAGTCCACAAATAGTACAATTTTTTTCTTTTTTTGATTTTTTTTTTAAAACCTTTTATAATGTTTAACAAAACAAATTGTGAATTTTTTTAAGAAAATATTTACGCAGAAAAAAAAAAAAATTTAAATCATACCGCACACAATTATGATGTGACCTGGGGGGTCGCACGACTCCCTAGGCAATTTTTTTGCCTTGAAAAATAACTACTCTGAATTTGATGATTTGGCAATCGATCTTAGGGTTTTTGGCCCTTTTGGATGCGATGGCAGGGTCGGATTTGACCCAAAATGATCCAAAATTGCAGCTACTTTATGGATTTGGCAACCACTCTTCATCTCCAAACCCTCATAGATTTGGCCTCAAATTTCTGATTTGGATGAAACAAAAGGAAAAATCGACTATCTCGAACCCTCTGAACTCAATGATGAGCTCCAATTTGAACGTAACATAAAGAGCCACAAAAAGGAACCCCGCCCTCCCCCAAAAAAAAAATCCTATTATTTCTATCAAGTTTTTTTGATTCTCTAGATCATCATATGATGCAAGAGAAGATCATATTCAACTTTTCAAGATTTACCATGATCTCTCAAAAAATGGCTAACCAAAGGCACCCAAACCACTCTGATATCATGTTAGAATTGGCTATGGAGATAGCCACCAAAGAACTAGAGGCCAAATGGAAAGCATAAAGAGAGGATATGAATATGACAAGAATAAGTTATTCTTATCAATTATGTAAATATGATTCAATGTTATGTCTAATGTATGAGAGACCCCTTGGTTATATAGCCAAGGTGAGACATAATATGTCATAAGATTATGAAAAGTGTCTTAATCATATGACACAAGAAAAATTATCACTACTACCTAAGTCACATGTGTTACAAGTCAAAATATAATATAACAACTAATGACAACTAATACCCTTCTAGAAATATTCCTAGGACCTAAGTAAACTTAACATGTAAATAAGTCCCCTAGTAATGAATTAAATGTTGATTATCAAGGTGAAGAAAACTTGCAATATGAACTTAAATAAGTGAATGCAAATCTGAAATATGTAGATTAACCTTTAGCCTTAGTGTGAAGAAAGAATGAGAGAGAGATAGAAGAATCATAACACATGCAACAACAGATTTACATGGAGAAAACCCTAAAGGAAAAAACTCCACCACATAAAGAGAGGCAAGTATATTACTAATAATCTAAAATATTACATGCAGAAATATAATTCTCTTATCAAAATTTGTATCCGACAACACCCTGTTACCCTACAAACTTGCAAAACTGAATTGCATAACTCTAGCTCAAGGCCCCAATTTATAGAGATTTGTGAGGATGAAAAGCACAATTATTTCACCAAACAATAGGAAGCAATACCACCTAGAAAAATTATGCCTCCCTACTTGAAAAAGGTCAAAAATACCAAAAATAACCTCTTACAGATGCTCTTACAACAGTCATAAGGCATCTCTCATGCATGGGCACCTAGGGTCAGAAAATAGCGTATTATATCATAGGGAATCTATCATACTATCATAGCATCTTATGAAAATTGTCATACATGTCATATATTCTCTTACAACACCCTATTTTGACCCAACAACCTCATTCTAGAAGATTCCAAAGTGGGACGCCTAGCTATTTTTTCCTTTTCCAAAAGGACAAATGGTAATGGTAACACTACATTTACATTGTCTCTTTCACCACCGTTGGTCAAACGGTTTCACCTCTTATGGGTAAATGTACAAAGCACTTTAGGAGAATACTTAATTAAAGGATTTACAAGGTTGATGGCACCTAAATCCTAAAATTCTCCCACTTGACATCATACGTTGTAAATTACACCCATAGAGATACAATTATATATAATCAAGTATAGTGATCAAGGCCCATGGCCTTGCTGTACCAAGAGAACTTATCCATGGTGGTTGGCTTTGTAAGAGAATTTGCAACATTATCCAAAGTATCAACTTTTTCAATGAAGACCTGTCCATTCTCAATCATTTCTTGTATAAAGTGATACTAAGCATCTACATGCTTAGTACGAGCATGATACATAGGATTTTTAGCCAAACATATGGCACTCTGACTATCACATCCAATCCTCACCATCCTACAATCAAAACCAATACCATTACCAAGTCTCTATAACCAAACTGCCTCCTTAGAGGCATGTGTAGCAGCCATATACTCTACTTTAGTGGTGGACAAAGCAATTGGAGGTTATCTTTTACTCATCCAAATCACTTCTCCTCCAAACAAAATAAACACATAGCCACTAGTGGACCTTCGAATTTACAAGTCACCTGTCCAATCTACATCAACAAAACCCTATATGTCCAATGACATCAATATTTTCAGTACTATGATAAACCAAATAGTAATCAGAAGTGCCTCGTAAATATCTAAATACCCTTTTAACAAAATCCCAATGTTCTCTACCAGGGTTAGACATAAACCTTCTTAGAACTCCCACTTCTTGGGCTATATCTAGTCTAGTAAAAACCATTGCATACATTAAACTATCGACAACAATAGCACAAGGAACATTAGACATTCCATCAATATCATCATCTAATTTAGGACACATGTCTAATCTTAACTTAGTACCAACAAGAAATGGAATATTTATTGGTTTAAAGTCCTGCATATTAAACCTTTGCAAAATAGTGTTAACATACATACTCTAACTTAATCAAAGCTTTGTGTGAACCTAGTCCCTAATGATTTCCATCCCAAGAATATATTTAGCAACCCCTAAATCTTTCATATCAAATGTGCCAGAAAGCTAAGTTTTAAGTTCCCTAATCATTGCCTTATTGTTACCAATGAACAAAATATCATCCACATATAAGACAATAATCAATATATGATCATCAAAAACTTTAAAATAAACACAGTGATCCTCTTCACTTCTAACAAAACCCAACTTTAATGCAAAAACATCAAAATTCTAGTACCACATCCTAGGTGACTATTTTAAACCATATAGAAACTATTTTAACCTGCAAACCAAGTTTTATTTTCCTTTCACAACAAAACCATCAGGATGTTGCATATAAATTTCTTCCTCAAGGTCCTCATGCAAGAAAGCAGTTTTAACATCCATTTGTTCTATTTCTAAATCATAAGCAACAAAAATAGATAAAAGGAATCTAATAGAAGTTAACCTAGCAACAATAGAGAATATTTCACCAAAATCAAATCCCTCTCTCTGGGAATAGCCCTTGGCCACTAATCTAGCCTTGTACCATTCCAACTTATCGTTTGCACTGAACTTCTCTTTATATACCGACTTACAACCAATGGCATTTCTTCCTTTGGGAAAACTAACAAGATCATAGGTGTCACAATTTTTCAAAGAAATCATCTCATCCTACATGGTCTACATACAAGGCTGACATTCTTTTGAAGAGAGAGCCTCCCTAAAAGATCTAGGTTCATCATCAATACTGAACAAAGAAAATTTACAACAAAAATCAGGTGGGCTATACCTTTCGAATAGATTTCACTGTCTTGTGGACCTTCTCAAAGGTGGAGTAAGAGGTTCCTCCTCATGTTCATCCTCATTGTTTTCAACTTCTTCTATTACAAAAGATTCCTTAGAACTCTCTTCTTCTTCTCCATCTTCTAGTCCATCTCTTTGTTCTTCCACATGTGCATCTTCTTGCTTAGTTTCAAAATGTACTATCTTTGAATTTTCATTTTGTTGCTCATCTTCAAAGTTAGTTCTAAATTCCCTAAAAATTACATCTCTAGAAAATATCATCTTTCATGTTAGTGGATTCCAAAGTTTATAACCTTTAATATTTTCACCATAACTTACAAAGATGCATTTCTGAGATTTGGGATCCAATTTAGACCACTTCTTTTGAGGAACATGAACAAAATCCTCACAACCAAAGACCCTTAAATGTGAAACTGGAGGATTTTTACCCAACCATATTTCATAAGTTGTTTTATCAACAAGAGCTTTACAAGGAGATCTATTAATTAAATAACAAGTAGTACCAACAACTTCTGCCCAAAATCATTTATCTAACTTAGCACTACTTAACATGCTCCTAGCTCTTTTCATTAATGTAAATTTCATTATTTTTTCTACCCCATTTTGTTGGGGTGTGTAAGGTGTAGTATTTTTCCTAACAATTCTTGCATGTTTGCAAAACTCATCAAATACTTTAGAACAATATTCACCCCCATTGTGATATCTCAACACTTTTATCTTATATAATCTGTTTGTTTTTCAACCAGTGCCTTAAATTCCTTAAATTTGGTGAAAAACTTAGATTTTGTATGCATAAAATAAATCCAAGTATATCTTGAGTAATCATCAATGAAGGAAACATAATAACGACATCCACCCAAAGAATTTGTATCCACTGGACCACATACATCTTAATGAATTAGTTCTAAGAATACATTAGCTTTATTAGTTCCTTTAGGAAATGATGACCTATTTTGTTTACCAAACACACAATCCTCATAGAAATAATTTTTACCAACAAAATAATTAGAAATACTGTGTACTAGTTTCTTATCAAGTATGGTCCTAAGACCTTTTTCACCAATGTGACCCAATCTTTGGTGCCACAAAATACATGCATTTTTAGTGCTAGTTACTAAAGATGAATTACAAAAAGTAGAGGCATGTAGCCTAAACAAAGTCCCTGTATATAATCCTTTAGCAACCACCAAACTTCCCCTTACCATCCTGCAACCAGACTTGTCGAATGTCACATGCATTCCAGAATCATTCAAGTTGGAAACGAGAATTAAAAATTTTGTAAGTCATGGAATATGTAAAACATCATCAATGATTTTAACCCTCCCATTATTGAAACACAACTTTACCTTTCCCTTACCGACAATATTTTGTGAGCTTTTGTCACCCTTTAAGACCTCTCCTCCATCATATTCTTTGTATGTAGAAAACCACTCCTTATGAAGAGTCATATGGAAGGAAGCACCTGAATCAAGAAGCCAAGCATCATTACAAACTGTGTTAGTTGAAATAATCAAAGCATCAGAATCACCATTATCAGAATAATTTTCCATGGAGGAACCTCTATTCTATTTCTTGTTTCTACATTCCTTCTTTACATGTCCCCGTTTACCACAACAATACTTCACTTTGCTCTTTCTGGGGGTCTTAGATCATCCTTTAGACTTATCCTTATTCTTATCCCCTTTAGGCCCTTTCTCCTTGGACCTACCTCGCATGTGCAAGGCATCTTGGGAGCCACTATGCATGGTATTTCTCCTCATCTCCTCTAAAATAAGTATGGGAATAATAGTATCCATATTAGGTTCTGCACCACCACTTGTTATAGAAACAATTAAATTTTCCCAAGATTCTAGCAAAGAGAAAATTAATAAAATGCATTTATCCTCATATTCTATTTTAACATCAATGTGGCCCAACATACATGTATTTTCAACTGCAGCTATATTGGTTGATTTATTCAAATTGGAGGTATTAAGCTTAAACAAAGTCCCAATCTAAGATCCTTTAGCAACCACCATATTCCATTTCACCAGTCTGTAACCACCTTTGTCAAATTTCACATGCATTATAGCATCATTGAACTTAGATATAGAACGTAGATTTCTAGCAAGTCCTATAATATGTAAAACATCATTAAGGGTCTTAACCCTACCATCACTAAAACACAACTTCACCTCTCCTTTTCCCATAATATTTGGTGTGTTATTATCTCCAAAGAAGACATTTCCTCCATCATATGCAGTATACTTAGTGAACCAATCCTTGTTAGGAGTCATATGATAGGAGCAACCTGAATCAATACTTGCCAAGAGTCATCACTAATATTTTTACATGAAATGATCAATGCATCATTACCATCATCCAAGGATTTCTTTGTAGAAGTATCATAACTCTTTTTCTTGTTCTTACAATCTTTCTTTACATGCCCCAATTTCCCATAGTTCCAACACTTTACCTTACTATTACTAGGAGTTTTAGATCGTCCTTTAGACTTACCCTTTCCTTTCTTGTCTCCATTAGATTCCTTTTCCTTAGGCCTACCTTTTACAAACAAGGCATCTTGGGATCTTGTTTTATAATTCCTCCTCATCTCCTCTTATAGGAGAGTAGGAATTATATTGTCCATATTAGGATCTACACCACTACCACTGATAGAAATTTTCCCAAGACTCTGGTAAAGAACAAAGTAAAAAAATGCATTTATCTTCATCTTCTAGCTTTGCATCTACAGATGCTAGCTGACTTAGAATAAAATTGAAATAATTTAAATGATGTGCAACAAAAGCACCATCTTTCATATTTAAGGAACACAACTGTCTTTTCAAGTACAACTTATTAGTAAGAATTTTTGGTTGGATAGATATCACCTATCCTCTTCCAAAATTTATATGCGGTACCTTCATCTAAAACATTCAAGAGAATAACATCAACAAGACATAACCTTATGGTCCCTCATTCCTTCTTATCAATATTATCCCAATCCTCATCTAACATCATTGTAGATGGCTTTGTCTCATTACAAATAGCTAACCATTGATCTCTCTCTTCAAGGAGATCCTCCATTTTTAGTTTTCACATCTCATAACTAGATCCATTGAATCTTTCAATATCTAGATGAGAAGTAGAACTCATTTTAACACACTTATTTTACAAATCTACAATAATACAATAGTAAAAGCTCCCACTATAGCCAAAAAACCTTCAAACTTTTAAGAGAAAGGCGCACCAAACCCTAACCAACCATTAGCTTTGATACCAAATGTTGAAAATGAAGGTTACAATATTGTAGCTTAATTTTTTTTTAACTATGAGACTTTAGATCTAATTAAGTGTTCTTTGTCACAATTCTTTGTGTATGATTAATCTATTTAGATCAATTTTACCAATTTTAGAAAGACATAAGATTGTAGAAGAATGAGACAAGGAGATAGAAGTGACACAACATATACGTGGAGAAACCCTTTTGGGAAAAAACTCCAACATAATCAATAGTGCTTATATTATTTAACCTTAGAACAAGATTACAATAATATTGTATCAATCCTTGATTGATATGCTTCCTTGCCTTCAACAATCCTTCTTCACAACCTACAATAAACTCTCATGGAACTCTCATAAACTTGTTGCAATTAATAAACAATAATATGAGCATATAAACTCATAAGAGTTGTACAATACAAGAGAATAAATCTCCTCACAAAAATATAAACCTACATTGGGCAAGTAGAGTTCTATAATGTAATCTGAAGTCAAACCAAAGTATTCCTCAATTTGGGCACCCCAAACTGAACTCTTAACTGAACTTTGGTCAAGAAGATATCATGCAAAATTCACCTCAAAATTGGTGCCTAAAACTGGGCCCACTTGACTAAGCCTTGCAAATATCTTCTCATGCAAAAGGTGTTAACTAAAAGATACCAACTTGGGCACCCAAGGAGGACCCAAGTCAATCTTAGTTAATCAAAACATATCTCTCCACCAATTCATGCAAACACTATGCATGGTTGATCATCCCCACTTAACTAATAGTATCCACATGTTATTTGTCATGAAACTCAAGTCAACTCAAGTCAACTAGAATTCAACTCAAAATAACTACATGCAACTGAAGATAACTGAACCATAACTTAATTGAACTAAACTAAACTAAACTAAACTGAACTAAATTGAACTAAATTGAAGTGATATTGAACTAATAGTGCCACTCCACTCGTGTAAATACCAATCCCTAATTTGTAGGATCAAAACATGCATTACTAAAGTATTATCAATCCTCCAAATATTTAACTAAAGCAAGGCGGGTTCCACCTTCCATGTGGGTGCCCCATCTACTCCTATCTTGTAGGAGCTCTTCTTGGACGTCCCCAAATGTTCCTATCATTTAGGAATAATCACAAATTTCAATTTACATGTTCATTTCATTCGAATTTAATCTCTTTCTAATCCTAGTGTTGGGGAACACTTTCCAAGGACTTAGGAGATACCTGAAATATGTTTAGGATTATAATTAAATTGCATCATATTCTCAACAGGAAGGTGGCATGATAGAAATCTCATCTTAGTTAGGTTTTGATGTTAAGAAAACCTTGAATGAAAATATTACTTTATTGATTACTTATTCCTCCTAGAAAACATGAAGACAATCATGGCTTTTCGGTTAGGGTACAAACTTAGTGGTTATATCGTTATTCAACAATATGGTTGATAAAATGTATCTACATATGGTTATGTTATTTTATTTATTTTCTTGAGAGTATCTTCCTATTTAGGAAATTCTATAAGGGGACTCGCATTTCAGTAACCCAAAACCGTATTCTAAGAGGAACTATGGGTGTAGATGCACCAACCCCTCATAATTTGATAATTTCCTTAGATATTATACAAATTTAGTGAACATTATGAACACATGAATACTGAATTTGGAAGTCTTATGATTTATTTGTGATCATTTTTATCATTACATTATTTTGATGGAAACCCTAGGTTGGAAAGAACCTATTTGATAGGGTTGTTATTTAATTACTAATTGAAGAAAATAGGTTGAAGATAACCTATATGATCTGATTGATCATTTTATTGTTGATTATAATTTCAAATAGATTCAATTTATTGATGAGTTTGTAATTATATATGGATTCCTTTAATGATATAAATTTCCTTTTTGATTGAGGTCATTTATCGATGAGATCATTCCTTTGAGTTGAGATCATTATTGATGAGATTATACTTTTGAAGAGAACCATTTATTGTTGAGATATAATTTAGTATATGGAATTATTTATTATGAAGCTATATGTAAAGTTGAGCCATAAAGAGTTCATAGGTTACTCCTGGGGTTAGATAATCCAATGGAGGGGATAGCCTATGAGTGTGAATTACTTTAGTAGAAATGTCATAGTAACCATGAAATGAAAATATGTTATTCTTGGGGTTAGGATAATCCAATGAAGCGGATATCCTATGCATAGGATATGCATCGTCAATACAAATCGAGCTAGGAAGGCAAGTGAGTGTGTGATTCCCATTCTAAATTAGGGGTGATGAATACTTTGGCCAAAGTGGTTTAAGTTTCCACTGTTTACACTATCACTTCACTATGATCTAGGTTTACATAATAGGAAGGTAATGTCATATGGTAGGTTGTAGCCACTGTGTGACCGATATAGATATGTAGGACACAACACCAAGCTCAGAGAATGTCATTTTTATTATGGGGTTACCAAACCAATCTCTTCGTTGAAGGGACTGCCATCTTACTAGTTAGGTAGATGTGTGGGGGATCGTGTTAGGTCCATGGTTGGCGAAAAAGAACTTGATTCATGCTTATCCTCATCAATTGGTGACCAAGATTTGGAAGGGGGGCTACTTGGACCATTTATATAAACCTAGTGCAAGTAACTCGTGGAAGTGATGTAATTTATATATCTATTTTTATGGAAAGTTTTAAAAGTGAGAGGTTATCATGAGATTATGTTATATTAAATCAATAATTTGGAAAGTTGTAATACTTTGCTATAATGCAATAGGAAATTTTGAAATAATTTTTATTTCAAATGTGCATATTATTCTTATTTATGAAAAGAATTTTTTTATTGCTAAGTGTTGGCAACACAGTATATTTACTTGAGGTTAAAACATGGTAAAATTATTGGGTAGAAAAATGGGAATGTTACACATGGTATCAGAGCCAGGTTCAACTCTAGAGCCTACGAGCTCATTATGTAAGTGATGTATAAACCCATCAGAAGTTAATGGTTGAAAAGTTCTTATGCCAAGATGGAAAAAGGAAAAGAATAAAAGGGAAACAAAAAGGGAAGTTAAGATTTATGAAAACTTGTTTAAGTTTGGGACTAGGAAGAGTAATCCTTGGAGTTGAAAACTCCTAAACTAACAACTCATTTAGATATGTCTTTGGATTGCAGAATATTACGCAACTAGGTTTGAGAGGAAGGTTATGAAGGATTACCAATGAGTACCTTCACCCTAAAAAATAGTTTAAATGAGTTTGAGGGATTGAATAAATGTAAGTAAATTCCCCCTTATTGATAGCAACTTGTAGATGTGAAGAGTCAAGGATTTTGGGTTTGGTAAGGAAACTATGAGTATGCTTTATTGGAATAGAACTAATTGATAGCATAAATTGGAAACTTCTGTCGAAATAGGAAGTCAACATTTTGTGAATCAAAAACAACTCTAGAGGTAACCAAGAGGTTGGATAACCCTTGACAAACTTGATTCGGTACAAGGTTAAAATCTTGCAATAATAATTAGAATCAAAAGTGCAGGATTAATACCCTAGAATGAAGGTTAGAGAACAAAATGGTAAGGAAAAGAAGCAACCTATGAATAATAAAATCTGACATGATTTCACCAACTG